>FR997751.1:2404217-3065419 GCA_905475445.1 Ochropleura plecta
AGTGTGGCCGGCTTATTACAGGGAACTGCTGGCAGTATATTCGGCGGTGCAGCATTTCCGACATATATTAGAGGCGCAACACGCCACAATATATACGGACCATAAACCTTTATTATATGCGTTCAAGCAACGTAGAGAAAAACTGCCACCCAGCCAACTTAACCAGCTCACCTTTATCTCCCAATTCACTACCGACATACGGCACGTCAAGGGAGTTGACAACGTCGTCGCTGACACGATGTCTCGCATTGAGGCCGTCTCACTCGATTACGACTATTTCGCGTTGGCTCGAGCACAAGAAGCCGACGACGAGCTAAAAACTTTGTCCGACTCGTCTCTCAATATACAACGTACATTAATTCCAGGCATGGACATCACCATCCAGTGTGACGTCTCAACAGGCAAACCGCGGCCCTACCTGCCATCACCGCTGCGCCGCGCCGTGTTCGACGGTCTGCATGCGCTCAGTCATCCCGGCGGCCGCGCCAGCGCACGCCTCGTGGCACAGCGCTACGTGTGGCCCGGCGTGGCGCGCGACTGCCGCGCCTGGGCAAAGGAATGTCTCCACTGCCAGCGCGCCAAAGTGACACGCCACGTGTCCGCGCCGCTTGGAAGCTTCGCCTCACCATCATCTAGGTTCCGTCATGTCCATTTAGACATAATCGGCCCTATGCCAACATCGAGGGGTTACTCGTATTGCCTGACGGCGATCGACCGTTTTTCTCGATGGCCTGAGGCTTGGCCAATGGTTTCGATAACCGCTGAGGAGGTGGCCGATCGGTTCGTAGACGGTTGGATTGCACGCTTTGGTGTTCCTACCACGGTCACTACAGACCAAGGCCGCCAGTTTGAGTCCGACCTATTCAAACGGCTCATGAACGTTGGCGCGACCGAGCGTAGGCGAACCACCGGCTACCATCCTCAAGCCAACGGCATGATAGAACGCTTTCACAGACAATTGAAAGCCGCTCTCATGTGCCACAGCGACACCTGGCACCGAGCTCTACCGGTCGTGCTTCTTGGCATTCGATCCGCCTTAAAGGAGGATCTTAAGTGCTCGCCGGCCGAGCTCATTTATGGGGAGCCGCTGCGCCTACCGGGAGAGTTCCTGGTATCCAGCACCTCCTATACCAGCGACAACGTCAACGACTTCGTGACGGTCTTGCGCGCGAAGATGGCGAACCTCCGTCCGATACCGGCGTCGCGACACACGCGGCCGGCGTCCTTTATTTTTAAGGATCTCCAGGATGCCTCCCATGTCCTCCTCCGGGACGACACCGTTCGCCGGTCGTTGCAGCCGCCCTATACTGGTCCTTACAGGGTAATGTCACGGACCGACAAATTAATCGATATTGACATTGCAGGTAAACGTGTGAAGGTCACAATTGACCGCGTGAAGCCTGCATACATTGCACCTGACCCAGAGAGCGACCTTTCCCGGGCGACTGCCCCGCAACAGCATGCGGCGCCCGCGCTTTCCTCGCACGCGCCTTTCGCGGCCGCACAGTCGCCTGTGCCTTCTGTTTCAGAACAACCAGTTACCACCCGGTCAGGTCGCACCGTTAGATTTAAGAATAGATTAGATCTTTAGCTTAATTTTTTTTTTATACCGATTGTGTTGTCTACCATATTATTATGTATATTTTCGTCTTTGTTTTTTCTGCATCACGTTTATAAATAACTTGTTATTTTCTCCGTAGGGGGGTGGTTGTGCCGGATTGTGTCACAACACTAGTTTTATATTTGTGGCGGATTGTGTCACAACACTAGTTTTATATTATATTATCTGTGCGGCGGATGTAGCGCTATTACTTACATTACACTTGCTCAACACACGCGTTCTGGACCTGATGTGTCGGTCTATGCAAAAAGCTATTGTAACTTATAATTATGAATATACTTTAGTCCTCTGGTGTCTTTGACTTTCAATCAAGATAGTGGGTCTTAAGATACGACCCATACCCCAAAGATTCATCAAATAAAGTGTTTTCGTTTGTCACAGTAACGATAAACCAAGTCACCTTTGCATTAATAAAGAAATTTGCCATTTTCCTAATAAAGGGATTTTTGACATTTGAACCACTAACATTAAAGTTCGAAAAAAAGACTGAAATAACAGTTTTCTTTAAAATTTTATTGGGTAACTTAAACAATTAATAATCCGTGTTTCTACCGCGAACACTAACAACACAAGAACATCGGTTTGGCATACTCAAAATGAGTTCATCCAAATCACGCTGTGGAATGGCCGCCCATGTTCGTTGCAACAACAAAAAAAGGTCTTCTTGCGACTGGATACCCTCCATATTCGCCAGAGCTCTTCTCTGTAGCATATCCCATGCATGCTCAATCGGGTTCAAGTCTGGCGACTGAGCAGGCCAGGGCAGGACATTGATGTTAGCTGCGGCGAGAGTCTGTCTTACAACTCTTGCGGTGTGCGGTCGTGCATTATCATGCATTAACTAAAATAAGGGACCGATTTGCACTTGTAGAGGAAACGATGACGTCTGATACAATCGTCTCAGCATAAATTTGAGCGTAGAGGTTGCCTCTGATCCAAATCAACTCAGTTCTTCCGCCGATCCAAATACCCGCCCATACCATGATGGTTCCACCACTATAAGGATGGACTTCCTGGCCGGATTTTAATCGCTGTTGGCGTCCAGGGGTTCTCCAGTGTCGTATACGTCTTGTATCCGGTCTCATACCAAAACGAGACTCATCAGAAAAGCACACGAAACGCCATTGTTCTTCTGCCCAATTTCTGTGTTCAAGAGCCCATTGATATCGAATCCTACGATTGTGCATTGCTATAGGTGGTACCCGTAGCGGTCTTCGGGAATGAAGGTTCACTTCATGCAAGCGGTTTCTGACTGTTTGGTCGCTAATTAAGTTCCCTGAAGAGTGATGAAGCCTCACGGCTAACATCATGGCGGTTATTGTTGGAGCTCTTCGAGTTAAGATTTGAATGTATCGGTCTTGTCTCCGTGTGGTGCAGCGATACCGTCCTCCATGGCGCTCAGCCACGGTACCAGTGCTTCGGTAACGTGTCCAAAGTCGACTGATAACACTCTGACTTGTATTCAGAGCTAAAGCTACAGTACGTTGCCGGGAACCAGCTTCTATCATTCCCACGGCTCTGAGCATTTCTTCCCTGCTTAAATGACGTCGCCGCTCCATAATAACGTTGGTTTTAATCAGTAGTAGGGAAACAGTAGCACTAATAATGTCTTCAATGCGTTGTATGTTTTTATAGGGAAAATATTGACAGCTTATTTTCATCTTTTACTCGAATTTGATTGAGAGTTCCTGATTCAAATTATGAAATGCACCAAAAAGGATCCATATAAATTTATAAAATCATAAATTTATTACAAAGCCACATCTCAATCTCAAGAAATCCGCATAAAAATGCTTGATCCCTAGACACTTTTGATGTGTGTATTTAAGATGTCAAAGTTTTATTCAATTACTGAGACCTTTTGAGGAAGCAACGCGGGAACTAAGCAGCTCTCGCGCTCTTATTTCATCTGTGATCCAAATTATAATTCAAATGCTTGAAAAAAAAGTTAATGACTATTTAACAAGATCACAAGAGTCCGATTCGATAGGCTGCTACGACTTTGAAAATTGAACTTTCAACAAAGTTTTCCTGTTTTTTTTTTAATAGTCTTTATTTACATAATATCTTAAACATCCGCATCCGCATCCGCGGATGTCAGCCTTCGAAACTCCGCATCCGCATTCGCATCCGCGGATGTGAAAAAATCAGCATCCGCAACATCCCTGCTATTTTGTCTTCACTATTTTGTTTGATTGTTGTTAGTTCATCAAAACTAGTTAATTTGTATCAAAAGTAGTAGTTATTAATTATTATTATTGTAATAAGTTCAAACAACTAGTAACTGTCACTATAATAGATTTAGATAACCGATTAAAAGTCCGATTGTTAGGTTTCCACCTGGAACCGTGTGCAGGGCCGCACACGATGTCAGGACGGACGATTGTTAGGTTTTGTTCTTGGTAATAAATAGTTATACCTTATAATGTAAAGACAATTGTTAAAATAATATAGATTGCATTAGATTCTTGTTTTATATGAACATCTATGTTTTAAGTAATATTTATGGTACATTGTATAAGCGATTCATTTCTGTTGTTTGGGAATGTTAACCCTTGATCTAATATCGATCGGTGGAATGAGTGGCGAAATAATAAGTGACTCAACGATTGGACCATGACCCTGGCATAACCGGATATCGTGGGCCAATCGGAGAGTCGAATGCAACGCAGAGACGTCAATGGTTTTTAAGCGATGAGCGGTTGCGCACAGACTCACTTGCCCCCGGATCATCGATTGAGACATTGAGCTGTAGTATTGGCCCTGAACAGTTTAATAACTAATTTAATGTAGTTGTTTGATCTTAAAGTAACTAATAAAAGTAAGTGAGCAGTTTGAGTTTTATAATTGGTTTTCCCCTAAGAATTGTGACCGCCAAGGCTACGAGTTTTTATACTTCAGAAGTGGGATAAGTGCACCCAAAACGTAAGTATGCGCCCAAATTGTATCTCTACTTTGTTTTATGTGATTGTGACCGCCAAGGCTACGAGTTTTTATACATGCCTAATAAGTCTTTAAACTGACCTGGTCACTAACATTATTATTAACGGTTAAAACGGGATATTTACCATGTTTGTTATTTATTTTGAGTCTCCAATATTTTGGCGTGAGCCGATACAGTGAGTTACAATTATATACAAAAACATATTAAGGTGAAAGCTCCAACCTACCCGCGAAATTCAAATTTTCTTACGTTTTTTGCAATTTTCAGGCCAGTGCTAGGTTGTATGTTGATTAAAATATTATTCGCGGCTGTAAGACGTATGTAATTATAGAATTATAATCATCAAAATCACCAATACAACCCTCCAAGTTCATAAAGCTGTAGGAAAGACTTTTTCTGTTTTTTTTTTTGTTCCTACGCCTTTATGAACTTGGAGGGTTGTATTGGTGATTTTGATGATTATAATTCTATAATTACATACGTCTTACAGCCGCGAATAATATTTTAATCAACATACAACCTAGCACTGGCCTGAAAATTGCAAAAAACGTAAGAAAATTTGAATTTCGCGGGTAGGTTGGAGCTTTCACCTTAAGGCAAAAATAAGATATTTTTGGAATTATATAGGAAAAAAAGATATTGTTTTTAGAAGGTTACCGGGGACTCAACTATTAAATATAAAGTTAATTTGTTAAAAAAAATGCGTAGGTTAGGTTAGGTTAAAACTGTGACTCCAGTAACGACTTGCAGAAAAAAAAGATAGTTTTTAGTATTTTACCCGGAACTGAACTATTTACATTAGGATAATTACTTATGGTATTAAATTACATTATTTCAAATTCAATTAAATAATAGTTAAAATAAATGATATTATTTTAAAGAAATAAATAATTAAAATAAATGACAACAAATAATGATAAAGATGATTCTAACTATCAATTTTCTGCGATATGACAATTCTACTGTTTAATGATATCGATATGAAATATATGCCAAAAGACGATTCTGACTGTGAACTTTCTGCGAAATGATGTTTCTACTTTTTAAATATTATGGATATGAAATTTATGTCTAGAGATGATTCTGACTTACAAAATTGTAAGTTCTGAATGTATGATAAATGAGTGTCTGCTAAACAATTTTCTGCGAAATGAAGTTATTGCTATCCGTTGTTATGCAAAATAAAATTATGACATAAAAAGTTCTGATATAAAGGGTGGACCCATTCCAGCGTGTGTACGTTTATGTATTGTTAAAATAGTCTTTTGACTGAAACTACGCTCACATACATCACACTTGAAAGGTTTTTCACCAGTATGTGTACGTATATGTTTTGTTAAAATAATCTTTTGACTAAAACTAGGCTCACATAGAAAGGTTTTTCACCAGTGTGTGTACGTTTATGTTTTGTTAAAATAATCTTTCGACTGAAACTAAGCTCACATACATCACACTTGAAAGGTTTTTCACCAGTATGTGTACGTATATGTGTTGTTAAAGTAGTCTTTTGACTGAAACTACGCTCACATGCATCACACTTGTAAGGTTTTTCACCAGTGTGTGTACGTTGATGTTTTGTTAAATTATTATTTTGACTGAAACTACGCTCACATACATCACACTTAAAAGGTTTTTCACCAGTGTGAGTACGTTCATGTTTTATTAAAATAGTCTTATGACTGAAACTACGCTCACATACATCACACTTGAAAGGTTTTTCACCAGTGTGTGTACGAATATGTTTTGTTAAAATATAATTTTGACTGAAACTACGCTCACATATATCACACTTGTAAGGTTTAATACCAGTGTGTTTATTCATATGATTTGTTAAATAACTCTTTTGACGGAAACTACGCTCACATACATCACACTTGTAAGGTTTAATTCCAGTGTGTATATTCATGTGATTTGTTAAATGACTCTTTAGACTGAAACTACGCTCACATACATAACACTTGTAAGGTTTTTCACCAGTGTGTGTACGTTTATGTTTTGTTAAATTATTATTTTGACTGAAACTACGCTCACATACATCACACTTGAAAGGTTTTTCACCAGTGTGTGTACGTTTATGTTTTATTAAAATAGACCTATGACGGAAACTACGCTCACATACATCACACTTGAAAGGTTTTTCATCAGTGTGTGTACGAATATGTATTGTTAAGCGCTTTTGAGTGTTTTGGATAGTTCTGGAGTCCGATACTAGTTTTGTCTTCCGTTCAGCTGGTTGTGACTCTTCTAATTCTGTCCTTCGTAAGTGTAGTTCTGGATCCTTCGATGTTGTCGACCCTGTGATAATAAAACGGTTGAGCTCACCTTCACAAGTAGATTGGGAAAGAGCAGCGTGAACAGAAATCAAATTAACAGGGTTTTTATTGATTAAATTATTGTAGTATACTTTGTGCATCGTGTAAAAAAGGAGCAATAACATTTAAGGGGCATAAAACTAAGGTCAAGTAATCCTAGCGCATGTTCCCAGGTTCTCAAATACTATACTTTTAGAGAAAAATACATTTTACTTTTCGCGGCTTGATATCGATAAAAAGTATCCTTTATGTTATTTTAGACCATAATCTACCTCTACGTGTAAAAAAAGGTGCAATAACTTTATACGGGCATAACAGCTTAGGTCAAGCACTAGGTCAAGTACTATACTTTTTTTTAGAGAACAAGACATTTTACTTTTCTTACATAGAGAAAAAAATATGCACTATAGACGAGACGATTACTCATAAACTACCAAAGCAATATAAATGAAATTGATATGGGACCACCTGGCAAGTATCCACGCTATCAAACAAAAAAAGATTATTCAAATCGGTCCAGGCGTCTTTGAGTAATTGGTGAGCTAACATAAAAAATAAAAAAATATTCCGACAAATTGAGAACCTCCTCCTATTTTTGAAGCCGGTTATAAAGGAAGTGGTTCTATGTTCGACGGTTGTTTGTTTTTTGTATGTTCACCGATTATTCCGCCAACTGTGGACCGATTTTCATAATTCTTTCTTAATAATATTCATTCTTAACAGATTACATGCGGCTCGTTCTGTGAATCTCGCATCTCCTGTAATGTCAATTCCAATATTTCTTGTTTAGCACTTTTATTTTATTTTTTTATATTTACTTGAGCACTTGCAATGTTTTGGTGACAAATCCTAAATACCAGGACCAGAACGAAAAACCAGGTTACTGCCGGCTATTGTGGTAAAATAGTAAGGTATCGTCCCCTTATAGCTTCCCCAGTACAAAAACGTCGTTATTTAGTTGGTTGTGTACAACTTTGAAAATAGGAGGGAATTCCTGTTTGAGTTTGTTTTTTACTACCGAAGTAGAATGGAATTGTTCCTTTTTTGGGTTTATTATTGTAATGATCTGCGACTCGCTGATTTTTTCATAAATTCTCTAGGATTTAAATAGTTTTCATTATAGTCATTACAATCCAGATGCCTAGGAGTCTACACTTAAGCATTGCTTCTCCATCGATGTCACTGTGGTGAAGCTGGCGATCGACTCGAACTCCATGACCAGTCCAGCCACAGGAGTACAGGTCACATTGCAAGGCACGTTAGCATTCGTCGAGCTCTAGCCAACGCCGTACTGGCGGTTTTAGAACCAAACGGCTTGATACGTGTGATGGAACAGTAAGAAGAGACCAGACGGCATAACGATCGTACCTTGGAAGGTGGGCAGGATTCTGGTGTGGGACGCAACCTGTGTCGACAACCTTGCGACACGTTCCAAGCCCGGCAGGTCGTGCGGGCGCTGCTGCTGCGGCTGCAGAGACTGTCAAACGGCGCAAATAATGTAACCCTTTTGGGGGTTATCGCTTTTTAATAGTTTTGAGCCGTTTGGGGTCGAAACGTTCGGGTCTTGAGGCCCGAGTACGCGGGTCCTTTAAAGGAAATCTCTCGCCGACTGATTAAAACTTCGCGTCCCAGAGCCTTCGCTGGCTCATTCTTGGGGAAAACAATATACAAATGCTATTCAAGGTGGCAATACACCCCAAAAGGTATTAGCCATACGGCTAATCCGGGGCTATCGCACTATCTCCGGCGAGGCAGTGTGCCTCCTTGCCGGATTGCCACCGTGGGATCTGGAGGCGATAGTCCTCGCGCGCCTGTATGAGTGGAGCGCGGAGGCACTACACCGGGGGGAAACTCCGCTACCGCGGCAAATTGCCGCTCAGCGGCCAGACCTACGGTGCGATCTCATGGTGGCATGGAGAGAGCGACTGTCGCAACCCCGTGCAGAGCACGCCACAATAGTGGCGGTAAGTCCCCTCTTTGGGGAATGGCTGGAGAGGCGTCATGGCGTCCTCACCTACCGCCTGGCGCAGGTCTTCACGGAAGTTTCGGGGTGTTCCTGCACATAATCGGGCGCGAGAAAACGCACACAGTGACGGTCTGCCCAGCGTGGGGCGGAGCACCGCCGTGCCCGAGCTAGAGGCGATCGGCGGCAGCGATCTCTCGCGCCCGGCCCTGTTTCAGTACATGGTCCGGAGCAAGAGGGAATGGAAAGCGGTCACCTCCTTCTGCGAAGCGGTCATGCTAGCGAAGGAGGTGGCCGGGCGTTTGAGGGAGAGAACCTCAAACAAACCCAGCCGCCGCGGGAGACGACCCGGGCACCGGGCGCCGCGAGACGACTCCCGGCCACCGTAGATGCGGGCCTGTGGACGGTAAGCAATGGGTGGCGTGTCGACGGCGCGTTTGTGTTTCACGCGCGCCTTAAAGAGATGTCAGCATAGCAGGGGGGCTTGCCAGGGCCTCCACCTGCCGGGGTTGCGGGTTGTTCGAAAGAGATACCGCGGCCCCAGAACATAAAGGGCAATAGAAGGAACATGGGTGGGTTTTAGTCAGTAAAAGTCTGACATGCCCCCCCGCTCCGCCCTGAGCGGGGGAAGTCATTAGATGATTTCCCACACGAAAAAAAAAGGTTTCCGTGTCTCAAAAGAAAAAACCAAAGATAACTTTGTTGTACGTCTGTCCATCTGTCTGTCAAGACCCTTTATCTCGGGAATGCTTGGAGGTATCTATAAATATACATATTTCTCTCGGAAAAGAAATACGTTTCAAAAAGAATATCAATGAAATGGAAACTTAGCGTAGAATTAAAAGAAACACATACACGAACACACACGAATGCATACGTTATCTACGTCCTATCAGGTGTGGGTACACCGATACTTGTCCAGTCCCACTGCTCCACCTGCGGCCTGTTCGCCAATCTAATGATGAACTAAACGAATACTTACTGTGAGTCTTCTCAGCTTTCCGTTTTACTTCTAATACTTCTGTCTCTTCCTCCTGTCTTCTTCTTCTTCTGTCCTTCCTTTTAAACTCCAATAAAGGCAACTCATATTCTGAATCGGATTCCGAATGATGTAGTTTTATATCTTTTATATCCAGATAGTTGTCGTATAGATTTACTGTTTCTAGATCTGTAAGTAAACAAAAACAGTAACAGTGACAAATGGCGACGCAGCATTATAAGAATATCACTATGCTTCATTATTTTAAGTAGACATAAATACCATTAACTTTATTATTCCAGAAAGTACATTTTCAAAGACTCTGGTCTCCACACTAGGGTTCCCTGTGTCGTGGAGGCCAGTCTCTTCCATTCGGTACATAGAAATTTGTAAAACTGAATTTATCAAAAATCAAAACAAAACATTACAAATATTTGAAAAATAAAAAGAGGCTAGATGACACCTTGATGGGTATCGATCGTGTGTGTGTTTGTGCGTGTGTGGGAGGGAGAGAGAGATAGCTTGTGTGTTTCACTGTTTCATTAAATGCTTAAAAATTGAGCATTGGGAACTATAAGCCATATTATCAATTTTTCTAACTTTTTGTGAAAGAAATAAATTTACAAAATAAATGTATTCTTTTATACCTGATGTGATAATTTCATATGGTAATAAAAATAATTGTTATTTTCAAATTCTCTGAAATAAAAACACCCTGATTTTACTAAAATGAGATAGTTTGTTAGTCTGTGGTAACAAAAAGTTGAAAATGTTTATGCTTAGACACAGTGGCGCCCCATTATGTAAATCTTTTATGATACGTTGAATTAAACGACAGTCGAGAACGAAAAGACATGTGTTTTATTAGGTTATGGGCGAATATCCAAGTTTTTCAGTTATAATACAGTTTAAACTCAGTATATAACAGTTGAAAGTGATTGACTTTTCGTAGAATAATGGCAGTGAACTATATTCAAAGTATTCCCAAGCTCAAAGGGCGTGAAAATTACGACGAGTGGAGTTACGCGGTTGAAAACTTATTGGTGCTTGATAATCTCGTAAACTAAATCAGATCGGAGCCCGAAGCTGGTTTTGAGCCAAAACCATCTGAAGATGCAAAAGCCAAGGCAAAGCTAGTATTGACCATTGACCCTGGATTGTACGTGCACATAAGGGAAACAAAATCATCTTTGGAGTTGTGGGTTAAGTTACGAACAATGTTCGATGACTCAGGATTCGCAAGGAAAATAACCCTCCTACGACATTTAATCTCGTTACGACAAGAAAATTGCGATACCATGACTACATACGTCACGCAAGTTGTCGAAACAGCGCAGCGATTAAAAGGCACAGGATTTACTATCACCGAAGAATGGGTAGGCTCATTGTTGCTAGCTGGATTGCCAGACAAATTTTCTCCCATGATTATGGCTATCGAGCATTCTGGGATGAAGATCACCACGGATTCGATAAAATCAAAGTTAATAGACATGGAAGTTTCTAGAAGCGATACGGATACCAGTGGCGCTGCATTCGCTGCAAACAAAGCGCAGAAATTTTGAAAAGGCGCGAAGTCATCAGATAAGTCAAAAACTACGGTGACATGTTACAAATGCAAACAAGCGGGTCACTACAGAAACCAATGTCCATTATTAACGCAAAAAACTAAGCAATCGAATGCATTTAGTGTGGTTTTCTTAAACGGAGAATATAGTAAAAGTGAATGGTACGTAGATAGTGGAGCGAGTGCACACAGGACGGCAAACAAGGAATGGATAAAACGCAAACACTCCATGTTTATCCGAGATTACCGTTGCGAACAATGTGAAGGTGCCAGTTTTGTGTTCCGGAGACGTACAAATATCGACTGATCGTAATTACGACATTGTGGTAAAAAGAGTGCTTTGCGTACCACGCATAACAACGAACCTGTTGTCGGTGAGCGAGTGGTACGACTTTCCATTGACGTCCGTCGAATTAAGGGTGGGGAGGGGGGTGGGGGAGGATGGGTACTACCCCCCTTAAAGGGAAAACTTGCGGAGCCCCCCCCTTTTCGAGATTTTTTAATTTTTAAGTCTGAGGAAATTTTTGCCATTTTATGAATTAAAATTAATAGTAAGTGTAAAACCATGGGGGACCCCTTAGGGGGGAAGGGGGTTCTCTCCCTACAGAAGGGGGAATGCCCCTTCATAAAAAAAAATGGCACTTGTGTGTGTAAAAAATGGCACAAAAAATGGTTATAGTAAGTTAAAAATTATAAATGGCACGTTTCATAACTACCTACCAGCCAAGCCAAACCCTAAAATATTTTATGCATGGTCAAGGGTGGGCTTGGATGGTGTTCACTCGCAGTAAGGGTGTAAATAAAAACTGTTTCCAGAACGAAGACATTTAATAAGAAATTGTCGCTATTGCTTATGCTTGCACGGTGACACAAACGATAGTTCGAATTTAAACAGGCCATCGCCATCTATCGAGAAAGGGGTAAACTTTTCGCACAAAGTTGAATGACCGTATATTAAATACTACGACGTTAACATACCGCCCACCAAGGACCTAGTCCTTTCAAGCCGCCCACCATGGCAAAATAGAGAGTAATGGATGAACAATTTTAGTGTTATTCTAAATCCTTGGTGTTGGGACATTACCATTAATATCATAATAATATCAACAAAAACGTAAACATGAAAGACAGACAAAATTTAAGTTTACCAACAATCAAACTTAATTACGTTCTTACTTTAACATTCAATATTTAGTATCAGAGTGGACTGTATATAAAAACTAATAAAGTAAAAAAAAACTAACAGCAGTGAAATATACAAAATTTGTATCATTCATCGTTGACAGGCAAAACACATAGCTTAGAAATTGGACGTTTGACTCGGGAGTCCTTACACTTGAGGGTGACTACACGCACCAGGTTATCTTTACCAGGGTGTACCTCGACTACCTTCCCATATAACCACTTGGCAGGCGGTAAATTGTCTTCCTTTACGAGGACAACATCTCCAACCTTCGGATCGCGTGTCTGTTTAGCCCACTTGTGTCGCTGAAAAAACATAGTTAAATACTCCTGAGACCAACGTTTCCAGAAACATTGAATCATTCTCTGTGTCAATTGCCAACGTCTCAAGCTACCTACTGTCGCATGCTCATAATCATAATCTGGTGCTGTCACCAGTGGCTGACCAACCAAGAAATGTCCTGGTGTCAACGGGTTTGGGTCTGACGAGTTCTCACTAGACTGAGATATAGGTCTCGAATTTAGACAAGCCTCGATTTGGGATAAAACGGTACTCAGCTCTTCAAAAGTCAACGTCGATTCGCCAATCACTCGTTTGAGGTGATGTTTTGTGCTTTTGATCCCAGCCTCCCATAGACCTCCAAAGTTCGGAGAATGAGGCGGGATGAAATGCCATTCCGTTCCATTGTTTGCCAATATAGGGGCAACTTCTTGAGGAAGAGAAGCGCGTTCATCGCGAAACATTGCCTTAAGCTCTTTTGATGCTCCTACAAAGTTAGTGCCATTGTCACTGTAAAGGTGGCTACAGTGACCTCGTCTAGCTACAAAACGTTTAAATGTAGCAAGAAAGCTTTGAGAGGTCAGATCAAGATTGGCGAATTATTCTAAGTCCTAAATTTCTTCAAACTTTCAAAGTCCATGCAAAAACTTAAAATTTTTACAAGTCTCTGACACTTGGAACTATTATTGAAGCAAATGTACTCACAGTTTTTAGTTCTATTGGCACTGATCACTTTAAAACACTTTCCTTTAAATACTCCTCCGCTTGACTCCACACTTGCACCAAAATATCCGGCTCGAAGGACCTTATGTTCACTCGCAGTAAGGGTGTAAATAAAAACTGTTTCCAGAACGAAGACATTTAATAAGAAATTGTCGCTATTGCTTATGCTTGCACGGTGACACAAACGATAGTTCGAATTTAAACAGGCCATCGCCATCTATCGAGAAAGGGGTAAACTTTTCGCACAAAGTTGAATGACCGTATATTAAATACTACGACGTTAACAGATGGGGTGCAAAGTCAGAAAACCTCCACGTGTGCCTAGTGGCTGCTGCTCTCCTCGATCCGTCGAGTGGGAGCAGCAGTTGCTGGGCCGGTGCACCCTGGGCGCGGACAGTGGCATTTCCCGAGTAATGGGAAGAAATTCCTATCCCTTGGGGAAGATCACTGTCCGTGGCGAATATTCTGACGTGGGAGGGGTGCAACCCGGACCACCGGTGCGTTGTTCCGCGTGACCCTCTGATAAGCAGAGGGCACAGCGGAGAAGCAAGGGCGGGCTCGATGTGCACTCACCCTGCCTCGAGCAGACAGAGGAGGCACTCCTTCTCTGTCCCCGTCGATCTCGTAACCCCAAACCGGAGTGTCGTGGATCACGTCTCGCGGCTTCGATTGGGACCGAGGGTCTTGGCTTAATCGCCCGGACCGCGAGGTAGAATACCTCTATAAAAAGTCACCCCGAATCTCAAGCGGCGGCGCACCGCGAGGAGATGAATGGCTGACGGGTGTTCCTTTGGAACCTTCAGTCGTTAGTGCGTCCCCCGCCAGAGTACCAGCCGACCCTCTGGCGGGTTATAACTTCAGGCTTGTCTGGGGACAGGGGGTACCCCCAGAAAGGACATGTATACATCCCCCATACTCGTGGGAACAATATGGAAATGAACCAAATAACCACCGATGCAGATAGGGAGAGAGACGAGGATAGGGAGAAAGAGGATGCGGGGTGCGAGTCCGACACCGCATCGAGTGTGGAGAGCGCGGGAAGCTCAGGGAGCTCCCGCCGCGAGAGGGCTGGGGCTGCTAGGAGGGCGGACGCTAAGTCCTTCCTCAAGCGGCCCAGGCAGGTGGACGACCAGGGGTCAACCACCGAAGGGGAGCTGGCTTCGGCACGCAAGATCCCCACTAGCAGGCGCGGTGGAGTGCGCGAGCGCGGTGGAGTGCGTGGGCGTGGCCGAGGCAAGGGCGAGGGCCCTCTGACCCAGAAGGCTGGTGAGGCTGGGGGGCCCCCGGTCCATACCGACCCTGAGGAGGTCTCCCCGAGCGTGGAGGCAAGTGCAGATGGCGGCTCCAACCAGGAGCGTAAGGCCAGATTTGCGGAGGCAGTGGAGGCCGCGGTCAAGGACGTGGCCTATAAGATAAAGAAGGCCTCCAAATTTAAGGCCGTGGGCACGGCCGCGGCCACGATAATTGCGGCAGCAGAGGCCAGCTTCGCGCCCCTTCCAGCGTCGGACGAGGTGGCCCAACTGCGGGCGGAGGTTGCCCGCCTGACAGCCGCCACGGAGCTCCTCTTAGAGGAAAACCGCAAGCTGCAGGCAGACCTGGCCAGCCTGCGTGGGGCCGGTCCCCCGGGGGCACCCAAAAAGGGGCCACAGCAGCGGACGAGCCATGCCGAGCCGGTTGAGAACCAAATTCTCAAACTGGTTCGGCAGGAAATGGCTGCCTTCCAGGCACGGTTCTCCGTCCTGGAGGCCAAAGTCCTGCGCCCGCCCCTGGCGGCAAGCCAGGCGCCAACCAAGGCGGCAAGCAAAGGCCGGGGGCCGGCTTCGTACTCGGCCGCGGCTGCCTCTGGCCTGAAGCCACCAAGCCAACCCTCTAGCGGGGCTGCGCCGAGTCCGGCGCAGACGGCGCCGGACAGACCGGCGCAGGCCACGGCGAAACCGGCGCAGGCCACGGCGAAACCGGCGCAGGCCACGGCGAAACCGGCGCAGGCCACGGCGAAACCGGCGCAGGCCACGGTGAAACCGGCTCCAACAAACCCGGCGCCGGCTAAGAAAGCCACCAGGAAGGGCAAAGCGGCGAAGGCGCCAGCGCAAGCCGCCGCCACCCCCCTTTCACCTGACCCTCCGACGGCTGAAGCCGGGTGGGAAGTGGTCGGTGAAAAGAAGAGAGGGCGCAAAGCGGCCAAGGCGGCGGCTAAGAAGAAGAAGGCGCAGAAGCAGAAGCAGCGGCGAAACGGCGCGGCTAGGCTTCGCGCCCCGAAGACCGCAGCTGTAGTGCTTACACTACAGCCGGAAGCGGAACAGAGGGGCGTGACCTACCGCGACGTGCTCGCTACGGCGAAAGCGGCGGTGGACCTGCAGGAGCTCGGGATCTCCGGGGGCCTCCGGCTCAGAGTCACAGCAACTGGGGCTCGGATGCTGGAGATACCCGGTGCAACAAGCAGCTCGTCCGCCGACGCCCTGGCTGAGAAGCTCAGGGCGTCCCTAAATGCGGACGAGGCCCGAGTGTCCAGGCCTGTCAAGTGCGCAAGTCTGCGCATTTCAGGCCTGGACGACTCCGTGGTGGAAGAGGAGGTGGTGGCTGCCGTCGTCAGGACTGGTGGGTGCCCTGCCGACCAGGTGAAGGCAGTGGGCACCGTGCGTCCTGACTTCGGGGGCATGCGAACCGTAACGGTAAGCTGCCCCGTGGCGGCGGCCAAGACAATCGTGGAGGGCCGAAGGCTCTTGGTGGGCTGGGTGTCTGCGCAGGTGAAACTGCTAGAGCCCAGACCTCTGAGGTGCTTCCGCTGCCACGTGGGTCACCACGTGGCAGTCAAGTGCTCGGAGGTGGACCGCAGCCGACTGTGCTTCCGCTGCGGCCAGCCCGGTCACAAGGCCGCGACCTGCAACGCCCCGCCGCACTGCGACGCATGTGCGACGGCGGCCAGGCCGGCCGATCACCGGGCGGGTGGCAAAGCCTGCGCACCACCCGCCAAAACCAGGGGCAGGGGAAGGTCCTCCGCGGCCACCACCATCAACGCCGCCGCTCCGGCTACCGCCGCTGGCGCCGCTACTGCCGCCGCTGCTACTGCCACTGCTGACGCTACAGCGGTGGTAGCCGGGCCATCAGAGGGGGCCCAGGAGGGGGCTGTAATGGAGTGCCAATAACGGCCCCACTACGCCTCCTCCAGGCGAATATCAACCACTGCGCCTGCGCTCAGGATCTCTTGCTCCAGAGCATGGCGCAGTGGTCGATTCATATCGCCGTGGTCGCTGAGCCGTACTTTGTCCTCCCCAGGGACGACTGGGTCGAGGACCTGAGCGGCTCAGTGACCATCATCTCGTCGGCCGCCGCCGGTACCCCGTCCTTCGAGGGTGTCAGGAAGGGTCAGGGGTGCGTCGCAGCACGGTTCGGGGATATAGTCGTAGCGGGTGTCTACTTCTCCCCGAGCCGAACTCTCGCCGAATTTCACAACTCTCTGAGGGAGTTAACCGTCGTCGTCGGTAACTGCTCCCTCCCCGTGCTAGTGCTCGGGGACTTCAACGCCAAGAACTTGGCTTGGGGTTCTCGCTGCACGGATGTGCGGGGAAGGATGGTGGAGGACTGGGCACTAGAGACAGGCCTGGTCGTCCTAAATCGGGGTTCTGTTCCCACGTGTGTGCGGATGCGGGGCGAGTCGGTGGTGGACATTTCGTTCGCTAGCCCCGCTCTGTCGCCGCGTGTCGTCGACTGGCGCGTCATGGAGGAGGTGGAGACCTACTCCGATCACCGGTACATCCGGCTCGACGTCTCCACCCAGACCTCCAGCGCGCCGGTCCTACAGGCCCCGAGTGGTCCGCGGTGGGCGCTGAAACAGCTGGACCGGGAGCTCCTCCTGGAAGCCTCAATCGTGCAGGCCTGGGTGTCATCACCGGACAGGCCTGCCGACACCAACCACGAGGCGGACTGGTTCCAGGAGGCCATGTCTGAGATCTGTGACGTGGCAATGCCCCGAGTCCGGTCTGGAAGCGCCCGGCGTCAGGTGTACTGGTGGTCGCGCGAGCTGACGGCACTGCGAGAGGCATGCGTCGCTGCGCGACACCTGTACGCCAGGCACCGCAGGCTCCGCATTCGAGCACCGGATGCGGCAGCCATCGAGGCGGAGCTGTATGAGGGGTACAGAGCGGCGAAGACCGCCCTCCTAGAAGGTGTCTTGCGGGCCAAGGATCTGGCCCGCGAGGAGATGCTGGAGTCTCTGGACGGGGATCCGTGGGGGCGCCCGTACAAGATGGTGCGGGATAAACTCCGCACCAGGGCCCCCCCGCTGACGCAGAGTCTCCGGCCCCAACTAGTTGAGGATGTGGTGAGCGCTCTGTTCCCTTCGCGAGGGGAGCATGCTCCTCCGCCCATGGCTCCGCCGCTTGCGGTGCCACAAGCGGACCACGAGGACAACGACGACGACGACGTTCCGGAGGTGACTGGGGTAGATCTGAGAGCGGCGGTGGGCAGGCTGAAAGCCAAAAACACCGCCCCGGGACCCGATGGCTTGCATGGCAAAGCCTGGGTCCTGGCCCTGGAGGCTCTCGGGCCCCGACTACTAGGGCATGCTTGGAGAGAGGCCAGTTCCCACTTCGTTGGAAGACGGGGAAGCTGGTCCTCATACAGAAGCCGGGGCGCCCTGCGGACTCTCCGTCCGCATTCCGGCCCATTGTGCTGCTCGACGAGGTGGGCAAGCTCTTTGAAAGAGTAATTGCAAACCGCCTCGTCGGGCACCTTGTGGGGACGGGGCCGGATCTTGCGGATCACCAGTATGGTTTCCGCAAGGGGCGCTCGACGGTGGACGCCATCATGCGCGTGAGGGCCCTCACGACGGGGGCTGCAGTGTCCAGGGGTGGGGTAGTCGTGGCGGTGTCTCTCGACATCGTCAACGCGTTTAACACCATGCCTTGGAGCTGCATCAGGGAGGCACTCCAATACCACCGGATGCCGACCTATCTTCGTCGTGTGGTCGGGGCATATCTGACGGACAGGGCCGTCATATACCCCGGTCGCTCTGGAGAGTGGAACCGGCGAGAGATGTCGTGCGGTGTCCCACAGGGATCGGTCTTGGGGCCGCTCCTGTGGGACATCGGTTACGACTGGGTGCTGCGCGCCGACCTCCCCAGCGGCGTCAGTGTAGTTTGCTACGCTGACGACACGCTCGTCCTGGCTCAGGGGGGGTCGCACCAGGCGGCGGCCGACAATATGACACGCGGGGTTGCGATAGTCGCGGAGAGGATCCGGCTACTGGGTCTCGAGGTGGCCTTGCACAAATCCGAGGCCATGGTTTTTCATGGCCGCGGAAACACGCCACCGTCGGGATCCCAGTTGACGGTAGGAGGGGTTCGCATCGGCGTCGGGTCGACGATGAAGTACCTGGGAATCGTCCTCGACAGCCGGTGGAACTTCGTCGAACACTTCCGACGTTTGGCTCCCAAGCTCGAGCGGACGGGGGCTGCTTTCAAGCGGCTCCTGCCCAATCTGAAGGGGCCAAACGCCTCCTGCCGTAGGCTCTATGCCGGAGTCGTGCGGCCCATGGCCCTTTACGGGGCCCCGGTATGGGCGCGTTCTTTAGGGCGGCGCGCCGCCCACTACCTGAACGCGCCCCAAAAGGTGGTGGCCATACGGCTTGTCCGGGGCTACCGCACGATCTCCGGCGAGGCAGCGAGCCTCCTTGCCGGACTGCCACCGTGGGATCTGGAGGCGATAGTCCTCGCGCGCCTGTTTGAGTGGCGCGCGGAGGCACTACACCGGGGGGAAAACCCGCTGCCACGGCAATTTGCCGCTCGGCGGGCAGACCTCCGGTGCGATCTCATGGTGGCATGGAGAGAGCGACTGTCGCAACCCCGTGCAGAGCACGCCACAATAGTGGCGGTAAGTCCCCTCTTTGGGGAATGGCTGGAGAGGCGTCATGGCGTCCTCACCTACCGCCTGGCGCAGGTCTTCACGGAAGTTTCGGGGTGTTCCTGCACATAATCGGGCGGGAGGAAACGCACACAGTGACGGTCTGCCCAGCGTGGGGCGGAGCACCGCCGTGCCCTCGTGGAGGCGATCGGCGGCGGCGATCTCTCGCGTCCGGCCCTGGTTCAGGCCATGGTCCGGAGCGAGAGGGAATGGGAAGCGGTCACCACCTTCTGCGAAGCAGTAATGCTAGCAAAGGAGGTGGCCGGGCGTTTGAGGGAGACAACATCAGGCCAACCCAGCCGCCGCGGGAGACGCCCAGGACGCCGGGCGCCGCGAGACGACATCCGGCCACCGTAGATGCGGGCCTGTGGGCGGTGAGCAATGGGTAGTTCACCGTCCGTCCGTCGATTGACGACAGGCCGTGTCGACGGCGCGTTCGTGTTTCACGCGCGCCTCAAAGAGAGTCAGCAAAGCAGAGGGGCTTGCCAGAGCCTCCGCCTGCCGGGGTTGCGGGTTGTTCGAAAGAGATACCGCGGCCTCGGAACGTAAAGGGCAATAGAAGGAACATGGGTGGGTTTTAGTCAGTACAAGTCTCCCCCCGCTCCGCCCAGAGCGGGGGAAGTCATTGGATGATTTCCCACCAGAAAAAAAAAAAAAAAAAAAAAGTGGGCTTGGTCGACGGAGCTCCGCTTCGCGGGGCTCCTGCTTCTGGGTGCTTTATAAAAAATAACCACGAAGGGGATGGCGGGGTCTATTCGCTCGCTTCGCTCGCTCACACGACCCCGCCATCCCCTTCTAACCTAACCTATCCGAGTCGGGGTGCCCTAAAGTCCAGATTGCAATCAGTTTCTCCTATAAAGTAATAATAAGCTGCAGCTGCGGCTTGTTGGACTGACGATGACAGTGAGAATACAAATAGCGTCAGTTTTACGTTTCGTTCCACAAGCCGACAAAAAACGGTAAACACTTAACATTTTATTTTAATTTATTTCGTACTGAAAATAATGCTGTAATTTATACATATATAAACTGTTAAATATCTGTGTGCATGAAAACTATTTAAACTAGTACAAAATATTATTATTTACGTGAATTTATATAAAATAAAATGTTACCAAACGTAAGACAACTTAACCGTTGGTGAAACGAAACGTTCAATAGCGAGAATTCTATATAATCTGTGGTAGGAATTGACATAAATACTGCAAAAATATTTATTTTCAACATTTTTTTTCTCAAAAAGTACGCGTCTCCGCATGTTGAGACTTTACGTGTGTTCTTATAATAATTAACCTTTCTGTAAAAAAAATATCAACCCCCAACTCGACGGCCGGCAATGGAAAGCTTAGCCCGAACTAGTGGCCACAGCAATGTCAACAAATGGAGTATACAAGCTCAATATTAGAGTAGCAGATTGTATGCTGGCAGCACCTCCAGCAGCAAGTGCAGAACTTTGGCACAGGAGGTTGGCACATATAAATAGTAGCGATTTAAACAAGATGAAGAACGGCATTGTAAATGGAATGTTTTTTCCAGAGTCCAGTGACATAACGAAGGCTAAATGTGTAACCTGCTGCGAAGGAAAACAGATGAGGTTACCATTTTCACATGTAGGACAAAGAAGTACAGAAACACTACAGCTAATACAAGCAGATGTATGTGGTCCAATGGAAACAACATCCATTGCTGGTTTTAGATATTTTGTCTTATTGATCGACGACTACAGTCGTATGACATTTATATATTTTCTTAAAAATAAAAGTATTCAGTACATTCAAATCTTTTCAAGCGATGGCAGAAAATCAGCAGAACAAGAAGATTAAGATACTTCGCACAGATAACGGTGGTGAGTTTTGCAACAGCATAATGGAGAATCATTTACTCAAGGAAGGAATCATCCACCAGACCACAACTGCATACACACCCGAACAAAATGGTGTTTGTGAACGGGCTAACAAAACAGTTGTAGAAAAGGCACGATGCTTGTTATTTGATGCTAAGTTGGAAAAGAAGTTTTGGGCCGAAGCAGCAAATACAGCAGTGTACTTAAAGAACCGGTCATTAACATCAAGCTTAGGACATAGAACACCCTATGAAGCATGGCATAATAAGAAACCATACTTAAGCCACATACGAGTCTTTGGTAGCCCAGTGATGGTTCACATACCAAAACAAAGAAGACTAAAATGGGATAAAAAGGCACAAATGCACATTCTAGTTGGATTTTCAGAAACTGTAAAAGGATACCGTGTATATGATCTCAAGAAGAATACAGTAACTGTGAAGAGAGATGTCATAGTGTTGGAAGAAAAACCCATAACAATAGAAAGCAACACAGAACAAACAGCAAGTTGGATACAAGATGATGTAGAAGTTGAAACACCTGAACTGCCTGTAACAAATACAGATGGCAGAGATTCAGTAGGGGAGTTATCGGTAAGTGAATCTCTCCATGATTCAGATTCAGATACATCTGTGTATACTGATCCACATAGTACAATCAATGATGACACTCTAACAACTTCAAATACAGACTCAGATATATCTAGCTATGAGATACAACCAGTTCCATTGCTTCCAGAACAGAGCAAGAGATTGAGGAAACCACCTGAGCGTTTTGGATATGGCAATATTTGTGTTCCCAGTTCTAATCCAGAAATTGAAGACATAGACTTCTCTGAAGCACTGAATGGTCCTGAGGCAGATCAGTGGAGATAAGCTATGCAAGAAGAGCTTCAATCGTTTGAGGAGAAAGATGCATGGGAAATTGTGGACATACCAAGTGAATGTTCAATAGTGCAGTGTAGGTGGGTACTAAATAAAAAACTAGATGTGAATGACAAAGTGTGGTATCGTGCTAGACTCGTAGCTAAAGGTTTTACTCAAAACCGTGGTATAGATTACTTGGACACTTTTTCTCCTGTTGTAAAACATTCTACGTTAAGATTGTTGTTTGCTCTAAGTGTACAGTGGGAAATGGACATTACCCATCTGGATGTTACAACAGCCTTTTTGAATGGACATTTAAAAGAAAATATTTACATGAGATTTCCAGAAGGTTTTGCAAATAAAGGCAATGGAAAGATTCTAAAACTTAAAAGAGCCTTCTTCTTCCTTAGTTTGGTATGAAAAGGTTAAAGACTGTTTACTTAAATTTGGTTTTAGGATGAGTAAATATGAACCATGTTTGTTTGCAAAGTTTTCTGAAAATGTTAAGATTATTTTAAGTGTGTATGTCGATGATTTTCTGATTTTTTCAAATTGTGCTGTAGAAACTGAAAATTTAAAAAGTGTTTTAAATTCTGAATTTAAATTAAAAGACTTAGGTCCAGTTAGACGTTACTTAGGTATGCGAATTAATGTGAACAAAGAATGTATGACTATACCAGTTGATCAAGAGGAATATATAGAACAATTGTTATCTAAGTTTAATATGTCAAATTGTAGAACTATAGATACTCCTATAGAAAGTAAATTAAATATTGAAAGGGCTAAAAATTGTGCTGTTAACATTCCTTACCAAAAACTGATAGGTAGCCTTATGTATTTAGCTGTTTTAACAAGGCCTGACTTGTCATATTGTCTTAGCTACCTCAGCCAGTTCAATAGCTGTTATGATGAATGTCATTTTAATTATGCTAAACGTGTACTTAAATATTTGAAAAAGACAAAGAATTATTGTCTAACTTATAGGAAAGGTGAAGTACTAACTGGTTATGTTGATGCAGATTGGGCTAGTGATAGTCTTGATAGGAAATCATATACTGGTTTCTGTTTTGTTATGAATGGTTCTGTTATTTCATGGCAAAGCAGAAAACAGAAAACTGTCTCTTTATCCAGCACTGAAGCAGAGTATGTTGCTCTATCAGAGGCATCTAGAGAAGCAACTTACCTGAGAAATTTATTTCATGAGATCACTGGTAAACAACATACAATTAAGTTGATGTGTGATAATCAAAGTGCATTAAAATTAGCCACAAGTCATCAGGCACACTCAAGGTCCAAACATATAGATGTTCGCTTTTATTATGTAAGAGAAGCAGTTAAAAATAATTTAATTAATATAGAATATATTTCAACTCTGGAAATGCCCGCTGACTTGCTGACTAAAGGTCTTTCTTCAAGTAAACATTATAAAGGAGATGGACAAAATGTACCCCAAAGTAAAAAAAATAAATGTTTTACCAAAAATTATAATAAAATAAGTTAAGAATTTTGGAAAATGATTAACATCCTATACCAGACGCTGGAAAAAACTCAAAATAAAAAGATATTTTCATTTTGTATTGTCCGAAAGGACCCTCAACGTTGCCATATAATATTAACAAAGAACAGAACAGGGAAAATCGCTAATTAAACACATACCGGACTTTAAATGTTAAATACTCATAAGTTATGTTATCGTAAAATATAGTACATAATTATTATTATTTTATGTTTTCTGATCCGTATAACAAATAATTGTTATAACAAATAATTGTTTTAATAAATAATTCAAAATAATATAAGTGCAGTTATGGATCAGGTTACGTCGCTTTTGTGCTGGCAGCACTCAACCATCACGACCGTCAGATGTGACAACTGTGACAAAAATCAAGAATATTGTCAACAAAATGTCACATCACATTCGTTTGAAATCTTGCGCCGTTTGTAATTAAAAATGGTTTACGTTTTTATTTTACCATGTCGTAGCCCCACGCGAGTACTCCACTAATTATATTGTATAGTGTGTACTTAATACTAAAGGAAAATGGACCTGTTACAAGTGTGTGTTAACTGTGGTATCACTATCAGAGAACGTATGGCTCTACGACTACCTACGGAGGCATGGAATATCATCATTACCTCCTGATATGACTGCTCTTTTATCGAAATGGTTACCTTTTGAGGTAAGCTCTACTTTCCTTAAGACCTTTATATCTAAAACATTCATGGAAAATATTATTTAGGTAGGTACCTACTAACCATCATGATCTGATCCTAAAATCTCAGACTAATAGATACTTATTTTGCCTTTACAGTTATCAACTGAAAGCTGTGTCTGTGGTACCTGTTATGACAACTTATCAAGATGAAAAAACTTGGTCATATCAATGTTTGTTATGGCTTCAGTAGATTAGTCACACATGCCAGAAGACTCGACATCCCGGAAAGGAGCCCTCTCGCCATAGTTGTATCATCATGGCATCATCATGTAAGTAAAACTTTTTTAAATATTTATTTGTAAATATCTTATAGTAAACAATCACAGTAAGCCTTCTTTGAGTCGCTTTAATTAACAAATGTGATGGGAAATTCAATATAGTTACCAGTTAGTACTATTAAATACTGCTTTAAAACCAAAGAGAAATAATTAGTCAGTTTGTGGCAGTACCACCAGTACCTGTAGCTGTTTACTTGCCTTATTTCATACAATATATATCCTCTACAGTGCTTCCATGTGGATAATCAAAATAATAAGATGTTTATTTAATATTACGAAAAATAAGACAAGCTGGTGTTCTGTGTGTTAGTTTCATCTGTGCAATAATATGTAACTTTTGTGGAATCTGCACAGATCAGCAGCCACTTAGTAATATCTATATATATAAAAATGAAACCCGTTTCGCGTTGTCACGGCATCACGTGTGAACGGCTGAACCGATTTCGATAATTGTTTTTTTAATATGTTTGTGGAAATCCAAGGATGGTTCTTACGGAAAAAAATATTAAGAAAATCTTTCAGAAATATTGAAAAATATACATTTAAATTTGCATATTTTAAAAAACGCGCGTAACGAATGTCAACGTCATTCACAGACATAGACTATATTGAAAGAGCATCGTTTGTTCGGAAATGTGGTTAATTAAATAAATTCTATCGCACTAATTTACAAATTTTTGAAAATAACTCGCCACGGAATATTTATTAATAGATAAATATTATTAAATGTACCGACTTTGACAGTAATATTAATAATACCAGTGATGATTATTTAATGGAAGTATTTAATATCTAATAATAAAATATGTATACTATGAGTTAGATTTCATAACGCACTAAACAAACTTCGGATAACCTATTTAGTAACCTGTGGTAATCTGTGACATACCTACATAACCGCGCTAATAATATTTTTTAAGTTTTTGATAAAGTTTGTTTTGTTTTAAAGACTAAGAATTTTGGTGTTTGCTAATTATAAGTGTTTGTTAATCACGGTAAGTTCACAGCTTAATTTCGATTTTTGATAACTTTTGATGACTACACAATATTAAAATTCGGTATACATTTGGTTATACAGAAAATATAAGGAAGTATTTTTTTTTATTTTCAGTTGGATTTTCATTTTTAAAAATGCCACCAAGCAGACGTACAAACTAAGGCCAAAAAAGAAAAAGAAATTTAAGATGGGGAATGGGGATTCATTTATAAATGGCGGATATTATAGATTCCAGTTCAAATTGAATAAATAGTACTCATACCTAGATAGGACAACTGTCAGCTATACAAAATAAAGTAGTGCATCAAAGCTATGCTAAGGCGCGGTACGAAGTTCGCCGGGTCAGCTAGTTGTTTATATTTTTCAGGTCAGAGCAGCCAACTTATTATGCCATGGTTGTTTCATGAGAGCTAACAGAGAAGTGAGCCGAAGATATATTCGGGATGCTGGCCGTTTTGTTACCTTAGAAGAGTATCAATCGGATCAAGAAAGTCAAGTGAAATAAGTGCCAGAGCTAGAGTTATCGGAAGAACTAGCAATGGACAAAATCTCCCTCTCCTATTAAGAGACAAGACATTCCAGGCGTGAACATTATACTTACATTTTATATGATGAGCATACCTCAGATTAAAGATCAACCTAGAAATGCTATCTTAGGTTATTGGTGTAATTGTATAGCTGTAAATCGAACTGTTGGATGTTGTGCCCATACTCGTATTATGACAATTCTTTGGTACCTACTTGGGCAAGATACCAAGAAGATATTGTTTCACCAGCCGCGTTTTTGATGGGATATTTTCAAGATTAAATGATGTACATGTACTTTGTTTTATTTCGAGTCTAATCCAAAATGTGATTTGTAAAAAAATATTACAAACGAACATATTTTCTGTTTGCAAAATAATGCTCTCCCAGTGTTTTTTCAACCAATTTAATGTGTGCAACACAACATCTGCGACATGTATTTAAACATACATACATTTAATAAACATATAAAGACTTAAGCAGTAGTCACAAAAACAACTTTTTTAGACCTTCATTATTTTTGTTTACGACTGCTGAGCAATATGCCCCTTCTGTATTCTTGTTATGGGAGATCTTTACTATAAAATGATATCAATTTTATATGTGTACATTCTGGGGCACTACTTCATACATTTTTTGGCCATGTCCTTTATGCACTTGTTGGGAATGGAGGCTAAACAAAAGAATATTGTTTACTAGTTATTAAGGTTTATTTTTATTAAGTAGGGGTGTTAGTCTGTGGTAACAAAAAGTTGAAAATGTTTATGTTTAGACACAGTGGCAGTGACAGTTATGTAAGTCTTTTATGATACGTTGAATTAAACGACAGTCGAGTACGAAAAGACATGTGTTTTATTAGATACTTGTCCAGTCTCACTGCTCAACCTGCGGCCTGTTCGCCAACCTAATGATGAACTAAACGAATACTTACTGTGAGTCTTCTCAGCTTTTCGATTTACTTCTAATACTTCTGTCTCTTCCTCCTGTCTTTTTCTTCTTCTGTCCTTCCTTTTAAACTCCAATAAAGGCAACTCATATTCTGAATCGGATTCCGAATGATGTAGTTTTATATCTTTTATATCCAGATAGTTGTCGTATAGATTTACTGTTTCTAGATCTGTAAGTAAACAAAAACAGTAACAGTGACAAATGGCGACCCAGCATTATAAGAATATCACTATGCTTCATTATTTTAAGTAGACATAAATACCATTAACTTTATTATTCCAGAAAGTACATTTTCAAAGACTCTGGTCTCCACACTAGGGTTCCCTGTGTCGTGGAGGCCAGTCTCTTCCATTCGGTACATAGAAATTTGTAAAACTGAATTTATCAAAAATCAAAACAAAACATTACAAATATTTGAAAAATAAAAAGATACAGAGGCTAGATGACACCTTGATGGGTATCGATCGTGTGTGTGTTTGTGCGTGTGTGGGAGGGAGAGAGAGATAGCTTGTGTGTTTCACTGTTTCATTAAATGCTTAAAAATTGAGCATTGGGAACTATAAGCCATATTATCAATTTTTCTAACTTTTTGTGAAAGAAATAAATTTACAAAATAAATGTATTCTTTTATACCTGATGTGATAATTTTATATGGTAATAAAAATAATTGTGATTATCAAATTCTCTGAAATAAAAACACCCTGATTTTACTAAAATGAGATCGTTTATTATGTATCGTTCTTGTTTTTCATAAAATGCAAACTAAAAAACAACGATTTCCTGGTATGGTTTTTGCAAATCGATTTAAATTCTTTTTTTTTTTTCGAAAGAATCGCCATCCCTTAGGTAGTGCCTCCGCGCGCCATTAGTACAGACGCTTTCAGATCCCACGGTGGCAACCCGGCAAGGAGGCTCGCCGACTGGGCGCTTCGCCCCACAGAACGCACCCATGCCGGGATCCCGTAAAGGGCCATGGACCACACGACTCCGGCATAGAGCAGGAGGCAAATGAAGTTTTGCCCGCTCAGATTGGGCAGAAGCCGCTTCAAAGCAGCCCCGGCCCGCACGAGATTGGCCAAACGTCGGAAATGCTCCACAAAATTCCACCGGCTGTCGAGGACGATTCCCAGATACTTCATTGTAGACGCGACGCCGATGTGAATCCTTTCTTACCGTCAGTAAGGATACCGAAGGAGGCGCATTAAAAAATAGAGACGATTTGAGAATCTCCTCCTTTTTTGACGTCGGTTAAAGCTAATAGATATTTTATTAATGCGTTACAATTTATAATGTTTTATTTTAAATACATACCATCGTCACTATGCTGTTCCTCTTTTGGCTTAATAACATCATCTAGTTGTTCACAAATAGCTGGTAATTCTTCTTTCACATCAATGCTTTCTATTTGACCATCTTCAACTATACTTATGGTCTGTATTGGAGAGTTAATAAAACCATGAAAAATCTCTAAGTGTTCTGGTTTTATTAAAGGTCTTCGCTGTAAAAAGATAATTACAGTATTAGATAAATAGCAATGTTTATGATCACAAGGGTATCACTTTCACATAAGGAAATAACTCTGTTGAACAATATGTCACCTTATAGCCGCCATTTAATATCTGAGCGAATAGGTCTTCAGCTTCCAGACATTTTCTCTTTAATCTGTAGCATTTCTTCAGTTGAGCACAGCAGACGAAACAAGCAAACATTGGTCTACTATCTTCAGTCACAAACTGCAACAAAATCATTCGATGGACGGTGTGAGGAATGATAATAGAAAACCGGTCAAGTGCGAGTCGGACTCGCGCACCGAGAGTTCCGTACAAACTTGTGGGTAACTAATAAAACTAACGAATGTAGCTGGAACGAAAATAAACTGTATTGAAGGACAAACCTAACTTTAAAAAACTGTTGTCCCCGTATATCGATATATATATCGATTATTACAAACTTAATTATTAAGAGAATTTGCCTCTGGACTGTATACTCAACCAAAATGCAGTTAATATTCCACAAAATAATTTACAAGTGGTTCAAACTGAGATATATGATAGTTGTGAATGTTCTCAGATAGTATAGGAAGGGGTGTAGGTAAATTATTAAGTAATAACCTGAGTTTTCCCAGTCAAAATAATTGTATGCCAGGGTTAACTTATAAACAGATAATGGCATTAGTAACTGGAAATGTTTATTGCAAAAATACTGATTTAACTATATTTATAGGAAATAGTTCAAAAATTACAAAAGAAGACATCACAGATAGTGTAACTGAGTTGTTAAAGTTGAACTGTCGTAAAATAATATTGTGTGCTTTTCCATATTTTGAAAGATTATCGAAACGAATTAACAATTATATTCACATGCTGAATAAGCATGTTCATTTTTTGGTAGGTCACTATTGTGACAAACTTATGTATCTGGATATTAACAATGTTGTTGATAAACTTAGGTCGACACGGGGTAATGTGTTTCTACCTACTAGTTGTAGACACAAAATAGCTAGGCTATTAGCTTATAATATTCACTCGGACATAAATATTATGTCGAAGTTTTCTTCTATTATTAACACTGCGACTATTAGTACTCATACTAATATACCATTTTACAAGGAAGGCGGGGGAGTATTGTCACTCACTCCGGCTCATTTAAACTAGCTAGTAAGACAATAGAAGATATAAATAACATAAGTGTTACACTCACTAACACCAAAGTAACTTCTTGCTCTCAAATAATTAAATTCAAAAAAGGGGCTAAGCAGAATTCTTTGAAATTATTCCATCATATATTCAAGGTTTCTCTTCGAAACAACTAGAGATTGAATTGTTTTTAGAAAAAACCAAGTTTGATATCTTTGAGAATTACAGTGTAGGCAGTTCCTTTAACCGCAAATCTAAGATGCGTGGGGGTTCACTAATCTTAATTAAAAATGGCATTAAATTTAAAACTCGTAATGATATAATTGATCTTTCGGTTGAACATAATATTGAATTGTCTTGTGTTGAGCTAGATAAGCATGTCTTAGTGTGCGTTTACAGACCCCCAAATTATCAAAACTACTCTATATTTGAGTCAGTAATGGAACATGCTTTAGGAAAACTTGCAAAAGGTAATAAACTACTAATTATCTGTGGTGACTTTAATATTAATATTTTAGATATAAATTCAAATAGCAGTAGATTCTTACATCTTTTTAAATCATTTAATTTGATAAATGTGTTTTCGGAGCCTACCCGAATTACAACAGATACTGCTACATTTATTGATAATGTCTTTTGTTGCTGCGACTACTTGAATAAAGCCATTGTAAATTACCTTCCATCTGATCACAGCGGTCAAACCGTCGTTTTCGAGTCTTACACACCGTCACAAAAAATCCAGATAAAATCTAGACAAATAACACCCAGCAATTTAAATAAATTTAATTAGTAATTTAGGCACTCCGGGATATAATATTGAAAATGTAAATCAATTTTATGAGGAATCCTTTTCGGTTGTCTACACAGAGTTCAATGATACGTTAAAAATAAAAACTATATCTATTAGCCCAAAGTTTATATTTAGTGATTGGGCAACTAAGGGTATAAGAAAAAGTAGGGAACGATTGTTTGAGCTTTACGGCCTTAAGCCTTACATCAACTCAGAAACTTTCAATCACTATGTTGCAACTTACTCAATTTTTTTTAAAAACACCTGCAAATTAGCTATATCTTTATTCATTAGCAACAAGATTAAATCCGCCGATAATAAAAATATCCGCCGGTTTGGAAAATCATCAATAGTGAAACTAACAGAAATAAAAAATGTAATAATGAGATCACACTAGTCTTCGCGTGGTCTTCTAACCACTAAAAACGAAGTTGCTCAAGAATTTGTAGATTTCTTTACTAGTATCCCACTTAAAACTACTGAATCATTAAATTCCTCAAAAAATCCTCCAAAAAAAATCAATGGAAAGCAAGGGTGCTTTCCATTGATTTATTAAGACCAAAAGTTTCATCATGTCCAGTTGAGTTTCAATTTAAGCATGTTAACCCCACTGCAGTCATTAAAGCTTTCAAGCAAATCAAAATCAAATTAACCGAAGATCTTTGGGGAATGTCTATTAAAGTTTGTCAAGCTATTATTGAGACTATAGCACCGTACTTAGCCTTAATATTCAATTTGTGTGTGGACCAAGGAGTTTTTCCGGACCTTATGAAATACAGCAAAGTTATACCCCTTTTCAAATCTGGGGATAGTAAAGACACCAATAACTATAGACCCGTATCCGTTTTGCCGGTTTTCAGCAAGGTGTTTGAAAAGGTAATGCTTAATCAAATGCTCAACCACTTTAACACCAATAAGATCTTAAATAAAAAACAGTATGGTTTCACCAAAGGACGTTGTACGACTGACGCTGGTGTTACCTTGTTAAAACACATATTTACTGCGTGGGAAGAGGCACAGGATGCCATAGGAATCTTTTGTGACCTTTCAAAAGCGTTTGATTGTGTTAGCCACGAAACCCTACTCTTGAAACTCGAACATTACGGCCTAGGGAAACTTGCGCTTAGTTTAGTAAAATCATATTTAAATTATAGACAGCAGCAAGTGCAAATAAATGGTGTCAATTCAATAGGTTTAAATGTAAAGATGGGTGTACCACAAGGATCGATATAAGGTCCCTTCCTCTTTTTAGTATATATTAATGATTTACCCCATTTATTTAAAAACCAACCTCAAATGGTGTTGTTTGCTGACGATACCTCTTTAATATTTAAGATAAATAGACGTGCCACAAATCTAGACGACGTAAATAACGCCCTATTACAGGTAAATGATTGGTTCACCGCCAATAATTTGGTATTAAAAGGGAAAAAAACGAAGTGTATAAGATTTGCTCTGCCAAACGTCAAAAGTAGTGATTGTGACATAGTATTGAATCAAGAGAAACTAGAATTCATCGATAAAACTGTTTTCCTGGGGATAAAGCTCGATTCAAGGCTACAATGGGGTCCGCATATAACATCTCTTGCAGGACGGCTTAGTTCAGCAGCATATGCTGTCAGAAAAATCCGTCAGTTTACTGATGTAGATACCGCGAGGCTAGTCTATTTTAGTTATTTTCATAGTATAATGTCATACGGTATTTTACTTTGGGGACGGGCTGCAGACATCGAGTCTGTATTTATTCTGCAGAAAAGAGCCATTTATAATCTACGTAAGCGAGATTCTCTAAGAGAACAGTTAAAGGAAATTAACATCATGACAGTACCTTGTCAATATATCTATGAGAACATCATGTACGTCAGAAAAAAATTGCATCTATTTGGTAAACGTGGTGATAGACAGACACAATTATTATACTAGAAATAGGGACCAATTGGTTCAGCCGGGTTTCAGGTTAGCTAAAGTAGACTCATCTTTCATGGGGTACTGTTTGAAATGCTACAATAAAATACCTCCCCACATTCTTCAACTGAATGAAACGAAATTTAAATCTTGTATTAAACGCACACTATGTAGGCAAGCATATTATAAGTTGGGGGATTATATTGATGATAAAAATACTTGGCTCAATGCTGGTTCTGCTCCACAAGCATAGGGGTAAACTCATTGATTACCTAGAATCCGAATCTATAGTGGAAGCTGCAGAAGATTGTAAGACTATCTTTGCAATGTATAGAATCAATTCTCTAGTATTGTATAATTATTAAGCCCATATGTGAGTGCTATGTATTATCGTTGACTTGACGAAGCCTTGGTAGTTGATAGTGTCAAGCTCACTTAAATGTCTCGCTGATGGTGGCGGGTGTGTCGGGTCATTTAGCTCCCTTCAAAATGGTCGAGCTGAATGGGGCTGATCCATACGTCATGTTCGTGAACGGGCGCTGTCAGTTGGGACTGGTAATTTTTTTAGCTACCACGGTCATTTTTAATTTATTTAGATTTTAAATTGAATTTTGCTTTTTATTTACTCTGGACGCTCTTACTGTGCACGTCTTTCTACATCGTTCTCACATATTTGTATAATCTCAACATGAATGATGTAAATACGATTTTGTAAAAATATTATAATTTAAAAGAGTGTCCATGGAGTTTCTTGCCCATTCTTCTCCATAGAGATCAACGCTTTGGAATGGGCAACTACAGTACTTTCACAAGTTATTATGCCTTGTGACCGGGACTGTAGCAGCATCATTTTTTTGTTCTTGTTTTTATAACATTCAAAAGTGCCTGTAATGGTCTAATTGAAATAATTGCTTTGAGTTTTGAGTTTGAGTTTAAGTTTATAATAATCACATTTTTTTATGTTGCATCTACAAAGGTCATTGGCGACCTTAGTGTGAAAAGCATACCCACGAAGTATACGAACAAAATAGAGTGAGATAGATCGATAGATGTCTTTATTTAACGTTATTATTTGGTCGCATTATTGTGGGTACTGCCTGCCTAGGACATATTGAATTTGTAAATTCAATTTCAACTCGATACTTTCACTCGTTCTCAAAATAAAGGGTACAAAACCCTAACTAAAAAGGAACTAAATGGCGCAACCTTGCAGGTAACTTCACAAGAATTTCCAGCATCACTCTTTGGTTTCCAAGATAAACAGAAACATATGATAGTGGCCTGGTTTCAAAACTGGATATCACATTTAACAGCTATTATACCTTAATAATATCTACAACTTACTGGAATATCAGTCAGCTTCTCATACAGCTCATGTAAGCTTTTGTTGACCACTACGAAGTCTCGTTTTAGCTACGTTTCGATGCGGACGTGTTGCTGACGCATACTTAATATCGTCAACGCGGCGGTGCGAGCCGTTCGCTTGTTATTTTGATCACCATGGGTCAACAACCAATGGTGGCGAATGAGTTGCTGGCTTTCCTGCAGCAGAAGTTGGATGTGATGGACGAGGTGTCCGCAGTCCAAATCTGCGCTACGAACTTCAGTGAGGAGGACATCGCTGCTGCCAAGCTGATGTTGTACCGGGTGCTCAACAAGAGTGATCAGATGGTGTCCCGCCGGCGTGACGGGACCAAGAGAAGCATACAAGATATTATCACGCTGCTAAAGGAGACCGACCCTGACGACGTGCCGACGTTTGTGGCGAAGGACTTGCACAAGCTCCCTCCCGTCACATTCGACCATGTCGATGTTACGAGCCTTTTGAAGGACATTGTTTTACTCAAGGCAAGTTTGGTGGATGTGCAGACCAAGTTGGATGCTTCCCAAAAAGCCGTGGCTGATTTGCGCGATGAAGTTAATGACTTGCGTCAAAAGGCATCGGTATCTGGGTCATCGTTGGGTGCATCGAACGTAAACACGCGTCGCGGAGCTGGCCTCGATGTATCGGCGGCAAGTTTCGCGTCAGCAGTTTTGTCGCAGTCGTCACCAAGGAATGCTGAGCCTGCAGTGTGCGCTCCTCGTGCGCCCCGCTGCCCCGCTCCCGCCCCTGTGGCTCCTTCCTGTGTCGCCACACGATCGCTGCCCGTTTCCGCAGTGTCGGCAGAATCACGTCGAGTTGGTGTGAATTCTGCTAGCGTAGGTGCGAGCATTACTGCTCGCGTTGAGAAGCCCATGCCTGAAGAGGCACCGATTCGGGCTGATGATGGTTTTGTGACGGTGTTGAGGAGGAAGCGTCGTCAACGTACCAACAAGAACCGCTGCGGCACAGCTCCATCGGAGCCGAACGTTACCATAAGAGCCGCTAAGCCGAACACTCCGGTGTACATCTCCCGCCTACACTACACCACTACGGCGGAGGGCATTGTTGAGTACGTACGCCAAAAGCTCAATTACGTAGCGAGAGTGCAGTTGTTGGAGTCGCGTCGCAATGTCAACTTTAAGGCATTTGTGCTGCGAGTACCGACGTGTTATCTGCACCTCGTCCTGGAAGAGGACTTTTGGCCGCAAGGAGTGGTGTTCCGGCGCTTCCACGGACAAGTGCCACATGAACGCACAGTGACATAGTGCAGTGAAGTGCTACTAACATAGTTGTTAAGGATTTATTTACTAACACGAATTGTATTAGCTATATATATGTTTGTCTGTAAGGTATTTATCTATGGGCCTAAGATGCCTGAAAATAAATGATTTATTATTATTATATCGTCCATTTATTGTTTTATATACATATAATTAAATTTTTAAATATTTCTTAAAAACAACAAATAAAAAACATTTAAAAATGTAAAAATAGTAGCCCACCGGTATCGGGAACAGGGTCCAAGCTACCGGCGGTCAGGGCTCCAGAGAAAGGAACCTCCTAACAATACGAGCCGTGTCCAGGAGTACCGCTTTCTGTATCAAGCCCTTGATCCAGCTGCCTAACGAGAGCCTCCTCAGGTGTTGGTCGAGGCTCTTGGCAATTAAGCCATTGGCAGATACGACTATCGGCACAATGATCGCTGAGTCCACATCCCACATGTCGACAACCTCGCGAGCCAAGTCAATATACTTGATTTGCTTATCTTTCTCGGCTTTCACGAGGTTCTCATCATGCGGGACTGTTATGTCAACAATCATTGCGCGCCGCTCTGATCGATCCACCACCACTATATCAGGCTTGTTGGCAACAATAGTCCTGTCAGTGATGATGGATCTTATTATTATTATTATTACTACAGTCATGCGAACGTTGTCCACTGTACATATTCTACACATTCGTAGTTTCGATGTTCTGTATGGATTTAATGTTTCTAGATCTGTAAGTAAACAAATTCTGTTCTATTTTTGTTGAATTAGACTAAATGAAACGATGAATGAACTGCGTGAAGAATGTGTTTTATTAGTTTCCGTACTTCAAAAGGAAAAAAACAACGACATCTAAGGGCATAGAATTTAGAAACAAATCTCACTCGTGGTCTTGACAAAAACTCGGTCTCAATGTAACCATGCTCTTAAGATGTTTCTTAATTAATAAATACAGTATCAAGATCATCTCAGCTCTATACCCAGTAATACTACATTTGCTATGAATTAATAGACAAATTGAAATGTGATCTCTTTTTACAATGATAACATAGAATTTGTCTTATTGATGCTCAAAAGGCCGAAGTAAGAATAGTCTCAAGTCATGTCACCTTATCTTAAGACCATTCTTAAGATAAGGTCTACCCTGACTTGAGACCATCTTAGCAATAGAACCGATATATTAATCTGTATTGATCTCACTTGAAAATCGAGTCGCAAAAACGGTTTTAATATTTGTTTATTAATTACATTGATATCTCAAATGTGACCAGGTTTCAGTGTGTCAGGTGAAGGGAGATTTGTTTCTAAATACTGCTCTGCTGCTCATAGGGAGCATGACGAACATGCCACCGGTTGCCCAGTTAGAATTAACATTATGATCAATTTCTGAGGTCACTAGTTAACCACATTTCAATACAACTCAATAAAGAGTGGCCGGGACCAATGGCTTAATCAGTGTATTCTTCTGTTGACAAAACCGGTAACCCCCTTTAATAGTGGTCTTGCTAGGCATGCTAGTTATGATCTATGAGTATGTCACATTGGAATACTTTCAGTTAAAGTGGAATGGTGTAAGAAACCAACAAACTCACTTTCACATTTGCAGTATTATAAGCAGTCGGTTGGTATTTATAACATTTTGCTTTTAAAACATACCTTTTTCACTTTGCTGTTGCTGTTTTGGCGTAATAATATCGTCTTGTTGTTCACAAATAGCTGGTAATTCTTCTTTCACATCAATGATTTCTGTTTGACCAACTTCAACTATACTTATGGTCTGTATTGGAGACTTAATAAAACCATGGAAAATCTCTAAGTGGTCTTGGTTTATTGAAGACTTTTGCTGTAAAAAGATGATTACATTATTAGGTAAATAACTATGTTTATGATCACAAGGTAGTTGATGTTGTAGTATATCTCACGTCATAGTCTCTTTTGATTATCTGAGCGAACAGGTCTTCAGCTTCCAGACATCTTTTGTTTAATCGGAAGCATTTCTTCAGTTGAGCACAGCAGACGAAACAAGCAAGCATTGGTCTTCTGTCTTTAGTTCTAAGCTGCAACAAAATTATTTTTAGTAAATATTTGAAATTAAAATAAATTGTCATACTGGTGCTTGTGCCAACTTTAAATCACAAGCTGACCAGGTGCCTTATGCAGCTGCACAGGAAAAGGCCATGCCTGGTTATGGAGACCATCACAGGACATTTTTTTATTTTTGTGTTGCCCCACAATATGAATTTCTCCTGTCTCCTGGGTGTGTTTACAAACATTTGAACTCACATACACAAACAGTCAGACCAGGAGCAACTATCTGTACATATATAACTAATACACATAGGCCATACAAATATTTGTTCCATACAGGGATCGAACCTGAGACCGTCACTCGCTCAGCCACTGCGCCAACTGTGTATTAAACAAACACTTCCACACTACAGGCATCACTGATAACCCCCGGTGCAGAGCTTACATGGAGGCTGCAGATACAGACACACATATGCTGTTAAGAAATACAGGCATCACATCAAATGTGGAAAATACCACTGGCTCCACCATACATCTGACACAAGACACAAAAGTGTTCACATTTGCAAAAAAGAAACAAACAGAACTCCTAAGGTGCTGACCCTAGGAGTTCTGTTCGTTTAATTTTCAGGAATCCTAACTAAAAAGGAACTAAATAGTGCAAACTTGCAGGTTCATCACAAGAATTTCCAGCACCTTTCTTTGATTCCAAGATAAACAGGTACATGATATTGACATGGTTTCAAAGCTGGATATCACATTTAACAGCTATTAGTAATTTATTATATCTACAACTTACTGAAATATCAGTCATCTTCTCATACAGCTCATGTAAGTTTTTGTTGACCACTACATACATGCGAACATTGTCCACTAAACATATTCTACACATTGCTAATTTATCCATTTTGGAACCCAAAAAAGATAACTTAATTCATATTTTCCTCCACAAAACACAGTTGAGGACCTGCTAGGCTTGTTTCTTATAATGACGATTTCTTCTTTGTTATCAACAAACACTTGGCTACTGAAACACTACATTAATATCTAATGAACTTCTTTGTTCGACCTATTAGACAGGGCAGCAATATAGTGTAGTCTAGACAGTCGTTTATAGTCCGTGTCCTGGTAATCCTTAGGAACCATCACAAATATACAATCTTGCCAATGACATGTAAGGGTGCCGGTAGCGGTAGTCAACAAATGTGTTACTACAGCTATTTGCAATTCAATTCTATTTTCTTTCAATACTTCTCCAATCTTTCAATAATTACAGAGTATCTAAATAAACACCATGTTCATGACATCACTTCACTTATTTATTTGATGGAGTTTGTTAAGAAAAACACAATTTTGCCAATATCACGTAGGTACTAAGGTAGACCATCAAACGCTGGAGATTATATCAGTCATTATCATTATTGTATAGAACATAACAATAAGATTAAATAATGTAAAACACAGACTAAACAGAAATTAGTCAAATCAAAACCATCAAAACCAAATCAAAACAAACTCGTGACGGCAGCGAAATGACAGCATTGACAGTACCACAGATTTCTATAATGCTGCCGCGACGGTAAAGTGAAAAAGGCTGGTAACATTATTAAGAAGGTATTCTCGAATTTCTTACTAATTTGGAATGGTATTCTCGCATTTTTACAGATTATTAGAAAACGTTAATTCATTCCTCGGTTCTGCTGCTGTGTAAAATGTGTCGAATGCATAATAAAATTATAGTACAGTTTTAGCCAAAGAGTATAATAATATATTGGGTAAAGAGAGCCCTCTTCAGGCTTTTTAAGGCAATCCTGTTTGAACACGAGCTGCATCTGGATTTTGGAGGTAAAACTAATCATAGTATACATACCTACGTATACCTATATAAATATATATAAGGAGCTATAAAAATATCTGCCACGGCTGCAATGGGAGACAGTATTGTGTTTATAGATTACAATAGTGAAGAGCTTTCGTACCCCAGAACAGTTAATTCAATTTGAGAAAATAAAATAGTTAAATAAACATTGGCTCTACTCTGCATAACGTGGTTCACAAATTACGCGCGATGTGTCGCTTCGTCAATGAAAACAACTGCTATCTCTTTCCATCTGTTCTGTGAATGAAAACTGCGATGTGAGCGTTGTGAGCGCTAACAGGCGGACCGATTGAAATATCCCGTTTATTTCGCTAACAGCGATATTTCCATTCGGAACGGCTCTTGACAGTTATCTACACTTCCCCTAGACTAATGTCACATTTTTTTGATAGTATGTTCACAGTGATATCGCCTTGGAGCGTGGGCACTGTTAAAGCAAGATGGCGTCGATAGTGACGTCATGAATGACAATAAGATATCGTTGATATCGCGCTCACGTCCATTCGGTACGAGTTTTGTCGCGCTTACATCGATTATAGCGCTACACGGAACGCAGTGCTAAAATCAGCTGAGTAGTGTTTTAAAAGTGCAATTACTTACCAGTTACTGCATCCTTCCAAAAAATTGACGTAAATAAGATGATAAACTTCCCATCACACTTAAAACAGGCTTTGTACTGTCAAGTTAGTGTAAGAATCGCATTGTTTTTCTTATTACAACGATAAATTACAGTAACTTGGCGTGTTTAAAAGTTAATCATCTTATTTACAACAATTGCACCATATTTACAGTTATTTACACATTCCCTACCTACTTAACTACAAAACTGTTGCACAAGTCCGCCTTCGCGTTGCACACAAATGTAGGCACATTTACGTACCTACATGCCTCTTCACTTTATTTAATGTGTCCGTTTCACTTTTTACTTGTCTAAATGCGCGTTTGATGCGCCTTTTTAGTTCTTCCACACTTCTAATATCATGTCCGGTTTGGCCGTAAACAAGGTCCTTTACACGACCCCACAAAAAAAGTCTAAAGAGGTTAAAACCGGCGAGCGAGGAAGCCACGGCACTGGCCCTCCTCGGCCTATCCACCTTTCACCGCCATACCACACACCGTTTAAAAATTCCCGTACGCTGATGGCGAAATGAGGCGGTGCTCCATCATGTTGAAAGTGCAGCCCTCTTATCTCTTCAAAAGGAATACGTTCCAACATTCTTCTCACACGGGTTTGCAGTAAGCGCAGATACGTCTCTCCGTTCAGTCTGTCCAAGAACACTGGTCCTAGTATTCTGTTGCCGAGTATCCCGGCCCACACATTAACACTAAAGCGAGTCTAAATGTGGTCAGGCCGCACAACACAAGGATTCGCCTCAGTCCAATAATGTGCATTGTGTATGTTGAACATACCAACCCGTGTGAATGTGGACTCGTCAGTCCACAGAATGTTGCGGCGTTCTTCTCGAATCCAATTTTGCGGCCGTGTTCTCTGAACCTGTACACGGCATTCAGAATGGTATGATGGCTCACTCGCACACCAAACCTCAGTCAGTGGGTAGTCTTAGGGGCGCTCTGCTGGTACAAGTTTACTGCATGCGCAGTGATGGAGTTACACTCGCAGTACCACAATACCATTTCAAGATATTCTTGATTGGAATACCGTCGTCGGGGAGGCATTTTTAAAGAAAGCGCGCGCGATATTTCCCGCTAATCGCTAACCGCTACCTTCCGAGCGGGCGGGGGGCGACTGACTGTGACTGGAGAGCGGGCGGCGGGCGGTCACCTAGCGCCAGTGTTGCCAGACGTTTTGAATGGGCGATCGTACGATGGGTAAATAAAAAGTCGTATTCCATAAGAAGGCTACAAAAAAAAAATAGTACGTTTTCAAAACCTTTGTTTTATTATATTAAAGCAAATAATCAATTAAAACAGTCCTTTTAAGTCTTCATTTATCCCCGTAAAGGGTTTTACTATTCATGTTATTTAACATTTCTCGTGTTGGAGAAAAAACCACACAACACCCATAACGCTTAATATGCTGTTTGGCTAAAAGGGTGCCATTTAATGTTTCGTTGCTCAGCCTGTTTTGGATCTTTGTTTTTATAAGATTGACTGAACTGAAGCAGCGTTCACAATCTGCGTTAGAGTGCGGAAGGCATAATAAGTCCAGAGCAAATTTTGCAAATCTAAAAAAGTCGTATGTTTACGTACGATTTCTGACCTTGGATCGTACATGCAAAATAAATGTAAAAAATCGTATGAAAACGATTTAAATCGTACATCTGGCAACACTGCCTAGCGCGTGCGACGATCGGGGTAGTGCGGGTGAGGGTGGGGGCGCGCGGGGTGCAGCTTTTGCGATCGAGTGGCCGGCGCGTAGCGGCTGCTTTGATAAAAATGGCATGAAAGGCGCCGCCGCCGCGCCGGCGAAACGATTGAATTGGAGTCTACCTACGGGATCGCTTTATGCCAATAAATTAATTCAAATTTATACGTACAATTTTTTGTATGAAAAAAAATAAGGTAAATAATCAATAATTTTATTTTACTATTGTAATCTATAAACACAATACTATCTCCCATTGAAGCCGTGGCAGATATTTTTATAGCTCCTTGTATACATATATATACCATTTTATTCCGTTTCAATTATTGATAGATAGATTTTGAAGAATGATTTCCTTATGTTGAAGAATGATTGTTACTTATTATGTGAAGTTAATTCCTATGTGTATGTTTCGAAATCTAGATTTCCTTTGACAAGACTAGAATTTGATCTTGTCATCGAATTATGGTCATCGTGCTATTTTATACACATAAGAATTCATGTATTCTGTAGAAATAAATTACAATCATTCTTCAGTATAAGGGGATTAAAAATACTAGGAAGAAAAATACTCCTAACAGCGCCATCTAGACAGTAGGCGAAAAGGACATTGAGGACAGCGCCATCTCTCAACTTGGGTACTCAGTTTTTACAAAACGAAAACCTGAGTGGCCTATCTATAGCTAGTTATAGTGTATCATCTATGATTACCTACAATGCTATGAACTGCGCGAGCACACTACTGTCAGTGCGTGTGCGTGTATAAGTGATGTCTCAACATTCAACAGATAACACACACAAATTGTAGTCGCACTAAGCGAAATAACATTATTTATCTGTTGCATTTACGCGTTATAGTGGCGACCCGTTCGTTACATTGTATTGCTAAAATTCGCTTGGTTTTAATATGTGCTGCTAGCTGTTTGGATTTAGCCATAGATTAGCGATCATTGTGTCCCGAGTTCGAATATCAATCATAAAGTGTAGTTGTTTTTGTTTTTTTAAAACCATATTTAGGTTTTAATAAAAAAAATGTTTGTATATATATTTACTTCACTATTTATGTAATTTTAAATTTATCTTTTAGGTGTTCGAAGGTGGAAATAAAAAAGTCGTGCTGAATGATAATAAAAATGTTTATTCGTTTTATTCTAAAATTAACAAACTTTAATGAGAATTGTGACGTCACATTCCAACTTAGATAAAATGAAGTTCACTTGTAACTTTATAACACTTTTTTTTGTGGTATACGGTATACCACAAAAAAAGTGTTATAAAGTTACAAGTGAACTTCTTATAAGTCATTATTAATTGACTAAGTGGGTATACCGTATACCCACTTAGTCAATTAATAATGGCATATCAAGAAAATGATATTCTAATAACACAAATATAATTGTTGATACAGGTATCGGTTTGTTAATATTTTAATGTCTTTGGGTATCGGTTTTCTGCAGAGTTTAATGAAAACTAATGTTTATGATTTAGACTTTATGAACATGTTTTATTATTATGTAACGTCACAATGAATGAATGAATTGAGGTTATAGCTTAAGTGTTCATTTTCTTAACGAAAAGAGGATTGAAACTTAACCTCAATTTAATATAATTAAATGTTAATGTTACTTAATATTTAGTTACACCGTTTAATAATTAAAACAAAAACATCTAAGTAGATATTAATATTTAGTATATCCTCCATTATTTTCAATGCAGTCAAGTAGACATTTGCACATGTTACCATATTACCACACATATTTCGGTTCCTCTTTAATTTTCCCAGATCTCCAAACAATGTATTTTTAATTGTTGAATACTCTTGTCATGATCCCCCGTGGCTCCCACCTTTGCAACAAAAATATCGCTGGGTGATTGAATTCTGCAAAGTTCGTTGGTGCTGTGTTGGTTGGTGTGAATACTTTCAGCATTCGTTTCAAATTCGTCAACAATTTGTCGTCGCTGTGCGGGGCGGCTACCGTTTTCCTCGCATGTTAATTCAGTGACTTACAGTATTCTTCTAAATTAAAAAGACAATGATATTAAGCAGCTATAACATTTTTATATAATTTTAACGGTGGCCAGCGGTTTCATGGAAATTTCAAGGATATTATTTGATATGAAACATTAGGTCATATGAATTTATGTCATTTGATATTATGTCTTATGAAAATGATGTCATATGAACGTTAGTTCAAGTGAAATTAGAGCATCTGTTAATATGCCAAACACTACACACCCCGCCGGTTCCACTCTGAGCGACCGGGGTAGATGACGCCGCGCCGACGGCCCTGTCCGTCAGATAAATGTCAGATATACACGACGTATCGGAGGGCTCTCACGCGCATGATGGCGTCCACCGTCGAGCGCCCTTTGCGGAAAAACTTGGTCGGGTTATGTAAGTTTTCGATGCTTCGTCAGTATTTTAATTGTTTTTCTTTAATTACTGAATTTAATGACATGAAATTTTGCATGTGAATAGTTGAATGAATAAACTAATTATTGTCATACATTTTACCATACAATTCCTTTAGTTAGAACGTCGTGATATTTGACTGCTTTGTAAACAGTGATCTATTCATGGTAAATTGTCCTATAACTCTTTAATTACTAACGGAACATCATTGATACTTGGCAACATGTTGCAGACACTTACAAGGTTTGTATAAACTTGACAATCTACACTCCAAAGTGCATACTTTAAGAACTAAGACCTAATAAGAGAGGGAATGGGAAGCGGTCACCACCTTCTGCGCAGCAGTAATGCTAGCAAAGGAGGTGGCTGGGCGTTTGAGGGAGAGAACCTCGAACCAACCCAGCCGCCGCGGGAGACGCCCCGGGCGCCGGGCGCCGCGAGACGACTCTCGGCCACCGTAGATGCGGGCCTGTGAACGGTGAGCAATGGGTAGCTCACCGTCCGTCCGTCTATTGACGACAGGCCGTGTCGACGACGCGTTCGTGTTTCGCGCGCGCCTCAAAGAGAGTCAGCAAAGCAGAGGGGCTTGCCAGAGCCTCCGCCTGCCGGGGTTGCGGGTTGTTCGAAAGAGATACCGCGGCCCCGGAACGTAAAAGGCAATAGAAGGAACATGGGTGGGTTTTAGTCAGTAAAAGTCTGACATGCCTCCCCACTCCGCCCAGAGCGGGGGATGTCATTAGATGATTTCCCACCCGAAAACTAAAAAGACCTAATAAGCGTATTTTACGTTTATATTTTTATCTTTTAAGCCCCACGATTTTTTCTAAATTTGTTTTTTAACAAATATAAACAAATTCAAAACAATGTATGGAAAAATTTATCTATGCTCTTTATGTAAGCGCTTTATATGAAAACTAGCTAATGGCCAAACGTTCGCGTAGCGGAAACTTGAATATCTCCGAAGTGTCATGCACTAATTTTATTCATTACATACACAAATACACACTAATTTTTGGACACATCTCTTTTCTTCTAAAGTCTATGGATTAAAAAAAAAGAAAAGTTCCGCCAGGACAACGTTCGCCCAGCGGAATCAGTTTTTAGTGAATTTCTCCACAATGGCTGCGTGCACAATTTTTTTTACCGTACACAATTATACGACGTCATACACGAAATATCTGCATAATTAAAATCTTTAAATTCAACAACATTCCGCTGCGCGAACACACACGACTTTCGAAAAACAGTACTATATGAATTCAAAAACACAACAGCCGCAATTATGCGAGTGAAGAAACAGTCTTCCCTAAGCATCTGTAAAAATGCGAGAATACCATTTCAAATCGGTAAGAATTTCGAGAATACCTTCTTATTTATGTTACCAGCCTTTTTCACTTTACCGCCGCGGCGGCATTATAGTTATCTGTGGTGGTAGTTATGTGTGGTTCAAAATCTATACAACAATGATAATGACTGATATAATCTCCAGCGTTTGATGGTCTACCATAGTACCTACGTAAAAATTGTGGTGTCTTTTTCCAGAAACGCCATTAAATAATTGTTAAGTGAAGTGTTTAATATGTTTTGTGATTTTATAAAGATGGTGTTTATTTGGATACTGTAATTAATGAAAAATTGGAGAAGGGCTAAACTTTCCTTTACGGGCCGTCGAGTTGGAAGTTCATTTTTTTTTGTAGATAGTACTCATTAACAGAAGGCTTTTTACAAAGTTTTAAGTTGCGGAGACGCACGGTTTACGAGATATAATTTTTTAAAGTTTCCAAAATAATACGCAATTTAGGTTACTTAAAATGTCACAGTAATGTCAAAATTGACGTTTTACGTTCCGTTTATGGTGGACGTGTTATTCATTAAATTCTATCATATTATGTTTTTAATATAATTATGTATTTCATATAGTAAAGATATATAATTAATGTGCACTAATAATGCGTTGTATTATGCAATTACATTTACTTTTTTACATAAAAATAACGCAAATTGAGTTTTTTACAAAAAAAATATTTATGAATATTTACACTCTGGAACGGAACGTTTAGTGATGCTATTTTGTTGTTTGGCGTCTCCGAAGCCCTATGCTTCTGTGTCTGAAGAGTCGAGTGATGTGCAAGTGTAGGACTTAAATGAGCCGCTTGTCACGGCCTCCTCTTCAGTGCTTGTGCCTTCTAGTAGTGCGCGAGTGATGGACTCAATAGAGCCGCTTGTGCTCCCGTGTGTGTCGTCGTCGGTCCTCGACGAACCAGTTGCTGGTCCCAGTGGAGTAGCAGCGGGATCTAGTGGTAGCTTACCAGCTGTCGCTAGTTCTTCGGAGGACGAGGATGAGGACATTGCTCCTGCGATGCCCAGGCCTACTGGGTCTTCTGGCAGAAGGATCAATCCTTACTCGGATGAGTTACAGTAAGTTTTGAATTATTGTATATATGTTATTGCTAATGTGAGTTGTTAATCTGTAGCTTTTCTGATTGAGTCTGTTAAAGTACACTCATAACAGATTAGGACCGTTAGTCCAAGAGCGAGCGAAGCAAGCTCAGAATTTTAGGGCACCCCGACTCGGACAGGTTAGGTTAGAAGGAGGTGGCGGGGTCGTAGTGAGCGAGCGAAGCGAGCGAACAGACCCCGCCACCTCCTTCGTGGTTATTTTTTTTTAAACCACCCAGAAGTAGGAGCCCCTTTTCGGAGATCTTTTAATTTAAATCATTTTTTTATTTGTTCAGATCTACGTTGAACTGGTCTTCGGTCCTCAACGAACCGGTTGCTGGTCCCAGTGGAGTAGCACAAAAATTCAGACAACAACAACACAAACAAGATTTCACACAATGGTTGTGCGAGTATGTATGGAGACGGAGAAACATGATTGAACACTTGGATCCATATGAGGAATTAATAAATGCTATTAAACATGTGTATAAATATGATCAATAAATGATTAATAATATTCCTTGTGTTTTATTCTAACTTACTATCCTAAAAACACCCTAACCCAATCTCAACATTTTCACCCCAGATATCTCCGTAACCATGGGGTTTCGCGGGATGAGGATGGTACTGTGGTAGGCCCCTAGCACCCTCGCCCTCCCCGCCCCATAAATCTATTGAAATTAGAGTACAAATTGATAGATATTAGTGTTTGAAAGTAACATAACCTCAAAAACTTTAACCATGGATATCTCCATAACCATGGGGCTCCGCGGGTTGGGGGTGGGACAGGGGGGTAGCCCCCTCTCCCCCCCACCCCCTCCAACCCCCCGCGACCCTTAAATCGACGGCCCGTAAAGGAAATTTTAACCTAAACTAGCTGTGTTTTGTGGATTAAAATATTATGCAAGTTTTCTTTTTTGGATCCCAAAATGGATAAACTACCAATGTGTAGAATATGTTTAGTGGACAATGTGCGCATGTATGTAGTGGTCAACAAAAACTTACATGAACAGTATGAGAAGCTGACTGATATTCCAGTAAGTTGTAGATATAATATATTACTAAGGTATAATAGCTGTTAAATGTGAAATCCAGCTTTGAAACCAGGTCAATATCATATGTTTCTGTTTATCTTGGAATCAAAGAATGATGCTGAAAATTCTTGTGATGCACCTGCAAGGTTGCACCATTTAGTTCCTTTTTAGTTAGGGTTCCTGAAAAAGAAACAAACAGAACTCCTAGGGTCAGCACCTTAGGAGTTTTTACCCGACAGCGCACCGCAAAGGAGGGTTATGTGTTCATCGGTCTATGTATGTATGTATGTTTGTTCCTTTGAAGCACTATACAGACTAAACGCCTGGGCCGATTTTTATGATTCGCACGTCAATCGATTCCTCTTAGTCCTGCGAGTGTCACTAAAGATATGAAATTAATAAAAGAACAAAATGGCGACCATGAGACACCATATTGTGAAAATGAAAACCAACAAAATATGTCAAGTGGGGTATCGTCTAATAGGTATTTAAAAATCATTAATAGTTTTTTTTCATCACTTTTCGATTTGAGTTACTATTTATTTATAAATAAATAATAATTAAAATTTAGGCCATCACATACGTACATTATATGTATTTTAAACAATACATCATTAATTTTTATCCAATTAAGTACCTTAAAAACATTGTCTATTTAATATAGATCAATATGGCCCTGTACAGCATATAATTTAAGTGAATATTTCCGAAGATATTACTGTTTAAAAATGCAGGGACATATCGATGCGGCCGGCCGCAGCGGTGTCCGGGCGGCGCATGTATCTTATATACCTATTCTTTCGGCATCATAAACTGGACCAAAACAGACTTAAACTTAGACCGGTTTTTTGGTCATAGTCATGACCAAATTCCGCAAGTATCAGCCAAGATCGTGTGTGCAAAGGTTAACATTACCAAGGAGGCAAGGAAAGAAGAAGGCAGAGGGTTCATCGACATTTTAAACTTACACAACAAGCAAATCGCATCACTAAGACAATATTTTTTTTCTAATGCTGGAACTTCTACACTATACAAAATTATTACAAACAGCGACCATCAATCTAGACCTCTAAATTTAAAAGATAAATTCGAACAGAAAAACTAATAAGTAAGCGATAACTAAACCAAACTAGTAAATTGGAGCCAGAAATCTTTGCACGGAAGGCATTACCAAGGTAATGTCAAACGCATGGCTTAAACGAGGCGAGCTCTTCCCGGAGACTGAAGGCTTCATGCTTGTAATTCAGGACCAAGTCATTGAGACTAAAACTTATAGGAAGTACATTATAAAAAACCTAAGCACTGATATTGCCGAAAATGCAATAGTTCACCAGAAACCATCCAGCACATTACAGGCGCGTGTAAATCAATAGCCCAGACAGACTATAAACATAGACACGACCAAGTCGCTAACATCATACATCAGAAACTAGCACACCAATACAAATTAATAGAGTCCATAGTTCCCTACTACAAATACATCCCCGAAACTGTGCTGGAAAACGCTTCAACAAAATGATATTTTGACCGAGGTATATTTACTGACCGAACCATCCACTTCAATAGACCAGACATCACATTAATAAATAAAACAAATAAAACTGGATACCTCATAGACAAAGCTGTATCAAATATACACAGCTTACAAACTACTATTGCAGAAAAATTATCTAAGTATACCGAATTAAAAGAAGAAATTACCCGCCTCTGGCATCTTCAAAAAGTTACAATAGTCCCTATAGTGTTGTCCACTACAGGAGTAATACCAAAACAACTTCACCAGTCCTTAACTTCCCTGAACCTGCCCTCAAACACCTATCACCTGCTTCAGAAGGCAGTGATACTAAACAGGTCCACAGAACACACACATGGCAGAACTTTTTATATCATAATTTTATTTTGCATAACAACGGATGGCATAAACTTCACTTCGCAGAAAATTGTTTAGCAGACACTCATTTATCATAATACATTCTAAACTCATAATTTTGTAAGTCAGAATCATCTCTAGGCATAAACTTCATATCCATAATATTTAAAAAGTAGAAACATCATATCGCAGAAAGTTCACAGTCAGAATCGTCTTTTGGCATATATTTTATATCGATAATCACTAAACGGCAGAATCGTCATATCGCAGAAAGTTTATAGTTAGAATCATCTTTGTCATTATAAGGGGTCCACCCTTTATAGCAGAACTTTTATGTCATAATTTTATTTTGCATAACAACGGATAGCATGAACTTCATTTCGCAGAAAATTGTTTGGCAGACACTCATTTATCATACATTCAAAACTCATAATTTTGTAAGTCAGAATCATCTCTAGGCATAAACTTAATATCCATTATATTTAAAAAGTAGAAACATCATATCGCAGAAAGTTCACAGTCAGAATCGTCTTTTGGCATATATATATTTCTTAGAGATAATCATTAAACGGCAGAATTGTCATATCGCAGAAAGTTTATAGTTAGAATCATCTTTGTCGTTATTTGTTGTCAATTATTTTAATTATTTAAATCTTCAAAATAATGTCATTTATTTTAGTTATTATTTAATTGAATTTGAAATAATGTCATTTAATACAATAAGTAATTATACTAATCTAAATAGTTCAGTTCCGGGTAACCTACTAAAAACAATCTCTTTTTTCTATTAATGCAAGTCGTTTCTAGCCAAATATGCCAAATAAATTTCGGAGCATCAAGATTCTGCCAGATAGAGGGAACCCATACTAAACACGTGTAGACTGGTGAGGAAAATCCTACAATGTGAATCAGAAAACCCGAACCAACATATCCACTTAAACAGACCCTCATCTCTCTTTCAAGCTACAGCACAAAACAGTATTGTACCTATAATTACTACCTCTTTAACTCTAAACCCAACTGTTAATCACTTAGCTTTGGCCCGTGCTATCAGTACTTTCCGGCTACCCAGTTAGCCGAGCAAAATAAATATATGGTTAAAAATAATGGGTTCCCTCTATCTGGCAGAATCTTGATGCTCCGAAATTTATTTGGCATAATACACTTAGCATAATTTTCTTTAAACGAACATTTTAAAGGCATAAAAATTATTTCATATAATTATCGTTTGGCATAATGTTTAAAACTTCGAATTTACAATGGCATACTTTTAATATGGCAGAATTACATTTAGTATAATTACGATTGGCAGAGCTCAAATTTCGCATAATTTCACTTGGCATACTATGTAGATGGTTGAAATGGCTAGGTTAGGTCAAAACTGTAACCACCTACGCACGAGCCGAGAGAGCGAAGCGAGCGGTGCCGCGGCAGCGGCCGGCGAGTGCCAGAAACGACTTGCATTAATAGAAAAAAAAGAGATTGTTTTTAGTAGGTTACCCGGAACTGAACTATTAAGAAACTATAGAAAAAATAAAACTGAAAAGAGAAGAGAGAGAAGGAGAACTATGAAGAACAGTCGGGACCCATTAAAATCTCACACTCCAATAATGGGTCCCGACTGTTCTTCATAGTTCTCTCTCTCTCTATTCTCTTTTCAGTTTTATTGACGTGATAACGTCTTATAATTCGATAGAGCCGACTGCACGCACGAAAAAACATGACTCATGCGTCGTTACCTCGCTCTGAGGCGTTCCATGTAAGGCATAAAAAATTTACTCAAAAACAACGCCTAATCAAGCCTTCGGGATCCGGTGGGATGTGGGAATATTAGGGTGGGGGAAACACCCGGGAACGACCTTAAGGTCAACGGCCTTGACCCCAAGGTCAATGACCTTGACCTCAAGGTCAAATTTATAAAAAAAACACCGGAATGGCCGGGGACCCTTAAGATCGATAACATTGACCCCAAGGTCAATGACCTTGACCTCAAGGTCAAATTTATAAAAAATACCGGAAATGCCGGGAACCCTTAAGATCGATGACCTTGACCCAAGGTCAATGACCTTGACATCAAGGTCAAATTTATAATAAAAACACCGGAAAGGCCGGGGACCCTTAAGATCGATAACCTTGACCCCAAGGTCAATGACCTTGACCTAAAGGTCAAATTTAAAATAAACACCGGAAATGCCAGTAACTCTCAAGATCGATGACCTTGACCTCAAGGTCAATGACATTGACCTCAAGGTCAAATTAAAAAACACCGGAATGGGGTCAAGGTCATCGATCTTAAGGGAACTTAAGATCGGAAATGCCGGAAACCCTTAAGATCGATAACCTTGACCCCAAGATCGATGACCTTGACCCCAAGATCGATGACCTAAACCCCAAGATCAATGACCTTGTACTCAAGATCACATTTATAAAAACGCCGGAAATGCTGGGGACCCTTAAGGTCGATGACCTTGACCTCAGGGTAAAAGGTCAAATTTATTAAAACACAGGAAATGCCGGGAACGCTTTAGGTCAATTACCTTGGGGTCAAGGTCAAAGGTCAAATTCATAAAAACGCAAGAAAAACCTAACACGAAGGGGATGACGGGGGCTTCGTTCGCTCGCTTCGGTCGCTCTTGAATTAATTATTCGTTAGGGAATTCATCTAGCTGACAGAGCCCGGGTAAGGTCGACGGAGGCCCCTCCGGGGCCTCCTCTCTCTCTGACTCCAAGGGTCAACAGTAACCTAACACGAACCTAAACTGTCCGTGTCCGTGTCGGGGTGCCCCGAAATTTTTCTAAGTCCAGGACGCCTTAAAAAGGAAGGTTACATTTTACCTTCTATCTTAGCGGTTATTTTTCAACCGAAAATTTTAATGTTTCCAAATTTAAAATTTTCTTTTGAAAAATGCTACCATTCCATCAGTATTTTCAAGACGTTGTCACGTTCAACTATCGTCAGTAAACCGACTTTACAGACAACCAATTTTTTTTTTATTAGGTGTGTAGTTTGTTTTACTTTATACGCAGTCGGGTTTTTTATTTTTTTTTTATAATTATGTTTGTTTCTTTTTTGCAAATGTGGACAGTTTGGTGTCTTGTGTCAGATGTATGGTGGAGCCAGTGGTATTTTCCAGATTTGATGTGATGCCTGTATTTCTTAACAGCATATGTGTGTCTGTATCTGCAGCCTCCATGTATGCTCTGCACCAGGGGTTATCAGTGATGCCTGTAGTGTGGAAGTGTTTGTTTAATTAATGAGCAATGTGATGACACAGTTGGCACAGTGGCTGAGCTTTGAAGCTTTTTGAGAGATTTGAAGTTGGTACAAGCATCAGTATGACAATTTATTTTACTTTCAAATATTTACTAAAAATAATTTTGTTGCAGCTTAGAACTAAAGACAGAAGACCAATGCTTGCTTGTTTCGTCTGCTGTGCTCAACTGAAGAAATGCTACCGATTAAACAAAAGATGTCTGGAAGCCGAAGACCTGTTCGCTCAGATTATCAAAGGAGACTATGACGTGAGATATTCTACAACATAAACTACCTTGTGATCATAAACATAGTTATTTATCTAATAATGTAATCATCTTTTTACAGCGAAAACCTTTAATAAACCAAGACCACGTAGAGATTTTCCATGGTTTTATTAAGTCTCCAATACAGACCATAAGTATAGTTGAAGTTGGTCAAACAGAAAGCATTGATGTGAAAGAAGAATTACCAGCTATTTGTGAACAACAAGGAGATATTATTGCGCCAAAACAGGAACAGCATAGTGAAAAAGGTATGTTTTAAAAGCAAATACCAATGGACTGCTCATAATACTGCAAATGTGAAAGTGAGTTTGTTGGTTTCTCACACCATTGTACTTTAACTGAATGTATTCCAATGTGACATACACATAGATCATAACTAGCATGTCTAGCAAGACCACCATTAAAGGGGGTTTTGTCAACAGAAGAATACACAAATTAAGCCATTGGACCCGGCAACTCTTAATTGAGTTGTATTGAAATGTGATTAACTAGTGACCTCAGCAATTGATCATAATGTTATTCTTACTGGGCAACCGGTGGCATGTTCGTCATGCTCCCTTAGAGCAGTATTTAGAAATAAATCTCACTTCTAAAACCCGGTCGCATTTGAGATATCGATGTAATTAATAAACAAATATTAAAACCCGTTTTGCGGCTCGATTTTCAAGTGAGATCAATACAGATTAATATGTCGGTTCTATTGTTGAGATGGTCTCAAGTCAGGGTAGACCTTATCTTAAGAATGGTCTTAAGATAAGGTGACATGACTTGAGGCTATTCTTACTTCGGCCTTTTGAGCATCAATAAGACAGATTTTATGTTATCATTGTATCAAATGTAGTGCGACTGGGTATAGAGCCAAGATGATCTTGATACTGTATTTATTAATTAAGAAACATCTTAAGAGCATGGTCTTACGTTGAGACCGAGTTTTTGTCAAGACCACGAGTGAGATTTGTTTCTAAATACTGCCCTTAGATGTCATTGCTTGCGGTAGCGTCCAATAAGGGTTCCGTTTTTTCCTTTTGAAGTACGGAAACCAATAAAACACATTCTTCACGCAGTTCATTCATCGTTTCATCTAGTCTAATTCAACAAAAATAGAACAGAATTTGTTTACTTACAGATCTAGAAACATTAAATCCATACAGAACATCGAAACTACGAATGTGTAGAATATGTACAGTGGACAATGTTCGCATGTATGTAGTGGTCAACAAAAGCTTACATGAGCTGTATGAGAAGCTGACTGATATTCCAGTAAGTTGTAGATATTATTATATTACTAAGGTATAATAGCTGTTAAATGTGATATCCAACTTTGAAACCAGGCCAATATCATATGTTTCTGTTTATCTTGAAAACCAAAGAGTGATGCTGGAAATTCTTTTGAAGTAACCTGCAAGGTTGCACCATTTCTAGTGAGACAAATTCCTAGTGTGGGTTGTCCTGTATCGTGGGTGCGTTTACAAACATTTAAATTCACGTACACAAACAGCCAGATCCGGAACAACTACCTGTAGACCATACAAATATTTTTTCCGTGCGGGAATTGAACCCGCAACACGCAGCGCAGCAAAAAAATGAGATTATAAACTTAATTGCAATTAGTAAAGTAACCGCGATTTATATCGATATACGGGGACAACAGTTTTCCATCGGCAAAATCAAATTTGTTCAATACAGATTATCTTTTCGTTCGAGCTACTTTCGTTAGTTTTATTAGTTATTCACAAGTTTGTACGGAACTCTCGGTGCGCGAGTCCGACTCGCACTTGACCGGTTTTCTAATATCATTCCTCACACCGTCCATCGAATGATTTTGTTGCAGTTTGTGACTGAAGATAGTAGACCAATGTTTGCTTGTTTCGTCTGCTGTGCTCAACTGAAGAAATGCTGCAGATTAAAGAGAAAATGTCTGCAAGCTGAAGACCTGTTCGCTCAGATATTAAATGGTGGCTATAAGGTGAGATACTGTTCAACAGAGAGTTATTTCCTTATGTGAAAGTGATACCCTTGTGATCATAAACATTGTTATTTATCTAATACTGTAATTATCTTTTTACAGCGAAGACCTTTAATAAAACAAGATTACTTAGAGATTTTTCATGGTTTTATTAACTCTCCAATACAGACCATAAGTATAGTTGAAGTTGGTCAAACAGAAAGCATTGATATGAAAGAAGAATTACCAGCTATTTGTGAACAACAAGATGATATCATTGAGCCAAAAGAGGAACAGCATAGTGATGATGGTATGTTTTTAAAACAAAATATTATAAATTGTAACGCATTAATAAAATATCTATTAGCTTTAACCTACGTCAAAAAAGGAGGAGGTTCTCAATTCGCCTTTTTTTTAATGCGGGTTCCCAACTGACGGTAGGAGGGATTCACATCGGCGTCGGGTCGACGATGAAGTACCTGCGAATCGTCCTCGACAGCCGGTGGAATTTTGTGGAGCATTTCCGATGTTTGGCCAATCTCGTGCGGACCGGGGCTGCTTTCAAGCGGCTCCTGCTCAATCTGAGCGGGCAAAACCCCTCCTGCCTTCTGCTCTATGCCGGAGCCGTGTGGTCCATGACCCTTTACGGGGTGCCGGCAGGCGGCGTTCCTCCTTGCCGGGTTGCTACCGTGGGATCTGAAAGCGATAGTCCTTGCGCGCCTGTACGAATGGCGCGCGGAGGCACTACACAAAGGATGTCGATTCTTTCGAAAAAAAAACCTATTTTAAATCGATTCGCAAAAAAACGAGATTTAAAAGATCGATTACCAGGAAATCGTTTTTTTTAGTTTGCATTTTATGAAAAACAATAAACGATTTTATAATAAACGATCTCATATCAGTAAAATCAGGGTGTTTTTATTTCAGAGAATTTGATAATATCAATTATTTTTATTACCATATCAAATTATCACATCAGGTATAAAAGAATACATTAATTTTGTAAATTTATTTCTTTCATAAAAAGTTAAAAAATTTATAATATAGCTTATAGTTCCTAATGCTCAATTTCTAAGCATTTAATGAAACAGTGAAACACACAAGCTATCTCTCTCTCCCACACACACACACACACACACACATACATACACACACACACACACTCAGTAATTTTTTGTTTTGATTTTTGATAAATTCAGTTTTACAAATTTCTATGTACCGAATGGAAGAGACTGGCCTCCACGACACAGGGAACCCTAGTGTGGAGACCAGAGTCTTTGAAAATGTACTTTCTGGATGGTATTTAAATCTACTAAAAATAATGAAGCATAGCGATGTTCTTGAAATGCTACGTCGCCATTTGTCACTGTTACTGTTTTTGTTTACTTACAGATCTAGAAACAGTAAATCTATACGACAACTATCTGGATATAGAAGATATAAAACTACATCATTCGGAATCCGATTCAGAAAATGAGTTGCCTTTGTTGGAGTTTAAAAGGAAGGACAGAAGAAGAAGAAGACAGGAGGAAGAGACAGAAGTATTAGAAGTAAAACGAAAAGCTGAGAAGACTCACAGTAAGTATTCGTTTAGTTCATCATTAGGTTGGCGAACAGGCCGCAGGTGGAGCAGTGAGACTGGACAAGTATCGGTATACCCACACCTGATAGGACGTAGATAACGTATGCATTCGTGTGTGTTCCTGTCATGTGTTTCTTTTAATTCTATGTTAAATTTCCATTTCATTGCTTTCTTTTTAAACATTTCTTTTCCGAGAGAAATAAAGTATATATATAGATACCTCCAAGCATTCCTGAGATAAAGGGTCTTGACAGACAGATGGACAGACGTACAACATACACACATCAAAAGTATCTAGGGATCAACATATATTTTTGCAATAACTTTTCTCCTGATTGATATTAATTAAAATTTTCTTTAAGGATTCATCAAATAAAGTGTTTTCGTTTGTCACAGTAACGATAAACCAAGTCACCTTTGCATTAATAAATAAATTTGCCATTTTCCTAATAAAGGGATTTTTGACATTTGAACCACTAACATTAAAGTTCGAAAAAAAGACTGAAATAACAGTTTTCTTTAAAATTTTATTGGGTAACTTAAACAATTAATAATCCGTGTTTCTACCGCGAACACTAACAACACAAGAACATCGGTTTGGCATACTCAAAATGAGTTCATCCAAATCACGCTGTGGAATGGCCGCCCATGTTCGTTGCAACAACAAAAAAAGGTCTTCTTGCGACTGGATACCCTCCATATTCGGCAGAGCTCTTCTCTGTAGCATATCCCATGCATGCTCAATCGGGTTCAAGTTTTTTTTTTTTTTTTTTTTTGAAATTTCAATTAGACCATTACAGGCACTTTTGAATGTCAAGAAACAAAACTAATCTACAGTCCCGGTCACAAGGCATAATAACTTGTGAAAGTACTGTAGTTGCCCATTCCAAAGCGTTGATCTCTATGGAGAAGAATGGGCAAGAAACTCCATGGACACTCTTTTAAATTATAATATTTTTACAAAATTGTATTTACATCATTCATGTTGAAATTATACAAATATGTGAGAACGATGTAGAAAGACGTGCACAGTAAGAGCGTCCAGAGTAAATAAAAAGCAAAATTTAATTTTAAATCTAAATAAGTTAAAAATGAACCGTGGTAGCTAAAAAATGACCAGTCCCAACTGACAGCGCCCGTTCACGAACATGACGTATGGATCAGCCCCATTCAGCTCGACCATTTTGAAGGGAGCTAAATGACCCGACACACCCGCCACCATCAGCGAGACATTTAAGTGAGCATGACACTATCAACCACCAGGGCTTCGTCAAGTCAATAATAATACATAGCACTCACATATGGGCTTAATAATTATACAATACTAGAGAATTGATTCTATACATTGCAAAGATAGTCTTACAATCTTCTGCAGCTTCCACTATAGCTTCGGATACCAATCAATGAGTTTACCCCTATTCTTCTGGAGCAGGACCAGCATTAAGCCAAGCATTTTTATCATCAATATAATCCCCCAACTTATATCAATCAATCAATCAAAATATTTTTATTTTACATAGGCCTACATGGGCACTTATAAAACGTCGAGAAAAGATGCACGGTTCGGGTTGGTCGTTTCCTATGGAGAAGAACCGGCAAGAAACTCCATGGTTACTCTTTTAAAATCATTTAGTTTTACAATGTTGTTGTTGTTACAGCGTTAGCACTTAAGTATGAGAGGACAGCGTAGGCCCGACAATAAGTCATTGCTTACTTTACAAAAAGTAAAATAAAATAATACGTTAACAAAAGTTAACAAGCGTCTAAGAATCTACAAGGCCAACCATGTCCACTCATTCACAACTAATAGGTAGAAAAGAATCTATACAAAAGTAAAAAAATAAATAAAAAAATATTGCAAAAACAAAATAATAACTAAAAGACGAGTCACACAGATGTTGCTATCAGTACTGTAACTATTCAGAACAAGGGTGATATAAATATGTGATTTGACAACTATTGCAAAAAAAAAACAAAATGATTAAAGAGATCACACAAATATATATATAATATGCTTGCCTACATAGTGTGCGTTTAATACAAGATTTAAATTTCGTTTCATTCAGTTGAAGAATGTGGGGAGGTATTTTATTGTAGCATTTTAAACAGTACCCCATGAAAGATGAGTCTACTTTAGCTAACCTGAAACCTGGTTGAACTAATTGGTCCCTATTTCTAGTATTATAATTGTGTCTGTCACCTCTTTTACTAAAAATATGCAAGTTTTTCCTGACATACATGATGTTTTCATAAATATATTGACAAGGTACTGTCATGATGTTAATATCCTTAAACTGTTCCCTTGAAGAATCTCGCCTACGTAGGTTATATATGGCTCTGATGGCTCTTTTCTGCAGAATAAATATAGACTCGATGTCTGCACCCCGTCCCCAAAGTAAAATACCGTATGACATGATACTATGAAAATAACTAAAGTAGACTAGCCTCGCGGTATCTACATCAGTAAACTGACGGATTTTTCTAACAGCATATGCTGCTGAACTAAGGCGTCCTGCAAGAGATGTTATATGCGGACCCCATTGTAGCTTTGAATCGAGTGTTATTCCCAAGAAAACAGTTTTTTCGACGAATTCTAGTTTCTCTTGATTCAATACTATGTCACACTCACTGTTTTTGACATTTGGTAGAGCAAATCTTATACACTTCGTTTTTTTCCCATTTAATACTAAATTATTAGCGGTAAACCAATTATGTACCTGCATTAGGGCATTATTTACGTCGTCAAGATTTGTGGCACGTCTGTTTATCTTAAATATTAAAGAGGTATCGTCAGCAAACAACACCATTTGTGGTTGGTTTTTAAATAAATGGGGTAGATCATTAATATATACTAAAAAGAGGAAGGGACCTAATATCGATCCTTGTGGTACACCCATCTTTACATTTAAACCCATTGAATTGACACCATTTATTTGTACTTGCTGCTGTCTATCATTTAAATATGATTTAACTAAACTAAGGGCAAGTTTCCCTAGGCCGTAATGTTCAAGTTTTAAGAGAAGGGTTTCGTGGTTCACGCAATCAAATGCTTTTGAGAGGTCACAAAAGATCCCTATGGCATCCTGTGCTTCTTCCCACGCAGTAAATATGTGTTTAATTAGGGTGACACCGGCGTCAGTCGTACAACGTCCTTTGGTGAAACCATACTGTTTCTCATGTAAGATTTTATTGGTGTTAAAGTGGTTGAGCATTTGGTTAAGCATTACCTTTTCAAACACCTTGCTGAAAACCGGCAAAACGGATACGGGTCTATAATTATTGGTGTCTTTACTGTCCCCAGATTTGAAAAGTGGTATTACCTTGCTGTATTTCATAAGGTCCGGGAAAACTCCTTGGTCCACACACAAATTAAATATTAAGGCTAAGTACGGTGCTACAGTCTCAATGATATCTTGACAAACTTTAATAGACATTCCCCAAAGGTCTTCGGTTAATTTGATTTTTATTTGCTTAAAAGCTTTAATGACTGCAGTGGGGTTAATATGATTAAATTGAAACTCAACCGAGCATGGTAAAACGTTTGCTCTTAATAAGTCAACAGAAAGCAAGGGTGACGAATTTAACGTTTCAGTAGTTTTAATTGGGATACTAGTAAAGAAATCCACAAATTCTTGAGCAACTTCGTTTTTAGTGGTTAGAAGACCACGTGAAGACTCTAGTGTAATATCATTATTATATTTTTTATTTCTATTAGTTTCACTATTGATTATTTTCCAAACCGTCTTAATTTTATTTTTGGCGGATTTAATCTTGTTGCTTATGAATAAGGCTTTAGCTACCTGGCAGGTGTTTTTAAAAAATTTTGAGTAAGTAGCAACATAGCGATTGAATGTTTCCGAGTTGATGTAAGGCTTAAGGCCGTAAAGCTCAAACAGTCGTTCCCTACTTTTTCTTATACCCTTAGTTGCCCAATCACTGAACATAAACTTTGGGCTAATAGATTTAGTTTTTATTTTTAGCGTATCATTGAACTCTGTGTAGACAACCGAAAAGAATTCCTCATAAAAATGATTTACATTATTAATATCATATCCCGGAATGCCTAGATTACTTATTAAATTATTATTAAATTTATTTAAATTGCTGGGTGTTATTTGTCTGGACTGTATCTGAATTTTTTGTGATGATGTGTAGGACTCGAAAACAACGGTTTGACCGCTGTGATCAGAGGGAAGGTAATTTACAATGGATTTATCTAAGAAGTCGCAGCAACAGAAAACATTATCAATACATGTAGCGGTATTTGTAGTAATTCGGGTTGGCTCCGAAAACACATTCATGATTCATTAAATGATTTAAAAAGATTTAAGAATCTACTGCTATTTGAATTTTCATCTAAAATATTGATGTTAAAGTCACCACAGATGACTAGCGACTTATTACCCGTTGCAAGTTTTGCCAAAGCCCCAAACTACTCGATATTTGAGTCAGTAATGGAAGACCATTACTGACTCAAATATCGAGTAGTTTTGATAATTTGGGGGCCTGTAAACGCACACTATGACATGCTTATCTAGCTCAACACAAGACAATTCAATATTATGTTCAACCGATAGATCAACTATATCAATACGACTTCTAAATTTAATACTATTTTTGACTAAGATTAGTGAACCCCCACGCATCTTAGATTTACGGTTAAAGCAACTGCCTACACTGTAATTTTCATAATTAATTAACATTTCATGATCTTTTAACCAATGTTCGGTGAAACAAACAATATCAAACTTAGTTTTTTCTAAAAACAATTCAATCTCTAGTTGTTTTGAAGAGAAACCTTGAATATTTTGATGAAATAATTTCAAGGAATTCTGCTTAGCCCCTTTTTTAAATTTAACTATTTGAGAGCCAGAAGGTACTTTGGTGTCTGTTGTCTTACTAGCTAGTTTAAATGAGCCGGAGTGAGCGACAATACTCCCCCGCCTTCCTTGTAAAAAGGTATATTAGTATTTAAATTACTAATAGTCGCAGTGTTAATAATAGTACAAAACATAGACATAATATTTATGTCCGAGTGAATATTATAAGCTAATAGCCTAGCTATTTTGTGTCTACAACTAGTAGGTAGAAACACACTACCCCGTGTCGACCTAAGTTTATCAACAACAGTGTTGATATCAAGATATACAAGTTTGTCACAATAGTGACCTACCAAGAAATGTACATGCTTATTCAGCATGTGAATATAATTGTTTGACTTTTTATATAAGTATGGAAAAGCACACAGTATTATTTTACGGCAATTTAACTTTAACAACTCAGTTACACTGTCTGTGATGTCTTCTTTTGTGATTGTAGAACAATTTCCTATAAATATAGTTAAATCAGTACTTTTACTATAAACATTTCCAGTTACTGATGCCATTATCTGCTTATAAGTTAACCCTGGCATACAATTATTTTGACTGGGAAAGCTCAGGTTATTACTTAATAATTTACCTACACCCCTTCCAATACTATCTGAGAACATTACTGAGTGAGAACATTCACAACTATCACATATCTCAGTCTGTACCACTTGTAAGTTATTTTGTGGCATATTAGCTGTATCTTCGTTGATTATACAGTCCAGAGGCAAATATATACAAATAGGCAAATATATAATAAGTCTGGCGACTGAGCAGGCCAGGGCAGGACATTGATGTTAGCTGCGGCGAGAGTCTGTCTTACAACTCTTGCGGTGTGCGGTCGTGCATTATCATGCATTAACTGAAATAAGGGACCGATTTGCACTTGTAGAGGAACGATGACGTCTGATACAATCGTCTCAGCATAAATTTGAGCGTTGAGGTTGCCTCTGATCCAAATCAACTCAGTTCTTCCGCCGATCCAAATACCCGCCCATACCATGATGGTTCCACCACTATAAGGATGGACTTCCTGGCAGGATTTTAATCGCTGTTGGCGTCCAGGGGTTCTCCAGTGTCGTATACGTCTTGTATCCGGTCTCATACCAAAACGAGACTCATCAGAAAAGCACACGAAACGCCATTGTTCTTCTGCCCAATTTCTGTGTTCAAGAGCCCATTGATATCGAATCCTACGATTGTGCATTGCTATAGGTGGTACCCGTAGCGGTCTTCGGGAATGAAGGTTCACTTCATGCAAGCGGTTTCTGACTGTTTGGTCGCTAATTAAGTTCCCTGAAGAGTGATGAAGCCTCACGGCTAACATCATGGCGGTTATTGTTGGAGCTCTTCGAGTTAAGATTTGAATGTATCGGTCTTGTCTCCGTGTGGTGCAGCGATACCGTCCTCCATGGCGCTCAGCCACGGTACCAGTGCTTCGGTAACGTGTCCAAAGTCGACTGATAACACTCTGACTTGTATTCAGAGCTAAAGCTACAGTACGTTGCCGGGAACCAGCTTCTATCATTCCCACGGCTCTGAGCATTTCTTCCCTGCTTAAATGACGTCGCCGCTCCATAATAACGTTGGTTTTAATCAGTAGTAGGGAAACAGTAGCACTAATAATTTTTTTTTATTTTTTATTTATTTATAAGGAACTCACTCTTGACCTCGATCTCGCCTGATGGTAAGCGACAGATGAGGTCTACGATGGAGCGAGCGAGCCCAGAAGATGCCTATTAACTCTTGTTTTGAAGGCAGACGGGTCGTATGTGGTAGGGAACACAGAAGCTGGCAGAGAGTTCCACACCTTGGCCGTGCGCACAATAAAAGTTGAGGAAAAGCGCTTAGTACGACAAGACGGTATATCGACCAAGTGCGGGTGGTACCCTGCCGTTCGTCTGGTAGCCCGGTAGTAAAACGGAGATGGTGGGATCAGGTCATGGAGCTCCAGCGCACACTCTCCGAAGTACAATCTGTAGAAAACCGACAAGCTGGCAACGTTACGCCTATGCGCCAGGCTGTGAAGCTTGGACACAAGCATCTCATCGCCTATGAGCCTTTTGTATAATGTCTGCAATGCGTTGTATGTTTTTATAGGGAAAATATTGACAGCTTATTTTCATCTTTTACTCGAATTTGATTGAGAGTTCCTGATTCAAATTATGAAATGCACCAAAAAGGATCCATATAAATTTATAAAATCATAAATTTATTACAAAGCCACATCTCAATCTCAAGAAATCCGCATAAAAATGCTTGATCCCTAGACACTTTTGATGTGTGTAGTTATCTTTGTTTTTTTCTTTTGAGATACGGAACCCTATAAAGAACTAAATTAAATCTAAGTACCTGCATATATACCACGATGACTATACGACATGACGGCGTCAAAGTAGTCAACCGGAAATGTGGCCCGAAGACTGGCAGTATTGCCACCTTTTTTATAGGGTAGGAAATCACCAAATAACTTCCCCCGCTCTGGGCGGAGCGGGAGGACGTGTCAGACTTTTACTGACTAAAAACCAACCCTTGTTCCTTCTACCGATAGATACCGCGGCCCCGGAACCTAAAGGGCAATCCCTTTATGTTCCGGGGCCGCGGTATCTTTTTCGAACAACCCGCAACCCCGGCAGGCGGAGGCCCTGGCAAGGCCCTCTGCTTTGCTGACATCTCTTTGAGGCGCGCGTGAAACACGAACGCGCCGTCGACACGGCTTGTCGTCAATAGACGGACGGACGGTGAGCCACCCATTGCTCACCGTCCACAGGCCCGCATCTACGGTGGCCGGGAGTCGTCTCGCAGCGCCCGGTGCCCGGGGCGTCTCCCGCGGCGGCTGGGTTGGTTGAGGTTCTCTCCCTCAAACGCCCGGCCACCTCCTTCGCTAGCATGACTGCTTCGCAGAAGGAGGTGACCGCTTCCCATTCCCTCTCGCTCCGGACCATGGACTGAACCAGGGCCGGACGCGATAGATCGCCGCCGCCGATGGCCTCTAGCTCGGGCACCGCGCTGGGCAGACCGCCACTGTGTGCTACACCGTGTCCTCCGGGCGATCGTCACAATGGTGACACCCCGGCGTTTCCTCCCGCCCGATTATGTGCAGGAACCTCCCGAAACTTCCGTGTCCGGTGAGGACCTGCGTCAGGCAAAGAGGGGACTTACGGCCACTATTACGGCGTGCCCTGCACGGGGTTGCGGCAGTCGCTCTCTCCATGCCACTATGAGATCGCACCGGAGGTCTGTCCGCTGAGCGGCAATTTGCCGCGGTAGTGGAGTTTCCCCCCGGTGTGCCTCCGCGCGCCACTTATACAGGCGCGCGAGGACTATCACCTCCAGATCCCAAGGTGGCAATCCGGCAAGGAGGCTCGCTGCCTCGCCGGAGATAGTGCGGTAGCCCCGGATTAGCCGTATGGCTACCACCTTTTGGGGAGTATTGTCACCTTGAATAGCATTTGTATATTGTTTTCCATAAGAATGAGCCAGCGAAGGCTCTGGGACGCGAAGTTTTAATCAGTCGGCGACAGATTTCCTTTAAAGGACCCGCGTACTCGGGCCTCAAGACCCGAGCGTTTCGACCCCAGACGGCTCAAAACTATTAAAAAGGGTTACATTATTTGCGCCGTTCGACAATCTCTGTCTTGTCGACACAGGTTGCGTCCCACACCAGAACCCTACCCACCTTCCAAGGTACCAACGTTATGCCGTCTGGTCTCTTCTCACTATTCCATCCCACGTATCAAGCCGTTTGGTTCTAAAACCGCTGGTACGGCATTGGCAAGAGCTCGACGAATGCTAACGTGCCTTGCAATGTGACCTGTACTCCTGTGGCAGGACTGGTCATGGAGTCCGAGTCGATCGCCAGCTTCACCACAGTGACATCGATGGAGAAGCAATGCCTAAGTGTAGACTCGTAGGCACCTGCATTGTAATGACTATAATGAAAACTATTGACGGGCCTGTTGGTCTAGTGGTTAGTGGCCCTGACTGCTAAGCCGGAGGTCGTGGGTTCGATTCCCACCCAGGACAAACTTTGTGTTATGAGCATGATTGTTTGTTCTGTGTCTGGGTGTGATTTATTTATCTATAATATGTATGTATTTATAAATTATATAAGTATGTATATCAGTTGTCTGGTTACCATAACACAAGCTCTGCTTAGCTTGGGATCAGATGACCGTGTGTGAGTTGTCCCAAGATATTTATTTATTTAAATCCTAGAGAATTTATGAAAAAATCAGCGAGTCGCAGATCATTACAATAATAAATCCAAAAAAGGAACAATTCCATTCTACTTCGGTAGTAAAAAACAAACTCAAACAGGAAATCCCTCCTATTTTCAAAGTTGCACACAACCAACTAAATAACGACGTTTTTGTACTGGGGAAGCTATAAGGGGACGATACCTTATTATTTTATCACAATGGCCGGCAGTAACCTGGTTTTTCGTTCCTATAACCGCGACACAGACCGCGCATATATTTAGGATTCGTCACCAAAACATTGCAAGTGCACAAGTCTAAACAAGAAATATTGGAATTGACATTACAGGAGATGCGAGATTCACAGAACGAGCCGCATGTAATCTGTTAAGAATGAATATTATTAAGAAAGAATGATGAAAGTCAGTCCACAGTTGGCGGAATAATCGGTGAACATACAAAAAACAAACAACCGTCGAACATAGAACCACTTCCTTTATAACCGGCTTCAAAAATAGGAGGAGGTTCTCAATTCGTCGGAATATTTTTTCATTTTTTATGTTAGCTCACCAATTACTCAAAGACGCCTGGACCGATTTGAATAATCTTTTTTTGTTTGATAGCGTGGATACTTGCCAGGTGGTCCCATATCAATTTCATTTATATTGCTTTGGTAGTTTATGAGTTATCGTCTCGTCTATAGTGCATATTTTTTTCTCTATGTAAGAAAAGTAAAATGTCTTGTTCTCTAAAAGTATAGTACTTGACCTGATGCTTGACCTAAGCTGTTATGCCCGTATAAAGTTATTGCACCTTTTTTTACACGTAGAGATAGATTATGGTCTAAAATAACATAAAGGATACTTTTTATCGATATCAAGCCGCGAAAAGTAAAATGTATTTTTCTCTAAAAGTATAGTATTTGAGAACCTGGGCACATGCACTAGGATAACTTGACCTTAGTTTTATGCCCCTTAAATATTATTGCTCCTTTTTACACGATGCATAAAGTATACTACAATAATGTAATCAATAAAAAACCCTGTTAATTTGATTTCTGTACACGCTGCTCATTCCCAATCTACTTGTGAAGGTGAGCTCAACCGTTTTATTATCACAGGGTCGACAACAGCGAAGGATCCAGAACGACACTTGCGAAGAACAGAATTAGAAGACTCACAACCAGCTGAACAAAAGGAAAACCTAGTATCTGACTCGAAAACTATCCGAAACACTCAAAAGCGCTTAGCAAGTCATATTCGTACACACACTAATAAAAACCCTTACAAGTGTGATGTATGTAATCTAAGTTTTATTAGAAAGGGTAATTTAATAAGTTATATGAATACACACACTGGTATTACACCTTACAATTGTGATGTATGTGAGCGTAGTTTCAGTAAAAAGAGTAATTTAACAAAACATATGAATACACACACTGGAATAAAACCTTTCAAGTGTGATGTATGTGAGCGTAGTTTCAGTCAAAAGGGTAGTCTAATAAGTCATATGAATACACACACTGGAATCAAACCTTACAAGTGTGATGTATGTGAGCGTAGTTTCAGTGAAAAGAGTAAGTTAACAGGTCATATTCGTACACATACTGGTGAAAAACCTTACAAGTGTGATGTATGTGAGCGTAGTTTCAGTCAAAAGAGTACTTTAACAAATCATATTATGAATACACACACTGGTGAAAAACCTTACAAGTGTGATGTATGTGAGCGTAGTTTCAGTCTAAAGAGTATTTTAACAAGACATAAACGTACACACACTGGTGAAAAACCTTTTAAGTGTGATGTATGTGAGCGTAGTTTCAGTCAAAAGAGTACTTTAACAAGTCATATGAATACACACACTGGAATAAAACCTTACAAGTGTGATGTATGTGAGCGTAGTTTCAGTCAAAATAGTAATTTAACAAAACATAAACGTACACACACTGGAATGAAACCTTACAAGTGTGATGTATGTGAGCGTAGTTTCAGTCAAAAGAGTAATTTAACAAATCATATGAATACACACACTGGAATCAAACCTTACAAGTGTGATGTATGTGAGCGTAGTTTCAGTGAAAAGAGTAAGTTAACAGGTCATATTCGTACACATACTGGTGAAAAACCTTACAAGTGTGATGTATGTGAGCGTAGTTTCAGTCAAAAGAGTACTTTAACAAATCATATTATGAATACACACACTGGTGAAAAACCTTACAAGTGTGATGTATGTTAGCGTAGTTTCAGTCAAAAGCCTATTTTAACAAAACATAAACGTACACACGCTGGTAAAAAACCTTTCAAGTGTAATGTATGTGATAGTAGTTTCAGTCGAAAGATTATTTTAACAAAACATATACGTACACACACTGGTGAAAAACCTTTCAAGTGTTATGTATGTGATCGTAGTTTCAGTCAAAAGAGTAATTTAACAAGTCCTATGAATACACACATTGGAATGCAACTTAACAAGTGTGATGTATGTGAGCGTGGTTTCAGTCAAAAAAGTCATTTAACAAGTCATATGAATACACACACTGGAATAAAACCTTACATGTGTGATGTATGTGAGCGTAGTTTCAGTAGAAAATATGACTTAACAAAACATGTTCGTACACACACTGGTGAAAAACCTTTGAGTTGTGATGTATGTGAGCGTAGTTTCTGTCAAAAGAGTAATTTAACAGGTCATATGAATACACACATTGGAATACAACTTAACAAGTGTGATGTATGTAATGTTAGTTTTAGGAAAAAGGGTAATTTAACAAATCATATGAATACACACACTGGTATTAAACCTTACAAGTGTGATGTGTATGCTTTTAGTTTCAGTCAAAAGGGTAATTTAACCACTCTGCACGACAGGATTTTGACATATGACACATCAGCTGAATCGGTGGGGTGACGCGAATTGTCATGAAATTCAAGATATTTCATCAATTTACAGCATTCAATTTTGTTATTAAAAATAAATCACAGGGGCTGTTTCATACGATAAGTTTAAAGTTTATATTTCCAAAAACCTCATAAGGTCGATGAAACGGCGTCAATCTATTGCAAAATGTGTGTAAAATACATATTACTACACCCTTCCAAAAATTAGGTACTTTAAAAACGCTGGAAATAATGTACATACACAAAAAACCATTTGATAATTAAATCGGAAATCTAAAATAAAAACAGTGACATTCCATCTGCATTCTTATTTTTGCCACTTTACATATAAATTAATAAAACAACACGATACAAATCTCGACAAAAAATACTACAAAATGTGTTGCAATATGACATTTCTTAGTGCTGACCGTAAAACTAAGTTTCATCAATACGATTAAAAAGAGCATTCAACCTAATCGATAATCGTTATAGAGTAAACTTTAAAAAAAAGTTTTGGGACCATTGAGGAATTTACCTATGGAGGTGGCATAATATTCTACTAGAGATATTATAGTAGTACAAAATATATCTATGATATCGATAATAAAAGAAAGACAACAACATTTTGTCACGTGATTTTTTATTATGCTATAATTATTTTGTTATGCGCCCAGATTTGAGGTACATTTGCTGTCAAACGGTTTCGCGGTAAAAGATTTTGGCTGTTTTCTTGAATGACGATAAATAAAAATGGCGGCCAATTTTGTAGGTCATGCTAATTCTGTAGGTAACCAGTCAGGCAGCCCAGCCGGCACAACAATACCGTACCGGACCTAGAAAGCCATGCCTCCGCAGTAGAGCCTTTAGACATACAGGGACTCCGTACACAAGTACACATCGGGGCTCTAAAATATTGACACTTAAAAGTATTGGTTAGATAAAAAAATTAGAAAGGTATAGGGAGACCATTGCGTAGCAGTAAGCGGTTCAGCCTATTAAAAACAGACCGGCCAAATGCGAGTCGGACTCACGCACCGAGGGTTCCGTACAAACTGACGACATAAACGGTCATAAATCTTTTCTCTACGTAGACTTGGAGGGTTGTTTTTTTCACAGCTTCAAGGGACCACAGATTTGATATTTGGGTTATTTATTATGAGGTACGGAACCCTAAAAAGTATTTTTAAATAGAGTATCTCTCTTTTTTGGAATTTAAGGACTTCTTTAGGAATTTAAAGGAGGGCTTCTTATAAACTTCTTTAGGAATTTAAAGGAGGCCTACATTAAATTCCGTCATTTATATCGGTCTTGCGCCACTTGGATGGGAAATCATCAAATATCCGCTCCTGTTAAACTTTTAACAAAAAGTCGTTGTCGTCTCGCGGCGCCCGACCCCTGTAGCGTCTCCCGCGGTGGTTGGCTTGGTTTGAGGTTCTCTGCTTCAAATATCACCATCTCCTCCGGGACAGAGCGGTGCTCCGCTCAAAAGAGCAGACTGCCAGTATGCTCCAACGTGTCCTCCGGGCGATAGTCACATTGGTGACACCTGGGTGTTTCCTCCCGCCCGATGATGTGCAGGAACGTCTCGAAACTTTCGTGCCCAGTGAGGATCTGCGTCAGGTGGTAGGTGAGGATGCCGTGGCGCCTCACTTCCCCCGCTCTGGGCGGAGCGGGGGGGAGTGTCAGACCCGCAACCCCGGTAGGGTCCTGCCGGAATTGCGGGTTGTTCGAAAGAGATACCGCGGCCCCGAGTAAAAGAAGGAACATCGATCGGTGGACATTAGTCAGTAAAAGTCTGACACTCCCCCCCGCTTCGCCTAGAGCGGGGAAGTTATCTGATGATTTACCACCCCAAAAAAAAACCCGCTTCCACTCCAAGAACACTAAACATGGCTCGTAGGCCAAAGCCTACGAGCCATGTTTTAAGAAAGAATGAAAACGCTTTCCAAATAACTAATCAAACCATACTACAAACAATTTTGTCGAACAAATATAATTTATCTTGGCTGATTTTTTTACTGTGCCTACCAAGATCATAATAAGGGCGTTCTATATTCAACCTTATTTATTTCTATTTGCAATTCACATTCAAATAGTAGGTACAAAACCAAATTATTAATAAAATAGCAAATAAACATTTTAAAATAAATTCGAACAGCGAGCGCATTCCTTATTTGAATTTTTATCTGAAAATAAAATTGGCGCGAATTTAGCCATAGATCAGATTCTACTGTTTGTTGTTGAGTCGGTTTTAGTGGCGTAAAAAAATATTATTATCAATATTTATAGTATTTTACACGTATTACAAAATTATTCTTATTTTTATCTATCAATTTCTGATATTCCTTAATTTAATTATTCGATTTGATTGATTTACAAGAAAATAATCGATTGAAATAATCGCATTTACACATCACAAAATAAAAAAAAAAGAAATGGACGTCATTTTCGAAAGTGAATTTAGTAGTGGTTATGAATATTACGTGTTAATGGTCCTATTATTGCAAATTACGATAAGATCTGGGCATGTTCATGTTATTTATAATATTTGCAATGATATTTGTCTCATTTGTTATAGAATCTATTCGCGCCCGTGTGATATAATGTGGAATGAAAAATGTAAACAAGCACGATTGGCGCGAAACTTCGACTTTAGATTTCAAAATGTATCATTACCACTGCTAATTTAAGTTCAATTACGAATGATTTCTGCACGTAATAAAAGGACACGTTAATCAGGCCCAACAATGTGGAGCTTATATGTCCGAAAACCATTTTTTTATGATTTTTAGCGTCGACCTACACTGCCATCAAAATGGCTATGATCGTAATTTACGCACATGGATTTTATAAAGGTTAATTAAGAAACTTGCCCAATAATTAAAGAACTTCTAACGACGTTTACATATGAGATTTTTATTCTACTATCTTAATCAATGCACACCCATATTATTTTTTAACCAGTAAATAAAATATTTACAAAAATAATGAGGAGGTCGTATGACTTAAATGTTCGACCCCTTTCGGGGCCAGTACCGAGCCAACGGAGGTTTGAATGTCGAGCCCCCGAAGGGGTCCGTACCGAACTATACGGTTAATAAGTCATATGAATACACACACTAGTATTAAACCTTACAAGTGTGATGAATGTGAGCGTAGTTTTAGTAGAAAACAAGACTTAATAAAACATATTCGCACACACACTGGAATAAAACCTTACAGATTTGATGTATGTGAGCGAAGTTACAGTAGAAAACATGACTTATCAAAACATATTCGTACACATACGGGTGAAAAACCTTTCAAGTGTGATGTATGTGAGCGTAGTTTTAGTCAAAAGACTATTTTAACAACACATATACGCACACATACTGGTGAAAACCCTTTCAAGTGTGATGTATGTGAGCGTAGTTTCAGTCAAATGACTATTTTAACAAAACATAAACGTACGCACGCTGGAATATAACCTCACAAGTGTGTTGTGTGTGAACATAGTTTCATTCATAAGAGTCATTTAACAAGTCATGAATACACACACTTAAATAAAACCTTAAAGTGTGATGTATGTAAGCGTAGTTTAACCACTATGCACGACAAGATTTTGACACATGACACATCCGCTGACTCGGCGGTGTGTTGCGAATTACGTAAAGAAAATCAAATTTTTATGTAGAATTTTGACAGTCGAATTAAATATGAAAATTATAATATCCTTACTTTTTTGTACTGCGTAAGTCTAGAAAATATAATCGTAAATGTGTAAGCATCTGTAAAATAACATGTTATCACTGTTGAATATCTAAATAATTATTTATGCTACACCCATGTAAATTTCTTAGGACTGATATTTACCTACTAAACTGAGATATGTAGCTTCTTTTCAAGATGAGTTAAAGAAACTTGAAAACATACGAGATATTAACTTTTAGAAATTACTAATATTTTTGTCATTAAGTGTACAAAAGCATCACCAGAACGCAAAATATTTGGACAAAAAATTGCGTAAAATAGATGACAGTTTTATCGATTTTAGTGACAGGTGATATATCCTCATCTTATCGATAACATTGTTATTCAGACTGACTTAATAAGAAAAAAATAACTTTATTTTCATAGAACTCAAAAATATGGTGAGTAAAATTTATTGATTCATCATAAAATAAGAAGTTGTGCTTACGACGCACAGTGGGCTGAAAATAACGTTTCATAGACATATAAATTGTTTTTCTAATTTGGCATATAACATATCAATAAGAAGCTTGTCTTAACAGATTCCAATAAAGAAACAGGTCAAATTAGAAAAACAATTTCTATGTCTATGAAACGTTATTTTCAGCCCACTGTGCGACGTGACGGGTATTTACATATAATATTACTGTTATTGTCTAACTGATGCGTTATTATGAAGCTACATACATTTGATTTCTAATAAAATTATACAAATAACGCTCACGTTATTTTTCAAACGATTGAGGTGAAGACCACGAAATTCAATTTGCTTTCCTTTTTTTTTGCATTATCCAGATGTGTCAATCTGTATCTTACAATAAATATGAATCGCGACCGTAAAACGTGTAGGTATCCCATGATTCTATTACCTATTAAAAAAATCTATTTTGAATGCCTTTTTCATGAAATAGTATTTTGTAGGATTAAATCAATTCATTTACAAAGTTTTATTGATGATTTTAATTATGACAACTAGTTATTTGTTTCTGTCGCGATTTATATTTTAATCACCATAGCGACAGATGTCCGAATTTATTTAACGAATGAAAATTGAATTTCTCGGGATACCTACACTTTGACGTTCACCTACCACTGAAATTGTGTAAGTTATATTCATTGAGATACATTTATGGAGATAGGCCATCTCTATTCTACTATAGAAGCAATACCTACCTAGATAATGAGTTTAGAAAAAAAAACAGTTTCTTTTAAAGACACAAAAGCAGTTTGTTGTGCTTATTTTGGTAACACTGTCGTGAGGCGTCAAGCTTATTCTTGCATCGCTATGTTATGCGCCGTTTTGGTTTACGGGTACATTTTTGCTGTTAAGCAGTTTCGTGTTAGTTGGTTGATTTCTTGAATGATGAAGAATGGCAGCCATTCTATGGGCCAGAATTTTGAATGTAGTCACGCTAACTGTGTCTGACTTATAAGCTTATAAACTGGGCAGTCTATAAGATTAAAAGTCAGTAAGTAGTAATATTTAATGACGGAATTAGGAGAACCTATGTTGATTGCAAAATTTGATAAATAAAACAGCCATTTGAATGTGTAAATTCTTTTATTTCACGCTTTATTTTACTTTTATACGCTTACCTGATTTTATTTAGTACTGGGTCACTCACACCGATTTTTTGCCCAAAAACATGGTAGGTACTTACCTACTTTTTTTACAATACAACAATTTTAACAGTTGATTTGCGTAAACTGATAGAACATAATTTAGAAGTTTGGAAACATAAATTGGTCGGATTAATATAACTTGATAACTTTGTTTTATTGGGGCAAGTGGGTGCAATTTGAAAAAATGCTAGCGAGGTATTTTTCTGTACATGCAGTGAACTATGAAATAGGACAGCCTGAAAAAAAAGAAAAAAAGTAGGATGCTGCAGTTGTGTAAAAGTCATTTATTCAAATTAGGCTGATAATCAGCACTTTTTGAACTTCACATTAGGAGACAGTACCACAAAAACGCCCAGCCCTTCGCCACTTCCTAGTGTTTTAGCTGGGAAGAAGAAGTGGCGGAACAAACTCCCCAGCAACACATCTGTCTGTCAGTCTAGAAGAACCAGATTTCATACAATTCCGTTTATCACATGGTACATTTAAGAAATGATTAATTCATTGTCACATGTGAGCTAGCAAACATGTGTTTGTAGCAAATATGTGATTTTTGCGATCGTGGTTTCACTAAAATAAAATCAATTAATAATCCAAATTGCATACAAATCATTCATGTTCATTATCTTGCTTTTGTTTTGCACTGTCGTGTAGCTCTTAGTAAACACGCTACCGCTGTGTGACGCGCCCTACCCTCCGCAACTTTTTCACAACTACCTGCTCATTTGTTTTGTTTTGTTTGTTATGTCAAAACATTGACATAACTTTAAGTTTTAGTTAAATATGTATTCTTATTTGAAGCTATGCTTACTAGCTTGGGCAGAGCACCGCCGCCGTGCCCTCGTAAAGGCGATCGGCGGTGGCGATCTCTCGCGTCCGGCCCTGGTTCAGTCCATGGTCCAAAGAGAGAGGTAATTCTTCAACTGAATGAAACTAAATTTAAATCTTGTATTAAACGCACACTATGTAGGCAAGCATATTATAAGTTGGGGGATTATATTGATGATAAAAATGCTTGGCTCAATGCTGGTCCTGCTCCTCAAGCATAGGGGTAAACTCATTGATAAGTATCCGAAGCTATAGTGGAAGCTGCAGAAGATTGTAAGACTATCTTTGCAATGTATAGAATCAATTCTCTAGTATTGTATAATTATTAAGCCCATATGTGAGTGCTATGTATTATCATTGACTTGACAAAGCCCTGGTGGTTAATAGTGTCATGCTCACTTAAATGTCTCGCTGATAGTGGCGGGTGTCTCGGGTCATTTAGCTCCCTTCAAAATGGTCGAGCTGAATGGGGCTGATCCATACGTCATGTTCGTGAACGGGCGCTGTCAGTTGGGACTGGTCATTTTTTTAACTACCACGGTCATTTTTTTTAACTTATTTAGATTTTAAATTGAATTTTGCTTTTTATTTACTCTGGACGCTCTTACTGTGCACGTCTTTCTACATCGTTCTCACATATTTGTATAATCTCAACACGAATGATGTAAATACGATTTTGTAAAAATATTATAATTTAAAAGAGTGTCCATGGAGTTTCTTGCCCATTCTTCTCCATAGAGATCAACGCTTTGGAATGGGCAACTACAGTACTTTCACAAGTTATTATGCCTTGTGACCGGGATTGTAGCAGCATCATTTTTTTGTTCTTGTTTTTATGACATTCAAAAGTGCCTGTAATGGTCTAATTGAAATAAATGCTTTGAGTTTGAGTTTGAATGGGAAGCGGTCACCTTCTTCTGCGAAGCAGTCATGCTAGCAAAGGAGGTGGCCGGGCGTTTGAGGGAGAGAACCTCAAACCAACCCAGCCGCCGCCGCGGGAACGCTCCAAACGTCGGGCGCCGCGAGACGACTCCCGGCCACCGTAGATGCGGGCCTGTGGACGGTGGGCAATGGGTAGCTCACCGTCCGTCCGTCTATTGACGACAGACCGTGTCGACGGCACGCTAGTGTTTCACGCGCGCAAAGAGACGTCAGCAAAGCAGAGGGGCCTGCCAGGGCCTCCACTTACCGGGGTTGCGGTTTGTTTGAAAGAGAAACCGCGGCCCCGGAACACAAAGGGCAATAGAAGAAACATGGGTGGGTTTAAGTCAGTATAGTTACCGGCACGGTTCTTGAGCGCTGACCTTCACTTGCGCAGAAGTGAGTTATTGGGTCCCTTTGGTGGTATGAAGTGAGGCGCGGGGGCGGGGAAAGTGCAGTGATTGGCCCGTAGCGCATCGCGTCATAGACGTCACTCGGGATTCGTTCTTTACCGTGCTGCATGTACCTCACGACGACGATTACAATTCCGGCCAATTTAATAGACACCATTTTTAAATTATGTTATTCAAATATTTTATGTGATTTTTTTATTAAATATACCGTTGGAATTATAATCAAAGGTGATATTTATTTGTACAAGTCTGACACTCCCCCCCCCCCCCCGCTCCAGGAAAAGGGAAGTTATTTGATGATTTCCCACCCCAAAAAAAACTACGCTTACTGCTTTATAATTTACTAGCTTTTGCCCGTGGCTTTACTCGCATTAAATTTGGAGTAACACAGTTCCCCTTTCCTGATTTGCAGGTACCTGCTACCTGTAGTTTTTGCCCTTGTGCCTTATTGATTGTAATAACAAAGCTAAGTTTTCCCTTTTGTTCCCTCTTTCTCCCTCATATCCCACTTTTAAAAAAATAGACATGTCCGTCTCCAGGGCCCCAACTATCTCTGTACCAAAATTCATCAAAATCGGTTTGGCCATTTAGGCGTGAAGACTGAAGACGTAACAAACAAATGAACTCACTTCACAGTTCTTGAACGCGCGCTGCACCATTTTTACGTGTTGGTAAGTGTTGGCCAGGATTGGACCATTTTTGATCGAAGGGACAAAGGCAGGACAAAGATGATGATTGTGATGTAATAATTTAATAATGAGTCATGATCCTAAATCGCCGTAGTGTTCCAGATTGAAGAGGAATGGTGCATTTAGCTAATGTCACCCGCATCATGCTACAGCGAAAACCGCTTAAAAAATGGGGCTAAGAAAGCAATTCTCTGTTCATCTCACAGATTTTTATCTCAGAGAGTGGCCATATTATATTACGTGATATAGAAAGAAAAGGTATCCTTTGTGTTATGTCAGACTAATCTACCTCTGTGCCAAATTTCATCGGTATCCGTTCAGCCGTTGTAGCGCGAAAGATTAACAAACCATCCATACATTCATCCATCCTCACAAACATTCACATTTATACTATTAGTAGAATTATTAGGATAGCTGGCGCCCGCAGCTTCACCCGCGTGATATCGAAAAAAAAGTATCCTATTGGTTAGTGCAGACTATAATCTACCTCTGAGCCAAATTTCATCAAGATCTGTTCCGCCGTTTTGACGTGAAAGAGTAACAAAAATCCACATCCATACATCCTACCATCCTCACAAACATTCGCATTTATAATAGGTATTAGGATAGGATTATTTGGATTAGGATAGGATTATGATTTTGATTCTTTGGGGATGACGGGCCGCCTTGTGTGACCCCACTATCCTTGGAGCCCTAACCTCTGATAATTTGGACCCTGCTCCCGATACTGCCTATTTTTATATATTTTTTTAGAATGATTAAATCGAGAGAAACAATGTTTATTATAATTTAATTGCAAAATGTGTTATTTTTCTAAAAAAAAAACGATTTTCGAAAAACAGTACTAAATGAATTCAAAAACAGCCGCAATGACGCGAGTGAAGAAACAGTCTTCCCTAAGCATCTGTAAAAATACGAGAATACCATTCCAAATCGGTAAGAATTTTGAGAATACCTTCTTATTTATGTTACCAGCCTTTTGCACTTTATCGCCGCTGCGGTATTGTAGTTATCTGTGGTGCTGTCATTTATTATTTCGCATCCGTCATGAGTTTGTTTTGTTTGCTGTGTTTTAAATTATTTAATCTTATTGCTATGTTCTAAACAACAATGATAATAACTGATAAAATCTCCAGCGTTTGATGGTCTACCATAGTACCTATGTGATTTTGGCAAAAATGTGGTGTCTTTTTCCAGAAACGCCATTAAATAATTGTTAAGTGAATAATATGTTAATTCATGAACATGGTGTTTATTTAAATGCTCTGTAATTAATGAAAGATTGAAGACGTATCGAAAGAGAAAAGAATAGAATTTCAAATAACTGTAGTAACACATTTGTTGACTACCGCTACCGGCACCCCTACATGTCATCGTATATTTTTGTGATGGTTCGTAAGGATTACCAGGACTGAACGGACTATAAATGACTGTCTAGACTACACTATACCGCTGCCCTGTCTACTAGGTCCAACAATGAAGTGCATTAGGTATTAATGAAGTGTTTCAGTACTTAACTGTCTGTTGATAACTAAGAAGAAGAAATCGTCATAATAATAAACAAGCCACGCAGGTCCTCAACTGTGTTTTGTGGATTAAAATATTAAACAAGTTTTATTTTTTGGGTTCCAAAATGGATAAACTACCAATGTGTAGAATATGTTCAGTGGACAATGTGCGCATGTATGTAGTGGTCAACAAAAACTTACATGAGCTGTATGAGAAGCTGACTGATATTCCAGTAAGTTGTAGATATAATATATTACTAAGGTATAATACCTGTTAAATGTGATATCCAGCTTTGAAACCAGGCCACTATCATATGTTTCGGTTTATCTTGAAATCCAAAGAGTGATGCTGGAGATTCTTGTGATGAACCTGGAAAGTTGCACCATTTAGTTCCTTTTTAGTTAGGGTTCTGTACCTGAAAAGGAAACAAACAGAACATCTAGGGTGCTGTGCAAACGTGGACACTATTGTGTCTTGTGTCACATGTATGGTGGAGCCAGTGGGATTTTCCAGATTTGATGTGATGCCTGTATTTCTTAACAGCATATGTGTGTCTGTATCTGCAGCCTCCATGTAAGCTCTGCACCGGGGGTTATCAGTGATGCCTGTAGTGTGGAAGTGTTTGTTTAATGAGCAATGTGATGATATGGTTGGCACAGTGGCTGAGTGAGTGACGGTCTCGGGTTCGATCCCCGCATGGAACAAATATTTGTATGGCCTTTGTAATAGTTATATATGTACAGATAGTTGCTCCTGGTCTGACTGTTTGTGTATGTGTGTTCAAATGTTTGTAAACACACCCAGGAGACAGGAGAAATTACTATTGTGGGGCAATTTTAAAAATAAAAAAACGTCCTGCGAAGCTCTCCGTAACCAGGCATGGACTTTTGCTGTGCAGCTGCAGAAGGCGCCTGGTCAGCTTGTGATTTAAAGCTGACACTAGCATCAGTATGACAAATTATTTTACTTTCAAATATTTACTAAACATAATTTTGGTGCAGCTTAGAACTAAAGACAGAAGACCAATGCTTGCTTGTTTCGTTTGCTGTGCTCAACTGAAGAAATGCTTCAGATTAAACAAAAGATGTCTGGAAGCTGAAGACATGTTCGCTCAGATTATCAAAGGAGACTATGACGTGAGATACTCTACAACATGAACTACCTTGTGATCATAAACGTAGTTACTTATCTAATGATGTAATCATCTTTTTACAGCGAAAACCTTTAATAAACCAAGACCACTTAGAGATTTTCCATGGTTTTATTAAGTCTCCAATACAGACCATAAGTATAGTTGAAGTTGGTCAAACAGAAAGCATTGATGTGAAAGAAGAATTACCAACTATTTGTGAACAAGAAGATGATATTATTGAGCCAAAACAAGAAAAGCACAGTGACAAAGGTATGTTTTTAAAATCAAAATGTTATAAATACAAACTGACTGCTTATAATACTGTAAATGTGAAAGTGAGTTTGTTGGTTTCTCACACCATCGCACTTTAACTGAATTTAATTCAATGTGGGCATACACATAGATCATAACCAGCATGCCTAGCAAGACCACCATTAAAGGGGGTTTTGTCAACAGAAGAATACAGAGATTGTTGAAAGATTTCTATCGTTATAAGTATGTTCCTCGGAAAGCACCTTAGCAATGGATCATAATGTTATTTCTAACTGCGTAACCGTTAGCATGTTCGTCATGCTCCCCTTTTTTTTGTTTTTTTTTGGTGGGCGAAATTATCAAATAACTTCGGGGGTCGTGTCAGACTTTTACTGACTAAAACCCACCCATGTTTCTTCTATTGCCCTTTACGTTCCGGGGCCGCGGTATCTCTATCGAACAACCCGCAACCCCGGCAGGCGTCATGGCGTTATTTAGAAACAAATCTCACTTCTGAAACCCGGTCGTTAGACCGCATTTGAAATATCGATGTAATTAATAAACAAATATTGAAACCCGGTTTGCGACTCGATTTTCAAGTGAGATCACTACAGATTAATATATCGTTTCTATTACTAAGATGGTCTCAAATTATGGTACACGTTATCTTACGACCATCTGCTCGTTAAAATCTCGTAACGTGAAAAATCTAATTGTTATTTGTTACGCGACGCGTGTGAACACGTGTCATCATCATCTGCCTACTTGTGATTAACAAAATATTAAAGTTAAATAAAAATAAAAGAATTTCTTGACAGAAACTTTTTCGGAATAGTTTTTTGACAGATCAGACTTTTTTTTATTACGTTCTAGGTTCTGGCAACTTCGACCTTTTGAGCATCAATATGACAGATTATATTGTATCACTGTAAAATTCTATTCTATTCTATTTTTGTTTAGTGGCAATTAGAGCTGATGTCCACTATTCTGCCAATGTCCAGTGAATTGGAAAAACAAGTGTGCAAGATAAAAAATAAAAACATGAATCTAATGTTAGTTTAATCAAGATCGCAAATTAAATTCTTGGACACCACGTGGATCTTGTCGGGTTAGTATGGGACTGAAACAAACAAAAAATATAAATAAATAAATATTAAAATTGTTAAAACATAGAATAAACGCATACCACACCCACACATTCAGATTTATAATTTAATGTTATTGTGACGGATGAAAGTCATCAGTGAAGGATCAGTGCAGGTTCACTCGAATAAAATACAGATTGCTCAGGAATAATTGGATTTAATCCGTACACTTCGACCGTTAAGTATCGAATGCCCAACCCATTTCAAAATGACTGGCAAGAGAGGCAGTTGTCACATTGATGTCCACAGACATCAAAAGTGACACTTCGCGTCAACGACAATAGATTTAAATGACCAGAGTAAGAAATAACTGTAATAAATATTATTAAGCTAACAGCTCGGCCATCCTTTTGAAGTGACTCTCACTTAATCAGTAAACATTTAAATAACAACAGAAAAAAAAAACAATACATTGGTCAGTTCAACTACGCTAAATCATTACAGCTTTATCATTAACTTAAGGTAATATTACATTAAACATGACATTAATATAGAAATATGTACTGACATTACATTAAAATAAAATAAAAGTTCTGTTAAACTACACTAAATCATTATAGCTTTATAATTATAACTTAAGGTGATATACATTTCATGTTCTTACGTAATAATTGGTTCCATTCTAATTCAGTTCGTGTCATTATCATCATCAGTCTGCACAGTCTGTTGTGATCTACGGTCATCTGTGCGACGTCAATTGCATGACACCATTCGCAATCTGCACTGACCGCTCACAACCTATGCTCTATGTCAAAGTCACCTAGTTGCATAGTCTACTATGATCTGCGACCATCTGTGCGATGATTTTCATCACCTTTCTCATTCTGCACTGGAAGCTCATAGCCTATGCCTAGATTTCACGATGCTTAGTCTGCTACAATCTACAATCATCTGTGCAATATCGATCTCCGATATCAATCACTTTCTGCACTGATTGCTTGTAGCCTAAGCGTCGCGTCGTCCAGTCTCTTGTCTAGTCCATAGTCAACAACTAAGCAAATCTCATCGTCCTTTACTAATCAGATACTCTCATTAATCAAGACTCATAGGCATTTAATAATTAACCGTATTATTATTTATTTCAAATCATTATTACTTATTCATTTTATTTCCATACTTTTTCGCAATCAATTTTTAAGCTATAGTAATCAAATCATACACTAGCCTTAATCTGATCCTAATCTGAACTAATCAGTTTTATTCTTCGCCACTATTATCAATTTCACTACCGTCACTAATATTTGTATAATTTAGCCAGGGATGTATCTTATCCACTGCTACAATATTTTCGTACTTTTTATTGCCTCTCCTAGTAAGAGGAGTGTCCTCAATCAAAAACCTGTCATTTTCTAGAATTTTTGTTATTCTGTATGGACCATGAAAATTTGGATATAAGCTTCTTTGATTTACCTGCATGTTCTTTATCTACTATTGTCCTTTCGACCCTAACCAGATCGCCGATAATATATAACGTCACCCTTTTTCTTTGCTTATCAAATGTATTCTTTGAATCAGACTGCTGTTTTTCTATTCTAGACTTGGCTTCTGTCCTAATCTTTACCAATTCACTGTCACTAGCACGACATATAACTTCATTTAGCACCTCATTTATTATATTTTCAGATGGATTTAAGACTTTAAAACCAAATAGCAGTTCTGATGGGCTTTTCCCCGTTGCTTTATTCATCGTTGTGTTTATACCTAATTGAATGTCACCAACGTGTTCATCCCAGATGTTATCACCCTTATCGTGGCATTTCGTGCTCAAAGCGTCTAATATGGTTCTATTATACCGTTCTATTTGTCCGTTCGCTCTTGGAGTAGCCACTGCATTAAGTACATGTTTAACATTTGTACTCTCCATGAAAGATTTAAATTTAGAGCTTGTAAAACAACTACCTCGATCAGTGATAAGACGTGTTGGCGTACCAAAAGAACTGAAATGGTCTCTAAAGATTCTAATAGCTGTGGTACTTTTTGTATCCCGTACAGCACTTATGCTTAAAAATTTTGTGAAGGAATCAATGATCGCAAGAATATAAGTGTTGCCTCTCCGAGAGCGAATGAACGGGCCTAAATGATCGGCGTGAACCGTATGAAAGGGGATATCTGCTTTTGATATTGGATGAAGCATCCCTTCTCTACGACCACCCGGAGCTTTATGATGCGCACATTCAAGACACGCTGAAACGTACTTTTTGGTAAAACGTCTCATCTTAGAGAACCAAAATGTTTCGCGTAGTCGACTAAGAGTTTTCTCATAACCAAAATGGCCTACATTATCGTGGTTCATTCTTAAAACTTGCCACCTAACGGCTCTTGGGACTGCCCATTTTATTTTGTCACCAACAATTCTGAACACATGGTCTCCTTTTAATTGATAATTTTTATACACGTCAGCTATATAATTCGTATTTTTGTCGCGTAAAATGTCCCTAATCCTGCCAATTTCCTCGTCACTACTTTGTACTGTCGAAATCCAATCCTTAATATCTATATTTAAAACATCGAGTACATGTGTCTCATCATCACTCATAACAGGTTCAGTGACAGGTGCACGACTGAGAGCATCTACATGTGCCATACGGGCTCCAGGCCTATATTCAATATCACAGTCATACTCCTGGAACTGCACCCACCACCGAGATATCCTTGGTATAAGATCACGTTTGGTAAGTGTCGTGCGTAGCGCATTGCAATCGGTTATGATCTTGAATTTTAATCCCAACAAGTAAACACGAAAACGTTTCAGTGAGGCTATCACTGCTAACGTTTCCAGTTCAAATGAATGTAGATTTTGTTCATCTTGGGTTGTTTTCCGACTGTAATACGCCACGGGTCTAAACATTCCGTCGCTATGTCTTTGCATTAAAATACCAGCAATCCCTAACTTAGATGCATCGGTATGTAGTTCAGTTTCAAGTCTCGAATCGTACAAGGCCAAAATTGGGCGTTCAGTAAGTTTTTGTTTCAGTGTATTAAAGGCTTTTGAATGTTCCTCGTTCCATTTCCATGTGAAATTGAGTCTGAGAAGATCAGTTAGGGGGCGCGCGATCAGGGCAAAATCTTTTACGAAACGCCGAAAGAAACTGGCTAGTCCAATGAAGCGTCTTACGTCATGTACGTTCTTGGGTACGGGGAAGCTTGAAACAGCTAACGTCTTACGTGACCCGGGTCTTATGCCTTGACCACTAACTTGAAACCCCAAAAAGTCTATCTCTCTATAAAAGAAGTTACATTTCTTAAGTTTTAACGTTAACCCGGCATCATGAAGTAGTTTAAATACTATTTCTAATCGTTCAAGACCCTCTTCGAATGACCTAGCCGGAATTAAAACGTCATCCATGAATATAATGACAAAATCAACTTTTGACTTTGGCAGTATCTTATTCATAGCCCTTTGAAAGACTGATGGAGCATTTGCCAAACCAAACGGCATCCGTTTAAATTGATATTGGCCGTCTGGTGTGACAAACGCCGTCTTGTCCTGGGAACTTTCTACGATCGGCAGTTGATAATAGCCTGATGCACAATCAAGAGTAATAAAGAGGGAATGGCCAGCCAGCATATCCAGTTGGTCGTCGATCAATGGTAAAGGGTAATGTTCTTTCTTTGTTTTATTATTGAGAGCGCGATAATCCACACATAGTCTTTTTTCTCCAGTCTTTTTCTTTACAAGCAGTATAGGGCTGGCGTACTGAGAATTAGATTCGCAAACAATATCAGCGTTTAGCATTTCCTGCACCATTGATCGTACCAGATCACGCTCAGGGTATGAAAGTCTGTACGGACGGTATACAACTGGTTTAGTATCAGTTAATTCAATCTCCATCTTTACTATGTTAGTAAATCCCAAATCATTTAAATTATTCGAAAAACATTCCTTGTATTTATCTAATAAGCTCTTTAATTGATCTACTTGATTACTGGTTAAATGACAGTCATAATTAAATTCAGAGCAAAAATTACCGGCATTGATATCCAAAATATTTACATCAACACAACCATCAGTTTTAAAAGCACGAGTCATTAATGAACCCTTTCTAAGTAAAACAACCTGGTCCGACATGTTTTGAATCAATATACGACCACGACCATTATCTAGTTCATACTCTCCTGCTAGAAGGTAAAATTCATGTTCAGATTTTCCACGAAGTGAACCGCGCACGTACACACTTCCTGAATAATCGCCGGTACAACTAACTTCAACTAAGCACATTTCCTTAGCCCGTATTGACGTGTCCAAAACTAATTCGTTGAAGATGAAGATGTAATTTGTTTGTACCTTCCCGCGTAAATATTAAGGAATCGTAAGTTTTAGTTATGATAATACCAGGTCTTTCAGTAAAACTGTGCCCGATTAATACAGGGTATTTAATAATGTTGTCCTCTACAACCAAGGCATCTACTTTTTCCATGACATCCTGTATCTGTATAGTGACAGTAGCGAGCCCCAAGGGTAACACTATGTTGTTACCAATACCTCTCATCGCAGGAAGATCTGGGCTATTAGACCAACTAATTCCTAGTTTCCTAGCATCACTACGACGAATTAAAGTGCACTGACTGCCTAGATCTACATAACCTACTACCGATTGTCCGTTAAGCATCAACTGCGTAATGTACTTACAGTCATTTCTGGCAGTGCGCTCGGCGTCTATGCGTAAAATGTTCTTTTGACCTTGACCCACTTTATCGGTATTACTATTATTATCGGAGGGTAGTTTCGGACAATTTAATGTAGTATGTCCAAGTTTATTGCAAATACTGCACTTGAGTATTTTTTTAGTACATCTAAAACTAAAATGTCCTGGTTCGTTACAGTTGTAACAAACAAGAGAATTACTACTTTTAGCCTTTGCGTCATTGCTGGTCAGTACTATTATTGGAACGTCTTACCGGGGAAGATGAGCGCCTGTCATGACGCGAAGATCTCGAGCCGTTGCTGCTGCCACGCGCACCCGCATTCCTGCTGACCTGACGGCGGCTACGGTGACTGCCTCCACTCCTACGGCGCCGTCCATGACGCTCACGGCGATTACTTCGGCTACTGCTGTTTTCCTGACGGCGTCTGTGAGGATCACGGTCACTGCTTTGGCTGCTAACAGTCTTGCGTCGCTGGCGACGATGCTCATGACGCTCCCGAGACCGGCTTCTTCGTATAGAAACGCTCGAGTCCGTTGCCGATTCATCTTCAGTTTTTGATCTACGTCTGCGTCGTTTTCTTTCATCATTGCCAACGTGTTGTTTCCTTTTTCTTATAGTAGGTTTGTGACGATCTAATATCTCGGTGGGTGTCAAATTTCCACGCTCCATTGTGTTGCGTTAGAACAATCGAAAACGCACGTGTAGTAAAACTTTAGTTGAGGGCGTTTTGCTAGAAATATAGATCTAGCCTGTCTAATCCCACTTCTGAGATGAAGGATCAGTGCAGGTTCACTCGAATAAAATACAGATTGCTCAGGAATAATTGGATTTAATCCGTACACTTCGACCGTTAAGTATCGAATGCCCAACCCATTTCAAAATGACTGGCAAGAGAGGCAGTTGTCACATTGATGTCCACAGACATCAAAAGTGACACTTCGCGTCAACGACAATAGATTTAAATGACCAGAGTAAGAAATAACTGTAATAAATATTATTAAGCTAACATCAGCGCCACAAACAGTTCGGGAGAGGAGTATGTAAGCAGGGAGGGGAAATTAGTCGGAAGAGGGATTTTAAATTTAGGGAGACGTCTATACAGATCAGGAGGAATGGGTTAAACTTTCCTTTACGGACCGTCGATTTAAGGGTCGTGGGGGAGGGAGGGGGCTACCCCCTGTCCCACCCCCAACCCGCGGAGCCCCATAGTTATGGAGATATCCATGGTTAAAGTTTTTGAGGTTATGTTACTTTCAAACACTAATATCTATCAATTTGTACTCTAATTTCAATAGATTTATGGGGCGGGGAGGGCGATGGTGCTAGGGGCCTACCCCCTGTACCATCCTCATCCCGCGGAACCCCATGGTTATGGAGATATCCATGGTTAAAGTTTTGAGGTTATGTTACTTTCAAATTTCTATCAATTTGTACTCTAATTTCAATGTATTTATGGGGCGGGGAGGGCGAAGGTGCTAGAGGCCTACCCCAGTACCATCCTCATCCCGCGAAACCCCATGGTTACGGAGATATCTGGGGTGAAAATGTTGAGATTGGGTTAGGGTGTTTTTAGGATAGTTAGAATAAAACACAAGGAATATAATTAATCATTTATTGATCATATTTATACACATGTTTAATAGCATTTATTAATTCCTCATATGGATCCAAGTGTTCCATCATGTTTCTCCGTCTCCATACATACTCGCACAACCATTGTGTGAAATCTTGTTTGTGTTGTTGTTGTCTGAATTTTTGTGCTACTCCACTGGGACCAGCAACCGGTTCGTTAAGGACCGAAGACCAGTTCAACGTAGATCTGAACAAATAAAAAAATGATTTAAATTAAAAGGTAGCTTTTCGCGGGGCTCCTACTTCTGTGTGGTTTAAAAAAAAATAACCACGAAGGAGGTGGCGGGGTCAGTTCGCTCGCTTCGCTCGCTCACTACGACCCCGCCACCTCCTTCTAACCTAACCTGTCCGAGTCGGGGTGCCCTAAAATTCTGAGCTCGCTTCGCTCGCTCTTAGACTAACGGTCCTAATCTGTTATGAGTGTACTTTAACAGACTCAATCAGAAAAGCTATAGATTAACAACTCACATTAGCAATAACATATATACAATAATTCAAAACTTACTGTAACTCATCCGAGTAAGGATTGATCCTTCCAGAAGAAGACCCAGTAGGCCTGGGCATCGCAGGAGCAATGTCCTCATCCTCGTCCTCCGAAGAACTAGCGACAGCTGGTAAGCTACCACTAGATCCCGCTGCTACTCCACTGGGACCAGCAACCGGTTCGTCGAGGACCGACGACGACATACACGGGAGCACAAGCGGCTCTATTGAGTCCATCACTCGCGCACTACTAGAAGGCACAGGCACTGAAGAGAAGGCCGTGACAAGCGGCTCATTTAAGTCCAACACTTGCACATCACTCGACTCTTTAGACACATAAGCATAGGGCTTCGGAGACGCCAAACAACAAAACAAAATAGCATCACTAAACGTTCCGTTCCACAGTGTAAACAAATATTCATAAATATTTTTTTTGTAAAAAAGTCAATTTGCGTTATTTTTATGTAAAAAAGTAAATGTAATTGCATAATACAACGCATTATTAGTGCACATTAATTATATATCTTTACTATATGAAATACATAATTATATTAAAAACATAATATGATAGAATTTAATGAATAACACGTCCACCATAAACGGAACGTAAAACGTCAATTTTGACATTACTGTGACATTTTAAGTAACCTAAATTGCGTATTATTTTGGAAACTTTAAAAAATTATATCTCGTAAACCGTGCGTCTCCGCAACTTAAAACTTTGTAAAAAGCCTTCTGTTAATGAGTACTATCTACAAAAAAAAAAATGAACTTCCAACTCGACGGCCCGTAAAGGAAAGTTTAGCCTTCAATAAGTCATACCCCTGAAGGCTATTGTGGGAAAGATCAGCTACTGATGATGAGCAAGCATCTTTAGCCGATGCATCAACGCACTCATTTCCCTTAATACCGCAGTGACTAGGTATCCAAACTAGCTGAACCTCTTTTTGATTGGTAGCACAAGATAATAGGGAGTCTTTAATTTTTAAAACCAGGTAGCTGTGCAATTTTCTTTTAAAAGGGTTTTGTTTTAAGGCTTGCAGGCAGCTAAGAGAGTCTGTGAAGATAACGGCTTTGTGTATATTATGATGCGACTGTATGAAAAGACAAGCTTCCAATACAGCCACACACTCACCAGTGAATACAGAAGACTCCTTAGGACACTTATACTGTAAAATTATTTTAGAGCTCTGGTAATAGACCGCCGCTCCAGTGTGATTAAGTTCAGACAATTTCGAAGCATCCGTAAAAAATAAATGGAAACCATTCCATCGCTCGCCCACCACCGCGTTGAACATCGAGTTTACTGACGGGGATTTTTTGGATATACCAATGTTAAAGACAATTTTAGGAACATAACTTAAAACATTATACGCAAAATTAAAAAGGGGCAATCTGGGAAACTGACTAATTGGGCATGCTAAATTTAGGATTTCTCGAAAACATTTCAAAATTAGGGGTATTTCTTTATTTTTCCAATAGTTTGAATTTGTACTTATGGCATCTAATTCGTACAATTTTTCTATAAGGGGGTGTGATGTTCTGCATATGAGCTTAGATAAAAAACGGGAGGCCAGATATTGACGTCTAAGGGCCAGAGGGGGTTCAGCACACTCAACCTGCAACGCGTTAATGGGGGAGGATTTCATAAAACCTGAGATGATTCGAAGGCATTTAGACTGAATCTTATCGTCCAATAAGGGTTCCGCTTTTTTCTTTTGAGGTACGGAAACCAATAAAACACATTCTTCACGCAGTTCATTCTTCGCTTCATCTAGTCTAATACTTGAATTGATTGAAGAATGCTCTTCACTGTTTTTGTTTACTTACAGATCTAGAAACATTAAATCCATACAGAACATCGAAACTACGAATGTGTAGAATATGTACAGTGGACAACGTTCGCATGTATGTAGTGGTCAACAAAAGCTTACATGAGCTGTATGAGAAGATGACTAAAATTCCAGTAAGTTGTAGATATAATATATTACTAAGGTATAATAGCTGTTAAGTGTGATATCCAGCTTTGAAACCAGGCCACTATCATATGTTTCTGTTTATCTTGTAAACCAAAGAGTGATGCTGCCCATTTAGTTTTTTATTTTAAAATAAAAAAGAATTCCTAGTGTCGGGCAACCCACACTAGGAATTTGTCCTGTATCTTGGGTGCGTTTAGAAACATTTAAATGCACGTACACAAACAGCCAGACCCGGAACAACTACCTGTAGGCCATACAAATATTTGTTCCGTGCGGGAATTGAACCCACGACACGCAGCGCAGCAGTCAATCGCTCAGCCACTGCGCCAAAAGTGATTATAAACTTAATTGCAAATGGTAAAGTATCGATATACAGGGACAACAGTTTTCCATCGGCAAAGTCAAATTTGTTCAATACAGTTTATCTTTTCGTTCGAGCTATGTTCGTTAGTTTTATTAGTTTTCTACAAGTTTGTATGGAACTCTCGGTGCGCGAGTCCGACTCGCACTTGACCGGTTTTCTATTATCATTCCTCACACCGTCCATCGAATGATTTTGTTGCAGTTTGTGACTGAAGATAGTAGACCAATGTTTGCTTGTTTCGTCTGCTGTGCTCAACTGAAGAAATGCTACAGATTAAAGAGAAAATGTCTGGAAGCTGAAGACCTGTTCGCTCAGATATTAAATGGGGGCTATAAGGTGAGAAATTGTTCAACAGAGAGTTATTTCCTTATGGTAAAGTGATACCCTTGTGATCATAAACATTGTTATCTATCTAATACTGTAATTATCTTTTTACAGCAAAGACCTTTAATAAAACAAGACCACTTAGAGATTTTTCATGGTTTTATTAACTCTCCAATACAGACCATAAGTATAGTTGAAGATGGTCAAATAGAAAGCGTTGATGTGAAAGAAGAATTACCAGCTATTTGTGAACAACAAGATGATATTATTGAGCCAAAAGAGGAACGAAGTGACGATGGTATGTTTTTAAAACAAAACATTATGTTTGATTGTAAGTCATTAATAAACTATCTATTTGCTTTAACCGACGTCAAAAAAAAGGAGGAGATTTTCAATTTCGCCACCGTCGGGTTCCCAACTGACGTTAGGAGGGATTCACATCGGCGTCGAGTCGATAATGAAGTACCTGGGAATCGTCTTCGACCGCCGGTGGAATTTTGTGGAGCATTTCCGACGTTTGGCCAAACTCGTGCAGGCCGGGGCTGCTTTCAAGCGGCTCCTGCTCAATCTGAGCGGGCAAAACGCCTCCTGCCTCCTGCTCTATGCCGGAGTCGTGCGGTCCATGGCCCTTTACGGGGCCCCGGTATGGGCGCGTTCTTTGGGGCGAAGCGCCGCCCACAACCTGAGCGCGCCCCAACGCGGTGGTAGCCACTAGGCTGATCCGGGGCTACCGCACGATCTCCATTGCCACCGTGGGATCTGGAGGCGATAGTCCTCGCGCCCTGTACGAGAGGCACGTGGAGGCACTACACCGAGGGGAATCTCCTCTGCCGCGGCGAATCGCGTACCATCTCATGGTGGCATGGACAGAGCGACTGTCGCAACCCCGTGCAGGGCACGCCACAATAGTGGCGGTAAGTCCCCTCTTTGAGGAGTGGCTGGAGAGGCGCCATGGCGTCCTTACCTACCGCCTGACGCAGGTCCTCACCGGACACGGAAGTTTCGGAGCAATGGGTAGCCCACCGTCCGTCCGTCCGGTGACGACAGGCTGTGTCGACGGCGCGTTAGTGTTCCACGCGCCTCAAAGAGATCAGTAAAGTAGCCTCCCGTGTAGGGCCTCCCGAAACATAAAGAGCAAAAGAAGAAACATGGTTGGGTTTTAGTCAGTACAAGTCCGACACTCCTCCCCGCTCCGTCCGGGAAGTTATTTGGTGATTACCTATGTACAAAAAATAATAAAGCGTAGCGATATTCTTAAAAAGCAACGTCACCATTTGTCACTGTTACTTATTTTGTTTACTTACAGATCTAGAAACAGTAAATCTATACGACAACTGTCTGGATATAGAAGATATAAAACTACATCATTCGGAATCCGATTCAGAATATGAGTTGCCTTTATTGGAGCTTAAAAGGAAGGAGAGGAGAAGAAGAAGACAGGAAGGAGAGACAGAAGTATTAGAAGTAAAACGAAAAGCTGAGAAGACTCACAGTAAGTATTCGTTAAGTTCATCATTAGGTTGGCGAACAGGCCGCAGGTGGAGCAGTGAGACTGGACAAGTATCGGTGTATCTCCTGATAGGACGTAGATAACGTATGCATTGGACGTGGGTGTTCGTGTATGTGCTTCTTTTATTCTACGTTAAGTTTCCATTTCATTGCTATTCTTTTTGAAACGTATTTCTTTTCCGAGTGAAATATATATATTTATAGATACCTCCAAGCATTCCCGAGACAAAGGGTCTTGACAGACAGATGGACAGACGTACAACAAAGTTAGCTTTGTTTTTTTCTTTTGAGATACGGAACGGTGGAACCCTATAAAGAACTAAATTAAATCTAAGTACCTGCATATACAGGGTGTCCCGTAAATAATGGATTAAAAGTAATGGGTAGGAAGCTTACTTAATTTCCAACAACTAATTTGATAGTTTAAAAAAAACCGTTGCTGTAACCAAGATATAGAGAGAGTTCGATTTTGTTTATGCTGTCGCTGCAAATCATAATGTTTTCGGTATAATTTTCGTTTTTACGTTTCTGAATAGCTTACTTATGTTTTAAGCTTATTTTTGTTTTTAAACGTTTCGTGTACCTTAGAGAAAAAAACTTTAATAGTAAAGTTATTTTTGACATCATCAAAACACCAAATTTGAAAAATATTGTATGACATCAATGACCACCATTATTTTAAAAACTTGTACATTTAATAAGGTTTTCAAATTAGTATAAAACCTACACCTAGTCCTAGTAATTACAAAGATATTACTACGAAGGTGAAAGAGGTGCTAAGTCATCAAAATAAAATTAAACGTGTGCACAACTAAACTTCTATCATAAATGTTTTAGTTTAGTATTACAGAGGCAAAGTTTATATTATTATTTTAACCATTCGTTCAAATAAATCGTTTATTTTGTAAAGTAAATGTTCGAACTGTCTTCCCCTACGCGAATGGAAAGTCTGCATCTTCTTATAAAGGAAGCTCTAATCTGACGGACAAAAGGGCTTTGGTTTATTTCTGCAACATCAGATTGGATGCGCTGACGTTACTCTTCCTCTTTCGTTTTTTGGTGTTTGTAGACTCTGTCTTTTAAACATCCCCAGTAAGACAAATCTAGGGGATTTTACTCCGGAGATCGCGGAGGCCACAAAATTGATCCTAATCGGCCGATCGAAAATCGTCACGGTGCGCCCATACTGCCGTCTAATAGTAAGCGGGGCACCCATCATTATGCAAACACATTACTTGCCGTATGTTTTCTGGGACATTTTGCAATAACGTTGGCAAATCATTCCTTAAAAAAATTGGTTGTCTGTAAAGTCGGTTTACTGACGATAGTTGAACGTGACAACGTCTTGAAAATACTGATGGAATGGTAGCATTTTTCAAAAGAAAATTTTAAATTTGGAAACATTAAAATTTTCGGTTGAAAAATAACCGCTAATATAGAAGGTTGTAACCTTCCTTTTTAAGGCGTCCTGGACTTAGAAAAAATTTCGGGGCACCCCGACACGGACAGTTTAGGTTCGTGTTAGGTTACTGTTGACTCTTGGAGTCAGAGAGAGAGGAGGCCCCGGAGGGGCCTCCGTCGACCTTACCCGGGCTCTGTCAGCTAGATTAATTCCCTAACGAATAATTAATTCAAGAGCGAGCGAAGCGAGCGAACGAAGCCCCCGTCATCCCCTTCGTGTTAGGTTTTTCTTGCGTTTTTATGAATTTGACCTTTGACCTTGACCCCAAGGTAATTGACCTAGAGCGTTCCCGGCATTTCCTGTGTTTTAATAAATTTGACCTTTTACCCTGAGGTCAAGGTCATCGACCTTAAGGGTCCCCAGCATTTCCGGCGTTTTTATAAATTTGATCTTGAGTACAAGGTCATTGATCTTGGGGTCAAGGTCATCGATCTTGGGGTCAAGGTCATCGATCTTAAGGGTTCCCGGCATTTCCGATCTTAAGTTCCCTTAAGATCGATGACCTTGACCCCATTCCGGTGTTTTTAATTTGACCTTGAGGTCAATGTCATTGACCTTGGGGTCAAGGTCATCGATCTTAAGAGTTCCTGGCATTTCCGGTGTTTATTTTAAATTTGTCCTTGAGGTCAAGGTCATTGACCTTGGGTCAAGGTTATCGATCTTAACACGTTAGCTGCCAGGCCATATTTCGAAATCCGTTAAATTTAATTTCTTGCGAATTGATTCCACATTGTTTAAATTTAATAATTACGTATAAAAAAGTGTTCCCTTTTCTTTATTTCGATAAAAAATTGAAAAAAAAATAACTGTCAGTCACCCGTGACTGACGTGGCCCAAATGTAACAAATTGCAGTCCGTGCGCCGTGTCAGGCATTTTGTCCGGCACGTAGGTAAAAATTCGCGTGTCCGAGCGCGCTTTTTTCTGCATTTTGGCGGGAAATAATCACACGCGTCCCGTGTTAGCTGCGTTCGGCTATCATCGGTCAGGTGTTGTGTTAGATCGTGTGAGTCCGTGTGACACGATGTGGACACGATTCGCTTTGCTCCCTACCCCCCTTACCCCGCCCACCTCTGCACTAATGTTATGATTTGTAGTTCGTTGCATTTCACTTAGTAGAATTAGAATTACGAAAGCGACGGAGTGCGCGTAATAAAGTGGTGACCTCCATGTTTTGATTTGCAGATGATAATGTCGAATATGGATGACTTTGATATTTCTTTATTAGATTTGCATCAAATTGATGAATTAGAAAAAGAGTTAACTCAAGGTAATTTGGAGTTATTAGATGTTGTAAGTAATGGTGAAGAAAGTGTTGAAGAAGAAGATACTTTGCGTTTGTGTAACAGCAGGAAAAGGAGATACATAATTGAAAGTGGAGACGAAGATGAAAGTACTGATCAGCAGGTTAGATCACTAATTATTGAAAATAATACTGATTTGTGGTCCGAACCGTTGCGGAACCAAAGGCGAATTGTTCCATTTACTGAGTGCCCTGGTTTGAGACCTTATAGTTTGAGAAGTTTGATGGCTCATTCAAAACCAGAATCATTTTATACTTTGTTAGTCCCGGACACTGTTTTCAAAAATATAGCTATAGAAACCAATCGTTATGCTGAACAAACAATAACAAAACTAAATTCAAAAAAACAAATGAAAAAAGGATCCCGCTTACTTGGCTGGACAAATACAAATACGGACGAGATCAAAAGATTTTTTGGTCTGATTTTGTGGATGGGAATTGTCAAATTACCAAAGCTAGCTGATTATTGGTCAACTGATCCCTTGATTTCACAATCTTTTCCACGTACAATAATGGCTCGTAATAGATTTGAGATTATGTTACGAATGGTGCACTTTTCTAATAACGAAGATCAACCTCCTGGCGACCGCTTGTTTAAAATTCGTAGTTTGCTTGATACTTTGAATCTCAACTTTGCTGCACATTACTACCCCCAGGAAAATCTCTGCATCGATGAGTCTTTAGTGCCATTTCGAGGGCGGGTTATTTTCCGTCAATATATTAAATTAAAGAGGCACAAATACGGTATTAAGTTATTTAAAATATGTACCAATCCAGGATATACATTAAAGGTTCAAGTTTACTCTGGTAAACGCAATGAGACTGAATGTTTAACACCTAGCAATGTCGTTATGTCTCTTATGACCAGTTATCTCAAAAGGGGACATACACTCTATACCGACAACTGGTATACTAGTGTTGATTTAGGTAAAAAGCTTCTAGAAGAAGATACTCATCTCGTTGGTACGTTGCGCAAAAATAGAAGACATTTACCTAAAGATGTTATAACAGGAAGCCTAAAAAAGGGAGAATTTCGAGCAAAAGAAAATGAAGACGGTATGACATGCATGAAGTGGAAAGATAAACGAGATGTTTATTTACTCTCGACGAAACATTCAATTGGATTTTCCAGGACAATAAAAAGAGGCAAGGAGACAATAAAACCTAAAATTGTGATCGATTACAACAATGCAAAAGCAGCTGTAGATCTGTCAGATCAAATGATCGCCTACTCAACACCACTACGAAAGTCTGTAAAATGGCACAGAAAACTGGCTGTGGAATTACTACTGAATACAGCTTTGCTCAATTCTTACATAATGTATAAAGAAACTACTAAGTCTAAGAGGGGGATAGTAGACTTCAGAAAGGATTTGTGCAAATACCTAACAGAATCAGGCAAAGAAAACTTCGAACCAGAGCTGTTATTTACAAGAAATACAAGGAAGAAGCATATGTTAGTAAGAAAAGAAGGGCCTGTGAAGAAAATTCGGAAATACTGCTCTAGATGTTATAAGATAAATGTACAAACAGTTGATAGGATATTTGCCAGAAAAAAGACCAAGCAAGTTGTAACTTACTGCCCTCAATGCCCAAATGAACCTCATTTTTGTCTAGAATGTTATAATATTGGACATAAACAATAATTTTTATTATTTCTTTTGTTTGTTTTACTAATTTTTATTATTTCTTTTGTTTGTTTTACGTAATAATTCCCCAAAATATGTGATTACCTCAGTAAATAATATAAGTTTAAAATATCATTGTGTTTTATTTCATTTTTCAAAGAAAATACTTGATAACTTTTGTTCTAGATATAAAAGTCGAAGGCCATGTTGAATATGTCTTGCTTGGGGCCATGTCAGTCATTTCTAATAGAAAAGAACACGGTAGACGTGCCAGACGGCACACAACGGTATTTTGAATTTGATGCTTCGGTGTCAGTCACCGGTGTCTGACATGGCCTGAACAGGTAGTGAGTCTGTCAGGCACCGGTGACTGACATGGCAGTTAACGTGTTAAGGGTCCCCGGCCTTTCCGGTGTTTTTTTATAAATTTGACCTTGATGTCAAGGTCATTGACCTTGGGTCAAGGTCATCGATCTTAAGGGTTCCCGGCATTTCCGGTATTTTTTATAAATTGATCTTTGACCTTGAGGTCAAGGTCATTGACCTTGGGGTCGAGGCCGTTGACCTTAAGGTCGTTCCCGGGTGTTTCCCCCACCCTAATACTCCCACATCCCACCGGATCCCGAAGGCTTGATTAGGCGTTGTTTTTGAGTAAAATTTTTCTGTCTTTTTTTCATAGTGCCCCGTTTCGTATACCACGACCTCAAGCCTTACATGGAACGCTTCAGAGCGAGGTAACGCCGCATGAGTCATGTTTTTTCGTGCGTGCAGCCGGCTCTATCGAATTATAAGACGTTGTCACGACAAAAATGCTGGTAGTATTGGCTTTTAAAGTTGCCGGCAGTTCAAGGGGCCCTTTTATATTCCCATTAATTATTTCCGCCCATAAATTTGTTTAAATTGATTATGGCTGCTGTCCCCACGCATGGAATGTGGCTTCACCAGCTGCCAACTGTGCAAATTATGTAAATTTAAATATCCATCTCGGCGCGGCATGAAGACTCGTCACTCCATGTGTTAAAAATTTTGGGTCCGCCCGAATCATCCTAAGCATCCTTTGGGAAAATTCTACTCTTTGCTGATAAACACGTGACGTCAGCGTTTGAAAACGTTGCACGTGATATGGGTGGAACCGGTGCCTCTGTAGCACTCGATGCACCATCGATCTTGAAGTGCCGATGGGAAGGGAAGTGTGGCTTGCTGCCAAGCTTGGTCCACATTTAGTAACGAAGTTAGTGTCCCTAAAAATTTGGTCTAGTTTTTTAACTTTTCTAAAGTTGACAGGAGCGAAACTTTACGTAAGTTTTGGTCCAAAGCAACAGTATCATGTTGGTGTGCAGGCCGAATTAATGTTAATTTTGGAAAAGTCTATCTGAAATCATTAAAATTAAGAATTTGTCCTTCAATATAATAAAATATATATAAAATAGGACGGCAAACATTCCTCAAACATGGTGACCACAGAATATAAAGAGATTTTTTTCCGGTAATTTTAAAATTTGGTGCTTTCGAGTCCAATTAAAAAATGGTAGCCGCCAATTGTTGCAGGGAGGTGAATTTCGCACTTGGAAAAGTTTAGGTTTAGGTCAATGGAATGAAATAAAAAAAAGATTTAAAAAAAAATTGGTTGTTTGTAAAGTAGGTTTACGATCGAGATGTTTACGTGATAACGTCTTATTGGTGATATAAGTTATCACCAGTAGTGACATCTAAAATGAAATTAAGTACTAATTTAAAGTTTTTTTTTCGAGCCAAGTAACAGATGGCGCTACCATCTTTATGAAATGTCGCTTGTGAGGTTTTGGTGTGACACAAGTTTCTGAACATGTCACCCGACTAAAACGATTTTAAAGACGTTATCACGTCAAAATAACCAAATATAAAAGGCCTGGCCCCGCGGTGAGTGTGGAGGGGTAGAGTGATCACGGGGATATTACAAAACTGTTTATGAACGATTTCCAGGTGCAATACCAGGTATTGCACCTGGAAATCGTTCATAATCAGTTGGTCCCTCAACTCCTGCAGATCCTGAGTATTGTTGTGAGGTACAGGAGACTTTTGTGCCCTTCTCTTCCAAGCTAGTCAAGAGAGTCATACAGGGAATGAACAGACGCAAGTGTCCAGGTCATGATGGACTCAGCGTTGAGCATTTGAAATATGCAGGAGTCCCCATGCCGAGGGTCTTGGTACTTGCCGGAAATATCATGAAAACCCTTGTGGTTCCTATTGTTAAGAACAGGGTAGGACACATTTCCAATAAAGGAAGTTATCGTTCCATTTCACTGGCTACGATCATGGCTAAGGTGTTGGACAGTAAGCTTGACTCGTATTTGAAAACTATTTTAAAATTTCATGTTGCACAGTTTGGGTCCCTCGAATCTCAAGCATACTGTTCAATATTATACCGATCGTGAGACCGGCGGGCATACGCCTGTTTCCTTGACCTCTCGAAGGCCTTTGATCTTGTTTCCTATTATGTGCTTTGGGACAAGTTGAGGGACAGGGATACCCCTGTTGAAATACTAAAATTCTTTCAGTATGGTATGACAATAAAAAAAACTAGGTAAAGCACCCACTTAACTCCCACTTGCAAGGTGGGGACCTTGCAAGTGGGAGTTAAGTCTCGATGTAGTGTGATTTAATCTCGGTTTAAGCTTAAGTCGAACTTAATGCATTGCACGACTTCGGTTTAGAGTAAATCTAGATTTAAAGAAACGTCAAAGTTAAACCAGCATGGTCGGCAGTTTCAAGTTGCTAATTCTCGATTTAGTTTACGTGGAATGCTCGTTGTCATTTTAATTTTGTGCATTATTACAGAGTTTGATACTATCAACATGGATATGTTTTTTATTCAAGTGATACCGATGATGATCTACTATCTGCCGATGACAAAATGCTAGTTCAATCCCTTGATTCCCCATTTTTCTCGCGAAACGTCAACAAAAGATGTGATTTAATACAAGGCTTGCGTGATGACGAATTTAAGAAGAGATTTGCATACATTATTTCTCTATTACTAAAATTCGCTCGTAATCTATTTATCTTTCAAATAAAATAAACTACAGCAAAACAACAAAAAACGATTAAAAAACAACCGACAAAACTGGCAATATTTATGAAAATAAACATCAGATTTGATATTTGACAAGTTCAGTCACGTTCTGACAAAAAAGTTTAAAATGCACAAAAAATCCACACCATATGTGAAAACCGAAACGCAAAGAAACGAACGAAAGGAATGGAACGTGCTAAACTATTAGTATAGTTTATTAGTTAAATCGAGCAGATTTTAACACGTGCAAGACACATTTAATATAGTTTAAGTCGAGCTTAATGTATAATGCGAGCTTTGTAAAATCTACACTTGAGAGCAATAAAATCGCACACCCCATGTAGTTTGATTTATTACTGTTTTTTCTTCTTACAGCTAAATATTTTGAGTTCATATCATTAGGTAAAATTAAAGCATACATTCTTAGCTTTAAAATTTCTTAAATTTAAAAACATTTACCTGCACTTACCTTCACGTTTCTTACAAAAACCAACCCATCCCCAAATTCACTAATTTGCGCCGTCACTACTTGCACCCTTACCCGTAGGTATAAAATGGTAATTTTTTCTGGATTTTTAATTCCCGCTAGTTCATCAGAGGATCATACACCTATCATGGACGACCTGTCTTCCCTATTCGGCTTGAGTGACTCCGTTATCATAGCGGGTGATCTCAACGCCAAGCACCCCGCCTGGAATAGTTCGACGACCAATCCCAGAGGAAGAGCCCTCTTCAACTTAGGTGACAGACTTAACTTTGACCCCATCGCGCCTATGGAACCCACTCACTTTCCCCACGACCCCGCGCATCGCGCCGACGTTCTCGATTTAGCGCTTCTCAAAAATATCAACCTTAGGTTGCATACCATTGAGACGATTCACGAGCTAGACTCCGATCACCGCCCAGTTTTTCTTCACTTAGTTCCTCGCTCGGGCCCTTCTGACCCCAGCCAGCCCAAACCTGCCCAAGTCCAAGTGATAACTGACTGGAGGAAAGCCAGCGAAAAGCTGAACTCCGCCACGTCACCTCACCTGGACGCCATCCCCGATCACATAGTTTCGGCCGCAGACACGACGGCCGCTATCGACTCGTTTACAGAGCACGTTCAATCCATACTAAAGGATTGTTCACGGGAAGTCCCAGCAGTGAGTGATCATCGCTGGCGTCTACCCGCTGACGTACGTGATCTGATAACCGAGAAGAACGCGGCCATTCGTGCCTACAGCCATTTTCCCTGCGACGCGAACAAGGCTCACATGCGCTCATTACAGCGTGCTGTAAGGAAACGCACTAGTGAGCATCGTTCGAATCGTTGGGACAATGAGCTCAGCGAACTGGAACCCACCCATCAAGCCTTTTGGCAACTACAGAGAAGAATGCGCGCTACCGAGGAGGCTTCGATGCCCCCGCTCATTCGTCCGGACAAAAGCGTCGCATTCGATGACTCTGAAAAGGCAGAATGCCTAGCCGACAGTTTGAAGTCCCAGTGCTCCCCTAGCTCACAACCGGTCATCAAGCGTCACCTCGACAAGGTGAACGCAGAAGTAGAACGTAGAGCTGCCCTACCTCCCGTAGAAGACCCCAATGATCCTCTGCCCCTCGTCACGCCCGACGAAGTGCAAGACATCATCAAAAGGCTTCAACCACGAAAAGCTCCCGGCTCCGACGGTATCACCAATAGGGTAATCAAACTCCTCCCCGCTCAGCTCATCATCCTTTTGGCGGCCATCTTCAATGGCGCCTTGAGCAACAACTTCTTCCCCCAGATATGGAAAGAGGCCACTGTTATCGGTATCCCCAAGCCAGGCAAGCCCAAGTCTGAGCCCACTAGCTACCGACCCATCAGTCTCCTGAACGCACTCGGCAAAATCTATGAGAGACTTATTTATAAGCGACTCAGAGATTTCGCCGAGACTAAGAGTCTCATTCCCAACGAGCAATTCGGCTTCAGGACCGAACATTCGTGTATCCAACAGGTCCACCGCATCGTCGAACACATGAGCGCTGGCTTCCAGCGCGGGGCGATGACGGGCGTACTATTCTTCGACATAGCGAAAGCTTTCGACAAAGTCTGTCACAACGGCTTATTATACAAGCTGTACTCACTAGGAGTGCCGGACCGTCTCGTGCTCATCTTACGGGACTTTTTGTCGAACCGCACCTTCCGCTATCGCATAGGGGCCTCATTTTCTTCCCCTCATCCTATTAGGGCCGGTGTCCCTCAGGGTTCCGTCTTATCCCCCCTCGTCTTCACGCTGTTCACTAGCGATATTCCCAAGAGCAAAAAAGCTCAGTTAGCTCTGTTCGCGGTTGACACGGTTATTTATTATACTGGCCGCTGTACAAACGCTATCGCCCGTATCCTCCAGACCTCAGCCGACGTCCTAGGCGCTTGGTTCAGGAAATGGAGAATCGAGGTGAATCCCGGTAAAAGTCAGGCGGTTATTTACTCCAAACCGCGCTTTAATCCTCCGATCCCCAGTCCGATCGCTATGTACGGCAAGCCTATCCCCTGGGAGAAGCAAGCCAAATACTTAGGTGTCATTCTAGACAGTCACTTGTCCTTCGCGGCTCATATCAAAGCGGCTCGTTCGCGCGCTGCCTTTGCTATGGGTAGGCTGCACTTTTTAATTCAGGCAAAAAGCAAATTGTCACTCAAGTGCAAATTGCGTTTATACACCGCGGTCATCCGTCCCATCATGACATACGCATGTGTCGTGTTCGCCCACGCCAATCCGCGTCTCCTTCATAAGATGCAGATCTTGCAAAACCGATTCCTTCGTAAAATCACGGGAGCCCCTTTTTACGTCCGTAACGATAGTCTTCACTTAGACTTAAGAATCCCCACCGTCGTTCAATTCATGAAGCGCCTTACCAAGCGCTTCTTTGACTCCGCGTTAAAACATCGCAACCCCCTTATCGCATCGGCCGCTCGATACGATCCATCGCGAATAAGTAAAATTCGTCGTCCCCGTCATACCCTCGTCACTCCTGACGATGCTACAACCCTGCTTCAGGAGAGCAGCAGGGAGACTAGCACCCTTCGCAAATTCAGACGCAAAGCGCCGTCATTCCGTCCTCGCCGACGAGGCCCGTCGCGACATCCCGGTAATTGTCCCACCCGTCCCTTGCAAGAGCCAGCCCGCGCTGCTGAGCCAGTAAGTCTAAATCAGCCCTTAAATAATATTACTCAGATCCAGCTTGTCCCTTGCTGTCCCTCAGCGACGCCCTAAGCCGAGGCTCGTACCCCACAGGGGGTGCCCTTAGCGCGTAGTCGCTTAGTTTATAAGTTTTTACCCTGGCTGGAGCTCTTAATTTTTAAGGCATCCACAGGATTCGCCCGGTTAAGCAGACGACAACCTCCTTGGTTGAACTGCGAGATGCCATTCATAAAAAAAAAAGGATTTTTAATCAGTTGCACACCGAAGGTCAACGTGATAACATCTCCGCTGGAAAAAATGGATACCACACCCGCAGAAGCTGCTCAAGTTGTTGCTTTGCTTGAAGCAGGCCAAAACCAAAGTGAAGTTGCTCGGCAACTTAATCTGAGCCGCTACTCAGTTCGACGTGTATTCCAGAGGTACCAAGAGACCGGTGGCTACATTCGACGACCAGGTTCGGGCCGGCGACGCACCACATTAGAGCGTGATGACCGCTTTCTTGTGTCAAGTTCTTTGAGAAATCGGCAACTTAACGCGGTTGAACTGGGACAACAGCTTCAAGAAGTTCGCAATGTCAGTATAAGTCGGTGGACAGTTAGAAGAAGATTGGGTGAAGCTGGACTGACTGCACATCGCCCAGCAAATGGTCCAAAATTGACCACAGCTCACCGACGAGCACGTCTACAATTTGCCAGGGAACATTTGAATTCGACCTATGAACAGTGGCGGGCTGTTATGTTCTCTGATGAGTGCAGAATGACTCTACATGGTCATGATGGACGCTCCAGGGTCTACCGAAGATCATCAGAGCGCTTTGCTCAATGTTGCATAAAACAGACATTGTATTCATCACTGGGGCGAATACCGGCCCGAGATCACGAGGGTTGACGGCTGTAAGATACGTCGAAGAAGTTCTTGAAGAATATGTGAGGCCGCTTGCATGGCTTATGGGAGAAAATTTTCTCTTAATGCACGACAACGCCAGACCACATGTCGCTAGTACAGTTCGCGACTACATGGTAGACGTTGGAATCACCGCGAAAGGAGTGGCCAGCTCGCAGCTGTGATCTCAATCCGATTGAGCATGTTTGGGACGAGCTTAAAAGAAGAGTTCGAGCAAGAAGCCCAGCTCCTTCGCGGGTCCAAGAGCTTCAAATTGCCATTGAAGAGGAGTGGAACGGGATATCACAAGATTTTATGGTGAAATTAATACGGTCCATGAAAAACCGTTTAAGAGCTGTAATTAAGGCTAGGGGAGGAAATACACCTTATTAATAAACAATTTTACTGATTATTTTGAGTTTTATTTTCTTTTTCTCTTAAGCGAAATAAGGTAATTTTTCGTGTATGTTAGGTTTTGTGCTCTATAACCCTATGTGGTTGTATTGTACACTATTGTTGGTAGTATTAAATAGGTACTGAAGTAAGCCTTCAGTTAGAAAAGTTTTTTTTCAAATATGAATTTATATTTGTGAAAAAATACAGCCTTAAGTGAAAGAAATCAAGGTGTGCGATTTTATTGCTCTCAAGTGTAGTTTTAAGTGCAGATGGTGCTAGCCGCCCTAAAAATAACTCTTTTAAAGGCCTCCTGCCAGAGCTTTTTAAACACGTGCAATTTATGGCTCAACTACACCAAGAGATCGCTGGATGTCCTACGTGTTCAATATAATAATACGTTTAGGATGTTGTTGCGGCTCCCAGTTTCTGTGGCGCTTCGGAAATGTTTGTCTAGGCCCACACCTGCAGAGTGCAGAGTAGTCGCAGCTATATCCTGATAGCTGTGGCGGAGAGCTATACTCCAAATATTGAGCATTTTGTTCGGAAGTTGATTGAGTAGGACACATTGTTCTTACTTTGTCATCCTTTGTTTTAATATACTACTCAAAACAAAACAAGGGCCACGAGGTATTTTGTCTTTACCATGAAAATAATCAAACCAATATATTTTTTTTTGTCTCCATAACGAAAACTAATGTAATTATAATGACTAAAAAGTTTATTTGCTTTTGAAAGAAAAAACACATTTTAGGTTAAAAATAAAAACAATGTGAAGTTACTGAAAACAAATGAAAATACTCCATGCTCATCTTGAAGTAATGGGTATGCCCCCTTCGTTTAGCTACGCACTCCTAAAGCCTGGAGTGCATGCTCTCAATCAAATGCCTGACATTTTCCATTGGAATCTCTTCCCAGGCCCTTTTAACAGCGTTGATGAGTTGCTGTTGGTTGTGGATTTCCTGATCACCGTCTCTAACTCTTCGTTACAACTGATTCCACATGTGCTCTATTGGATTTAACCGGTCCGGACTGTTCGCCGGCCACGGCAAGACTTGAATTTGAGAGGCTTCCAGTACAAACCGAGTCGCTTGAGCCGTGTGTGCACGAGCATTGTCTTGCATCAAGATGAATCCAGGACCCGCTCGCTGTGCAAATGGGATCACATGTGGTCTGACAACTTCCTCAATATACCGCTGAGCAGTAACAGTACCCTCATTTAAAATAGCGAGCTCAGTTTTGCCGTGTAAGCTTATCCCGCCCCAAATCAATACATTTGGACCACCAAAACGATCGACTTCATGGATGCAAGCTTCTGAAAATCTCTCGCCGCGTCTGCTTCATACTCTAATACGCCGAACGTCGTTAAAAAGTTTAACTTTGCATTCGTCTGTGAAGAGCACCATGCCCCATTGGTTTATGTCCCAGTCCAAATGTTGACGCGAAAATCATAAACGATCTGCACGATGATTTCTGGTTAATGGAACACGGACAACTCGCCTTCTTGATGCCTGCTGGTCTTCATGCAATCGATTACGAAAAGTTTGGTCACTGACACGAGTACCCGTTGTCAGCCGTAAACGATTTTGCAGCTTGCGGGCCGTCGTTGTGTGATATCTTGAGCTGTTGTAATGCGAACTCTGCCCGAACCAGGTCTTCTTCTAACACTCCCGGTCTCTTGGAAGCGATTCCATAGATTTTGAAAAGCACTTCGAGAAAATCCCAATTGCAAACCCACAGATCGCTGCGAATGACCTTCTTCAATCATTGTAACGGCTCTGGTTGCTGCCTGCGAATCCATATGACGCCTGCGTGCTTGTGGCATATTGCAAAAGATGTTTCTGACTCAAAATATCAATGAACTCTGATAATTTCTAATAAACCGAGAAGCTAAGGAAAGCAAAACGTCAAAGAAAATGGAATCAAAATTTTCAAAAAGAATTTTAAATCTAATTTTATTCAAAATTGTTGCCAGCATTAAATGAATACTACAATATTAAAAAGTTTAGGTTTCAAAGAGTTTGTATACTCAATATTTTACTACTTTCAATATGTAAATGTTTAATAAATTACACCAAAATGAAAAAATACCTCGTGGCTCTTATTTTGTTTTGAGTAATATACAGTATGTTAGTTTAAACGAGGGACGTATTCAAACCCACAATAGTGCATACTTACATGATACTAATAAAAATATGAACAAAAAAAAACACTAACAAATAAAAGAAATTAAATTAATTAAAATTAATGTTATTAAAAAAACAAAATGGCTGTCTAAAGGCATTAAATCATGTAGCCAAAAAAAAAGAAAACTTCTATGGCAGATGAGGTTAAACCCAAATAGAGACAGCAAAACTAAATTTACTAATTATTCGAAATTGCATAAAAAAATTATACACTTGACACAAAAGGCACAAAACAACCACAAAATTAAATTATCTAAAAATAAATCTAAAACTACTTGGCAGATTATTAATCGCGCAAAGAATAATTTACCTAAACACAACATATATAAAATTAAGGTTCGTGACCGTATTCTAATAAATCCCAAGAGCATTGCTGAAGCGTTTAATAACTATTTTATCGATAAAATACAGCCAAAACAGAATACCACCGAAAACCCCAAACGTTGTGGAATTAACACGAGTACTAAATCAATGTTCATGGCACCTTGTGTACCTTTAGAAATACATAAAATTATAATGACATTAAATAATACAAGTAGCGTAGGGTATGATGGCATTAGTACAAACATACTGAAACACGTATCACTGGAAATATGTGGTCACCTCAGTCATTTAATTAATCTCAGTATCACCACAGGCATCTTCCCAGATGCCTTAAAAACTGCAATCATAAAGCCAATGTTTAAAAAAGAGAATAGAGAATTAATGGAATATTACCGGCCAATAGCACTCATACCCGTGATATCCAAAATATTTGAGAAACACATTTATAAAGAACTAAACAAGTTCATTGAAAACAATAACGTTCTATGTGACGAACAGAAAGGGTTTAGACAGCATAGGAATATTAATATGGCTATCTTTGACTTTATATATAATGTGATACAGAATGTCGATAAACGAATACCAGTATGTGGCATATTTTGTGACATGACTCAGGCTTTTGACTACGTTGATTATGCTATTCTCTTAAGGAAACTTGAAGCTTACGGAATTAGAGGCAATTTACTTAGTCTTCTTGAGTCTTATTTGAAAGACCGAAAACAAATCACTGAAATTTGTCAAGTTAATCCAGTTAGCAAGCGCGAAGAGATATATCGATCCTCAGAACGTGAAGTTATGTTTGGAGTACCTCAAGGGAGCATATTAGGTCCTTTTATATTCATTCTGTATATAAACGATTTACCTGCATGCATTGAACAACCAATAACACTGTTTGCAGACGATAGTACTGTGACGATACCATGTAAAAGTCTCGAGACATATGAAATGGACATCAATAATTGTTTAAAAAATGTTATAAATTGGTTACAGGCAAATAATTTAAAAATAAACTTGACGAAAACTAAAGTAATGCATTTTAGTCAACGGATTCCCAACAATAGCCCTTATATACACTACGACAATGAAGTTGTGGAAAAATTAGAAAATACAAAATTTCTGGGTCTCATAATAGATAAAAACCTTAATTGGAAAGCACATGCTGATAGTTTATGTAAGAGACTTAGTAAGTCCGCATATGCTCTGCATTCGCTATCCCCAATAGTTTACATGGATACTCTTCTTACGGCATATTATGGGATAGTAGAATCCCACTTACGTTTCGGTATATTATTCTGGGGGAATTCAACCGAAAGAGAAACAGTTTTTAAAGCCCAGAAGAGATGTTTACGGGCGATGTTTAAGCTCAAATCCACTGATAGCTGCATGCCATACTTTAAACAGCACAAAATATTAACACTGCCCAGTCTGTACATCATGGAGGTAGCTGTGTTTGTGAAATCGAATCCAAATCGTTTTAAACGTTTGGCTGATGTAGTTCCACGTAATAGGCGCGACAATAACTTAGTGTGTACCCATCCCGCTAAAACGGCATTAATGCGCAAAAGTGTCTACTGTATGGCTCCGGCCATTTATAATAAAATACCTAAACAATGGAAAGAACTGCCGCTGGTATTATTCAAAAACCAATTACGAAGGTTTTTAACGCACAAAACATATTATAATATCAGCGAATTCCTTACTGAGAAAGAATTTTGTATTGTGTAGTATTTGTCAGTAAATATGTTAAAAATTGTGTTCGTATGTTATAAATTGTAATTGTAATTTTTTCTGATATTATTTAAATTCTTGTAATTTGACATTATTTTAATTCTTGTAATTTGACATTATTTTAATTCTTGTAATTTGACATTATTTTAATTCTTGTAATGTGACATTATTTTAACTTTTGTAATTTGACATTCTTTTAATTTTTATGATTTGACATTTATTTCCTAATAACTTTCAATAAGTTCTTGTGTATATTTATAATTGTCATTAATTTTAGATTTGAATATTATTTGCATGCCTATGTGACGGTAAAATATGGAGAACTTTATAATATGAAAACATCTATGTACAAATTACCCATGTTTGCAAAGAATAAATGAAAAAAAAAAAAAGACAGAACCATACCAAAAATTTCGCATAAGTCTCGCAATGAGTATATACCCTTGCGCTAGCGATTTAATACTATCGCAGAACATGTGTGCATGTCAATGACCTTTAGGTATAATCCATTTTCCCTTCAAACTTTAAACCTGGCTTAGGACGCCTTTTCGGTAGAATCGGCGCGTAGGTATTTTGCCGCGTGATTTACTTCACTGTTTACAAGTTTACTTCTCTCGCGCTCAGTGTTCATGAATAATGTATTTTATTGGACAATTACGTCAGAAATTAAGGTTATAGGTTTTTACATATTTGGGACGAGAATCGAATACTGAATACCCTCCCTTAATAAGTCCCTCGTTTAACCTAACACACTGTATATTATTTTTACTGCTACTAACACTAGAGCATAAGCCGTTTGTAATACTAACTAAATATGGATCTCCGTTGTCCGAAATAAATAAGTTTTGTTTTATTTTTTATAAAGTAAACTACAATGATGTTATCAACAAAAAAACCCTGTTCATTTGATTTCTGTTCATTCTGCTTATTCCTAATTTACTTGTAAATGGTTAACTCACCCGTTTTATTATCACAGGGTCGACAACAGCGAAGGATCCAGAACTACACTTGCGAAGAACAGAATTAGAAGACTCACAACCAGCTGAACTAAAGACAAACCTAGTATCGTACTCGAAAACTATCCGAAACACTCAAAAGCGCTTAACAAAACATATTCGTACACACACTAATAAAAACCCTTACAAGTGTGATGTATGTAATCTAAGTTTTATTAGAAAGAGTAATTTAACAAGTCATATGAATACACACACTGGTATTACACCTTACAAGTGTGATGTATGTGAGCGTAGTTTCAGTAAAAAGAGTAATTTAACTACTCATATGAATACACACACTGGAATAAAACCTTACAAATGTAATGTATGTGACCGTAGTTTCAGTCAAAAGAGTACTTTAACAAATCATATGAATACACACACTGGATTAAAGCCTTACAAGTGCGATGTATGTGATTGTAGTTTCAGTCGAAAGAGTATTTTAACAAGTCATATTCGTACACATACTGGTGAAAAACCTTACAAGTGTGATGCATGTGAGCGTAGTTTCAGTATAAAGAGTAATTTAACAATTCATGTGAATACACACACTGGAATAAAACCTTACAAGTGTGATGCATGTCAGCCTAGTTTCAGTCAAAAGAGTATTTTAACAAGTCATTTTCATACACATACTGGTGAAAAACTTTTCAAGTGTAATGTATGTCTTCTTGATTTTAGTGAAAAGAGTAGTTTAACAAATCATATTCGTACACACACTGGATTAAAACCGTACAAGTGTGATGTGTGTGAACGTAGTCTCGGTCAAAAGAGTACTTTAACAATTCATATGAATACACACACTGGATTAAAACCTTACAAGTGTGATGTGTGTGAACGCAGTTTCGGTCAAAAGAGTACTTTAACAGATCATATGAATACACACACTGGATTAAAACCTTACAAGTGTGATGTGTGTGAGCGTAGTTTCAGTCTAAAGCGTAATTTAACAAGTCATATGAATACACACACGGGAATAAAACCTTACAAGTGTGATGTATGTCAGCGGAGTTTCAGTCAAAAGAGTAAGTTAACAAAACATATTCGTACTCATACTGGTGAAAAACCTTTCAAATGTGATGTATGTGAGCGTAGTTTCAGTCAAAAGACTATTTTAGCAACACATATACGTACACATACTGGTGAAAAACCTTTCAAGTGTGATGTATGTGAGCGTAGTTTTATAAAAAAGGGGGATTTAACAAGACATACGAATACACACACTGGATTAAAACCGTACAAGTGTGATGTGTGTGAACGTAGTCTCAGTCAAAAGAGGACTTTAACAATTCATATGAATACACACACTGGATTAAAACCTTACAAGTGTGATGTGTGTGAACGCAGTTTCGGTCAAAAGAGTACTTTAACAAATCATATGAATACACACACTGGATTAAAACCTTACAAGTGTGATGTGTGTGAACGCAGTTTCGGTCAAAAGAGTACTTTAACAGATCATATGAATACACACACTGGATTAAAACCTTACAAGTGTGATGTGTGTGAGCGTAGTTTCAGTCAAAAGAGTATTTTAACCAAACATATTCGTACACACAGTGGTATTAAACCTTACAAGTGTGATGTATGTGAGCGTAGTTTCAGTGAAAAGAGTAATTTAACAAAACATATTCGTACACACACTGATGTAAACCCTTACAAGTGTAATACATCTGAGCATAAGTCACTAGCAATTTTTAAATGAAAATAATTATTTGTACACCTACTTATGAAAAACCTATGTGATTTTTGCGATCGTGGTTTTACTAAAATAAAATCAATTAATAATCGACATTGAAAACAAATCATGTTCATTATCTTGCTTTTGTTTTGCACTGTGGTGTAGCTCTTAGTAAACACGCTACCGCTGTGTGACGCGCCCTACCCTCCGCAATTTTTTCACAACTACCTGCTCATTTGTTTTGTTTGTTATGTTAAAAAATTGAAATAATTTAAAGTTTTAGTTAAATATGTATTCTTATTTGAAGCTACGCTTACTGCTTCATAATTTATTTGCAACTTGTACTATTATATCGCACATTTATTTAGTTTGCTAGCATAAGTATTTTACCTTATTGTTAAGTGAATATTGAATTATAATTGACCGTTTCATTGTAAACACCTTTAACAATCAATAAATATTTTATCAAGAAATCAGCACGAACAATTTTTCTTTCATCGAAACTTATCAAATGTATTAATAAACAAGAGCTCGTGCACAACCTTAAATTAAGTTTTTCTGTAAGGGAATTTGTAATTCTCGTGAGAAAATATATAACTTTAACCGTATTCGAACTAATTATTTTGAATTGCCAAAATACCCATAGATCAAACACTAGCCATATATCTGCTTGCCCTAAACTTTAATATCTATTTAGTTAATTACTGTTAATACTCGTGTTCAAACGCGTCGCGTCCCAAATAACAAGTTGTTTTTACACGTACCAAAATCAAAATATTTTTATTTCACATTTCATTCATTTCAGTATTTACCCCTATTACAAAACGCGACAAAACAAGAGTTTGCACAGGGACGCCACACAAAACGGCACTAGGAAGACAACAATATTATGTTATGAGTAACTATTTATATAATGTAGCAAATCGGATTAATGGTATTTATCCGCTCCCGATCAATAAGTGTAAAGAACTAATACGAAACTGGCTTTTACGATTGAACTATAGCGATACCGAAGAAATTATGAATAATTACCATAGTTGAGAAATTACACTTATAATACACATACACACACACAAAATCACACTCACAAGCATCTTACACACACACGTACACACACAACACACACACACACACACATTCTTTCACACAACACATCTTTGCATACGTAATAGTTTCAACTTAACTGTATTTTTTAATTTTGAATTAAATGTTTTTAATGATTGTTTACTTATTGCTACTGGTTATAAAAAGAAAAAAACAACAATGAATTATGTTTATGATTAATAAGTGTGGAAGGCGCTGACGACTGTCACACAGTTTATACTAGTATAGTCGTCAACGTAACCTCTTAAAGAAATTGTATTCATTGCCAAACATTACCACATTAGATTAAGAGCATTTTTGTAAACTTTATGAGTGAAATAAACTTTCTATTCTATTTCTTTCTATTCTATTTCTACATAGGCCTACATGGGCACTCATAAAACTTCGAGAAAAGATGCACGGTCCGGGTTGGTCGTTTCCTGTGGAGAAGAACCGGCAAGAAACTCCATGGTTACTCTTTTAAAATCATTTGGTTTTACAATGTTGTTGTTACAGCTTTAGTACTTAAGTATGATAGGACAGCGTAGGCCCGACAATAAGTCAATGCTTACTTTACAGAAAGTAAAATAAAATAATAAATAACCAAAGTCAACAAAGGTCTAAGAATCTACAAGGCCAACCATGTCCACTCATTCACAACGAATTGTTAGAAAAGAATCTATACAAGAATAAAAAATAAAAAAAAATGCAAAAACAAAATAATAATTCTATGCGACGAGTCACACACGTGATTTAGGGTCAATCCGTAGAAACTTGCGAATATAATCTAATAATAATTATTAATTAAACATCATAGATGCAATCTTTTATATGTAACTCTTTATCCATGTCATTCTGCATTTAATTTAGGATATAGTTCAAAACTGTTTTTTTCTTTTTTAGTAGTATTTGGTGATCTATATCACAGGAATTACAGGCACCACTTTAAAAAAAAAAATGTGTGCGTGTACTAGCGTACACTCGTAAGAAGTGAAACTTCTTTAAACACATCATTATAATGGCGTCTGTACATCCTTATGTCAGTGTATCGGTCACTCCGTCAAGTCTGGAGATGGGGTCTCATCATAACTAACAAAACGAGCCCAAACTCGACACATCTAGTTCAATCCATCGAGGAGTTCCAGTAGTAGTCACCAAAGTAGACCTTCAGGTCACTCCATCAAGTCCAGAGGTAAGGTCTTATCATAACTAACAAAATGAGCCCAAACTCGACACATCTAGTTCAATCCGTCGAGGAGTTCCAGTAGCAGTCACCGAAGTAGACCTTCAGGTCACTCCATCAAGTCCGGAGGGAAGGTCTCATCATAACTAACAAAACGAGCACAATCTTTACACATCTAGTTCAATCCGTCGAGGAGTTCCAGTAGCAGTCACCGAAGTAGACCTTCAGGTCACTCCATCAAGTCCGGAGGGAAGGTCTCATCATAACTAACAAAATAAGCCCAAACTCGACATATCTAGTTTCATCCGTCGAGGAGTTCCAGCAGTATTCACCAAAGTAGACCTTCAAGTCACCCCATCAAGTCCAGAGGTAAGGTCTCATCATAACTAACAAAATAAGCCCAAACTCGACATATCTAGTTTCATCCGTCGAGGAGTTCCAGCAGTATTCACCAAAGTAGACCTTCAGGTCACTCCATCAAGTCCAGAGGTAAGGTCTCATCATAACTAACAAAACGAGCCCAAACTCGACACATCTAGTTCAATCCGTCGAGGAGTTCCAGTAGCAGTCACCAAAGTAGACTTCAGGTCACTCCATCAAGTCCGGAGGTAAGGTCTCATCATAACTAACAAAACGAGCACAATCTCTACACATCTAGTTCAATCCGTCGAGGAGTTCCAGTAGCAGTCACCGAAGTAGACCTTCAGGTCACTCCATCAAGTCCGGAGGGAAGGTCTCATCATAACTAACAAAATGAGCCCAAACTCGACATATCTAGTTTCATCCGTCGAGGAGTTCCAATAGCAGTCACTGAAGTAGACCTTCAGGTCACTCCATCAAGTCCAGAGGTAAGGTCTCATCATAACTAACAAAACGAGCCCAAACTCGACACATCTAGTTCAATCCGTCGAGGAGTTCCAGTAGCAGTCACCAAAGTAGACCTTCAGGTCACTCCATCAAGTCCAGAGGTAAGGTCTCATCATAACTAACAAAATGAGCCCAAACTCGACACATCTAGTTCAATCCGTCGAGGAGTTCCAGTAGCAGTCACCGAAGTAGACCTTCAGGTCACTCCATCAAGTCCGGAGGGAAGGTCTCATCATAACTAACAAAATGAGCCCAAACTCGACATATCTAGTTTCATCCGTCGAGGAGTTCCAATAGCAGTCACTGAAGTAGACCTTCAGGTCACTCCATCAAGTCCAGAGGTAAGGTCTCATCATAACTAACAAAACGAGCCCAAACTCGACACATCTAGTTCAATCCGTCGAGGAGTTCCAGTAGCAGTCACCGAAGTAGACCTTCAGGTCACTCCATCAAGTCCGGAGGGAAGGTCTCATCATAACTAACAAAACGAGCACAATCTCTACACATCTAGTTCAATCCGTCGAGGAGTTCCAGTAGCAGTCACCGAAATAGACCTTCAGGTCACTCCATCAAGTCCGGAGGGAAGGTCTCATCATAACTAACAAAATGAGCCCAAACTCGACATATCTAGTTTCATCAGTCGAGGAGTTCCAGTAGCAGTCACCGAAGTAGACCTTCAGGTCACTCCATCAAGTCCAGAGGTAAGGTCTCATCATAACTAACAAAACGAGCCCAAACTCGACACATCTAGTTCAATCCGTCGAGGAGTTCCAGTAGCAGTCACCAAAGTAGACCTTCAGGTCACTCCATCAAGTCCAGAGGTAAGGTCTCATCATAACTAACAAAATGAGCCCAAACTCGACACATCTAGTTCAATCCGTCGAGGAGTTCCAGTAGCAGTCACTGAAGTAGACCTTCAGGTCACTCCATCAAGTCCGGAGGGAAGGTCTCATCATAACTAACAAAAACTCAAACTCAAAGCATTTATTTCAATTAGACCATTACAGGCACTTTTGAATGTCATAAAAACAAGAACAAAAAAATTATGCTGCTACAGTTCAAAAAAAAATTCAAAATTCAAAACCATTTATTTCAATTAGACCATTACAGGCGCTTTTGATTGTCAAGAAACAAAACTAATCTACAGTCCCGGTCACAAGGCATAATAACTTGTGAAAGTACTGTAGTTGCCCATTCCAAAGCGTTGATCTCTATGGAGAAGAATGGGCAAGAAACTCCATGGACACTCTTTTAAATTATAATATTTTTACAAAATTGTATTTACATCATTCATGTTGAGATTATACAAATATGTGAGAACGATGTAGAAAGACGTGCACAGTAAGAGCGTCCAGAGTAAATAAAAAGCAAAATTTAATTTTAAATCTAAATAAGTTAAAAATGAACCGTGGTAGCTAAAAAAATGACCAGTCCCAACTGACAGCGCCCGTTCACGAACATGACGTATGGATCAGCCCCATTCAGCTCGACCATTTTGAAGGGAGCTAAATGACCCGACACACCCGCCACCATCAGCGAGACATTTAAGGTGAAAGCTCCAACCTATCCGCGAAATTCAAATTTTCTTACGTTTTTTGCAATTTTCAGGCCAGTGCTAGGTTGTATGTTCATTAAAATATTATTCGCGGCTGTAAGACGTATGTAGTTATAGAATTATAATCATCAAAATCACCAATACAACCCTCCAAGTTCATAAAGGCGTAGGAACAAAAAAAAAACAGAAAAAGTCTTTCCTACAGCTTTATGAACTTAGAGCGTTGTATTGATGATTTTGATGATTATAATTCTATAACTACATACGTCTTACAGCCGCGAATAATATTTTAATGAACATACAACCTAGCACTGGCCTGAAAATTGCAAAAAACGTAAGAAAATTTGAATTTCGCGGGTAGGTTGGAGCTTTCACCTTAAGTGAGCATGACACTATCAACCACCAGGGCTTCGTCAAGTCAATAATAATACATAGCACTCACATATGGGCTTAATAATTATACAATACTAGAGAATTGATTCTATACATTGCAAAGATAGTCTTACAATCTTCTGCAGCTTCCACTATAGCTTCGGATACCAATCAATGAGTTTACCCCTATTCTTGTGGAGCAGGACCAGCATTGAGCCAAGCATTTTTATCATCAATATAATCCCCCAACTTATAATATGCTTGCCTACATAGTGTGCGTTTAATACAAGATTTAAATTTCGTTTCATTCAGTTCAAGAATGTGGGGAGGTATTTTATTGTAGCATTTCAAACAGTACCCCATGAAAGATGAGTCTACTTTAGCTAACCTGAAACCTGGTTGAACTAATTGGTCCCTATTTCTAGTATTATAATTGTGTCTGTCACCTCTTTTACTAAAAATATGCAAGTTTTTCCTGACATACATGATGTTTTCATAAATATATTGACAAGGTACTGTCATGATGTTAATATCCTTAAACTGTTCCCTTAAAGAATCTCGCCTACGTAGGTTATATATGGCTCTGATGGCTCTTTTCTGCAGAATAAATATAGACTCGATGTCTGCACCCCGTCCCCAAAGTAAAATACCGTATGACATGATACTATGAAAATAACTAAAGTAGACTAGCCTCGCGGTATCTACATCAGTAAACTGACGGATTTTTCTAACAGCATATGCTGCTGAACTAAGGCGTCCTGCAAGAGATGTTATATGCGGACCCCATTGTAGCTTTGAATCGAGTGTTATTCCCAAGAAAACAGTTTTTTCGACGAATTCTAGTTTCTCTTGATTCAATACTATGTCACATTCACTGTTTTTGACATTTGGTAGAGCAAATCTTATACACTTCGTTTTTTTCCCATTTAATACTAAATTATTAGCGGTAAACCAATTATGTACCTGCATTAGGGCATTATTTACGTCGTCAAGATTTGTAGCACGTCTGTTTATCTTAAATATTAAAGAGGTATCGTCAGCAAACAACACCATTTGTGGTTGGTTTTTAAATAAATGGGGTAGATCATTAATATATACTAAAAAGAGGAAGGGACCTAATATCGATCCTTGTGGTACACCCATCTTTACATTTAAACCCATTGAATTGACACCATTTATTTGTACTTGCTGCTGTCTATCATATAAATACGATTTTACTAAACTAAGCGCAAGTTTCCCTAGGCCGTAATGTTCAAGTTTCAAGAGAAGGGTTTCGTGGTTCACGCAATCAAATGCTTTTGAGAGGTCACAAAAGATCCCTATGGCATCCTGTGCTTCCTCCCACGCAGTAAATATGTTTTTTAATAGGGTGACACCGGCGTCAGTCGTACAACGTCCTTTGGTGAAACCATACTGTTTCTCATGTAAGAATTTATTGGTGTTAAAATGGTTAAGCATTTGGTTAAGCATTACCTTTTCAAACACCTTGCTGAAAACCGGCAAAACGGATACGGGTCTATAATTATTGGTGTCTTTACTGTCCCCAGATTTGAAAAGTGGTATTACCTTGCTGTATTTCATAAGGTCCGGGAAGACTCCTTGGTCCACACACAAATTAAATATAAAGGCTAAGTACGGTGCTACAGTCTCAATGATAGCTTGACAAACTTTAATAGACAATCCCCAAAGGTCTTCGGTTAATTTGATTTTTATTTGTTTAAAAGCTTTAATGACTGCAGTGGGGTTAATTATGGTTAAATTGAAACTCAACCGAGCATGGTAAAACGTTTGCTCTTAATAAGTCAACAGAAAGCAAGGGTGACGAATTTAACGTTTCAGTAGTTTTAATTGGGATACTAGTAAAGAAATCCACAAATTCTTGAGCAACTTCGTTTTTAGTGGTTAGAAGACCACGTGAGGACTCTAGTGTAATATCATTATTATATTTTTTATTTCTATTAGTTTCACTATTGATTATTTTCCAAACCGTCTTAATTTTATTATCGGCGGATTTAATCTTGTTGCTTATGAATAAGGCTTTAGCTACCTGGCAGGTGTTTTTAAAAGTTTTTGAGTAAGTTGCAACATAGCGATTGAATGTTTCTGAGTTGATGTAAGGCTTAAGGCCGTAAAGCTCAAACAATCGTTCCCTACTTTTTCTTATACCCTTAGTCGCCCAATCACTGAACATAAACTTTGGGCTAATAGATTTAGTTTTTATTTTTAGCGTATCATTGAACTCTGTGTAGACAACCGAAAAGAATTCCTCATAAAAATGATTTACATTATTAATATCATATCCCGGAATGCCTAGATTACGTATTAAATTATTATTAAATTTATTTAAATTACTGGGTGTTATTTGTCTAGACTGTATCTGAATTTTTTGTGATGATGTGTATGACTCGAATACGACGGTTTGGCCGCTGTGATCAGAGGGAAGATAATTTACAATGGATTTATCTAAGTAGTCGCAGCAACAGAAAACATTATCAATACATGTAGCGGTATTTGTAGTAATTCGGGTTGGCTCCGAAAACACATTTAACAAGTTAAATGATTTAAAAAGATTTAAGAATCTACTGCTATTTGAATTTTCGTCCAAAATATTGATGTTAAAGTCACCACAAATGACTAGCGATTTATTACCCGTTGCAAGTTTTGCCAAAGCATCTTCCATTACTGACTCGAATATAGAGTAGTTTTGATAATTTGGGGGCCTGTAAACGCACACTATGACATGCTTATCTAGCTCAACACAAGACAATTCAATATTATGTTCAACCGATAGATCAACTATATCAATACGACTTCTAAATTTAATACTATTTTTGACTAAGATTAGTGAACCCCCACGCATCTTAGATTTACGGTTAAAGCAACTGCCTACACTGTAATTTTCATAATTAATTAACATTTCATGATCTTTTAACCAATGTTCGGTGAAACAAACAATATCAAACTTGGTATTTTCTAAAAACAATTCAATCTCTAGTTGTTTTGAAGAGAAACCTTGAATATTTTGATGGAATAATTTCAAGGAATTCAGCTTAGCCCCTTTTTTAAATTTAACGGTTTGATAGCAAGAAGGTACCTTGGTGTTAGTGAGTGTAACACTTATGTTATTTATATCTTCTGTTGTCTTACGAGCTAGTTTAAATGAGCCGGAGTGAGCGACAATACTCCCCCGCCTTCCTTGTAAAAAGGTATATTAGTATTAGTACTAATAGTCGCAGTATTAATAATAGAATAAAACATAGACATAATATTTATGTCCGAGTGAATATTATAAGCTAATAGCCTAGCTATTTTGTGTCTACAACTAGTAGGTAGAAACACACTACCCCGTGTCGACCTAAGTTTATCAACAACAGTGTTGATATCAAGATATACAAGTTTGTCACAATAGTGACCTACCAAGAAATGTACATGCTTATTCAGCATGTGAATATAATTGTTTAGTTTGTTTGACTTTTTATATAAGTATGGAAAAGCACACAATATTATTTTACGGCAATTTAACTTTAACAACTCAGTTACACTGTCTGTGATGTCTTCTTTTGTGATTGTAGAACAATTTCCTATAAATATAGTTAAATCAGTACTTTTACTATAAACATTTCCAGTTACTGATGCCATTATCTGCTTATAAGTTAACCCTGGCAGTCCCAGTCACAAGACATAATAACTTCTGAAAGTACTGTAGTTGCCCATTCCAAAGCGTAGATCTCTATGGAGAAGAATGGGCAAGAAACTCCATGGACACTCTTTTAAATCATAATATTTTATAAAATCATGGATACATCATTCATGTTGACATTATACATAATGTGAGAATGATGTAGAAAAAGAAAGAAAGAAAGAAAAATTTTTATTTGCGACTCGCACAAAACAAGTAAAACAGTAACAAACAAAAAAAACGAGCACATTTAGAGCGTCCAGAGTAAAAGCAATAATTAGCAAGAGTTTAATAGATGAATTAAAACAAACCGTGGTAGCTAAGAGATGACCAGTCCCAACTGACAGCGCCCGTTCACGAACATGACGTATGGATCAGCCCCATTCAGCTCGACCATTTTGAAGGGAGCTAAATGACCCGACACACCCGCCACCATCAGCGAGACATTTAAGTGAGCATGACAATCTCTCAACCACCAGGGCAACCGTCGAGTCAATAAAATTACATAGTACTCACACATGGGCATTACAATTATACAATATTAGGAAATTGAGTCTATACAATGCAAAGATAGTCTTACAATCTTCTTCAGCTGCCACAATAACTTCAGACGCTGATTAATTAATTTGCCCCTATGGTTGTGGAGCAGGACCGGCATTGAGCCAAGCATTTTATATCATTAATGTAATCCCCCAACTTATAGTATGCTTGCCTACATAGTGTGCGTTTAATCCAAGATTTAAACTTCGATTCATTCAGTTGTAGGATGTGTGGAGGAGGTATTTTATTGTAACATTTTAAACAGTACCCCATAAAAGAGGAGTCTACCTTAGCTAGCCTGAAACCTGGCTGAACCAGTTGGTCCCTATTTCTAGTATTATAGTGATGTCTGTCACTTCTCTTACTAAATAGATGCAGATTTTTCCTAACGTACATGATGTTTTCATAGATGTATTGACAAGGTACTGTCATGATGTTAATTTTTTTAAACAGTTGTCTTAGAGAATCGCGCCTACGTAGATTATACATGGCTCTGATGGCTCTTTTCTGCAGAATAAATATAGACTCAATGTCTGCAGCCCGTCCCCAAAGTAAAATAACGTATGACATTATACTATGAAAATAACTAAAATAGACTAGTCGCGCGGTATCTACATCAGTAAATTGACGGATTTTTCTTACAGCATATGCTGCTGAACTCAACCGTCCTGCAAGAGATGTTAAATGAGGACCCCATTGTAGCCTCGAGTCAAGTGTGATACCTAAGAAAACAGTTTTATTGACGAATTCTAGTTTCTCTTGATTTAATACTATGTCACAATCACTACTTTTGACGTTTGGTAGAGCGAATCTTATGCATTTCGTTTTCTTTCCATTCAATACTAAGTTATTAGCAGTAAACCAATTATGGACCTGCAATAGGGCGTTATTTAGGTCGTCAAGATTCGTGGTACGTCTATTTACCTTAAATATTAAAGAAGTGTCATCAGCGAACAACACCATTTGGGGTTGATTTTCAAATAAATGGGGTAGATCATTAATATATACTAAAAAGAGGAAAGGGCCCAATATAGAACCTTGTGGTACACCCATTTTAACTTTTAAACCCATTGAATTAACGCCATTAATTTGAACTTGTTGCTGTCTATCATTTAAATACGATTTTACTAAACTGAGCGCAAGTTTATCTAAACCGTAATGCTCAAGTTTTAAAAGCAGGGTTTCATGATTAACGCAATCAAATGCCTTCGTAAGGTCACAGAAGATTCCTATTGCATCTTGTGCCTCTTCCCACGCAGTAAATATGTGTTTCATTAAGGTGACACCGGCGTCAGTCGTACAACGTCCTTTGGTGAAACCATACTGCTTTTCATGTAAGATTTTATTGGTGTTAAAATGGTTGAGCAATTGATTTAGCATTATCTTTTCAAACACGTTGCTGAGAACTGGCAAAACGGATACGGGCCTATAGTTGTTAGTGTCTTTACTGTCCCCGGATTTAAAAAGCGGTATTACCTTGCTGTATTTCATTAGATCCGGGAAAACCCCTTGATCCACGCACAAATTAAATATTAAGGCTAAATACGGTGCTATAGTCTCAATAATGGCGGTACAAGCTTTGATGGACATACCCCAGAGATCTTCGGTTAATTTGACCTTGATTTGCTTAAAAGCTTTAATGACTGATAAGGGGTTTATATGCTTAAATTCAAATTGAATCGGGCAGGCTGGAACGTTCGCCTTTAATAAATCCTTAGATAGCAAGGGCGAGGAATTTAAGGTCTCTGTAGTCTTATGTGGGATATTGGCAAAGAAATTTACAAATTCCTGAGCAATGTCATTATTATTGCTCACGAGGCCACGTGAGGTTTCTAACATAAAATCATTTCTTGTTTTTTCATTTCTATTTGTTTCATTGTTGATTATTTTCCAAACCGTTTTTATTTTATCATCGGCTGATTTAATTTTGTTGCTAATGAATAAGGATTTGGCAACTTTACAAGAGTTTTTAAAAATTTTCGAATAAGTGGCAACATATTCATTAAGAGTTTTTGTGTTGATGTAAGGCTTAAGGCCATACAGCTCAAACAATCGTTCCCTACTTTTCCTAATACCTTGTGTAGCCCAATCACTGAAAATATTTTTTTGGCAAATAGTTTTTGTTTTTATTTTTAATGTATTATTGAACTCTGTGTGCACTACTGAAAAGAATTCATCATACCATTTATTTACATTGTTTATATGGCCCGGAAAACTTAACTTGCTAATTAAATTTTTATTAAATCTATTTAAGTTGCTGGCTGCCATTTGTCTAGTCTGTATTTGAATTTTTTGAATTTTTATGTTGGACGCGAAGGTAACGTACTGGCCGCTATGATCTGAAGGAAGGTAATTAACAATGAATTTATCTAAATAGTCGCAGCAACAAAACACATTATCAATACACGTAGCGGTGTTTGTGGTAATTCGGGTTGGTTCTGAAAACACATTTGACAAATTAAACGATTTAAAGAGACTTAAAAATCTACTGCTATTTGCATTTTCCTCTAAGATCTTGTTGGCTTGGTTGACATTAAAGTCACCACAGATAATTATTGGTTTATTACCAGTTACAAGTTTTGCTAAAGCATCTTCCATTACTGATTCAAAAATAGAGTAATTAAGATAATTTGGGGGTCTATAAACGCACACTATTACATGCTTATCTAGCTCAACACAAGACAATTCAATGCTGTTTTCAACCGAAAGATCAACTATATCATTACGAGTCTTACATTTAATACAATTTTTAACTAAGATTAGTGATCCCCCACGCAACTTAGATTTCCGGTTAAAGCAACTACCCACTCTATAATTTTCATAATTAATTAGCATTTCATAGTCTTTTAGCCAATGTTCGGTGAAACAAACAATATCAAACATCGTTTTTTCTAAAAACAACTCAATTTCCAGTAACTTAGAAGAAAAACCTTGAATGTTTTGATGGAATATATTCAAGGAATTCTGCTTAGCCCCTTTTACACAATTAAATATTTGGGACCAAGAAGGTACCTTGTTGTTGTCTAGTATAACATTGAAGTTATTTGTATCTTCTGTTGTCCATTCCATCCCCGCCTTCCTTGTAAAAAGGTATATTAGTAGAATTACTAATAGTTGCAGTGTTAATAATAAAACTAAACTTAGACATACCACCTATGTCTGAGTTAATACTAAAAGCTAATAGCCTAGCTATTTTGTGTCTACATCTAATAGGTAGATACACCATACCCCGAGTCGACTTAACTTTATCAACAAAACTGTTGATCTAGTGGTTAGTGGACCTGACTGCTGAGCCGGAGGTCGTGGGTTCGATTCCCACCCAGGACAAACTTTGTGTGATGAGCATGATTGTTTGTTCTGTGTCTGGGTGTGATTTATCTATAATATGTATGTATTTATAAATTATATAAGTATGTATATCAGTTGTCTGGTTACCATAACACAAGCTCTGCTTAGCTTGGGATCAGATAGCCGTGTGTGAGTTGTCCCAAGATATTTATTTATTTATTTATTTTTTTATTTATCAAAATATACAAGTTTGTCACTATAATGACCTACTAAAAAGTGCACATGTTTATTAAGCATGTGTATATAATTGTTCTTTCTATACATTTTTAAAATATGGAAATGCACACAATATGATTTTACTACAGTTTAACTTTAACAATTCTGACACACAGTCGGTGATCTCTTCCTTTTTAATCTTTGAACTATTACCAACACAAATAGTAATTGTGGTATTAGGATTACAAACATTCTTTGTCACCGATGCCATTACCTGTTTATAGGTTGACCCTGGTACACAATAATTTTGGGTACAATAACTCAGGTTATTACTGATTAATTTACCAAACCCTCTACCTAAACTATCAGAGAACATGACTGAATTATAGCAATCATTACTATTGGATGTTACAAAACTACTAATCACAGGCTGTACTACTTCTGAATCATGAAGTGTAATGTCAGGTATTGTATCTTGATGGACGGTCCTGAGCACTAGCAGCTTGGGACGGGTCCTCCGTTACCTCAGGCTGGAAAGCATCTGTCAGAAGGCTGGGTTTACTCTGACAAGTACACTGATTGTTTTTGAGAGTCAGCAAGTCAACTTTATCCACCAACTCATTTGTAGCAAGAATATGCTCTTTTATTTGGTTTTTCGAGCTTTCATATTTATTATATAAAAACGTAAGTGAATTATTCAGACCCTCTATTTCAGATTGCAAGCGTTGAGTGTCTATTTCATAAATATTTATAATATCTTCTAGTTTAATTTGATAGTTATCTAATTTATTGATAAGAGAAACACGTTCTTTCCTTAGTTGAATATTTTTGGAACAGTGTTTTTGTTGCTTCTTGTATTTATTACATTTATTAATGATTTTATTCAATCTTGCATACTTTTTTATTTTATTTTGACTAACAATATGGCTGTGATTTTGTTTCAATAATGAGTCCTCTGTAAGGTCTATTGTTACAATGGAATGAGGGTTACAATTTGTTTTAAATAATTCATTGTATAAATGGTCAGTTTTTTTAACCTGAGAATGTTCGTTTTCCTTTTGCAATTTATGAATTCTTACATTAGCATGGATTAATTCCTCCTCTAAGTCCCTAATTTTACATAACGCTTCCTCATACAAGATGCTACAGTTGTTAAACCCATCCGTGACCACCCTTAATTTATCCCGTTCATCAACAACATCCAAATATTGCTGATGTAATACTACAAGCTCCCGTTTCAGACTTGAGTTTTTGGTGTTAATGTTAACGACTTCCTCCTCACTGTCCTCTATCTCCTTTAACAATTGTTGACATTGTAGTTTAGAGTCCTTTAGTTCTTGGAGGGCCGTTCTCAATTTAAGTTCCAAATCCTGAGCAGTAGCTTTACGGGTCATAACAGGCATGGTTTCGGGATGAGTTACTGAAACTTAGAAATAAAGAAACGGTGAGAACTACTAGTATAAAATTGGTTGTTTGTAAAGTAGGTTTACGATCGAGATGTTTACGTGATAACGTCTTATTGGTGATATAAGTTTTTGGGAAGTAAGGAATTAATGAAGATAACAATTTTTAAGTGAAATAAACTAATGTAAAATTGTTTTGAAAAATTATACAATTTCAGCCAGAAGCCAAAGTAGTGACATCTAAAATGAAATTAAGTACTAATTTAAAGTTTTTTTTTCGAGCCAAGTAACAGATGGCGCTACCATCTTTATATCTCGTGAGGTTTTGGTGTGATACAAGTTTCTGAACATGTCACCCGACTAAAACGATTTTAAAGACGTTATCACGTCAAAAACAAAAAAGTAAAGTTTAGAGATGACAGGGAGAATGCAGTGGAAATAGAAAAAATTAAGTAAGTATGTTTATGTTGCAATCATGAAATGAGGTGGGATGCTATATTTTTATAATAGTTGTTGATTTTCTAGCTGAATATTCAATTTTATTGCTTTAATACATATGCTTTAATTATGTTAGGGAATCACTTTTCAAAAAGTGGGTAGGCTATATAGAATTCAACTCAAATTATTTAAATAAGTATTACTAGACATCCATGCATATTTTATAAACACACATCAAATTAATATAAAAGGATCGAGTAGCCAAGTTTTAAATTGTTTTAAGATTTACATGTACAACACACAATGTCAACAAAGTGATTTAGAACCAATACAGGGTACTAAAATTACTTAATAAAACAAAACTAAAACTGGCATAGACTTGTTAAAAGTTTAATGGGGTTGGGTTTAGTATTCAGCGGCAGGCGGAGGGAGCGGGGGGTGGGGGGAGGGGAGGGGGGGGTTGTCCCCTACCCCCCGGTACCACTCCCATATCAAGGTAATGCACCGTTCTTGAGAAAAACCCATTTTTGTAACCTAACCTAAAAACTCGTTATAGTCACATAAAAAGTGTATTCCAGAAATTTGGTATCGTTTAGCATAAGGAAGGAGGTGCCCTATGTGTCCTGGCACCACTCTCATGTAAAGGCAATGCCTAAATTACTGATTACTACCTATCAAAGTGGCTCGACGGTTGTTTCTTTTATCAAAACCTATAAATGCCCAATGTAGCCCCACTGATAGAATGTATGTGTTACAGTTAAAACCCGTCTCATTTCATATAAAGTTAGTTAGAGTTCGGGACTTGGGGCACCCCGACATGGACAGGTTAGGTTCGAAGGGGATGGCGGGGTCTGAAAGACCCCGCCATCCCCTTCGTGTTAGGTTACTTTAAACCTTGAACGCAGAAGTAGGAGCCCCGCGAAGCGGGGCTCCGTCGAGCCACTTTGATAGGTAGTAATCAGTGACAGCTCGGGACTTGGGGCACCCCGACATGGACAGTTTAGGTTCGAAGAGGATGGCGGGGTCTGAAAGACCCCGCCATCCTCTTCGTGTTAGGTTACTTTAAACCTTGAACGCAGAAGTAGGAGCCCCGCGAAGCGGGGCTCCGTCGAACCACTTTGGTAGGTAGTAATCAGTGATTTAGGCATTGCCTTTACATCAGAGTGGTGCCAGGACACAGAGGGCACCTCCTTCCTTATGCTAAACGATGCCAAATTTCTGGAATACACTTTTTATGTGACAATAACGAGTTTTGAGGTTGGGTTACAAAAATGGGTTTTTCTCAAGAACGGTGCATTACCTTGATATGGGAGTGGTACCGGGGGGTAGGGGGCACCCTCCCCCCTCCCCTCTCCCCACCCCCCCACTCCCTCCGCCTGCAGCTGAATACTAAACTTTACCCGTTTAATGGGACGATCGATCAAGATTGTGTGCTATTATAGAAAATAAAAGTTAACAAATACTCCCCGTGAATCTCCGTATGAATCCTAGTTTAGAACATCAGCTGTTGATTATAGGTTACCGGTAATGTCGTGTAACCAAAAACTTCATTAGTATGCACGAAAACAACTTTTCCTGGTCATTTACGCATTTAAAATACTATTTCACATATAATTACACCTAAATACAGCTTAATTACTAATTAAAATTAATTTTAAAATACGGAGCAAAAATTTTACATGTCACTTAGGCAGTGTTGCCAACCAAAAAAAAAACCCTTCATTCAACCCTTTTCATTCTTAAGAGTCATTTAACAAGTCATATGAATACACACACTTAAATAAAACCTTACAAGTGTGATGTATGTAAGCGTAGTTTAAGTAAAAAAAGTACGTCAGCAATTCATATGAATACACTCACCGAAATAAAATCTTACAAGTGTGATATATGTGAGTGTAGTTTCAGTCAAAAGAGCTTGATCGCAGTCGAACGTACAGAGCAGACGTGTCGCAAATTATTTTAAAAACTTAATAAGTTCTCGCGAAGTGATTAACAACCTTAAACAATCGATTTAAAACATATTTTACTGTGACATCTTCCAAGTGTCGAGCCCAGTGCGAGCAACAAAGATAGCACTATATTTCTTTGTATTCTTCACGTTAGAGGTGCGTGGTACTATTCACGTAAGTACTTACTGAACACGGATATACAATGAATTTAGTACGCTCACCGCCTGGAAGTGGCAACGGCGAAAAACTTGGAGGTTCTCAACCCAATTTATCTGAAAGTCATAATATTACTCCACAGATTACTTATCGCAATTTAAAACGTAAGTTAACTTATGATGACGACCTGTTAAAAACTGAGCTGTCAGAAATGCGAAAACAAATGTCCGAAATGATGTTGCTTTTAAAGACCTCTAAAAATGACCAAGCAGAAAATTACAACAAACTTTGTCAGGATGTAACTGCAATAAACAATTTATTTATTTATTTAGGCAAACCAACTAAATACATACAAAATCATTCGTAGTGAGTAACATCTACAATTACAATAGAATTGCGTGCATCTAAATTAAAGGTGAGCACAGCATTTTATATAGATCACACTATACAATAATAATCAATAAAAGGATCTTTAACAATTATTGTTAGTTATAAATAAAATAAAAAAGTATGCAAGATTGAATAAAATCATTAAGATTTTATTCAATCTTGCATACTTTTTTATTTTATTTTGACTAACAATATGGCTGTGATTTTGTTTCAATAATGAGTCCTCTGTAAGGTCTATTGTTACAATGGAATGAGGGTTACAATTTGTTTTAAATAATTCATTGTATAAATGGTCAGTTTTTTTAACCTGAGAATGTTCGTTTTCCTTTTGCAATTTATGAATTCTTACATTAGCATGGATTAATTCCTCCTCTAAGTCCCTAATTTTACATAACGCTTCCTCATACAAGATGCTACAGTTGTTAAACCCATCCGTGACCACCCTTAATTTATCCCGTTCATCAACAACATCCAGAAATTGCTGATGTAATACTACAAGCTCCCGTTTCAGACTTGAGTTTTTGGTGTTAATGTTAACGACTTCCTCCTCACTGTCCTCTATCTCCTTTAACAATTGTTGACATTGTAGTTTTGAGTCCTTTAGTTCTTGGAGGGCCGTTCTCAATTTAAGTTCCAAATCCTGAGCAGTAGCTTTACGGGTCATAACAGGCATGGTTTCGGGGTGAGTTACTGAAATTTAGAAATAAAGAAACGGTGAGAACTACTAGTATAAAAACAATAAAGTAAAGTTTAGAGATGACAGGGAGAATACAGTGGAATTTTTTTTTTTTTTTTTTTTTTTCTTTTCTTTATCTTGCAATCGGTTCGTGAACCATTAGCAGATTTTGTGGGAGTCGGTTAGCATCAAGGTTCATTCTTCCAGTGAAGAATCTGCCTTCTCAGTACTATTTCCACCTTGCTCTAACTAACAAAGTCCCAAATGTGGTGGCGTTTTAGTCGTTTGACAGCTGCTGGTTTACTCAGAGCTGTGGCTAAGGTGTTATTATGGGTCATTAGTCGGTATTTGTAGGACTTTGATCTGCGCTCTATTTCCTCCTTTATAGTTCCAATCTGAAGATGCTCATGTAGTTCAGAGGTTTTGATGAACCATGGAGCATTTGAGATGATTCTGAGAGCCTTATTCTGGAATCGCTGAAGAATCTCCAGATTTGAGTTCTTTGCTGAGCCCCACAGTTCCACACCATATGCCCAGACAGGTTTTAATACTGCTTTGTAGATAAGGATCTTGTTTTCAAGACAAGTGATACGTGTGATGTTCCGTGATACGTGTGATGTTCCTGCCAAGAGCCAGTTCATTTTACGAAGTGTGATATTCAGCTCATCACGCTTTTTTTCTATGTGGTGTCTCCATGTTTGTTTCCTGTCAAGATGTATGCCGAGGTACTTAGCCGTTACGCCATGTGGAAGTATATCTTCTCCAAGTTTAACAGGTGGGCAATCTTCCTTTCTTAGTGCGAATGTCACGTGAACAGATTTGTTCGCGCTTGCTTTTATTTTCCACTCTGACATCCACTTGTTGATCTTGTCAAGTTGGACTTGTAGCTTTTGTGATGCAATATGTGGATTTCTGTCACTGCACAGAGCCGCTGTATCATCAGCGAAGGTGGCACTAAGAACATCCTCTGTTGTTGGCAAGTCTGCTGTGTATATAAGGTAGAGCGGCGGACCCAGCACTGAACCCTGAGGCACGCCAGCTTTTATATCGTGAAATTTCGAGTACGAGTCATTAACTTTTACCCGAAAGATTCTGTCTTCTAGGTATGACCTCAGCAGTACGTACAGGTTATGCGGCAGTTGCTTCTTAATTTTGTACAATAGTCCCTGGTGCCACCTTGTCAAATGCTTGTTGTACGTCCAGGAACACAGCTGAGCAATACTCCTTCCGCTCTAAAGCTTCTCGGATCTTTTCCACCACTCTATGCACCTGCTCTACCGTTGAATGCCCCATTCTGAATCCGAATTGGTGTTGGGGGATAAGTTCGCCATTTTCAAGTACTTTGCTGAGCCTACGAGCAGTGATTTTCTCGAACAGTTTGGACATGACAGGCAGAAGACTTATTGGCCTGTATGATGACACAAGGTGTTGTGGTTTACCTGGCTTCGGAATCATAATGATTTCCGAAACTTTCCATATACTTGGGAAATGTCCAGTCCTCAGAATACCATTGAAAAGCTGCGTTATGAAGACTATGGCCTTCTTGGGAAGTTGTCTCAGAATTTCAGTAGTTATCAAGCAGTATCCTGGAGCTTTGTTTAGTTCTAGTTCTTTCACTAATTTCCAAACTTCGCGAGGAGAGCAGCACTGCAGTGGTGGACTAAGTTGGATGTCTGTTTCTAGGTAGTTTTGAATCTCAGCGTCAGTTGCTACACTACCTGTGTTAGGGGTAAATACATTTGTCAAAAAAGTTCCAAAGGCTTCAGCTTTTTCTTCGTCCGTTTTTGCCCATTTGTTATTTTCCAGCTTTAGAGGATGGTGTGCGTTTTGTGGAGCAGTTTTGCTGTTTTTTACGGTTTTCCAAAGCGAGTATTGATTTTTTGGTGTGGCGTCCAGATTTTCCAACTTATCTTTTAAGCTCTCATTTTCAATATTTTTCAAATATTGCTTCAAGTCAGCGGCTGCTCTATTGAACTCTCGTTTGGCGGAAGGATGACGACTGTTATGCCATACCCTTCGAAGTCTTCTTTTCTCTAGTACCTTACTTTTTGTCTCTTTAGAGATACTAATATGTCTTGATTTGGTAGGAACTGGTGTGCATTTCCATGCTGCTGTCTGGATGAGGTTTGTTATGTATGTTGCAGCTTCATCAATGTCCTCATTTGTTTTTAGTGGTACCTTTAGGTTCACGTTAGCTTCCATATATTGCCTGAACTCAAACCAATCAGTTTTGTTATTGAATAGCTTCTCTTTCTCCTGCTTCTCTATTATGGTAGTGCTTAAAGTGGCTATCAGAGGGGTATGGTCACCCTCTTTGAGGAGTGGCTGGAGAGGCGTCATGGCGTCCTCACCTACCGCCTGACGCAGGTCCTCACCGGACACGGAAGTTTCGGGAGGTTCCTGCACATCATCGGGCGGGAGGAAGCGCCCGGGTGTCACCATTGTGACGATCGCCCGGAGGACACGGTGGAGCACACAGTGGCGGTCTGCCCAGCTTGGGCGGAGCACCGCCGTGCCCTCGTGGAGGCGATCGGCGGCGGCGATCTCTCGCGTCCGGCCCTGGTTCAGGCCATGGTCCGGAGCGAGAGGGAATGGGAAGCGGTCACCACCTTCTGCGAAGCAGTAATGCTAGCGAAGGAGGTGGCCGGGCGTTTGAGGGAGAGAACATCTGCCCAACCCAGCCGCCGCGGGAGACGCCCATGGCGCCGGGCGCCGCGAGACGACTTCCGGCCACCGTAGATGCGGGCCTGTGGGCGGTGAGCAATGGGTAGTTCACCGTCCGTCCGTCGATTGACGACAGGCCGTGTCGACGGCGCGTTCGTGTTTCACGCGCGCCTCAAAGAGAGTCAGCAAAGCAGAGGGGCTTGCCAGAGCCTCCGCCTGCCGGGGTTGCGGGTTGTTCGAAAGAGATACCGCGGCCTCGGAACGTAAAGGGCAATAGAAGGAACATGGGTGGGTTTTAGTCAGTACAAGTCTGACATGCCCCCCCGCTCCACCCAGAGCGGGGGAAGTCATTGGATGATTTCCCACCCGAAAAAAAAAAAAAAAGGGGTATGGTCAGAGCTGCTGTCCAGGCAACTTTCGACTTTAAGGTACAGGTTGGACAGTCCCTTATATACAAAGAAGTCCAGCAGGTCAGGTATCTTATTGAAATCTGTAGGCCAGTATGAGGGTTCACCTGTACTCAGGACATGTATTTTGTTTATGTCAAGACTCTTTTTCAGTTCTCTTCCTCGGGGTAGTGTTAATCGGGAACCCCAGGAAACATTTTTAGCGTTCCAATCTCCACCGCATATAAATCTTTGCCCGAGAGTTTTGAGGAAAGCTGTAAATCGGTCTTCCTTTATGGTGTGTTTTGGGGGACAATATATAGCGGTTAAGGTTAGTGAACTATGCTTATCCTGAACTTTTACCGAGGTGGGTTGTATGTAATCTGTTTTATATTCCTCCAAGACATTATGTTTGATATGCTTCTTGATGATAATTGCTGTCCCTGCATGTGCTGTTCCATCCGGGTGGAATGTAGAGTATATACAGTAGTTTCTCAAATTAAATATATGATTGGATGTAAGGTGTGACTCAGAAACCAACAGTACATCAATATCATGTTGTGTCAGAAGTATTTCTACATCATGCCTATGGTTAGCCAAACCATTAACGTTCCAGGTTGCAACTCTGAGTGTAGCCATTTTATCGTACAAGTTTAGTGATGATTGTTGTGAGTAATTTCATCATTGCCGACATCTGGTCTATTAGTTTATCTAACTTTACAGTCTGTTGTGAGAGCAATAATTCTAATTTGGGTTGATTTTTAGTGATATCTGCATACGTCGGTTTATCTTTACTTTTATGATAATCATTTTGATGTTGGTTCTCGATTTGCGGTCCCTCATCTTTTTTAGGTGGGATTTTAGATTGATCTTTCAACGCTGTTTGAGAGGGGAACCTATGGCTGGTTTTTCGATTTAAGATCTCTTTATAAACAGCGCAGCCTTTATAGTTAGCCGGGTGTGAGCCTTCACATAGTGCGCACTTTGCCGGGGTGTTACGATCTTTCTTTGGACACTCGGAAGTTTTGTGGGCTTGTGCACATTTCACGCAGCGATAGGGCATCATACAATAGTTCTTCGAATGCCCATATTGCTGACACCGTTGGCATTGTGGAATCGAGGTTTTTCTTTTAGGCTCTTCTATCGAAACTGTTTGATGATATATTGATTTTATGGTTTTGACTGAACTGTTATTCTGATGAGGCACTAGGTTGACAAAGAATGTAGAAGTAGGCTTCTTTTCAGGTCCAAACTTTACATTTATGATTTCTCCGAATACTTTGTTTTCAGTTTTTTCTATTTCCTCTATTATAGCGCTATGCGGCGTGGAGTGATGCAGATTCTTGATTACAAAGCGGTAGCATCGTTGGTCTTTTCTATTGAAGGTATGTCCTATGAGGCCTTTTTCTCGCACAAGAGTTATAATTTTTTTGTATGCTTCAATATCTAAACAGTTTATTCTTAATTGGTTGCGGTTGACAATTTTGAAGATGTAATCTCCTTTATTGGCAGCTGTATTAAGGAGCTCAGTTAATTTGTTGACATCCTCAACGCCATATAAAATTATTGGTGGAGGTTTACTTGGAGGTTTTGGCTTGGGCTCATTTTCTTCTAATGTGAGATCTATTTGTAGCCCACTGTATGTATTTGAAGTTTTGATCGCCTCAGGTGATGGTGATTGCGACAATTTTTTGCGCTTGTTACTTCTAGTAATCGGCACTCTCTGCCATTCTGGAGGACGGGACGTACTGGAGACATAATATATATTATTATACAGTGGAAATAGAAAAAATTAAGTAAGTATGTTTATGTTGCAATCATGAAATGAGGTGGGATGCTATATTTTTATAATAGTTGTTGATTTTCTAGCTGAATATTCAATTTTATTGCTTTAATACATATGCTTTAATTATGTTAGGGAATCACTTTTCAAAAAGTGGGTAGGCTATATAGAATTCAACTCAAATTATTTAAATAAGTATTACTAGACATCCATGCATATTTTATAAACACACATCAAATTAATATAAAAGGATCGAGTAGCCAAGTTTTAAATTGTTTTAAGATTTACATGTACAACACACAATGTCAACAAAGTGATTTAGAACCAATACAGGGTACTAAAATTACTTAATAAAACAAAACTAAAACTGGCATAACTTGTTAAAAGTTTAATGGGACGATCGATCAAGATTGTGTGCTATTATAGAAAATAAAAGTTAACAAATACTCCCCGTGAATCTCCGTATGAATCCTAGTTTAGAACATCAGCTGTTGATTATAGGTTACCGGTAATGTCGTGTAACCAAAAACTTCATTAGTATGCACGAAAACAACTTTTCCTGGTCATTTACGCATTTAAAATACTATTTCACATATAATTACACCTAAATACAACTTAATTACTAATTAAAATTAATTTTAAAATACGGAGCAAAAATTTTACATGTCACTTAGGCAGTGTTGCCAACCAAAAAAATGAGCCCAAACTCGACATATCTAGTTTCATCAGTCGAGGAGTTCCAGTAGCAGTCACCGAAGTAGACCTTCAGGTCACTCCATCAAGTCCAGAGGTAAGGTCTCATCATAACTAACAAAATAAGCCCAAACTCGACACATCTAGTTCAATCCGTCGAGGAGTTCCAGTAGCAGTCACCAAAGTAGACCTTCAGGTCACTCCATCAAGTCCAGAGGTAAGGTCTCATCATAACTAACAAAATGAGCCCAAACTCGACATATCTAGTTCCATCCGTCGAGGAGTTCGAATTGAGAACCTCCTCCTTTTTTGAAGTCGGTTAAAAAAAGATGGCGTGTAACCGAAAAATGTGACGCGAATTTTATTCCAACCCCGATAAAGAAGTTTCACTTCAAAAATATATATATATTTAAATTATTTAATGCAGTTTTGATTGAAGTCTTTCTGACTACAATAATAATTTTAAAATGTGAATTTTCATAAATAATTTGTAAATTGACGTTTAAAAGCCCCGCTCCCATTCCATTTTAGGGACAGTCTGCAAAATATAGTCTTTACGAACTTTATGAATTTGTTCAAAGTAAATCGGACAACGCAATAAGAAATTTCTCCCCTTTTCTTACCTCTTTCTCCCCCTTTTCTCATTGTCCGTTCCTGGGTACCAACTATCTTTGTACCAAAATTCATTAAAATCGGTTTTGCCATTATGACATGAAGACATAACAAACAAACTTACTTTCGCTTTTATTATTATTACACTTAAAAGAGTCAACTACTTCAATTTCTCCTCGTGTAAATTTATTCTTATTTTATTCTAAAACATTATTTTTAACAGTTTCTACAGTTTTTTATAACTAAATTTGCAATAGCTTATCCTCAAAAAATCGATATAAAGTGCAAAATGATATTAATTTATTCAAATAGAGACAAAAAGAAAAATGTGACATGAGTGACAAATTAATGTCATTTATAAAATCAAAAATCCTCTGATGAATTGAAGACAAAATGTTGACCAGATCAGCTCACGCTAGAAGCGCACGCCATCCACCTTCGGGCTCGTCGCTCAGCTCCGCCTCGCCGCCGCCGGAACCCAGCCTCGTCGTGAGTGCTGTGACACCGGCCGGCAGCCGTGGCAGTTGCGTCGAGCTCGAGCGACGAGTATTTTTCCCCGCCCACGACCCCGCCACCAGTTCGTCGACGAGGAAGACACCGGCCGCCGGACGGTTTAGGACCTCGGGGCCCACCGGCCTCTGATAGGGTCCCAGCTCCCGGCGGAAGTGTGCAGCGCATGCGATGGACTCAATCCATCAATGAAAACGTCATGCGCTCATACTATGGGGCTACAGAGGGAGGAAACAACCTGACTGCGTACCGTGTTCGGATGCTCTCTCTGTTTCAGGTGCTTGAGCCAGCTGTCAACGTGTCGGCGCAACGACTGTCGGATCAGGTGCGGGTTATCCAGCGTAATCGTATGTTGGATGATACCGTACTTGATCGCTTACGAACTGAAATGCAGAGTAGCCAAGTCATTACCTCTTCGTCGCAGGCTGTGGTACCACCACAGCCCCACCAAGTAGTTTATCGCGCTAACGAGGTAAGTAATGACATGGCTACTAATGTAAGTACCCAGTGCAGTGAGGAAATGAGGAGTACTTTGGAGGGTGCGATTCGAGAATATCGGTACATGTCACCCGAACTTAGACCACGCTTACCTCGTTTGCCCATGCATAATAAAAATAGGGCGCTGGTGGCTGCTCTGGATTTGCAGCTGTCAAGCTATTTTGACAACTGCGAGAACCTCACTGATGCTCACTCAATCCTGTATTGTGCGGCTGTAGCGATGTGTCGTGAAGCTCACGTCAAATTTCCTGATGACAGAGCTACACGACCGAAACCAGCTAGGTGTAGGTGCGGCCAGAGCACTCATTGGCAAACTAATCTGTTTCAGGGAGGGTAATACACGACCTCGAGTGATGCGCTTTGTGAGGCGGGCATTTGCAGGGACCGATATAAGTCCTCCAGACTATATGTCCCGAATCGCAGAGCGCATCGACTTCCTGAAATAGAAAGTGTATGCATGGGCAAATCGTATTCGTAGGTATAAGCGGCGGGTGGAACGGTATACTCAGAATCGCACATTCCAAAGCGATGAAAGGTGGGTGTATAGAGCATGGGAGCGACCGGACCAAGGTGTGTCTGACACGCACCTGCCGGATGATGACGCCATGTGTTTGTTTTGGCGCAGCATCTGGTCAGTGCCTGTCAGTCATACCGAAGGTGAATGGACTCGGGAACTCGAACGAGCGTGCGATCCAATACCAGAAATGGGGGTCTTAACAATCAGCCCCCAAGATGTAACTTGTGCGGTCCGTCCGTTGCCTAATTGGAAATCTCCAGGGCCGGACGGACTGCACAACTTCTGGATAAAGTGGATTCAGAGGTCGCACGTTCGTTTGGCGGCCCTATTCCAGTCGGCCTTAGAGTCAGGGTCGCTACCCAAGTTTCTGACAACTGGTATAACCCACCTGCTCCATAAATCGGGTAGTACGGCGGAACCCAAAAATTATAGACCAATTACGTGTCTTCCGACACTTTATAAAGTTCTTACATCCATTTTGAGAGCTAAAATCACTAAACACATTGATGACAATTCTATCATGTCTGCTTCTCAAAATGGATGTAGGAACGGGTCCCATGGTACTAAGGAGCTGCTCCTCATTGATATGGCCATTAGTCAACAGGTTCGCCGTACCCGAAGGCATCTGTCGACATGTTGGATAGACTATAAGAAGGCCTATGACTCCGTGCCACATACATGGCTCATGAGGGTGCTAGAGATGTATAAAGTTGATGCAACTCTGCGCACCTTCCTGAGATCGTGTATGAGGCAATGGAGTACAGTCCTTCGCTATCCAGGATGTCGGCAGATTCAGAGGAATAGTGAACCGATAAGGATAGAGCGAGGTATATTCCAGGGCGATAGTTTGAGTCCACTTTGGTTCTGCTTAGCCTTGAATCCTCTAAGCACGCTGCTAGAGAATTCAGGTCTTGGCTATCGATTGAGGAGAGGTGGTCAGGTTATATCTCACCTTCTTTACATGGATGACCTGAAACTCTTTGCCCCCAACGATTTGCAGCTAATGGAGCTACTGAAGCTAACTGAAACTTTTAGTAGTGCCATCAGGATGGAATTTGGTGTGGACAAATGTGCGGTCATGCATGTAAAGCGAGGGGAAATTGTGGAATCTGTGAGAACCCAGCTCTCAGATTCCATAAACCTTAGATCCCTCTCAGCAACCGAAACCTATAAGTATTTGGGGATGTCGGAAGCGCTGGGCATCAATGTTGCTGACATGAAGCAATCGTTGAAAGAGCGCTTCTTTGGCCGCCTGAGAAAAGTAGGTATTGAATAGTCTTTTATCAGGCGGAAACAAGGTGCATGCTTTCAACGGTTGGGTCATGCCGGTTTTGATGTACTCTTTCGGCATACTCAAATAGACTCAAACAGAACTGGACGCCCTGGATAGGAAGGTCCGTACATTGTTAACGGCATTTCGTATGCATCACCCACGTTCTTCGGTTATGAGACTGTATATCCCAGGGAATATTTCCTAGAAACCGACGTGGGAATGCATCGGGATGTGGTTGCAGTGGACAAAGGCCTCACCCCGCTCTCCTTGGCTAAGGAGAACTGGCGCAAACCTGTAGTGCTTGACACTAACGACCGCAGGGAGGTATGACAGAGTAAGGAGCTTTTTTTTTTTTTTTTTTTTTTTTTTTTCGGGTGGGAAATCATCCAATGACTTCCCCCGCTCTGGGCGGAGCGGGAGGGCATGTCAGACTTGTACTGACTAAAACCCACCCATGTTCCTTCTATTGCCCTTTACGTTCCGAGGCCGCGGTATCTCTTTCGAACAACCCGCAACCCCGGCAGGCGGAGGCTCTGGCAAGCCCCTCTGCTTTGCTGACTCTCTTTGAGGCGCGCGTGAAATACGAACGCGCCGTCGACACGGCCTGTCGTCAATCGACGGACGGACGGTGAACTACCCATTGCTCACCGCCCACAGGCCCGCATCTACGGTGGCCGGAAGTCGTCTCGCGGCGCCCGGCGCCATGGGCGTCTCCCGCGGCGGCTGGGTTGGGCAGATGTTCTCTCCCTCAAACGCCCGGCCACCTCCTTTGCTAGCATTACTGCTTCGCAGAAGGTGGTGACCGCTTCCCATTCCCTCTCGCTCCGGACCATGGCCTGAACCAGGGCCGGACGCGAGAGATCGCCGCCGCCGATCGCCTCCACGAGGGCACGGCGGTGCTCCGCCCAAGCTGGGCAGACCGCCACTGTGTGCTCCACCGTGTCCTCCGGGCGATCGTCACAATGGTGACACCCGGGCGCTTCCTCCCGCCCGATGATGTGCAGGAACCTCCCGAAACTTCCGTGTCCGGTGAGGACCTGCGTCAGGCGGTAGGTGAGGACGCCATGACGCCTCTCCAGCCACTCCTCAAAGAGGGGACTTACCGCCGCTATTGTGGCGTGCCCTAGAGTAAGGAGCTTCACGGACGCTTTTTCCGGGCCCTACATGGACCCGATGTAGATCAATCAGCGTCCGTAGCCTAGCTACGTTCCGGCGACCTCTTTGGAGAAACCGAAGGTTTTGTCTGTGCAATCATGGATGAAGTTATGATGACGAATAACTACCGGAGATTTATTGTGAAGGACGGCACGGTTGACATATGTCGGGCATGCCACCGTCCGGGTGAATCAATTCGTCACATTATCTCTGGTTGTTCTCGCCTTGCTAACGGAGAGTACTTGCATAGACACAACCTTGTAGCCAGGATTATACATCAGCAACTTGCTCTAAAATACAGCCTTGTGGAATCGGAAGTGCCGTACTATAGGTATGTGCCCGACCCAGTTCTCGAACATGGCAATATCACATTATACTGGGATCGATCCATTATCACTGACAGGACTATTGTTGCCAACAAGCCTGATATAGTGGTGGTGGATCGATCAGAGCGGCGCGCAATGATTGTTGACATAACAGTCCCGCATGATGAGAACCTCGTGAAAGCCGAGAAAGATAAGCAAATCAAGTATATTGACTTGGCTCGCGAGGTTGTCGACATGTGGGGTGTGGACTCAGCGATCATTGTGCCGATAGTCGTATCTGCCAATGGCTTAATTGCCAAGAGCCTCGACCAATACCTGAGGAGGCTCTCGTTAGGCAGCTGGATCAAGGGCTTGATACAGAAAGCGGTACTCCTGGACACGGCTCGTATTGTTAGGAGGTTCCTTTCTCTGGAGCCCTGACCGCCGGTAGCTTGGATCCTGTTCCCGATACCGGTGGGCTACTATTTTTATATTTTTAAATGTTTTTTTATGCTTTTTTATTAAGAAATATTTAAAAATGTAATTCTATGTATAAAAACCAATAAATGAATAATATATAAAAAACTACCAGAGATTTATTGTGAAGGACGGCACGGTTGACATATGTCGGGCATGCCACCGTCCGGGTGAATCAATTCGACACATTATCTCCGGTTGTTCTCATCTAGCTAACGGAGAGTACTTGCATAGACACAACCTTGTAGCCAGGATTATTCATCAGCAACTTGCTCTAAAATATAGCCTTGTGGAATCGGAAGTGCCGTATTACAGGTATGAGCCCGACCCAGTTCTCGAACATGGCAATATCACATTGTACTGGGATCGATCCATCATCACTGACAGGACTATTGTTGCCAACAAGCCTGTTATAGTGGTGGTGGATCGATCAGAGCGGCGCGCAATGATTGTTGACATAACAGTCCCACATGATGAGAACCTCGTGAAAGCCGAAAAAGATAAGCATATCAAGTATATTGACTTGGCTCGCGAGGTTGTCGACATGTGGGATGTGGACTCAGCGATCATTGTGCCGATAGTCGTATCTGCCAATGGCTTAATTGCCAAGAGCCTCGACCAATACCTGCTTTCGTTAGGCAGCTGGATCAAGGGCTTGATACAGAGAGCGGTACTCCTGGACACGGCTCGTATTGTTAGGTTCCTTTCTCTGGAGCCCTGACCGCCGGTAGCTTGGACCCTTTTCCCGATGCCGGTGGGCTACTATTTTTATATTTTTAAATGTTTTTTTTTTATGTTTTTCAGAAATATTTAAAAATGTAAATATATGTTAGTGTTTCCCAAACTTAGAAATTGCTTTGCGCATTTACTTATCCCTTATGATCATTAACTGCAGTGGCGAACGTCCTTTTTCAACATTAAAACGTATAAGAAAATGAATTGAGGAACACGATGGGCCACGAACATCTCAATCATCTCACATTGTTGAATATATAGAGCATGATTTGCTAAAAGAAGTCGACATTTAAAGTCTTATCTCTAAATTAGCCCATATTAAATCTAGAAAAGTCTATTTGTAACATTTTGTTTTTATTAATACCCTAAATTTGAGAACCTAAAGCAAACCAAGGGCCCCTTGACAGAATTTGCTACAGGCCCCGCGCTGGCTTAATCCGGCACTGAGTTGCGGCCATGATTTTCTCTGCTGAAAAGAAATCATTTCTATTGTTCAGACAACACAGTTCGTCGTTAAATTACGTTATATTTGTTAAGTTATTTGAGCCGCACTTGATGCAACGTTATTGATCGACCCGCTCGTGGCTGAATTGTAGTAACGACTAAATGTAATGTATGTTCTTATAAAATTAATACAGTATGTTTAGCGTAATTATTAGTTACGTGCGTAGAAACGTACTTATGCTGTATGAGCATTTTTGGCTCGTACAAACATATAATGGAGCGCGATCGTCCGAGGGTTGCCATATGGTATAACATGGTCAGCTCAACTTTGATAGCTTATATTTCAGAATTGTGCCAATTTAGAAAATTGTCGTGCAATACTTGTTTGTATTGATGCCAGCTACTGATTGAGGTTTTAATATTTTCTTTTATCTTTGCCCCTCACTAGGTACTTCTCCTGTATCGTGGGTGCGTTTACAAACATTTAAACTCACACACACAAAAAGCCAAACTTGAAACAACTATCCATAGGCCATGCAAATATTTGTACCGTACGTGGATTGAAACCGCGAAACGCAGCGCAGCAGTCGATCGCTCAGCCACTGCGCTAACCGTGTCGTTAAATACGCCCGTTTTTATTATTTAGTTAGGCCACGCTTCATACAAAAATGTTTCAACTCCTTTCGTGTAAGTATAAAAATAAAAACAATATAGATACCTAATTAATTAAGTTACGACAACTTTTGAGGCGTTTCTCAGCGCCCGACAATTGGAGCGACATCCGCGGCTGCTGGGTTGGTTGGAGGTTATCTCCTGTTAAAGTTCCACCTCCTCCTTCGTTAGCATAGACAGCTGGCATCGCCCCTTAGATAGATGGAGGTGACCGCTAGACATTTCCTCTTGCCCGGACCATGGACTGAACCAGTGCCGGACGCGAGAGATCGCTTCTACGAGGACACAGCGGTGCTCCTCCCACGCGACGCAGATGGCCTTAGTGTACTCCACCGTCTCTTCCGGGTGATTGTCACAGTGGTCTCAAGAAACGCCATTATTTACGTCAACTATCCGTCAAGCAACGCCGGGCGGGCTCTTATCATAAGCGTAATCTGATTTTAAGACTTATCTTTAGTACAAATACAGTTTTAAATCGGTCGGGGTTTGGTGGCACTTTGTGCCGGTAATACTTGTTTACTGGCACGTTTTTGTGCCGCTGGGGCTCTAGAGGTTAAAGTAACCTATCGGTGTCTTAGGCGGTTGGATTAAGGACCCAATTCAGAAAGCAGTACTCCTTGATACGGGCCGCCTTGTGGGACCCTACTATCCTTAGAACCCTGACCTCTGATAGTTTGGACCCTGCTCCAGATACTGCCTATTTTTAATTTATACAGGGTGGCCAGTTGATAGGCGTCCAAAGAAAAAAATTAAACGCCTTATGCTAAGGGGTTCCTGAATTACCCCCATGTATGTTCCACGATTTTTTGTAATTTAGGAGCTAGAATTTTTGTAGATACCTACTATTTTCACACCTAACATTGGTTTTTATTTTTTATATCTTTATTCCTAGCGTTTTAAGATATTTTTTTCTGTGAAATCTATTAGCGATAGCGATAGCTACCATGCGAAAAAAATTCGTTTGCCTAGGTATTGTAGAACTTACCACAAAATTAATCCAAAGTTCAAAATTACCGCTAGAGTTCGGTAATCAAAAATGTTCAGAGCTTAAAAAAACTAAGTTAGGGGTGCCAGAGGTTTCTAAATGATCTTAAAAACTTCTATGGATCTTCAACAGACAAAATCGTTAAAAAAATATAGAGCTTGAAATGGGTTTATTTCCTGTAATTAACTTTGATAGCAATAGAGGTATTTTACAGTTTTTCTTATAATTTGTGATTTCTTTATTTTTTCCACTATAATGATAAAAAAATACGGTAGATAGTTTACAAATTTTATTAAAACACCCTACAAAAGGTTTTCAAAATGCCGCCCTACCACAGAAATGCACAATCTATATCTACGGAGGAAATTGTCTTTTAGTCGTAAAACATGTCTCATCTCAGTACTTAGTTTACGTCTGACAGCAAAATTGGTAATTGGTTCTCCAAGAACTCCTTGTAGGTGGCTCCATCGAGCCTGGACGGCAGCGTGGCTAAATTATCGATAGCCTGCTATCGAGAATCTTCATTCCGTAAGACCATCAAATTTTTAATACCGCTTCAGTGTGAACATGTGGTCCGGCGTTCTCAACGGTGAACTATTTGGCCTATTCGAGCTGCCGTCCAGGCTCGATGGTACGCACAGGAAACTAACAATGAAGAAGAGCTAAGACAGGAAATTGAAGAAGCGGGAAATGTTGTAAGAAGTAACAGAGATGCCTTTAGACAACCAAAAGACAATTTCCTCCGTAGATGTAGATTGTGCATTTCTGTGGTAGGGCGGCATTTTGAAAACCTTTTGTAGGGTATTTTAATAAAAATTTGTAAACTATCTACCGTATTTTTTTAACATTACAGTGGAAAAAATAACGAAATCACAAATAATAAGAACAACTGTAAAAATACCTTTATTGCTCATCAAAGCTAATTACAGGAAATAAACCCATTTCAAGCTCTATATTTTTTTAACGATTTTATCTGTTGAAGGTCCATAGAAGTTTTTAAGATCATTTAGAAACCTCTGGCACACCTAACTTATTACTTTTTAAGCTCTAAACATTTTTGTTTACCGAACTCTAACGGTAATTTTGAACTTTGGACTAATTTTGTGGTAAGTTCTACAATACCCTAGGCAAACGGTTTTTTCTTGCATGGTAGCTATTGCTATCGCTAATAGATTCCACAAAAAAGAAACTAAAATCGGTAGGAATAAAGAGATAAAAAATAAAAATCAATTGTAGGGGAAAATTTTGAAAATAGTACTTAAAAAATTCTAGCTCCTAAACTACAAAAAAACGCGGAACATACGTGGGGGTAATTCAGGCATTCTTAGCATAGGCATCAATTTTTTTTCTTTGGACGCCTATCAACTGGCCACCCTGTATATTACTAGAAATATTTCAAAATAAAGAAAAAAGTAAGTTAATTTCATAATAATAATTATTTTCCTAAAAAAATATCGACTATACAAAAATGACATCACTAATAATGCCTTGTTATCTAATGTCATGAAATGTCACTTGCACGATGATAAAGCAAAAATTACCATACGCATTCGAAAATACAGCAATGAGGTGAAAAAACATTCCCCGAGAAACTGTGAAAGTGCGAGAGTATCATCCCTAATCGGTAAGAATATCGAGAATACCTTCTTATTTATGTAACCAGCCTTTTTCACTTTAATTATTGTAGTTATCTGTGGTCAGTGCTGCCAATCGCGGCGAAAATCCCCGATATGCGGGAGTTGACGGTTAGCGCGGGGAGAGCCCGGGGAATGACATAAATCGGGGAATTCCGGGAATCCAGACCAATTTGACTAAAACAATTTTATGTCGGATATCTAATACTTTATAACCAAAAAATGTCTGCTCAACTGTCATTTGAACTCGATTTCGTATTTCTGAACGCATCCGTTTCTACATCATTAAATATGATTACTGTGAAAATATGGCAAGGGATTCTGACGGACGGTGTTTGTTGGATAGCACGTGTGTTTAGAGTTTTTGCTGTTTTTAAGTGTTTTTTGATATTCTATAGTGACTTGTCATAACATAATTGTGTTGTCCTTGTGTTCGTAACCAGGTTTGTATTGTTTTTGTTTTAGTTTAAGCCCCGTTTTACACAACATGGATAACAATAAACCCCCTGATAAGGTCCCTCCCGATATTCAATGTTCAGTTTCTTTCGACCATCAGTACTCACTGAACCCACTATCGCAACTAGCGGATGTTTTGGACGCCTCAGCGATGGATGTATCGATTCCTCAATCCCAACCAAACCCTCGAAAACGTCCTGTGGACAAAGAGAATTTGCCTCCCTCTTTGCCAAGCAAACAGCAAAAGAACCTAATTGGACGTACTAAGTATTCTGCCATGGATAAAGCCCCTTATGTTGTCCACGTTTCACGTATTGAGACACAACCAAATACTGGCACCACCCTTCATCCCGTTAATTTTGGCAAATTCTTAATGAACAACCAGTGGCGGCGTAGCATGGGTTGGCACCCGGGGCGACTTTCTATTGAGCACCCTCAAAATAAAACGACAAAAACTAAACGCGATTGTGTGAGTTTATTTTGCTAAAATATATATCAAAATTTACTGTTCGGTTCTCTTCCATGGACAATATGGAAAGACTGGTAGGTCGTGTTTGGGTCCTTGCACGTCTTAAGTAAGATTTTATTAACAAAAATTTTGAGAAACTTCTTTTACAAGAAGCCACTGAAACACAATTACTTAAAAAAACCTGTGTAGATGCTGCATCTCTTGTATCAACGTTTTCTTTGCTGCTGCTAGCGTCACACATGTCTTCGAGTGTTTATACAAGTTTCTCAAAATATTCCTTAGTGATTTAACAGCATCGTGATGAGCACTCCATGTAGTCTCTACTAGACATTTTCCCCCAAACACCAGCAATTTTCATTAGAAATTCTCATCAATATGTGGATGACGAAAAGAACGAATTATCTCGCTTCTACTATTCCGAAATATGTTACACTTGAACTAACATTCCCGGAAGAGTTCACCATAGCAATTGATTAACACAAAGCATAAACAACGTTTTCAGCTTGTTCTTAAATTATTGCTTGTATACACCACCATTATTTTCACCATAATTCTTGCCATGGTTGCAGCGTTATTATATCCTTGTGCCCGACAAGTTTGACTGCAGTCTTTCCAGCTCTAGGGAAGAAACCTAGAAAACATTCGTTCACTGCAACTTAATTGCTTTCAATATGAACACTGATCTACATGTGATATGTCTGGAGTACTATCGAAAATAATTCCGAAATATTGAACTCATTTTGAATGTCTTTAAATGGACAAAAAGAATCTACCCGTTCACTTTTGCATGTGCTCTTTTAGCACTAGGTCATATTTTGACAATAGATTAACTAAAAAAACTCTCTTTTGTCTAATGAAATCCCCTCTAAGAGGAAGATTTTAGCGTGCCAGGAAGAGAAAAACATCTAAAAGGCGACTCAAAATGGCACTCCACTTCTTTTTTCTTGGTCACAACTTTTTGTTGTTCATGGTCGATAGATTTTTGCAGCTTCAATCCATTTCAAGATTTTCCATTTTTCAAAACAGAAAAGTAGGCCTTTAGAATTCGTTATGTTCAGACACTTAAGGATTTAGTTTCCACCATGAATTAAATCCGTTGACGAAACTCTGTCAAAAACAGCATCATTTATTTTTTTCGTACCACTTGCTCAAAAAAGTGACATTCTATGCCACAAAAAGCGAACATAACAATAGTCATTTTTAATCTGTTAAAAACAGGGAAAGAAAATTGTACTGAATTTCATTCATGCTCTAGGGGGAGAATGTGATTTAAATTTGGAATAGGTACTTACCTACCGTTTATACTGAACTACATCTGTGTTTACACCATTGAGTTTTTATATAAAGCATTATACATCTTTTTGGAAAAGGAATACGCATTTATTATGCAGTTATGATTATTAAATAAAATTACGAAAACCGACGAGGCCGTATTCAGAGCTTGATGCCTTTGCTTTTCCGACAAAAAATATTGGTCTTGGAATTTGTCGTATTTTTGTTATCTTCACATACATAAACGTTAAGTTTATTTTAATTTATTTTTATAAATAAGTTAATGTTCTAAAAATACGTTACGATGTTAGATCAAAGCGACAGTGACAGTGAATTGTCGGATTCAAATCAACTCATCAACAATAAATGTACCAAACAAAAATGTAACTCACTCTATCAATAATTGGACCAATGTTTCGAAAGTTAACTTTTACTTTTAATTGTCATTATTTTTAATAAATGCTTATCTCATATTATTTATTATTGTGTTAATTTTTTCGCAAATGGTACGAAAAGTAAAGTATTTTCCTCGGTGATAAAGCTGTCTTAGTCTTGGGTGAACTTAAATCTCTCGCTACACTCAGGACTCGTCGTAAATCCCTCGCTTAGCTCGTGATTTAAGTTTTTAACACTCTCGCTACGCTCGGGAGTAAACCTCGAGTCCTTCGTTACGCTCGCGATGTAAATCGTCACCCGCGACAGAAGACACTGCTTTATCCCCTTGGTTAATAATCTACTATTACTGGAGAGTTATCACCCATTTTCTTAGTAGTAACGTTTAATAAAACCATTCTGAATGGAAATGTTGGAACTTTTTTTTTGTTTTATATCCAGATCTTTGGTCAGTATCTACAAATGGGCCGACTCTGCTTCAATAGGATTCACTTCCCGCTTTAACAATTCTAACCCTCAAATCATCACGCATTGGTCTATAACCGACTCGTAGGCTACAAGTTAGATTTCTTAATATTTCAGGTATAAGAAAAACAGCCATTCGGTCTGGAAAATTATAACGTCAGCCAAAAGGTGCAAAAAACAGCAAAGTATCAAAAATAGACAATAAAAATAAAATCCAAACCAAATGTAAATACTTATATCTAAAAAGTTCACATTATGTCGTAAAGCGTGATGATTTGAGGGTTAGAATAGTTAAAGCGGGAGTCTAGTAGCAACATCGAAACCAGTAGTGTCATACAGCTTTTCTTCATCGTTTTCAATTTGATGGCTACTTCATTGTCGCTATTCCGTCCTTTTTAACCGACTTCATATAAAGGAGGAGGTTTAGGGGTTTTTATGTAGTTATGTTACTCAAAGACGCCTTTTTTTTTGGTTGGGCAATCATCAAATAACTTCCCCCGCTCTGGGTGGAGCGGGGGGGGGGCGTGTCAGACTTTTACTGACTAAAACCCACCCATGTTCCTTGTATTGCCCTTTACGTTCCGGGGCCGCGGTATCTCTTTCGAACAACCCGCAACCCCGGCAGGCGGAGGCTCTGGAAAGCCTTGCTACCATCTCTTTGAGGCGCGCGTGAAACACGAACGCGCCGTCGACACGGCCTGTTGTCAATAGACGGACGGACGGTGAGCTACCCATTGCTCACCGTCCACAGGCCTGCATCTACGGTGGCCGGGAGTCGTCTCACGGTGACCGGCGCCCGGGGCGAATCCCGCGGCGGCTGGGTTGGTTTGAGGTTCTCTCCCTCAAACGCCCGGCCACCTCCTTTGCTAGCATTACTGCTTCGCAGAAGGAGTTTACCGCTTCCCATTCCCTCTCGCTCCGGACCATGGCCTGAACCAGGGCCGGACGCGAGAGATCGCCGCCGCCGATCGCCTCTACGAGGGCATGGTGGTGCCCCTCCCCGCGCTGGGCAGACCGCCACTGTGTGCTCCACCGTGCCCTCCAGGCGTTCGTCACAACGGTGACACCCGGGCGTTTCCTCCCGCCCGATTATGAGCAGGAACCTCCCGAAACTTCCGTGTCCGGTGAGGACCTGCGTCAGGCGGTAGGTGAGGACGCCTCTCCAGCCACTCCTCAAAGACTTACCGCCACTATTGTGGCGTGCCCTGCACGGGGTTGCGACAGTCGCTCTCTCCATGCTACCATGAGATCGCACCGGAGGTCTGTCCGCTGAGCGGCAATTTGCCGCGATGTCGGAGTTTCCCCCCGGTGTAGTGCCTCCGCGCGCCACTCATACAGGCGCGCGAGGACTATCGCCGCCAGAACCCACGGTGGCAATCCGGCAAGGAGGCTCGCTGCCTCGCCGGAGATCGTGCGGTAGCCCCAGATCAGCCTAATGGCTACCACCTTTTGAGGCGCGTTCAGGTAGTGGGCGGCGCGCCGCCCTAAAGAACGCGCCCATACCCGGGCCCCGTAAAGGGCCATGGACCGCACGACTCCGGCAGCCCCCGCCCGCTCGAGTTTGGGAGCCAAACATCGGAACTCAAAGACAACTGGACCCTGGGAGTTATCGTCTATAATACATATTTTTATCTCTGTATATATGGATGCTAATCTCCACCTTTCATCTGTGTATCAAGATTGTTAAGCTCTTTTCCGGCGGCACCCCTCATGCAAAGCATTTTGGCTCCTGGTTTGTAAATCATCTGTTTCAATGTCACTTTCAACACCTTGCTGTGGTGTATTTGATACCAGAGAAGCCGAAAATTGACCCAGATAATGATTCCCTTGCAAATGAAACGACCACATCGTAGAAACAATAACACTGGTTGACTGACCAACTGTCAACTGTGATTGCTTTGATTGACACATCAACAACTTGCCCCTTCCGCCCGCGCCGACCTTATCGTGCAGATGCGCCAGTGGCTACTAATCTGCGCGACTGGCTTGGCATTCCGTTGTCACCCCTTGATGCTTGGCACCCGGGGCGGACCGCCCCCACCGCCCCCCCCTTACGCCGCCACTGATAGACCAATGCGTGATGATTTGAGGGTTAGAATTGTTAAAGCGGGAAGTGAATCCTATTGAAGCAGAGTCGGCCCATTTGTAGATACTGACCAAAGATCTGGATATAAAACAAAAAAAAAGTTCCAACATTTCCATTCAGAATGGTTTTATTAAACGTTACTACTAAGAAAATGGGTGATAACTCTCCAGTAATAGTAGATTATTAACCAAGGGGATAAAGCAGTGTCTTCTGTCGCGGGTGACGATTTACATCGCGAGCGTAACGAAGGACTCGAGGTTTACTCCCGAGCGTAGCGAGGGTGTTAAGACTAAGACAGCTTTATCACCGAGGAAAATACTTTACTTTTCGTACCATTTGCGAAAAAATTAACACAATAATAAATAATATGAGATAAGCATTTATTAAAAATAATGACAATTAAAAGTAAAAGTTAACTTTCGAAACATTGGTCCAATTATTGATAGAGTGAGTTACATTTTTGTTTGGTACATTTATTGTTGATGAGTTGATTTGAATCCGACAATTCACTGTCACTGTCGCTTTGATCTAACATCGTAACGTATTTTTAGAACATTAACTTATTTATAAAAATAAATTAAAATAAACTTAACGTTTATGTATGTGAAGATAACAAAAATACGACAAATTCCAAGACCAATATTTTTTGTCGGAAAAGCAAAGGCATCAAGCTCTGAATACGGCCTCGTCGGTTTTCGTAATTTTATTTAATAATCATAACTGCATAATAAATGCGTATTCCTTTTCCAAAAAGATGTATAATGCTTTATATAAAAACTCAATGGTGTAAACACAGATGTAGTTCAGTATAAACGGTAGGTAAGTACCTATTCCAAATTTAAATCACATTCTCCCCCTAGAGCATGAATGAAATTCAGTACAATTTTCTTTCCCTGTTTTTAACAGATTAAAAATGACTATTGTTATGTTCGCTTTTTGTGGCATAGAATGTCACTTTTTTGAGCAAGTGGTACGAAAAAAATAAATGATGCTGTTTTTGACAGAGTTTCGTCAACGGATTTAATTCATGGTGGAAACTAAATCCTTAAGTGTCTGAACATAACGAATTCTAAAGGCCTACTTTTCTGTTTTGAAAAATGGAAAATCTTGAAATGGATTGAAGCTGCAAAAATCTATCGACCATGAACAACAAAAAGTTGTGACCAAGAAAAAAGAAGTGGAGTGCCATTTTGAGTCGCCTTTTAGATGTTTTTCTCTTCCTGGCACGCTAAAATCTTCCTCTTAGAGGGGATTTCATTAGACAAAAGAGAGTTTTTTTAGTTAATCTATTGTCAAAATATGACCTAGTGCTAAAAGAGCACATGCAAAAGTGAACGGGTAGATTCTTTTTGTCCATTTAAAGACATTCAAAATGAGTTCAATATTTCGGAATTATTTTCGATAGTACTCCAGACATATCACATGTAGATCAGTGTTCATATTGAAAGCAATTAAGTTGCAGTGAACGAATGTTTTCTAGGTTTCTTCCCTAGAGCTGGAAAGACTGCAGTCAAACTTGTCGGGCACAAGGATATAATAACGCTGCAACCATGGCAAGAATTATGGTGAAAATAATGGTGGTGTATACAAGCAATAATTTAAGAACAAGCTGAAAACGTTGTTTATGCTTTGTGTTAATCAATTGCTATGGTGAACTCTTCCGGGAATGTTAGTTCAAGTGTAACATATTTCGGAATAGTAGAAGCGAGATAATTCGTTCTTTTCGTCATCCACATATTGATGAGAATTTCTAATGAAAATTGCTGGTGTTTGGGGGAAAATGTCTAGTAGAGACTACATGGAGTGCTCATCACGATGCTGTTAAATCACTAAGGAATATTTTGAGAAACTTGTATAAACACTCGAAGACATGTGTGACGCTAGCAGCAGCAAAGAAAACGTTGATACAAGAGATGCAGCATCTACACAGGTTTTTTTAAGTAATTGTGTTTCAGTGGCTTCTTGTAAAAGAAGTTTCTCAAAATTTTTGTTAATAAAATCTTACTTAAGACGTGCAAGGACCCAAACACGACCTACCAGTCTTTCCATATTGTCCATGGAAGAGAACCGAACAGTAAATTTTGATATATATTTTAGCAAAATAAACTCACACAATCGCGTTTAGTTTTTGTCGTTTTATTTTGAGGGTGCTCAATAGAAAGTCGCCCCGGGTGCCAACCCATGCTACGCCGCCACTGTGGTCTATAACCGACTCGTAGGCTACAAGTTAGATTTCTTAATATTTCAGGTATAAGAAAAACAGCCATTCGGTCTGGAAAATTATAACGTCAGCCAAAAGGTGCAAAAAACAGCAAAGTATCAAAAATAGACAATAAAAATAAAATCCAAACCAAATATAAATACTTATATCTAAAAAGTTCACATTATGTCGTAAAGCGTGATGATTTGAGGGTTAGAATAGTTAAAGCGGGAGTCTAGTAGCAACATCGAAACCAGTAGTGTCATACAGCTTTTCTTCATCGTTTTCAATTTGATGGCTACTTCATTGTCGCTATTCCGTCCTTTTTAACCGACTTCATATAAAGGAGGAGGTTTAGGGGTTTTTATGTAGTTATGTTACTCAAAGACGCCTTTTTTTTTGGTTGGGCAATCATCAAATAACTTCCCCCGCTCTGGGTGGAGCGGGGGGGGGCGTGTCAGACTTTTACTGACTAAAACCCACCCATGTTCCTTGTATTGCCCTTTACGTTCCGGGGCCGCGGTATCTCTTTCGAACAACCCGCAACCCCGGCAGGCGGAGGCTCTGGAAAGCCTTGCTACCATCTCTTTGAGGCGCGCGTGAAACACGAACGCGCCGTCGACACGGCCTGTTGTCAATAGACGGACGGACGGTGAGCTACCCATTGCTCACCGTCCACAGGCCTGCATCTACGGTGGCCGGGAGCCGTCTCGTGGTGACCGGCGCCCGGGGCGAATCCCGCGGCGGCTGGGTTGGTTTGAGGTTCTCTCCCTCAAACGCCCGGCCACCTCCTTTGCTAGCATTACTGCTTCGCAGAAGGAGTTTACCGCTTCCCATTCCCTCTCGCTCCGGACCATGGCCTGAACCAGGGCCGGACGCAAGAGATCGCCGCCGCCGATCGCCTCTACGAGGGCATGGTGGTGCCCCTCCCCGCGCTGGGCAGACCGCCACTGTGTGCTCCACCGTGCCCTCCAGGCGTTCGTCACAACGGTGACACCCGGGCGTTTCCTCCCGCCCGATTATGAGCAGGAACCTCCCGAAACTTCCGTGTCCGGTGAGGACCTGCGTCAGGCGGTAGGTGAGGACGCCTCTCCAGCCACTCCTCAAAGACTTACCGCCACTATTGTGGCGTGCCCTGCACGGGGTTGCGACAGTCGCTCTCTCCATGCTACCATGAGATCGCACCGGAGGTCTGTCCGCTGAGCGGCAATTTGCCGCGGTGTCGGAGTTTCCCCCCGGTGTAGTGCCTCCGCGCGCCACTCATACAGGCGCGCGAGGACTATCGCCGCCAGAACCCACGGTGGCAATCCGGCAAGGAGGCTCGCTGCCTCGCCGGAGATCGTGCGGTAGCCCCAGATCAGCCTAATGGCTACCACCTTTTGGGGCGCGTTCAGGTAGTGGGCGGCGCGCCGCCCTTTAGGGCGCGTTCTTTAGAACGCGCCCATACCCGGGCCCCGTAAAGGGCCATGGACCGCACGACTCCGGCAGCCCCCGCCCGCTCGAGTTTGGGAGCCAAACATCGGAACTCAAAGACAACTGGACCCTGGGAGTTATCGTCTATAATACATATTTTTATCTCTGTATATATGGATGCTAATCTCCACCTTTCATCTGTGTATCAAGATTGTTAAGCTCTTTTCCGGCGGCACCCCTCATGCAAAGCATTTTGGCTCCTGGTTTGTAAATCATCTGTTTCAATGTCACTTTCAACACCTTGCTGTGGTGTATTTGATACCAGAGAAGCCGAAGGTGCTACGTACTTCAAAATTGACCCAGATAATGATTCCCTTGCAAATTAAACGACCACATCGTAGAAACAATAACACTGGTTGACTGACCAACTGTCAACTGTGATTGCTTTGATTGACACATCAACAACTTGCCCCTTCCGCCCGCGCCGACCTTATCGTGCAGATGCGCCAGTGGCTACTAATCTGCGCGACTGGCTTGGCATTCCGTTGTCACCCCTTGATGCTTGGCACCCGGGGCGGACCGCCCCCACCGCCCCCCCCTTACGCCGCCACTGTGAACAACAACATCGCGAACATTGTTCGTAGTGGTGTTAACAGAGTCGGTAGAAACCGGGTCTCGGTGGAGTTTGCTTCCCCTCAGGATGCTAACTCTTTTTTGATAAACAGTTGCTTGTCTAAATATTGTTACACAGCATCAATCCCTTCATTCAACATCACAAGGATGGGTGTTGTCACAGGTGTTCCCTCAGAACTCACAGAAGATGAAGCCATGTCGTATTTGTCTGTGCCCTCAGGTTGTGGCCAAATTATAAAAGTAAGACGCATCAATCGCAAAACGCAAAGAGACGGGGTCAATGAATGGAGACCCACAGAAACATGTGTCCTGACCTTTGATGGGCAGGTGCTGCCAACCAGGATTTACTGTTGCTATACATCCCTTCCCGTTAAACAGTACATATACCCTACAATACAATGCCGAAAGTGTTGTAGGTTTGGACATGTAGCAAATCTTTGCAGGTCTAAACCACGTTGTAACAAGTGTGGCCACGATCACCCTGGTGACGGTTGTAATATTACAGAGGCTGAGGCGTTCTGTGCGCTTTGTTCAGGGAATCACTTTGCTAATAGCCAGTCATGTCCTGAGTATGGCAGGCAGAAGGCGATTAAGACGGTAATGGCTGAAAAAATCATCCCCTATGCAGAGGCATGTAAAATTATTCCTCTAGTTTCCCGCAACTATGCCAACATAGTTAAATCCTCTCCAACATCCCAGTCATATCGCAAAACTGTGACCCTCAAACCCAGAACCCATGCCCCACTTTCTCCATCATATGACAAAGTTGCTCATCAGCAGATAGTTAGCTCTCCACAACCCTCACAGCCTAATGGCTGTGCTTATAACAACAATTTTGCATCAAACAATATCAGTTCAATTATTGAACTTCTGGTAAAACTCCTTCCTACTCTTATTTCTTCTTCTTCTTCCAGCTCACAATTACCGTCCAACGTTGCCGACCAACTTATAACTCTACTTCTATCTATTAAAAATGGCGTCCCGCCTAGTATTCCTACAGTGGAACGTGAGGAGCGTGTGGCATAAAAAGCACGACCTCATATTCCTTTTAAATAAATACAAGCCTTTGGCTTGTTCTATAGCTGAGACTTGGCTCACCCCAAGTCTTAGCTTCCGCATGCCACACTTCAACATTCTCAGATGTGACAGATCTGATGGATATGGAGGTTCGGCTCTCCTAGTCAATGATCGGGTCCCACTTCTACCCCTTCCTTTGCCTTCACTCACAGGAGAAATGAGTATTGTGGCGGGAAGGGTGGAAGGTATTACAGTGTTTTCAATATACATTGCTCACCCTCGGCATGAATTTCTGGACACTTTAAAAACCACTTTCTCTAATACTCAAGGACCAATTATGGTCATGGGTGATTTTAACTGTCACCATTATAGATGGGGGTCCGAACGCTGTGATGCCTTTGGTGTGGCTTTGGTTGAGATTTTGGATGATCTGGATCTCTGTATCCTCAATAATGGGTGCCAAACTCGCAGATCTCTTCCTGGACAACAAAAGAGTTTTTGTGTTGACCTAACATTTTGTTCAGATGAGTTGGCGGCTTCGGCCCATTGGGATTGTACGTCCTTGTCGCATGGTAGTGACCACTACCCTATAGTAATATCTTTGTTTAATAAGACCTATTTAGAGAAAAGTTCTCCTCCACTTCTGAAATATAACTTGTCCAAACCAGATTGGGCAAAGTTTGTATCATTATTGGAGGATAAAATTGAAGTTTTGCCAAATTTAAATTCAAGTTTGTTTGATTCTCCTGGTCACCACCATGCCAAAAGCTGCTATGAGGGTTTTGTTACAGCCGTCACCTCCAGTGCTGATTCCTGTTTTCCATTAAAAAACAGTGCCCGAAATAAAATTCCATCACCACCGTGGTGGGATCCAGAGTGCACTTCGGCAGTCAGGGACAGGAATGCGGCCGAGGTTTGTTACAATACAGATATGACCACTGAAAATCTGTTGGCATACTGTCAGATTAATGCCAGAACCAAACGCCATCTTCGCAAGAGGAAACGTGCGGGTTGGGTTAAATTCTGCACATCTTTGGCTCCCTCTACACCTGTGTCAGCAGTTTGGAAGAATATCAATAGGTTCAGACATGGGTGCTCTCCATCAGTTTCTTCCCCAATCACTAGGGAAACAGCTGAACTTTTTTTTGATAAAATTGCTCCACCATACGTTCCATGTCTTCCTGAATGTGTAAACATGACCATTCAATATATATCAGAGGACCCTTTTGATGCGCCATTTACTTCGGAGGAACTGAGTGTGGTACTCAGTCATGTCCGGGACTCAGCCCCGGGTATTGATGGTGTGCCATATTCTTTTATTACCTATTCTGGTGAAAAGGCTAAAACCTATTTTTTAAATATATTAAATTTTGCTTATATTCATGGTTGGGTCCCAGATCAATGGAAATTGCAAATAATTATCCCACTTTTGAAACCAGGCAAACATGCAGATGATCCGAATGGGCTTAGGCCAATTGCTCTGTCTTCAGTCCTAGCCAAATTACTGGAGCACCTAATTAAAAACCGTCTCGAGTGGATTGTTGAGTCGAGAGACTTACTGCCGAACTACCAATTTGGCTTTAGGAAAGGACTTGGTACTATGGACAGTGTTGGTACTTTAGTTGCGGACATACGCTTAGCGTTTTCAAAAAATGAGTCGGTTGTAGCTACCTTCCTGGACATTTCCTCTGCGTACGACAATGTACTTCTTCCAGTACTCAGGCAAAAATTGCAACAGCTGAGTTTACCGGTTAAGAGGATACGATGTATATGTGAGTTACTGATGTCCCGCTCGCTGGTCCTGAGAGTCCAGGGAGAGGAATTCGATGAGAGGCAGATATGGAAGGGACTCCCACAAGGATCCCCCGTCAGTCCCATATTGTACAACCTGTATACGGCGGAAATTGGGTCCTGCCTAAATAACAATTGTCAGATCCTACAATATGCCGATGACATTGCCCTGTACGTGACAGACTCCTCTATTGTCGATGCCGCGTCATCTTTGGGCCTCTCTCTGGATTCCTTGAATCAGTGGCTTTTAAGTCATGGCCTGTCGCTATCTGCGCCAAAAAGTTCGGCAGTAATCTTCTCTCGTAAAAGAACCACTCCTCATGTTACAATCGACATTTTAGGCCAAAATACTCCAATAGTTAATAAAGTAAAATTTTTAGGCGTCATTTTGGACACAAAATTATCCGGCAAACATCACATAAATTTCCTAATTAAAAAATGTGAAAGAACTATTTCAATTTTAAAAGTTCTTGCGGGCGTTTGGTGGGGTGCTCATCCCTACACCATGAAATTGGTTTACAATGCCTTAGTTCGTAGTGTTTTGGACTATGGAACCTATCTTCTGATCCCGTGCAACAAAGGTGCCTTAGTTGGACTGGATAAGATTTCGTCTAAATGCCTTCGAATCATCTCAGGTTGTAAGAAATCCTCCCCCATTAACGCGTTGCAGGTTGAGTGTGCTGAACCCCCTCTGGCCCTTAGACGTCAATATCTGGCCTCCCGATTTTTATCTAAGTTCATATGCAGAACATCACACCCCCTTATAGAAAAATTGTACGAATTAGATGCCATAAGTACAAATTCAAACTATTGGAAAAATAAAGAAATACCCCTAATTTTGAAATCTTTTCGAGAAATCCTAAATTTAGCATGCCCAATTAGTCAGTTTCCCAGATTGCCCCTTTTTAATTTTGCGTATAATGTTTTAAGTTATGTTCCTAAAATTGTCTTTAACATTGGTATATCCAAAAAATCCCCGTCAGCAAACTCGATGTTCAACGCGGTGGTGGGCGAGCGATGGAATGGTTTCTAATTATTTTTTACGGATGCTTCGAAATTGTCTGAACTTAACCACACTGGAGCGGCGGTCTATTACCAGAGCTCTAAAATAATTTTACAGTTTAAGTGTCCGAAGGAGTCTTCTCAAATTGTAAACAAATTTAACCATTTTTTTGCATCAGTTGGCTAAGAAACCACCTACCCTGATGGCAGGAAGGCAAAAGGTCAGCCAGTCCTCAGTCCCTCTGAAAATACCCTATTTCTTAGACCTATAGACCATCGAGAAACACACAGAATCATACAAAATTTAAAAAACAAAAAAGTCGTGGAATTGATGAACTACCGCCATCCCTCATTAGACAGTGTGCAGAAGAACTAACTGTGCCTTTTTGTGTACTAATAAATCAATCCTTTGATGAAGGTATCTTTCCTGATCAACTTAAAAAGGCTATTATAAATCCACAGTTTAAGAAAAATTCAAAAACTGATCCCAATAATTACCGAACTATAGCTCTTCTACCCACGGCTTCAAACATTTTTGAAAAGGCTATGTGCGACCGGGTGTACAGCTTTTGTGAAAGATATAAAATCTTTGACGAAGGTCAAAACGGTTTTCGGAAACATCGATCAACAACTCTAGCTGTCTATAAATATATGCAACAAGTCCTAAACACTATAAATGATAAAAATATCCTATTGGCATACTTTTGGATATGACAAAGGCATATGACAAGGTACGATTCAAAATTTTACTTGATAAATTATACGGAATAGGAATACGGGGAACAACGCATAAGTGGTTTGCATCCTACCTAAAGGATAGAGAACAATATGTACAAATAGAATATTTCAACCAGGATCAAAAACAAATAATTCAAGTTAGATCTGAAAAGAAAATCATAAATGCATCAATACCTCAAGGCAGTGTCATTGGATGTCTTCTATTCATCATCTACATCAATGACCTCCCCAAAATTATGAAAGAGCCATGTGTGCTCTTCGCAGACGACATTTCTCTACTTACCACATACCAAACAAACAATAATGTAAATGATCAATTAAACACAATTTTTAACAAAACATCAAAATGGATGGTCGAGCACAACCTTGAGATTAATTATAAAAAAACCAAACTAATAACTTTCTACACCCATCAAAAATCCCCATTACCAGTCAATTTCTCAACGAACGGCACAAAAATTGAAGTAGTTAACGACTTTACGCTATTAGGACTCACAATAGACACACACATTTCTTGGAAACCTCATATAAAAAATGTACGGTCAAAATTATCGACATTCAGTTATGCACTTCGAGAAGTCAAAAAAACTACCGACTTGCAAACTGCACTTACTACTTACTACGCCTATGCTCATGCATGGCTCAGCTACGGCATAATAATGTGGGGAAATAGCACAGACGCGCCTACACTTTTCATTCTCCAAAAGAAATTAATTCGTATCATAGTTAATATTGAACAAACCGACAGTTGTAAACCTTTCTTTATAAAACATAAAATACTTACCCTACCATCTATATATATTCTGGAAATATGTAAATTTGTCCGAAAATACACGAACTTTTTTACAACCCGCGGTGATAAACATAGCGACCGCTCTGTTCGATACAAAAACATGTTAATGTTACCCTCTTCGCGCATGAAACTACATTCTAACAGCCCCTACGTAATGTCTATAAAAATATTTAATAAACTACCAGATGCAATGAAAAATGAAACTAGCGACAGAACTTTTACAAATAAACTAAAACAAATATTGATTAAAAAAGCATATTACACAATAAACGAATACACGAATGACAAACAAATACATTTAACACAAACAGACACTAAACATTATTAGTCCATAGATATATACTATTATTGTAAAGTGTGCTTTAATCTAATTTGATAATTACGAATAAATTTAATTTGAATCCTAACAATATGTTCCTATAACTGATCTCAATTTTTATTTTATTTTTGTTATAATTTAGTTTTTTTAATATTTTATTAGAATAAGTATAATTTAATAATTTTGTTGATTTCAATTTAAATAATTTATTTATAATTTGGTAATTAATATTAAGAATTTGTTTAATTTGTTTGCTGTGCCCTACAGGGTCCATAATTGTACCTTAGCTTTAAGCCTATTTTAAGATCTTCAGACATTATGGAATGCAATAAAGATATGAATATGAATATGTATTCACTGGTGAGTGTGTGGCTGTATTGGAAGCTTGTCTTTTTATACAGTCGCATCATAATATACACAAAGCCGTTATCTTCACAGACTCTCTTAGCTGCCTGCAAGCCTTAAAACAAAACCCTTTTAAAAGTAAATTGCACAGCTACCTGGTTTTAAAAATTAAAGACTCCTTATTATCTTGTGCTACCAATCAAAAAGAGGTTCAGCTAGTTTGGATACCTAGTCACTGCGGTATTAAGAGAAATGAGTGCGTTGATGCATCGGCTAAAGATGCTTGCTCATCGTCAGTAGCTGATCTTTTCCACAATAGCCTTCAGGGGTATGACTTATTGAATCTTCCACGAACTAACCTTCAGTCATCGTGGCAGGATCAATGGAATATCACTGGGGGAAAAAAGGCAGGTTTTATTACGCAGTACAACCAACCATCAAACCAAAACCTTGGTTCTATGGGTACAAAAAAGTCTCCAAACCTGTTATATCCGTCATATGTCGTATTCGTCTAGGTTTCTGTAGTACTCCTGTTTTCTTGCAAAAAATCCGGGTTAGGGACTCCTCTCTTTGCGAGTGCGGGTTGGAAGAAGGTACTCTGGATCACATCTTCTTTGAATGCTCAAACAACATTCCACCTTTAGATCTGTACTAGCTTTTGCCCGCGGCTTCGCTCGCGTTAAATTCGGGGTAACACAGTTCCCCTTGCGCCTTATTGATTTGTAATAGCAACGCTAAGTTTTCCCTTTTCTTCCCTCTTTCTCCCTCACATCCCACTTTTTTTTAAATAAAAATTATCCTATGTCCGTCTCCTGGTTCCCAACTATCTCTGTACCAAAATTCATCGAAATCGGTGTAGCCATTAAAGCGTGAAGAGGTAACAAACAAACAAACAAACAAACTCACTTTCGCTTTTATAATATTAGTAAGGATAGACGTCTTCCTAAATTTAAAATCCCTCTTCCGACTAATTTCCCCTCCCTGCTTACATACTCCTCTCCCGAACTGTTTGTGGCGCTGATGACTTTCATCCGTCACAATAACATTAAATTATAAATCTGAATGTGTGGGTGTGGTATGCGTTTATTCTATGTTTTAACAATTTTAATATTTATTTATTTCTATTTTTTGTTTGTTTCAGTCCCATGCTAACCCGACAAGATTCACGTGGTGTCAAAGAATTTAATTTGCGATCTTGATTTATCTAACATTAGATTCGTGTTTTTTTTTACCATGCACACTTGTTTTTCCAATTCACTGGACATTGGCAGAATAGTCGACATCGGCTCTAATTGCCATTAAACAAAAATAGAATAGAATAGACTAGGATACCTAAAAGTGTGCGCGTCAAAAATGGGAAAGCGTCCTTGCGACTCTTTTGTCATCTTTTTTAAGAATTGGTTTGATAATAGTTAGTTTTAGTTTCTCAAGAATTACCACATTCAATGCAAAGAAGATGACGTAACTGTAAAAGATGAAAGAAAATGTGATTGTAAAAGGTGTTTACAATAAAACGATCGAAGGTGTACTCAATTATAATTTAATAGTCACTTGAGAATAATGTACAATGCTTATGCTAGCGAACTAAATAAATGTGCGATACAATAGTACAAGTTGAATACGATTTATAACATTCACCACAACACGTTATTAAAAGTTACTAGAAATGAATTCGTTAGAAGAATAAATTTTTGTATCCAAGAAAATAGACCCATTTTGAGCAATTAAGTCAGCTTGCCATTTTTTGTAAATAAATAAATAAATATCTTGGGACAACTCACACACGGCTATCTGATCCCAAGCTAAGCAGAGCTTGTGTTATGGTAACCAGACAACTGGTATACATACTTATATAATTTATAAATACATACATATTATAGATAAATCACAGCCAGACACAGAACAAACAATCATGCTCATCACACAAAGTTTGTCCTGAGTGGGAATCGAACCCACGACCTCCGGCTTAGCAGTCAGGGCCACTAACCACTAGACCAACAGGCCCGTCGTAAATTAATTTAAGATTTCATTGTTTTCCTTTCATTTAATTTATGAAGTTTGTTAAAGAGATTTCATCCTTATTAACCCTAACGATCGATGCAATAAAAGTACAGGATGCAACTTTTACAGATTTCAGTCGGTTCGATTACCAAGTGCGGCAAGGGAATTTTTAAAAATCTTTGAATGTTTTCTTTCTTTTCAAAAATAAAGGAATGTTTTCTTTAAGTAAAATTTTGTATCTAAACTTTAGATACAAAATTTTACTTAAAGAAAACATTCCTTTATTTTTAGTAAGAAGTACTCTTAATACTTTAGATTCTAAAGTATTAAGAGTACTTCCCCTTCAGGTGGCATTACAAAATTCCACCCTGTATATTTTCTCAAGACTTACAAATTCACTTATAGAAAAACTTAATTAAAGGTTGTGCACGAGCTCTTGTTTATTAATACATTTGATCAGTTTCGATGGAAGAAAAAAATGTTCGTTCTAATTTCTTGATAAAATATTTATTGATTCTAAAAGGTATTTACAATGAAACGGTCAATTATAAAATTCAATAGTCATTTAACAATAAGGTAAAATGCTTATGCTAGCGAACTAAATAAATGTGCGATATAATGGTATAAATTGCAAATAAATTATAAATCACTAAGCGTAGCTTCAAATAAGAATACATATTTAACAAAAACTTAAAATAATGTCAATGTTTTAACATAACAAACAAAACAAATGAGCAGATAGTTATGAAAAAAATGCGGCGGGCGCGTCACACCAGCGGTAGCGTGTTCGATGTGGATTATTAATTAATTTTATTTTAGTAAAAACCACGATCACAGTTATCACATATGTAAGGTTTTTCATAAGTATGTGTACGAATAATTATGTTCAGTTAAAAATTGCTTGTGACTTATGCTCAGATGTATTACACTTGTAAGGGTTCACATCAGTTTGTGTACGAACATGACTTGTTAAATTACATTTTTGACTGAAACTACGCTCACACGCATCACACTTGTAGGGTTTTATTCCAATGTGTGTATTCATATGACTTGTTAAATTACTCTTTTCACTGAAACTACGCTTACATACATCACACTTGTAAGGTTTTACACCAGTGTGTGTACGAATATGTTTTGTCAAATTCCTCTTTTTACTAAAACTAATATTACAAACATTTCACTTGAAAGGTTTAACACCAATGTGTGTACGAGTATGACTTGTTAAATGACTCTTTTGATTGAAACTCCGATCACATACATCACACTTGTAAGGTTTTATTCCAGTGTGTGTATACATATGACTTGTTAAATTACTCTTTTGACTGAAACTACGCTCACATACATCACACTCGTAAGGTTTTATTCCAGTGTGTGTATTCATATGAGTAATTAAAAATCTCTTGCGACTGAAACTACGCTCACACGCATCACACTTGTAGGGTTTTATTCCAATGTGTGTATTCATATGACTTGTTAAATTACTCTTTTCACTGAAACTACGCTCACATACATCACACTTGTATGGTTTTATTCCAGTGTGTGTACGAATATGACTTGTTAACTTACTCATTTTACTGAAACTGCGCTCACATACATCACACTTGTAAAGATTTATTCTAGAGTGTGTTTTCATATGAATTGTTAAACTACTATTGTGACTGAAACTACGCTCACATACATCACACTTGTAAAGTTTTATTCCAGTGTGTGTATTTATATGTCTTGTTAAATTACTCTTTTGACTGAAACTAAGCTCACATATATCACACTTGTAAGGTTTTTCACCAGTGTGTGTACGAATATGAATTGTTAACTTACTCATTTGATTGAAACTACGCTCACATAAATCACACTTGTAAGGTTTTACACCAGTGTGTGTACGAATATGAATTGTTAAATTACTCTTTTGACTGAAATTACGCTCACATTCATTACACTTGTAAGGTTTTATTCCAATGTGTGTATTCATATGACTTGTTAAGTTACTCTTTTGACTATAACTACGCTCACATACATCACACTTATAAGGTTTTTCACCAGTGTGTGTCTTCATATGTCTTATTAAATTACTCTTTACACTAAAATTAAGAGTACATACATTACAATTGTAAGGGTTTTCATCAGTGTGTGTACGAATATGTATTGTTGAGCGCTTTTGAGTGTTTCGGGTAGTTTTCGAGTCCGATACTAGGTTTGTATTTTGTTCAGCTGGTTGTGAGTCTTCTAATTCTGTTCTTCGCAAGTTTAATTCTGGATCGTTCGCTGTTGTCGACCCTGTGATAATAAAACGGGTGAGTTCACCTTTACAAGTAGGTTGGGAATGAGCAGCGTAAAAAGAAATCAAATTAACAGGGATATTTTGTTGATGACATTATTGTGGCATACTTTACACTTACATCGTGTAAAAAAGGAGCAATAACATTTAAGGGGCATACAGCCGTGGCACTCGCTCGTTGCCCTCTGAAAGAAGTTGAGGTAACAGAGAGGGTAAAAAACCCACTCTGTTACACAGCTAAGGTGATAAACAGTCTTAGCGCATGTTATCAGTTTCTCAAATACTATACTTTTAGAAAAACGACATTTTGCTTTTGTTACATAGAGAAAAGAATATATTTGCGACCGTATTTTTACACGACTGCCCCAAAAAAGGAGTGTTATGTTTTTTTTGTGTATGTTTGTATGTATATATTTTCTTTATTCCATCATAACTTCTAAACACCTTAACTGATTTACATGTATGGGGTATCATTAGAATCCTTGCATTGTCCCGAGTAACATAGGCTATTGAAAAAGTATATAAATGCAATGTGGCGGGTATGATAAATAAATGAACAGCCACATATATATACCTATATATTTTTAATTTATTCTGTTAATGCATGTGATTATCGTCTAGGATTTGACGAGTGGATTCCAAAAATTTAAATAAGTATGTTACATTGTTAATCAAAACTGTCGATTAAAAAAAATATTTGTCAGTTGATCCGTTGACAACAAACAAGGTGCGCCATCTAGTGGCAATTAGAAGAACTAGTGACGAGTAGATTAATTTATAAATAGTCTATTTCTATTCCAGAAAATCACAACAATGTGTGCCAAACTGAAATTTTATTGGCTCAGTACCTAGGTTCGAACTTCAAAGCAGATATAGGCAGTTAAATACAGATAACATTAAAAACACGAAATCCTTTAAAAGTTTCATTTTTCTTATGGATGTACGGAACACGTCAGAAAACAAAACTACCATGTTTTATATGAAACTTATCACTAAAAGGTTTAAAATAAAAATAAATAATTTAAAAAACACGACTGCAATGTCATAAAAATGAACTAAAAAGAAAAAAAGAACAAGATGTGTGCTAGGAAGAAAGATAAAAAGAAATCGAAAGCGAAACAAAAATTATCATCGCGGTCGAGGGACCAATCTGTAGAATACTTTCTCGTATAAAAAGTCCCCGACTGCGATGAAATTTTTTGTTTAACATGGCAGTCGTCATTCATTTCAGTATCTTCTTCGCTTTCTAACTGGCACTGACGAAGCGGCATTTTATCTTAAATGAAGTGTTTCGAATACAAAAACCACTTTGAAAAATACACTAATGAGCAGAGTATAACTATAAGAAACTTGGCTTTTGCCGCATGATGTCGCCTTTCTAGGACAAATTAACGATGATTTTGGTTATACTGGCAATTCGGCAGTCGACACTTCGGCGGGAGTACTACGTGGAAGACCCTATGGAGGAGTGGCGTTGTTGTGGAGGAAGAGCCTATTTCCATCTGTCACACCTATTAGCTGTAACAACGTACGCCTTATAGCTATCAAGGTACAGGTGACACAGGATCGCTCCGTGCTAATATTCTCGGTATATATGCCTACGGACTCAAACGATAACGTCGCTGAGTTTACGGAGTGCCTAAGTGAAATTAGTGCGATAATAGAAAGTCATAATTTGCAATCAGTGATCATTCTCGGTGATTTCAACGCTCACCCCGGCGAGCTATTCAGTGATGAACTGTTAAGTTTTTGTGCGGAACAGCGCTGGACCTGCGCGGATCTGGACCTACTGCCGCGAGGTACGTACACTTTCTTGAGTGACGCGCACGGTTGCCACCGCTGGCTGGACCATTGTGTAGTGACTGAGTCCGCGAGGAGTGTGACCGTTAGTGCAACTGTGTTGTATGATACGTATTGGTCGGATCACATGCCTATACAAATACAGTGTAACTTTAACATGATAAGACCTACAATTGTAACACCTAATTTGAGCAGAAATAGCATAATATGGGGTGAACGGGACCGTATTGAAATAGATAAATACAGGGAAATATGTAATACTAAGCTAAGGGAAATAAATTTTCCATTAGAATTTAAGGAATGTGCTAACGGGTTTTGTGCGAATGTTAGCCACAAGCCCATTTTAGATAATATGTACAAAAACATTGTCTGTGTACTTACCGAGGCTGCCCAATGTCCCAGTAGTGTGGGCACAAGAGGGGCGAAAAGGGGTAAACGCATAGTCGGGTGGAATAGGCATGTTAAGCAAGCTCACGCGGATGCTCGGCTGGCGTTTCAAATCTGGAGTACTTCGGGTAAACCCGATTCTGGTCATGTGTATAAACATATGTATGACACGAGAAAAATCTTTAAGACAAAGTTAAGATGGTGTCAGAATAATCAGAATAAAATAAAAATGGATATAATAGCTGAACATCACAAAGAGAAGGATTTTTCAAGATTCTGGAAGAACACCAACAGATTGAACACTGGGCCGGGCATCCCCGTTAGTGTGTCGGGGCAACACGAGCCTACCACTATAGCAAATTTGTTCGTGGACCATTTCAAAGTGGAATCTTTTCTTGGTTCAGCATTGCAGGTGGTCGATGCTGAGGATTGTCAAATGGAGATAAATGTCAGGTTCTTAGCGAAAGATGTCGCTACTGTTATTAAAAATATGGTTAGGGGCAAGTCTCCGGGGCATGACTACCTCAGCATCGAACACCTGCAGCATGCAGGAGTTCACTTGCCACGGGTGTTGGCAATGTTCTTCTCGCTCTGTTTGAGTCACGCTCATCTGCCCAGCGATCTGATGAAAACCGTGGTTGTTCCTATTGTGAAAGATAAGACCGGGGACACATCGGATCTCGCGAACTATAGGCCCATATCCCTTGCCACTGTCATTGCCAAGGTACTGGACAGTTTGCTTGATAGGCATATGGCCACCCGCATCGAATTGCATGATGCGCAGTTTGGGTTCCGACCTGGTCTCTCCACGGAAAGTGCCATACTGTCTCTCAAGCATACGGTCCATTATTATACATCTAGGAAAACGCCAGTTAACGCGTGTTTCCTGGACCTTTCCAAGGCATTCGATCTGGTGTCATATGATTTACTGTGGCAGAAACTGATGAAAGATACCACAGTTGATAGGGGGGTTATATCGATACTACGGTACTGGTATAACAATCAGACCAATTGTGTGAGATGGGCAGGCTCGTTATCGGGTGTGTATAGGCTGGGGTGCGGGGTGAGACAGGGCGGCCTGACCTCCCCCCGCCTCTTCAGTCTGTATATAAACCGGTTGATCGTTGAGCTCAGCAATCAAGAAAACACTCGCTGCCCGACCGCCGCCGCGTACGGACGTGCTACCTGCTCGCCCCGCCGCTATTGTGTTGTGTCAGTGCTCGCCCGGTTCGTCACGCTCGCGTGACGTCATCCGTAGTCTCGGACTACGCCCGCAACAATTGCTGTCTTTTTCATTGATTGTTTGTTCTGTGTCTGGGTGTGATTTATCTATAATATGTATGTATTTATAAATTATATAAGTATGTATATCAGTTGTCTGGTTACCATAACACAAGCTCTGCTTAGCTTGGGATCAGATAGCCGTGTGTGAGTTGTCCCAAGATATTTTATTTTTATTTATTTATTTTATTCAAGACAGCTCTTGTTACAGTATTTCTCTTTTGGAAATTGTGTCAAACGTTATACTTGCCCCCTCTGGGAAAATCCACTGTTTCGTGGTTCTTGGTGGAAACCTTACGGTGCCAACGAAGCCAAGAGGTGTTGACCCGATACACCGAGTCTACCCCCTTCAGGGGTGACCAAAATTGGAAGGGCACTGAACACACGGCCTTGGGGGATCTCCTAGTCGCGCCCAGTTGCTTAACCCCGTTCTCTTTCAGCATTCACCCGGGACGTCTGGGTGTGTCTACCCCAGCGCCCCGGACCGGTCTTAAGACCCTAGGGCCCCGCTGCTCATTAAGACTAGCAGCGGGTTTACAAGCTTAGGGCACACCATAGGTACTCACCTCCCTGTCATACACAATCCCGACAGGGGGGCTACACACCCCCGGGCCCACCCACCCGGGAAGTTAGGATTTTTAGGGCCTTAGGGAGCTTCACTCATGCCGGTTAACTTTTAACCGCCTTAAGGCTATTTTTCCATTATGGCGTCGGAGAACCCGCACAAGGCGTTTCTCTAACGCTTGTTCAAGGAATTGCCTCATTTAGAGGCTAAATATGGCGCCGAACTCGCAGCACTGGAGCGCAATTCCATTGCGCAGTTCAGTGACTGTCTCGACAGCCCGCTCTCGCCTCCGCCTGCCGACAAAGGCAGACCACTTAGCGAGCTAATCCTGCCGCCGGTGAATCGCCCTTTATCCGGGATGACAAAGGGTTCCGAGAAACCGGACCCCTCTCCCCTCCCCTCGACCTCCGCCGCCGCTGCGTATACCAGCCGGCCAGCTAGCCCTAGCAATACCCCCGCTGCGACTTCAGCTAAAAAGCTGAAACCCCCTCCTCCGGTCTTTCTTCAAGAGAAAGCCAAATGGACTGACGTGTCCAAGTTGTGTCTGGCTCACAAGATCCAGTACACAAAGGCCACCAACACCCAACAGGGTATCAAAATAACCGTCCCATCCGCTTCTGATTATAGGGAGCTGATCCGTCAACTGCGTGAAAGGAACATCGCCTTCCACACCTACACTCTCCCAGAGGAAGCGCCCACCCGTGTGGTGATCAGGCGCGTCCCGAAGGAGATCGCATCGTCCGACATCCTGGAAGACCTCAAGGCCCAGGACATCCCAGTCACAGCCGTCCACCGCCTTCACAAAGCGAGAGGAGGCGAACAGTACGATATGGTACTGGTCGTCTGCGAACCAGTGGAGGGTCACCATCCCATTTTTAAAATAAAATCCGTCTGCTCTCTTACAGGCATAGCAGTCGAGAAACCGTACAGGTCCCACGTCATCGGGCAGTGCCACCGATGCCAGCTCTACGGGCACAGTCAGAGGAACTGTTACGCGCCTCACAGGTGCGTCAAGTGCCTGGGCGACCACGGCACTGCTGACTGCCCACGTCCGAAAGACATCGCTCTCTGCACAGAGCCACCCAGCTGTGTGCTATGCTGCCAGTCCGGGCACCCGGCTAACTACCGAGGCTGCCCCAAAGCGCCCAAAGCGTCCTCCTCGAAGTTGGCGAAGCGTGCCCACGCCCGCTAGCAGCGAGAAAGCCCCTCAGTTAGGATTCCCTCCTCGCAGATGCCCGAGCGCCTCAGTCCACAGAGGCCCATCCCATGGACTCAACAGAGCCACCAGCGAGCTTTCCCAGCTCTCGCACAGGCTAAGTCCAACCCCATCCCCGGGCTCTTAGATGCCCCCGTCCCTCCGCCCATTACTCGCGAAATCGTTCCCGCGCCCTCTCAACTCGCGCCTTCTCAACCCGCGCCCCATCATCCCGTGGCCTCCGGCCCCGCGACCGGAAATGGTAAAAGGAATTATGAAATAATCACCAGGGCTTTTGGTGTTTTTGTCACCGCTGAAGCCGACCGTATGGCAGCCGAAATCAAAGCTGCCAATGGTGATGCCGCTGAGTTGAACCGCATCTGGGATTCATATCCCACGATCCTGGCAAACCTCCGACAGCTTACATATAAATAAACGTTCCAATGGCTAACAAAAATTTAAGTTGCTTCAAACCCCGTTCCCTCAAGTTAGGTTATTTTAACGCCAACGGCATTAGAGACCAACGTGATGAGATCGCCTCGTTTTTGCGCGACCATCAAATAGACATTCTCCTCATCCAGGAAACCTTCCTCAAGCCTTATCATCGCGACCCGAAAATTGCCAACTATCGCGTAGTTCGCAACGATCGGTCGCGCTGTCACAAAGGCGGTACGTTAATTTATTACAAGAAGGAATTGCACTGCATCCCTCTAGATCCTCCTCCCTTAAAGTATCTCCTCGAGGTATCCATTTGTCGGCTTGGTATGACCGGTCACCAGCCAATCACCATCGTTTCCGCGTACATTCCTCCCGCTAGTTCATCAGAGGATCATACACCTCTCATGGACGACCTGACTTCCCTATTCGGCTTGAGGGACTCCGTTATCATAGCGGGTGATCTCAACGCCAAGCACCCCGCCTGGAATAGTTCGACGACCAATCCCAGAGGGAGAGCCCTCTTCAACTTAGGTGACAGACTTGACTTTGACCCCATCGCGCCTATGGAACCCACTCACTTTCCCCACGACCCCGCGCACCGCGCCGACGTACTCGACTTAGCGCTTCTCAAAAATATCAACCTTAGGTTGCATACTATTGAGACGATTCACGAGCTAGACTCCGATCACCGCCCAGTTTTTCTTCACTTAGTTCCTCGCTCGGGCCCTTCTGACCCCAGCCAGCCCAAACCTGCCCAAGTCCAAGTGATAACTGACTGGAGGAAAGTCAGCGAAAAGCTGAATTCCGCCACGTCACCTCACCTGGACGCCATCCCCGATCACATAGTTTCGGCCGCAGACACGACGGCCGCTATCGACTCGTTTACAGAACACGTTCAATCCATACTAAAGGATTGTTCACGGGAAGTCCCAGCAATGAGTGATCATCGCTGGCGTCTACCCGCTGACGTACGTGATCTGATAACCAACAAGAACGCGGCCATTCGTGTCTACAGCCATTTTCCCTGCGACGCGAACAAGGCTCACATGCGCTCATTACAGCGTGCTGTAAGAAAACGCACTAGTGAGCATCGTTCGAATCGTTGGGACAATGAGCTCAGCGAACTCGAACCCACCCATCAAGCCTTTTGGCAACTACAGAGAAGAATGCGCGCTACCGAGGAGGCTTCGATGCCCCCGCTCATTCGTCCGGACAAAAGCGTCGCATTCGATGACTCTGAAAAGGCAGAATGCCTAGCCGACAGTTTGGAGTCCCAATGCTCCCCTAGCTCACAACCGGTCATCAAGCGTCACCTCGACAAGGTGAACGCAGAAGTAGAACGAAGAGCTGCCCTACCTCCCGTAGAAGACCCCGATGATCCTCTGCCCCTCGTCACGCCCGACGAAGTGCAAGACATCATCAAAAGGCTTCAACCACGGAAAGCTCCCGGCTCCGACGGTATCACCAATAGGGTAATTAAACTCCTCCCCGCTCAGCTCATCATCCTTTTGGCGGCCATCTTTAATGGCGCCTTGAGCAACAACTTCTTCCCCCAGATATGGAAAGAGGCCACTGTTATCGGTATCCCCAAGCCAGGCAAGCCCAAGTCTGAGCCCACGAGCTACCGACCCATCAGTCTCCTGAACGCACTCGGCAAAATCTATGAGAGACTTATTTATAAGCGACTCAGAGATTTCGCCGAGACTAAGAGTCTCATTCCCAACGAGCAATTCGGCTTCAGGACCGAACATTCGTGTATCCAACAGGTCCACCGCATCGTCGAACACATGAGCGCTGGTTTCCAGCGCGGGGCGATGACGGGCGTACTATTCTTCGAAATAGCGAAAGCTTTCGACAAAGTCTGGCACAACGGCTTATTATACAAGCTGTACTCACTAGGAGTGGCCGGACCGTCTCGTGCTCATCTTACGGAACTTTTTGTCGAACCGCACCTTCCGCTATCGCATAGGGGCCTCATTTTCTTCCCCTCATCCTATTAGGGCCGGTGTCCCTCAGGGTTCCGTCTTATCCCCCCTCGTCTTCACGCTGTTCACTAGCGATATTCCCAAGAGCAAAAAAGCTCAGTTAGCTCTGTTCGCGGATGACACGGCCATTTATTATACTGGCCGCTGTACAAACGCTATCGCCCGTACCCTCCAGACCTCAGCCGACGTCCTAGGCGCTTGGTTCAGGAAATGGAGAATCGAGGTGAATCCCGGTAAAAGTCAGGCGGTTATTTACTCCAAACCGCGCTTTAATCCTCCGATCCCCAGTCCGATCTCTATGTACGGCAAGCCTATCCCCTGGGAGAAGCAAGCCAAATACTTAGGTGTCATTCTAGACAGTCACTTGTCCTTCGCGGCACATATCAAAGCGGCTCGTTCGCGCGCTGCCTTTGCTATGGGTAGGCTTCACTTTTTAATTCAGGCAAAAAGCAAATTGTCACTCAAGTGCAAATTGCGTTTACACACCGCGGTCATCCGTCCCATGATCCCATCATGACATACGCATGTGTCGTGTTCGCCCACGCCAACCCGCGTTTCCTTCATAAGATGCAGATCTTGCAAAACCGATACCTTCGTAAAATCACGGGAGCCCCTTTTTACGTCCGTAACGATAGTCTTCACTTAGACTTAAGAATCCCCACCGTCGTTCAATTCATGAAGCGCCTTACCAAGCGCTTCTTTGACTCCGCGTTAAAACATCGCAACCCCCTTATCGCATCGGCCGCTCGATACGATCCCTCGCGAATAAGTAAAATTCGTCGTCCCCGTCATACCCTCGTCACTCCTGACGATGCTATAACCCTGCTCCAGGAGAGCAGCAGGGAGACTAGCACTCTTCGCAAATTCAGACGCAAAGCGCCGTCATTCCGTCCTCGCCGACGAGGCCCGTCGCGACGTCCCGGTAACTGCCCCACCCGTCCCTTGCAAGAGCCAGCCCGCGCTGCTGAGCCAGTAAGTCCAAATCAGCCCTTAAATAATATCACTCAGATCCAGCTTGTCCCTTGCTGTCCCTCAGCGACGCCCTAAGCCGAGGCTCGTACCCCACAGGGGGTGCCCTTAGCGTGTAGTCGCTTAGTTTGTAAGTTTTACACCCTGGCTGGAGGTCTTAATTTTTAAGGCATCCACAGGATTCGCCCGGTTAAGCAGACGACAACCTCCTTGGTTGAACTGCGAGATGCCATTCATAAAAAAAAAAACGCAGCGGTCCTTTTCTGCTGCGGGCCGTCGTCGTGTCAACATCGCTGCGTGTATGAAGAACTCTGCGTCCGAACTTCTGCGTCGTCAGCTCTTCACTTCTGCTGCATTGAAGATATCAAGCACGGCGACGGCCCAAACTATCAAACCGCTCTTTTCGGAGCGAACTGGCGCGCGCGGTGTTGTAGAATCGTAGCGATGTACCGCCGCGCTGACGCTCTGGGTAATACGATACCCCTTGGTAAGACTGGTTGTCAGACTTTAGGAACACTGACTACCTGTAACGACTGTCAAAGATCTACAAATGACAGCCGGGACCAACGGCTTTACGTGCTTTCCAAGGCACGGAGGAAACTCGGTATGTAACGGTAACCCATCCACAGACCAACCTAGGCAAGCGCGGCTTAACCTAAAGATCGACCCAAGCGGCTTCTATTTATTTAGCCACGAGCTCCTCTAGTTGTTAGAAAGTACAACAGTTAATTGAATAAGTTTAGTTGAAGACGTCCATTCAATTTCTAAGGAAGAAACAACTGTATCCGATGAGCCTGGTAACTTATCTCAAAATCAAAGGGCTTTAATTCAAAGGACATGGCCAGATCCTGCCCTGATAATGCACAGTAATGATTAATATATGAAAATTCCTTTTGTAATAAATAAAAAATAATCGCATTAATTACATTTCCCTAAAATAGGCGAGAGAAAATGCAAAAAAAATATGTTTGTTCATTATTTGTGTGGTTTTAAATTCTGACATTGCATTGATTGACATTTACATTGTCGTCTTGCGTTGATTTTATCACATAAAAGTACGATAGTACTTTGTTACTATTGAAACTAGACCACAAACTATTGTTTACGCTTCTAATATTAATACTCTGCGGTGCTTATTGGACTTGTTTACGTGACGTTTTACAAACGTATGTGGGTATCCAGAGAAAAAAAAACACATTTATTAAACTGTCTGTGACATTTTTATTAATTTAAAATGCAAAGCTAAAAATGACAATCATCCTTACAAGATCGGAGGATAAATCTGCAATCATGATCTCATTCCTGATGGATGCGAGCCAATCGACAAACTTCAAACTATGAAGTACTACAGCAAAATGCACCTGGATTTCCGGAGTCATTTCACACTACTTTAGTATTATATCCAATGATATCATTGATTATATCACTTACATTACACTACTATTCTTGTAGTGACCTTTGAGCGCAGCGACGACTCCAGCCGACTTTCTATGAAACTTGACACATTGCGGCAGCGCTAAGCTCGACGCTGTTTTCTTGTAGCATGATTGCTGTTTGTATGATGTCCTCGTACCAACGCGAACGCATCTTTGGCCTTTTTTGTGGAATTATCCGTTTAATGAATAGCCTAGCCTATTTACTAAATGGCGTCTGAATAGTATTTATCGTTTTGTAACGCCTACTAAACTCTGAATGTTTGATCATTGCTATTCAAATTGTTAAGGCGCTTTTTTGTTTCCTATTTATAGTGTCTCTCGCCTATTTTCTGATCATAAAATATAATCTATTGTAAAGCCCTACATGTAAGCTTTAAAATGACGTACTGTGCATTCATGTACATGAACATTTTTTGTTAGGGTATTGCTCTATACAAGTTCCGGCCGTGTCATTAGGCTGATAATCAGCATTTCTTGAACTTCAAATTACAAGAGACAGTCCCATAAAACGCCCCGCCCTTCACCACTTGCTAGTATTTAAGCTAGGTAGAAGAAGTGGCGGAACAAACTCCCTAGCATCACATCTGTCTGTCACGTTAGAATAATATACAATTTTGTTTATCACAAGGTAAATCCTACTACTAATATTACAAATGCGAAAGTTTGTGAGTATGGATGTATGTTTGATCCTCTTTCACGTCAAAACGGCTGAACGGATCTTGATAAAATTCGGCACAGAGGTGGACAAAAAAAAGTATCCTATGTTATTCCAGACTAAAGTCTATTCTTTATTCGATTATCACGCGGACGATGCCGCGGGCGCCAGCTAGTTTGCCCTTTGTGTTCAGGGTCGCTGTACCTCTTTCGAAAAACCCGCCACCCTATGCGCATCTCTCTCTCATAGAAAGCAAGCCAGTTATATTCGTTTCGTCTTTCTATTTCGCATTGAACAGTGTGGTGTCGCGACGATTATTTTTGTTGAGTGTATGCAGGTTTTTTGTAGATAATAAATAATAACTTCGTTCCATCCGGATGTCTTCAAGTTTTTTGAAGTGAAACTTCTTTATCGGGGTTGGAAAAAAAATTAGTGTAACGTTACGCGTCACATTTTTCAGTTACGCGCCATCTTTTTCTTATCCCTACCACGCGTGATTCGAAGTATACTTTCTCCAGCGGAGTAGGGATTGGTAAATGTCTCCAATGTATTTTGCGGCCCGTCAGGACAGGTTAAGCAACCCTTGCCGAGGATTGGAAATGGATGGGTTACCACAGGGGGCCAGGTTAAGCAACCCTTCCTGAGGTTTGGAAATGGATGGGTTACCACACGGGGCCAGGTTAAGCAACCCTTGCCGAGGTTTGGAAATGGATGGGTAACCACAGGGGGCCAGGTTAAGCAACCTTTGCCAAGGTTTGGAAAAAGATGGGTAACCACAGGGGGCCAGGTTAAGCAACCTTTGCCAAGGTTTGGAAATGGATGGGTTACCACACGGGGACAGGTTAAGCAACCCTTGCCGAGGTTTGGAAATGGATGGGTTACCACAGGGGGCCAGGTTAATCAACCCTTGCCGAGGTTTGGAAATGGATGGGTTAACACAAGGAGCCAGGTTAAGCAACCCTCACCAAGGTTTGGAAATGGATGGGTTACCACACGGGGCCAGGTTAAGCAACCCTTGCCGAGGTTTGAAAATGGATGGGTTACCATACGGAGCCAGGTTAAGCAACCCTTGCCGAGGTTTGGAAATGGATGGGTAACCACAGGGGGCCAGGTTAAACAACCTTTGCCAAGGTTTGGAAATGGATAGGTTACCACACGGGGACAGGTTAAGCAACCCTAGCCGAGGTTTGGAAATGGATGGGTAACCACAGGGAGCCAGGTTAAGCAACCTTTGCCAAGGTTTGGAAATGGATGGGTTACCACAGGGGGCCAGGTTAAGCAACCTTTGCCAAGGTTTAGAAATGGATGGGTTACCACAGGGGGCCAGGTTAAGCAACTCTTGCCGAGGTTTGGAAATGGATGGGTTACCACACGGGGACAGGTTAAGCAACCCTTGCCGAGGTTTGGAAATGGATGGGTTACCACAGGGGGCCAGGTTAAGCAACCCTTGCCGAGGTTTGGAAATGGATGGGTTACCACACGGGGACAGGTTAAGCAACCCTTGCCGAGGTTTGGAAATGGATGGGTTACCACACGGAGCCAGGTTAAGCAACCCTCACCAAGGTTTGGAAATGGATGGGTTACCACACGGGGCCAGGTTAAGCAACCCTTGCCGAGGTTTGAAAATGGATGGGTTACCACACGGAGCCAGGTTAAGCAACCCTCACCAAGGTTTGGAAATGGATGGGTTACCACAGGGGGCCAGGTTAAGCAACCCTTGCCAAGGTTTGGGAATGGATGGGTTACCACTCGGGGCCAGTTCTTCAAAGTGCCTTCGATCCTCGAATTTCTAAACGATGATGAACACGAAAACGATGTTCTTTTGATAAGTCCAAAATGAAACAGAATAATTATGTTTTTAATGACATATTTAGTTCCTATCACAATCTGTTCTTTTCTGCATATTACTTTTACAAAATAATGTCGATGTTTCACATTTGCCAGGCGTCCCGTGACGGCTCACATTTTTTTTTTAAAATAACGTCATAAAGAAGTTTCACTTCTTACGAGTGTACGCTAGTACACGCACACATTTTTTTTATCGCATTCCACTCCACTTCATCAACTTCAAGTAAAGCCAGCGGGAATACGTCTCCAAAATTCGTTGTGTATTCAAATCATCAGCTACCCTACCATGACGTCTTAAAGCAGAACTTATTCCACTGAGGGAAAGAGACAGAGCTATACAGGGTGTCTAGCACCATCTCTTTCCCTCAGTGGAATAAGAACTGCTATAAGATGTCATGGTAACCCTTCAGGCCGCTTTGTAAAACTCGTTTTTTTTTCTATCGAGATAGTTTAAATAACTTAAGATTTCATGTTTTTCGATTGCTTCGTCATTAATTGTTTCCATAATAATTACAAATTACATTAATTACCTACTTATGTCGTAATACCAAAACGTACAAAACGAATGTAACGGTCAAATACAACCTAAAACTTCATACATAACGGAGAGATAAAACCCTAACCGGCCCTTAAAGTAGCAGGTAACTATATTCCTCCGTTAAGGACAATATTGAACAGTTAACTACTATCTGACCATTGAAAAATTAAAAATCTTGCTATCCATCGAATAAAGGCTATCTAGGTGTTTATCTGAGAATTAAAAACTCGGCCCTTAAGGGTTCCGTATCTCAAAAGAAAACAAAGATAACTTTGTTGTACGTCTGTCCATCTGTCTGTCAAGACCCTTTATCTCGGGAATGCTTGGAGGTATCTATAAATATACATATTTCTCTCGGAAATACGTTCAAAAAGAATAGCAATGATATGGAAACTTAGCGTAGAATTAAAAGAAACACATACACGAACACACACGTCCAATGCATACGTTATCTACGTCCTATCAGGTGCGGGTACACCGATACTTGTCCAGTCTCACTGCTCCACCTGCGGCCTGTATGATAAACTAAACGAATACTTACTGTGAGTCTTCTCAGCTTTTCGTTTTACTTCTAATACTTCTGTCTTTTCCTCCTGTCTTCTTCTTTTTCTGTTCTTCCTTTTAAACTCCGATAAAGGCAACTCATATTCTGAATCAGAATCCAAATGATGTGGATGCATATCTTCTATATCGAGATAGTTGTCGTATAGATTTACTGCCTCTAGATCTGTAAGTAAACAAAAACAGTAACAGTGACAAATGGTGACGTCACATTGCAAGAATGTGGCTACGCTTTATTCCCCCCCCCCCTTCCATGGACGGAGCGGGGGGAGTGTCGGACTTGTACTGACTATAACATAACCATGTTTCTTCTTTTGCCCTTTATGTTCCGGAGCCGCGGCATCTGAACAACGCGCAATCCCGGCAGACGGTGGCCCTGGCAGGCCCCTATGCTTTGCTGACATCTCTTTGAGGCGCGTGGAACACTAACGCGCCGTCGACACAGCCTGTCCTCACCGGACGGATGGACGGACAGTGAGCTACCCATTGCTCACCGTGCAAAGACCTGCTTCTACCGTGGCCGGGCGTCTCCCGCGGCGGCTGGGTTGGTTTGAGGTTCTATCCCTTAAACGCTCGGCCACCTCCTTCGATAGCATGACTGCTTCATAGAAGGAAGTGACCGCTTACCACTTCCTCTCGCTCCAGACCATGGACTGAACCAGGGCCGCCTCTTCAGCCACTTCTCAAAGCCCCTCTTTGAGAAGTGTCTGAAGAGGCGCCATGGCGACTTCTACCACGTGAAAGTTATCGCCATTATTGTGGCGTGGCCTGCACGGGGTTGCGACTGTCGCTCTTTCCATGCCACCATGAGAGGCTCCGGAGGTCTGTCAGCTGAGCGGCGATTTGCCGCTGCAGATCGCATCGCCTCCAGATCCCTCGGTGGCAAAGGTGATCGTGCGGTAGCACCGGATCAGCTTAGTGGCTACCGACGCGTTGGGGCGCGTTAAGGTAGTGAGCGGCGCTTCGCCCCAAAGAACGCGCCCATACCGGAGCCCTGTAAAGGGCCATGGATCGCACGACTCCGGCATAGATCAGGAGGCAGGAGGCGTTTGGCCCACTCAGATGGGCAGGAGCCGCTTGAAAGCAGCCCCGGCCCGCACGAGATTGGCCAAACGTCGGAAATGCTCCACAAAAATCTATCGGCTGACGACGACGATTCCCAGATACTTCATAGTCGACTCGACGCCGATGCAAATCCCTCCTACCGTCAGTTGGAATCCAGACGGTGACGCATTAAAAAACACACAGACGAAGTGAGAACCTCCTCCTTTTTTTCACGTCGGTTAAAGACATTTTGTTAAGGTGAAAGCTCCAACCTACCCGCGAAATTCAAATTTTCTTACGTTTTTTGCAATTTTCAGGCCAGTGCTAGGTTATATGTTGATTAAAATATTATTCGCGGCTGTAAGACGTATGTAATTATAGAATTATAATCATCAAAATCACCAATACAACCCTCCAAGTTCATAAAGCTGTAGGAAAGACTTTTTCTGTTTTTTTTTTATTCCTACGCCTTTATGAACTTGGAGGGTTGTATTGGTGATTTTGATGATTATAATTCTATAATTACATACGTCTTACAGCCGCGAATAATATTTTAATCAACATACAACCTAGCACTGGCCTGAAAATTGCAAAAAACGTAAGAAAATTTGAATTTCGCGGGTAGGTTGGAGCTTTCACCTTAATGCATTACAATTTATACTGTTTTGTTTTAAAAACATACCATCATCACTTTGCTGTTCCTCTTTTGGCTCAATAATATCATCTTGTTGTTCACAAATAGCTGGTAATTCTTCTTTCATATCAATGCTTTCTGTTTGACCAACTTCAACTATACTTATGGTCTGTATTGGAGAGTTAATAAAACCATGAAAAATCTCTAAGTGGTCTTGGTTTATTGAAGGTCTTTGCTGTAAAAAGATCATTACAGAATTAGATAAATAAAAATGTTTATGATCACAAGGGTATCACTTTCACATAAGGAAATAACTCTCTGTTGAACAATATCTCACCTTATAGCCCCCATTTAATATCTGAGCGAACAGGTCTTCAGCTTGCAGACATTTTCTCTTCAATCTGAAGCATTTCTTCAGTTGAGCACAGCAGACGAAACAAGCAAACATTGGTCTACTATCTTCAGTCACAAACTGCAACAAAATCATTCGATGGATGGTGTGAGGAATGATAATAGAAAACCGGTCAAGTGCGAGTCGGACTCGCGCACCGAGAGTTTCGTACAAGCTTGTGGGTAACTAATAAAACTAACGAACATTGCTCGAACGAAAAGATTAACTGTATTGAAGGACAAACCTAACTTTGCCGATAGAAAAATGTTGTCCCCATTTATCGATATAAATGGCAGTTCCTTTACCAATTGCAATTAAGTTTGTAATCACATTTTTATGTTGCATCTACATAGGTCATTGGTGACCATAGTGTGAAAAGCATACCCACGAAGTACAGGAATAAAATAGAGTGAGATAAATAGATAAATGTCTTTATTTAATGTTATTATTGGGTTGCATTATTGTAGGTACTGCCTGCCTAGGATATATTGAATTTGTGAATTCATTTTCAACTCTATACTTTTACTTGTTCCCCAGATAAAGGAAAAAAATAAAATCTTGACAGAGCGACAATAAAGAGATCCTTAAGAAGCTGCGCAAACATAGACACTTTTTGTCATCAACATGGTACACTATTGCAGGAACCTTCGTCTTTAATCAAATATTCATTGGCAGCTTGTATCGACACAAGACACAATCAGTATTTTTCCTTTTGAGGTACAAAACCCTTACTAAAAAGGAACTAAATGGCCCAACCTTTCAGGTTGCATCACAAGAATTTCCAGCATCACTCTTTGGATTCCAAGATAAAGAAAAACACATGATATTGAACTGGTTTCAAAGCTGGATATCACATTTTACAGCTATTATACCTTAGTAATATATTATATCTACAACTTACTGGAATATCAGTCAGCTTCTCATACAGCTCTTGTAAGTTTTTGTTGACCACTACATACATGCATACATTGTCTACTGAACATATTCTACACATTCGTAGTTTATCCATTTTGGAACCTAAAAAAGATAACTTAATTCATATTTTATTCCACAAAACACAGTTGAGGACCTGCGTGGCTTGTTTATTATTATGACGATTTCTTCTTCTTTGTTATCAACAAACACTTAACTACTCAAACACTACATTATTATCTAATGCACTTCTATAATGGACCTAGTAGACAGGGCAGCAGTATAGTGTCTAGGCAGTCGTTTATAGTCCGTTCAGTCCTGGTAATCCTTAGGAACCATCACAAATATACAATTTTGCCAATGACATGTAGGGGTGCCGGTAGCGGTAGTCAACAAATGTGTTACTACAGTTATTTGAAATTCTAATCTTTTCTCTTTCGATACATCTCCAATCTTTCATTAATTACAGAGTATCTAAATAAACACCATGTTCATAAAATCACAAAACATATTAAACACATCACTTAACAATTTCGGCGTTTCTGGAAATAGACACCACAATTTTGCCAAAATCACGTAGGTACTATGGTAGACCATCAAACGCTGGAGATTATATCAGTCAATATCATTGTTGTTTAGAACATAGCAATAAGATTAAATAATTAAAACACAGTCTAGACAGAAATTAGACAAAACAAAACAAACTCATGACGGATGCGAAATAATAAATGACAGCACCACAGATAATTACAATAGGTAAAGTGAAAAAGGCTGGTAACATAAATAAGAAGGTATTCTCGAAATTTTAACCGATTTGGCATGGTATTCTCGCATTTTTATACTCGCCTCATTGCGGCTGTTGTTTTTTGAATGCATATAGTACTGTTTTTGCTTAAGCATCCTGCAAGTGACCCTTCATGTCATTAGATGATAAGACATTATTATTGATAGGTATAAATGTTATTATAAAATCGATATTATTTTTTAGAAAAATAACACTTTATGCAATTAACATATTATATTTAATTGCATAAAGTGTATTCTGACTTTTATATGAATAATTCTAATAAAAAATATTTATTAAAAAAACATGCAGTATCGGGAGCAGGGTCCAAATTATCAGAGGTTAGGGCTCCAAGGATAGTGGGTTCACACAAGGCGGCCCGTATCAAGGAGTACTGCTTTCTAAATTGGGTCCTCAATCCAACCGCCTACACACGACACCGATAGGTTACTTTAAATACCACTGTGACAATCGTCCGGAGGTCACGGTGGAATATACTATGGCCGTCTGCGTCGCGTAGGTGGATCACCGCCCTCTATAGTTACTTTACTCTTTGATCACCGCTGTGTCCTCGTAGACATAGACTAATAATATATATAAATCGTAGAGGCGATCGGCGGCGGCGGCGTCTCTCGCCCTGGTCCTGGTTCATTCTATGGTCGGGGGGCAAGAGGAAATGTCTAGCGAGCGGTCACCTCCATTTATCTAAGGAGCGATGCTAGCGAAGGAGGCGGTGGAACTTTTAAAGGAGATAACCTCAAACCAACCCAGCAGCCGCGGAAGACTCCCCAAGTGTCGGGCGCTGTGAAACGCCTCATATATATAAATAATCAACAATCATTATATTTGTTTCTAAACATAGATTCTTAAGTGCCTATGACTAAGTTTCAATCGTACTTTAGCACCGATCCCACTAATTTGTTATTACACACATGACTACATGATTTTGATAAAATATTTGCTACTTTCGATAAAACGGTAACTGTTTTCATGGTAATATTTTATCGGAATGATAATAAATGGTAATACCGATATGATGTTGCAATAGCGGCCTTTACACACACACTCTATCGCTCGTGAAACAGCAATCGTGCGCGAAAGAGCGCGCGTATAAAGGAAGTGAAAGAGAAAGGAAAAGACCACGCGCCGCGCTCAGCAGTCATGCACGCAATCGCGTTTCCTCTGGTTGTCTGTTTTATAATTCTTTCGCGCATCACAAGATGGCGGACATACGTACATGGAATAAAGAGTTAATATTGGAGTTGATTACACTATACAAGTCATTTCCTTGCCTCTGGAAAATCAAGTCTGAAGAATATAAAATCAAAAATCTTAAAGATGAAGCTTATAAAAAAGAATTGACTTTTGTAAAGAAAAAGGTTTTCCTAACGCCAATCGTGATTTTGTGGTAAAGAAATTACAAAGCTTAAGGGGCTCGTTCCGAAAAGAGCTTAAGAAAGTTACAGATAGCCAGCGTAGTGGTAGAGGAACGGACGACGTGTACAAATCTTCCCTCTGGTTCTTTGACTATATGCTCTTTACTAACTATTTATTAACTATTTATTTTAGAAAGAGATGAAGCAGATATTCCGGTACTGAATTTCAGGTCTTCGAATGGACGTCCTGTAGCGAGGTATCGAAGGGTTGCTGCTAAACGTGCTTCTGCATCAATACTCTCTCATAACAGTGTCTTACTTTGATATTTTGTTTGATTTTATTTAACAACATATTAAATAACTGATTATCCATACGCAAATAATTCTTGAAATCGTCCGGATAGTTTTCTCGTAATTCTTCAATCAAAGGCATATGAGAATATTGCTGTCTGTATTTTTTAACCCAAACTGATCGTTTCTTTTTGAGTAGAATTGCACCAGCGAGCATCATTACTTGCGCCACACGATATTTTCTATCCATTTTTCACCGCAACACCCGCGTTCTTCAGTAAAACTGTATGAACTGCACACATTCCAACACGCGCCAGTTTCGCGCGATCTATCCCGCGCGATTAGCCTTTACACGACCGCTCATTCCGCTTAGGAAAACAAACACGAGTAATCGCGCGCGAATGAACGAGGAAGCGTAAAAACCTTACAAATATAATCGCGTGCGAATCAGCGTGCAGGCTTTCCTGCGCGCAATAACGTACGTTCCAAAGCACGCGCGATAGAGTGTGTGTGTAAAGGCCGCTAATGGGGCGTTCAAAAGGTTAAGTGTGTAGTTCAAGATGGCGCTGCTTGTGACGAAAAAATGAATCGATGTGACACTAACTTGATACATTTATTTTAGCTAGCACGGACAAGTTGGTTGAAGTGTATCTACAGTTCTTCAAATGGTGCGCACAGACCGGCCCAACGAACGCCCAACGATGGATATTTATCGTTCGCTAGCGTTGGCTTCCGCACGCTCGTTGGATTTCGTTAATACATCCAAATACATTTAGTGCTCGAACGAACGTTAGTTGGCACTTGATTCCGGATCTTTTCTCTTTCATTCGCAATTTAATCATGGACGACGACGACATCATTATAATTGCTAGTTTTATATACCAAAACGAGTAAGCAAGAACAAGAAAAAATAAACGTAAGCGAAGATGGTGGACAACCACATATTTTAAGATATAGTGTATAGTGGAAGTAAAATGATTGCAGATTTACAAGTAGAAAACGAATATCGTTTATTTGACAACTTTAGCAGAATGTCTACACAAGATTTTGAATGGTTGTTAAATAGTATTGGACCGGAAATATCAAAACAAAATACAAATTATCGTGAAGCGATTCCAGTAAAGGAGAGATTAGCCGTCACATTACGATTTTTGGCCACTGGGGACTCGTATACAAGCCTTGCATACCTTTTTAAGATTTCGAAACAATCGATATCTTCAATAGTTCCAGAAGTATGTGAAGCTATCACAAAAGCCCTGAAAAATTATATCCAAGTAAGTGTTCATAAGTTATTAAAACAAATTATTCTAGTTTTCATCCATTTCCATTTAATAAATCAACCTAAACATTTACTCTTGTCATGTCATGACATGGCTTTATGACATGAAATTCTTATCATTATAAAAAGTTAAATGATGTTTTACTATTAGATTTATTCAGGAATGAAATTATTAATAAATGAAACTACACTTCTCATCAAAAAAATCGAAACACCTCGCAGTTTATGATTTGATAAGGATTATCAGAAAAATGTGTATATTTAGGAATAAATGTAAAATGTCATTTAATAGTAAGTAGTATGAGGTTTTTAAATCCTAATGTTAATGTTCTAAATTCAAATTAAGTCTTCATAGGTTTCGTATTTTGTATAATGAGTAATTTTTACCCTGTATGGAATATGAAGGAAATGGGTAAAACAACACGCGTAAATGAAAAAAAAATGTAAGAAACGTTTATTTAATAACTTGTATTCCCTCCGCGAGCTCATATTACTGCTTCCATACGGTTCTTCATCGATCGGATGAGAGTCACGATCACATGTTGTGGTATATTATCCCATTCCTCTTGGATTGCATTTTGCAGCTGGCTAAGTGTTTCTGGGGCTGGATCTCTTGCTCGAATTCGTCTCTTTAATTCATCCCATAGATGTTCAATGGGATTCATGTCCGGGCTTCTTGCTGGCCATACCATAATGGAGATACCGACTTCGGTAAGATAATCTCGTACGACGCCCGCGGTGTGAGCTCTAGCATTGTCGTGCATGAATATGAAGTCGTTGCCAATAAAATGTGCATAGGGCATCACATGAGGTTCAAGACACTATTCGATGTATCGATGAGAGTTTAGTGCAGGCAGCCGTGGCCCAGACACAAAGGCAAGTTCTGTCTTACCGTCGGCGCTGTTTCCTCCCCAAACCGTCCACGAACCGCCACCATAGCTGACCTTTTCTTCAATGCAGCATTGTGCAAAACGTTCTCCATCTCTTCTGTAGACCTTGTTCCTTCCGTCGTTACCATACAGCATAATTTTACACTCATCAGAAAACAGTACTTTACTCCACTGAAGGTATGACCAAGTTAGGTGCTCGCGTGCAAAGTTAAGGCGCGCTCTTCGATGGTCTGCAGTTAATTTCGGCCCATTCGCTGGCTTATGCGGTGCCAATCCGCGTTCCTTCAACCTTCTTCTTATTGTAGAGTCACTTACAGCTACTCTTCGTACAACGCGAAGCTGCTGCTGCAGTTGAAAAGCGTTAAGGCGTCGATTTCGTAAAGAAGTTGTTACAATAAATCGATCATCTCGCTCAGAAGTGACCCGATTCCTGCCAGATCCTGAACGGCGCGTGAACGAACCAGTCTCCCGATAGCGTTTGTAGACTCTATGAACAGATGATAAGCTTAGATGCAATCTTGCAGCCACAACACGCTGACTAAGTCCAGAATCCAGCAATGCCACCACTTGGGCGGCTTCTGCGGGCGAAGTATCCATATGTTTTAGAAAAAAAAGTTTTTTCAGACGTCCCAAAGTCACAGTAAATGAAATAAGAAACAAAAAGTTTAAAGACAAGCGCTAATTTTTAGTTTTTAAACGAGAAACGTACTCCAACCCTAAATACACATTTGTCTTAAAACAGTGATTAATTTCATTTATAGGATAAACAAATGAAATTCTAATTTCGAATTTTGATTTTTTTCTTCTTACTGTAATGACCAAACTGCCAGCTACACAATAATGTTTTTTTTTTCATGGAATTAATTCTCTTTTGTAAAAAATTAGGACAAAAACAATAAAAACGAAAGTGTTTCGAATTTTTTGATGAGAAGTGTATATGATCAGTGTTGCCTTCTTGAGAAATATCCGTGAAATCGTCCTGGATAAAACTGGGATCGATCCTGGGTACGACGTTTTGTTCTTCGGGTGATATATATTTCTCTTCCGGTGATAGGTGTTGTTCATTGGGTGGTATATTTTGAAGACTATTCTTTGATCTTTTGACAATTAATGAGCGAAGCACAGTAACTTTTTTTGGTCAGATCGAGAACCACAGCTTCCAGAACTACTGTGTTTCGAGTATTTTTTTGACGGGCCTGTTGGTCTAGTGGTTAGTGGCCCTGACTGCTAAGCCGGAGGTCGTGGGTTCGATTCCCACCCAGGACAAACTTTGTGTGATGAGCATGATTGTTTGTTCTGTGTCTGGGTGTGATTTATCTATAATATGTATGTATTTATAAATTATATAAGTATGTATATCAGTTGTCTGGTTACCATAACACAAGCTCTGCTTAGCTTGGGATCAGATGACCGTGTGTGAGTTGTCCCAAGATATTTATTTATTATTATTAGTATTTAACCAGTTGTGGTCCTTGACCTTGGGAATTTGGCAATGCAGTACTTGAAATTGACTGATTAGTTGGCAAATTCAGTATTGGAGTTCTTGAAATCTGATACTGATAGGGAGACGTCAAAGTTGATGTCGATGAAATAGATGGCAACGTTGGTGTTGGAGTTCTTGATGGCGGCTGATGAACGGGAAAAGATGTCATCGTTTGTGTTGGAGTTTTTGATGGCTGCTGCTGAACGGGAGAAGATGTCATCGTTGGTGTTGGAGTTCTTGATGGCTGCTGCTCAACGGGAAAAGGCGATGTCGGTGTTGTTGAATCTGAACGAGCTGGAGATTGACTTATGTAATATGGCTCTTGCAAATAATTAAAAGTCGGTGTAATAAATGGATAATTTTCATATTTGCCTATATCTGCGTCAAAAAGAATATTACTAATTAAATGTTCGACGACACACTTTGTACGCGAACTGTATGATCTATGTTTGTTAGCAACATGCTCTCCAAATGTAGTACTTTGGTCCCTCTCACGTCGTCTTTTAAGAGCCTCCTGCATATTATTATAGGCTTCTTCTGCTCGTTGATCAAACGTATTACTTTTCCGTCGTTGTAATTTATTTGGTGATTTAAATATTTTATTTGTACTAGGTGCAGAATGATCTGAATCACGGCTCATAATATTTTCCTGGGTTTCATTTGAATCATTCTGAAATAAAGATAAAATAATCTATTAACAACATTTTCGTTAAAACGAATAAAATACCTATGTGAGCATAAATTAATGTTTTTTGTTGCAGACGCCTTCAAACAGCGAAGATTGGAAAAAAATTGCAGATATGTTTGACCTAAACTGGAATTTCCCTTATTGTATCGGGGCACTCGATGGCAAAGATTGCGTGTTACAAAATCCCATACATGGAGGCAGTGACTACTACAATTACAAGTCTGATTTCAGTATTGTATTAATGGGAATAGTAGATGCAAACTACTGTTTTATATATGTGAATGTTGGAACCCAAGGGAGGATTTCAGATGGTGGTGTTTTTAGAAACACAAAATTTTACGAGAAACTGCAAGGAAATGAATTAGGATTGCCACCAGATGTCGCTCTTCCGTATCGTCAGATGGAAATGCCTTTTGTCTTAGTGGCCGACGAAAAGACTATTTAACTACAGATTAAGTAGAGCTCGCAGAGTTGTGGAAAACGCCTTTGGAATTCTATCATCCGTATTCAGAGTTCTACGAAAACCAATACTTCTTGAACCAGAACGAGCTACAACAGTAATAATGACCTGTGTATATTTACACAACTTTTTAAGAAAAACCAAGCTATCCAGATGTATTTATACACCCAGGGGAACTTTTGATCATGATGATCGTGGGACTGTGACGTTGGGTTCTTGTCGAAGAATAAATGAAGAAGATCCACTTGCTTCATATTTTCCATTACTGAACGTTCCACGAAGATCTGCTTTAAGTACTGAGCAAATACGCAATGAATTTGCGGAATATTTTTCCACCGTAGGCCAAGTACCTTGGCAAAATAGTTATGCATAAAAAAGGCATTTTTTTTATCTATACTTACCAATGTATCTTGTGTCGGACGCGGACTAAATTTGTCTAGCAAACATTTCATTTTTTCAAACGCAAACCATGTTGAACAGTAAATTTCGTCGAAACCGGCACCTGAAATAAAATAAAATATTATGTTAAAATATTTGTTTTAGCTTTATTTCAATATTCATATGTTCCCAGAAATGAAACTATGTATACACACAGTAATTTGTCACTAATTTGTCCGTATTTATTTATTTATTGACAACCTTCGTGGCTCCGAGTCACCACCCGAGCGGGTTGGCGTACTTTGAGTTTACACATTGTGTATGTGGTATGGTATATATAGTTATCATAGATATAGGATTGCAATGTAGAAAAACATAGAATTAGCCAGCTGCTTCTCTTCCCGTGCAGATCGTAAAAATAATAAATAAATAAATATATACGGACAAATAACACAGATTGAGCTAGCCCCAAACTATGAGCTATCCCAAAACTAAGTTCGAGGCTTGTACTATGGGATACTAACTCAACAATACTATATTTTATATCAAATACATGTATCGATAAACATCCAAGAAAATATCGATTAAGGGATAAGGCACCGTGTAACTGGTACCACTATTTCTATCCTGGAGTTGTTTATGGTTTCCTTTTAGTTTACGGAGGTCAGATGGGAGTCAGAAGAAGAAGAGGTATAGGTATTGCAAGCTTTAACACGTTAAGTGCGAAGCGAGGCCTAAATCACCCCTGATGCAACTTCCCTGTGGTGCGGCAAGCAAAAAAGTGAATTTCTCTGTCGTGCGAATGGCATAGCTTTGGTTTGGTCCAGTGTAGGAAAGAGATAAATATATATTTGAGATCACTAATGGTTCCGGACTCGGTGGTGTACCTACCTTGGTACCGGATGTCTTAGGCCTCGTGCCGCACTGAATTAATATAATTTTAATGCAGTGCGGAACGAGGCTAAAACGTCCCATATCCCCCCTGACCTCGTACCGCACTCAACGCGAGCTTCCCGCGACTAGTGTTGTGCATCACGTCGATTGGAGAGCACATAATTGTATTTTTAAAGCCCGAGGCAGAATAAATAGGACAGTTTATTTTCTACTTCTGGTTGCCTTTTTTTCTATTCTGTGAACCGCATTAAGATTTTCATATACAAATAGAAAGATAAACCTTATGCATAAACCGTAATCCATTATTTTCCAATAATAAGTCTGTAATAGGTGCCTCTTAATGGTATAGAATGGAACGCTTCGTGCGCGAGTCCGACTCGCACTTGGCCGGTTTTTTTTTCTTTATGGCGCCTGCAAGCACAATTTAGATTATTTTAAAAAAAATGTATCCTTTGATAGCTTTGTGTTGTTTTGCCAGGTTTTGCCCTTAAAACGATCTAATGAGATATAATTGATCAAAATCGGTCAAGTCGTTGCGTAGTTAAGACAGTTTAAAAACGTCGATATTATTTTTTCCATCACTAATCGCAGCGAAAATTTGCCCTATTTCAGTGCGTTACGAGGTGTATAAGATCCCATATTTTGTTTTGCTAATAATTCCTAAACTAGCCATCAGATCCCGGGGCGACGGTGGATTAGGGTTCATCAATTCACTGTCTATATCAATAAGGACCAAAATTCTCATTTATCTTTGATTTCGCGCCAGAAAATGGATTTTAGTCTGTAAAAGGAGGTGGGGTCTAATAGACCGCGTGTCGCCCTAACGTCTGGTCACGGTACGGGCCGATTATACCTCGTGCCGCAGGAACGGAAAGTATGCAAAAATTGGTGCCGCAGCTAACGTGTTAATAGGTACTTACCTGATTTTTTTGTTTCCACACATCTTTGCCGCTCTCGTCGAAATGAAGTCAACAATGACTCCATTTTCTTTTTGAAGGATGGAGACATCGCAATTAAGAATGTTAGCAATTTCTAGCCAGCAGTCACTTCTCTTCGCTTTCAATTTATATTCATTATTTGTTGGATCCCAAAGACACGGCTTCTCTTTATACAAATCTATTAATAAAAACATAACGTCGTTACTCCATTCTTTGTTTTTCTCCATGATCTAAATGGCGGGAAATATCCAAGTAATTATCAAATTGGAGGTCTACACGCTACGCTCTCTTGCTTCAACTAAGCGTTCGTTCGTTGGTCTTCGGCGACCGTCCAAACAGAGTTCGATCAAATAGCTCGATTTCTTTGATGTTACCGCCACGCTTCGGATCGCCGGCACACGCCAACGAGCGATCGTTGGCATTCGCTAAGCCGTCCAGATTGCAACGAAGGTCAACGAAACCCGTTCGTTGGCGTTCGTTTGGCCGGTCTGTACGCAGCTTTACAGCAAGATAAGCAGCAACTTGATCAATGACAAAAATATAAACCATTTCAACTTTTTAAGTAAAAACAACTGTGAAACATTTTCAGTTTTTAAATGATAGTGAATTACACAACAGAAACACATGCGGAGACAATTTTCACCAGGTTCCACGTCAATCAAAGTATTCATAGCTACAATTAAATGTGTATTACCTTACTAATTAACTGACTATGATTTGTAAACATTTATGGTAACACTACATCCATGTTACATTGGATTACCAAAGGAAAATGATCCGAGTAGCAAACATCATTTAGCACACAAATACTATCTATCATATTAAGACCCGCGGAAGTGGCAACGCAGTGGTCGAGCCAACTTGTGGTACCATGTGAGTCACTCAAGTATGTGTATGTGTTTGACGACATAACAAGTAAAGACATATCCTGTGCGGATATGTCTTTACTTACTTTACCGCAAGATTAAACAGTATTAATTATGTGGCCCAGGGTAAAAAAAGGTTGAGTATGGCTGGTCTAGAACCTTTGACTTGCGCACAAAGGCATGCGTTTACCCTCCACATACATTTTTGTCACATGTTTGTGTCGTTGGCGTCCAGGGCACGCACTTGCTTGTCACATATATGTGGCACTGGCGTTCAAGGTTAAGTGTGTAGTTCAAGATGTCGCTGTGGTGTGTCGAGCCAACTCGTGGTACCATGTGAATCACTCAAGTATGTGAAGATGTTTGACGACATACCGAGGAAAGACATATCGGCACACAGCCAACTTTGATCGTCACAGTATTCCAATAGTTCTCTTCCAAATAGATTATTTGGACGCGAACCGTCTGTGTTAAAGTCACCAAGCACTAACACACTTATACATCACTATTTTCGATAACCGCACTAATTACACCGAGCCATTTTTGACGTGACGACGTCTTATAATTCGATGGAGCCGGCTGCACGCACGAAAAAACATGACTCATGCGGCGTTACCTCGCTCTGAGGCGTTCCATGTACTATGAAAAAAAGAAATTTTACTCAAAAACAACGCCTCATCAAGCCTTCGGGATCCGGTGGGATATGGGAGTATTAGGGTGGGGGAAACACCCGGGAACGACCTTAAGGTCAACGGCCTTGACCCCAATGACCTTGACCTCAAGGTCAAAGATCAATTTATAAAAAATACCGGAAATGCCGGGAGCCCTTAAGATCGATGACCTTGACCCAAGGTCAATGACCTTGTCCTCAAGGTCAAATTTATAAAAAAAAACACTGGAAAGGCCGGGGACCCTTAAGATCGATAACCTTGACCCCAAGGTCAATGACCTTGACCTCAAGGACAAATTTAAAACAAAACACCGGAAATGCCAGGAACTCTTAAGATCGATGACCTTGACCCCAAGGTCAATGACCTTGACCCCAAGGTCAATGACATTGACCTCAAGGTCAAATTAAAAAACACCGGAATGAGGTCAAGGTCTTCGATCTTAAGGGAACTTAAGATCGGAAACGCCGGGAACCCTTAAGATCGATGACCTTGACCCCAAGATCAAATTTATAAAAACGCCGGAAAAGCTGGGGAAGCTTAAGGTCGATGACCTTGACCTCAGGGTAAAAGGTCAAATTTATTAAAACACAGGAAATGCCGGGAACGCTCTAGGTCAATTACCTTGGTGTCAAAGTCAAAGGTCAAATTCATAAAAACGCAAGAAAAACCTAACACGAAGGGGATGACTGAGGTTTCGTTCGCTCGCTCACTTTAGTCCCCGTCATCCCCTTCGAACCTAACCTGTCCGTGTCGGGGTGCCCCAAAATTCCGAGCTCGCTTCGCTCGCTCTTGAATTAATTATTCGTTAGGGAATTAATTTAGCTGACAGAGCCCGGCTAAGGTCGACGGAGGCCCCTCCGGGGCCTCCTCTCTCTCTGACTCCAAGGGTCAACAGTAACCTAACACGAACCTAAACTGTCCGTGTCGGGGTGCCCCGAAAATTTTTAAGTCCAGGACGCCTTAAAAAGGAAGGTTACATTTTACCTTCTATCTCAGCGGTCATTGACCTCACAAAAAAATCCCCGCGTAACAGTTGTTCCTTTTGATGTCCCCCATACGATAAAATCATAAAAAAGAAAGTATTATTAACTTTGAAAATTTCATCAAAATTTTTTTAAGTGTTTTTTCCTCAGTGCCCCGTTTCGTACACTCCAATGTTTCCTAATTTAATTTTTTCTTTTGAAATATGCTACCATTCCATCAGTATTTTCATAAGACGTTGTCACGTTCAACTATCGTCAGTAAACCGACTTTACAGACAACCAATTTTTTTTTGGGGTGAGAAATTATCAAATAACTTCCCCCGCTCTGGGTTGAGCGAGGGGGCGTGTCAGACTTTTACTGACTTAAACCCACCCATGTTCCTTCTATTGCCCTTTACGTTCCGGGGCCGCGGTATCTCTTTCGAACAACCCGCAACCCCGGCAGGCGGAGGCTCTGGCAAGCCCCTCTGCTTTGCTGACATCTCTTGAGGCACGCGTGAAACACGAACGAGCCGTCGACACATCCTGTCGTCAATAGACGGACGGACGGTGAGCTACCCATTGCTCACCGTCCACAGGCCCGCATCTACGGTGGCCGGGAGTCGTCTCGTGGCGCCCGGCGCCCGGGGGAGCCGTTCCGTAAACAATGGTAGATTATTCGCATCTTGAGTCAGCATGCAAACTGACATACGATGAATTAGCGCCCGTCGCTCAGCTACATACACACACACGGCCGCTACGCACGTCGATCCGGTGTCCATGGGAATTACACGTTGGTAAAATGATCTCCTCCATAAAATTGCAACCCCTCCATATGGCCTGCCTTGTACGCCTGCAGACGTGTCCACAGCTGATAATCCGTGATAGGTAAAATCGGGGTTTATTTTATTTAGCCAAGTATCCGAGATCGTCAGGAAGCAACTAATGTTCTTGAAGTGCAATTACATGATAATTATGTTTAGTAACATGATTACAGAAACGTTTTAATGAACGACAATTAAACGAGACTAAGCTGATTTTCATTGTTATTCCCGACAGTGAGTAAGTGGTTGTGAATAGCTATGCTGGTGTAATTTGAAAGGCTTAGGGCAGTATTGATAAACAAATCTCACTTCTGAAACCCGGTCGTAAGACCGCATTTGAGATATCGATGTAATTAATAAACAAATATTGAGACCCGGTTTGCGACTCGATTTTCAAGTGAGATCACTACTGATTATGTATCGGTTATATTAAGAACATCTGCTCGTTAAAACTCGTTTGAAAGTTGGTTGACTTGTGTTGGTTTGTGTGTGGTACGTGAAAAAACTACTTGTTATTAGGGACGCGACGCGTGTGAACAATTGTGTGTGAGTAATTAACAAAATATTAAAGTTTGAAGCTGGGTGATATATGGATATTGTTTGATCAATGGGTATTTTAGCTATTATCGTGTGTTCGAATATGAATAAATAAAGGTTGTGTACGAGCTCGTTTCGATGGATAACAAAATGTTCTTGCTGATTTCTTGATAAAATATTTATTGATTATCAATCAATCATTTATATAATAGAACATAGGTGGGTTTACAGGTAGTATCATAAGAAATATGTTCACTATGTTTTGCCAACACATGGCGTACAAAGTTAAGAAAACCCAAAAAAATAACATCATTATTAATAAAATAAAATTAGAAAGTTAGTTAATTAGCTAAAATGTCTAAATTTAAAAATAACTATGTCAATCACGTAAAATGTTGAAGCATCATTATTTAAAATTAAATCAAATTAAAATAAGCAAACCATTTCGATGATATCACTGATTAATTAATTATAAATTTTTATTATTAATTAGCATGTCGGATCTTCATATCCCTGTTTGTCAGCAATAAACTCTGCGATGGAATAATAGCATCTACCCAAAACAAACTTTAACAAGGACTTCCTAAAGGATTTCAAACATTCATTAGTTTTAATAGTTACTGGTATGCATATTTTGGGTGCCATACGTACACTTCTAGCGAAGAATGCCGTTCTATGAGAACCCGCCCGAATAGTGTCCATAAGTGGTTCTCCTGGCTTGTGATACGTATGTACGTTCAATTTTGGAGTTCCCACATAATATATTAATTGTCGACATTTGAATGCAATTAGACAAGTAATACTCCAATAATTTTAACGCGTTTCCTCTAATCCCATAGCGCTCTAACTTATTTAGTAGTATACCATGATCTAGTTGGTCGAATGCTTTAGACATGTCCATGAAAAGGGCCGCAACTGGTGTTCTAGTAGTAATAAAATAATATATTTAGTGATAACGTAATATCTTTATTTTAAAATCTTTGAAATACAATAACAATACGTAATAAACTTATTTTTTATTGAATAACTTAAGCGATCGCAATCTACTAATACTCGCGCTCGCACCTACAGCTGACTTTTAATGTGTCAGGCAAGATGTAAGAACCATTAAAATTGTCTGGCTATTGAGGTAACAATTTTTTGTAGGCCCCCAAGTAACATAATTATATAAAGTTCAGCTTTTATACTATAACGAAAGTACTTATAATTATAATTTATTATAGTTAAGTCGCTGGTCGTTCTTATCTGTATCCCCTATACAGATAAGAACGACCAGCGACTTAACACACACACACAGTTTTTTTTAGGTTTTATAAAATAAGGAAGGTGTGGCAGTAGTGGCTCTCTCTAATAACTTGTTAACATATTATTTTGACTGAAACTACGCTCACATACATCACACTTGCTAAGGTTTTTCACCAGCATGTGTATTCATATGACTTGTTAAATGACTCTTTTGACTGAAACTACAATCACATACACCGCACTTGTAAGGTTTTTTACCAGTGTGTGCACGAATTTGTTTTGTTAAACTACTGTTTACACTAAAACTAAGATAACATACATTACACTTTAAGGTTTTTCACCAGTATTTGTACGAATATGTCTTCTTAAATTACTCATTTGACTGAAACTACGCTCACATACATCACACTTGTAGGGTTTTTCACCAGTGTGTGTACGAATATGTTTTGTTAAATGATTCTTTGCACTAAAACCAAGATAACATACATTACACTTGAAAGGTTTTTCACCAGTATGTGTACGAAAATGTCTTGTTAAAATACTCTTTTGAGTGAAACTACGCTCACATACATCACACTTGTAAGGTTTTTCACCAGTATGTGTACGAATATGACTTGTTAAAATACTCTTTTGACTGAAACTACAATCACATACGTCGCACTTGTTAGGTTTTTCACCCGTATGTGTACGAAAATGACTTGTTAAAACACGCTTTTGACTAAAACTACGCTCACATACATCACACTTGTAAGGTTTTTCACCAGCATGTGTACGAATATGACTTGTTAAAATACTCTTTTGACTGAAACTACAATCACATACATCGCACTTGTAAGGTTTTTCACCAGTATGTGTACGAATGTGTTTTGTTAAACTACTCGTTTCACTGAAATTACGTTCACATACATCACACTTGTAAGGTTTTTCACCAGTATGTGTACGAATATGACTTGTTAACTTACTCTTTTGACTGAAACTACGCTCACATAAATCACATTTGTAAGGTTTTTTTCCAGTGTGTGTATTCATATGAGCTGTTAGATTACTCTTTGTACTGAAACTACGCTCACATACATCACACTTGTAAGGTTTAATACCGGTGTGTGTATTCACATGACTTGTTAACGTACTCTTTTTACTAAAACTACGGTCACATACATCACACTTGTAAGGGTTTTCATCAGTGTGTGTACGAATATTTATTGTTAAGCGTTTTTGAGTGTTTCGGATAGTTTTCGAGTCCGATACTAGGTTTGTCGTTTGTTCAGCTGGTTGTGAGTCTTCTAATTCTGTTCTTCGCAAGTGTAGTTCTGGATCCTTCGCTGTTGTCGACCCTGAGATAATAAAACGGGTGAGTTCACCTTTTAAAAAGATTGGGAATGAGCAGCATGAACAGAAATCAAAGTAACAGGGTTCTTTTGTTGATGACATTTTTGTTGTATACTTTATAGATCGCGTGAAAAAGGAGCAATAATTTAAGGGGCATACAGCTAAGGTCAACCAGTCTAAGTGCATGTCCCCAGGATCTCACATACTTTTAGAGAAAAAGACATTTTACTTTTCTTAAATAGACAAAAAGAAATATAAATTTCTAAGAGGCAGATTACATGCGGCTCGTTCTGTGAATCTCGCATCTCTTGTAATGTCAATTCCAATATTTCTTGTTTAGACTTGTGCATTTGCATTGTTTTGGTGACGAATCCTAAAGTTATGCGCGGTCGGAGTCGCGGTTATAGGAACGAAAAACCAAGTTACTGTCGGCTATTGTGGGAAAATAATAAGGTATCGTACCCCTTTAGGTTCCCCAGTATAAAAACGTCATTATTTAGTTGATTGTGTGCAATTTTGAAAATAGGGGGATATTCTGTTTGAGTTGGTTTTTTACAACCGAAGTAAAATGGAATTGTTCCTTTTTTGGGTTCATTATTGTGATGATCTGCGACTCGCTGTTCTTTTAATAAGTTCTCTAGGATTTAAATAGTTTTCATTATAGTCATTACAATACAAGTGGCTACGATTCTACGGTTAGGTCACCGTGGAGAAGCTGTCGGTCGCCTCGGACTCCATGATCTGTCCTGCCACAGGAGCACAGGTCACATTGCAAGGCACGTTAGCATTCGTCGAGCTCTTGTCAACGCCGTACCAGCGGTTTAAGAACCAAACGGCTTGATACGTGGGATGGAACAGTGAGAAGAGACCAGTCGGCATAACGTTGGTACCTTGGAAGGTGGGCAGGATTCTGGTGTGAGACGCAACCTGTGTCGACACCCTTTTTTTTTTGGGTGGGAAATCATCCAATGACTTCCCCCGCTCTTCATTTCAGACTTGTACTGATTAAAACCCACCCATGTTCCTTCTATTGCCCTTTACGTTCCGGGGCCGCGGTATCTCTTTCGTACAAACCGCAACCCCGGCAGGCGGAGGCCCTGGCAAGCCCCTCTGCGTTGCTGATTCTCTTTGAGGCGCGTGTGGGACACTAACGCAGACCAAACGTTGGTACTGTAAGGGGCTGACGCACGCATTATTGTAATAGTCTGAGACAGTTAGCCTCACGCCTCGGACTAAGTAGGTCGCTGTAGCAAATTATCTAATAAAAGTCTCAACGTGTTTGTGAAGTTAATCCGAGTTGTCATCTATCTCCACCACCAGTAACGGGGCGTAGGCTAAACTCACAGTACCTTGGAAAGTGGGTAGGATTCTGGTGTGGGACGCAACCTGTGTCGACACCGTTACGACACGATTTAAGCCCGGCAGGTCGTGCGGGCGCTGCTGCTGCGGCTGCAGAGGTCGTCAAACGGCGCAAATATTGTAACCCTATTGGTAGTTACAGTTTTACAGTTTTGACCCGTTTGGGGTCGAAACGCTCGGGTCTTGAGGCCCGAGTACGCGAGTCCTTTAAAGGAAATCTATCGCCGACTGATTTTCTTCGCTTGATGAACTTCGCGTGATCAGAGCCTTCGCTGGCTCTTTCTTAGGACAAGCAGTCTTCGGGACATATTTCCAGTTGACTACTTTGACGCAATCATGTCGTATAGTCATCGTGGTGTATATGCAGGTACTTAGATTTAATTTAGTTCTTTTTAGGGTTTCGTATCACAAAAGAAAACAAAGATAACTTTGTTGTACGTCTGTCCATCTATCTGTCAAGACCTTTTATCTCGGGAATGCTTGAAAAGCAATAAGTTTCAAAAAGAACAGCAATTAAATAGAAACTTAGCGTAGAATGAAAAGAAACACATACGCGCACACACACGTCCAATGCATACGATATCTACGTCCTATCAGGTGTGGGGTACACCGATACTTGTCCAGTCTCACTGCTCCACCTGCGGCCTGTTCGCCAACCTAATGATGAACTAAACGAATACTTACTGTGACTCTTCTCAGCTTTTCGTTTTACTTCTAATACTTCTGTCTCTTCCTCCTGTCTTCTTCTTCTTCTGTCCTTCCTTTTAAACTTCAACAAAGACAACTCATTTTCTGAACCGGATTCCGAATGATGTAGTTTTATATCTTCTATATCCAGATAGTTGTCGTATAGATTAACTGTTTCTAGATCTGTAAGTAAACAAAAACAGTAACAGTGACAAATGGCGACGAGGCTTTTCAAAAATATCGCTACGCTTTATTATTTTTTTGGATCATCAAATAGTTTTCCCCTCTCTGGGGGGAGTGTCGGACTTATAATGACTAAAACCAACCTATGTTCCTTCTTTTGCTCTTTGTTCCGGGGCCACTGTACCTCTTTCGACGAACACCTTGCAATATAAGTCTTTAAACTGACATGGTTACTAATATTATAATTAACACTTGAAACGGGATATTTACCATGTTTGTTATTTTTAATGAGTTTCCGATATTTCGGCGATGTTGCAAACGCCGTGATCACGAATGAACTGAAGATATTGCGGGTGGATGTTTAGGAGCAGACAAAACGATCTTCCCTCTTTCGTATGAATAGAAAGAGGGTAAGTTTCAAGTGTTAATTATAACACCCTGCAAACCCGGCAGGCAGTGGCGCTGGCAGGCGCCTTTGCTTTGCTGACATATCTTTGAGACGCGTGCGCAGCCTGTCGTCACCGGACGGACGGACGGTGAGCTAACCATTGCTCACCGTACACAGGCCGTCGTCTCGCGGCGCTTAAATCCCGGGGCGTCTTCTGCGGCGGCTGGGTTGGTTTGAGGTTATATCCCTCAAACGCTCGGCCACCTACTTCGCTAGCATGACTGCTTCGCAGAAGGAAGTGACCGCTTTCATTTTCCTCTGCCGCGGCACCGGTGATTCTCCCCGGTGTATTGCGGTGTATTTGTTGAAAATTGCAAAAGCGTCCTTAATATACAATGTTATTTACTATATAATGTTTTGTTTTAAAAACATACCATCGTCACTCTGCTGTTCCACTTTTGGCTCAATAATATCATCTTGTTGTTCACAAATAGCTGGTAATTCTTCTTTTACATCAATGCTTTCTGTTTGACCAACTTCAACTATACTTATGGTCTGTATTGGAGAGTTAATAAAACCATGAAAAATCTCTAAGTGGTCTTGTTTTATTAAAGGTCTTCGCTGTAAAAAGATAATTACAGTATTAAATAGATAACAATATTTATGATCACAAGGGAATCACTTTCACATAAGGAAATTACTCTCTGTTGAACAATATCTCACCTTATAGCCCCCATTTAATATCTGAGCGAACAGGTCTTCAGCTTCGAGACATTTTCTCTTTAATCTGTAGCATTTCTTCAGTTGAGCACAGCAGACGAAACAAGCAAACATTGGTCTACTATCTTCAGTCACAAACTGCAACAAAAACATTCGATGGACGGTGTGAGGAATGATAACAGAAAACCGGTCAAGTGCGAGTCGGACTCGCGCACCGAGAGTTCCGTACAAACTTGTAGATGACTAATAAAACTACAAAAGTAGCTCGAACGAAAAGATAAACTGTATTGAACAAATTTGATTTTGCCGATAAAAACTGTTGTCCCCGTATATCGATACTTTACCAATTGCAATTAGGTTTATAATCTCATTTTTTTGCTGCGCTGCGTGTTGCGGGTTCAATTCCCGCACGGAACAAATATTTGTATGGCCTACAGGTAGTTGTTCCGGATCTGGCTGTTTGTGTACGTGAATTTAAATGTTTGTAAACGCACCCACGATACAGGACAACCCACACTAGGAATTTGTCTCACTAGGAATTCTTCTTTATTTTAAAATAAAAAACTAAATGGTGCAACCTTGCAGGTTACTTCACAAGAATTTCCAGCATCACTCTTTGGTTTTCAAAATAAACAGAAACATGATATTAGCCTGGATTTAAAATTGGATATCACATTTAACAGCTATTATACCTTAGTAATATAATATATCTACAACTTACTGGAATATCAGTCAGCTTCTCATACAGCTCATGTAAGCTTTTGTTGACCACTACATACATGCGAACATTGTCTACTGAACATATTCTACACATTCGTAGTTTCGATGCTCTGTATGGATTTAATGTTTCTTGATCTGTAAGTAAACAAAAACAGTGAAGAGCATTCTTCAAAAAATTCAAGTATTAGACTAGATGAAGCAAAGAATGAACTGCGTGAAGCTGCGTGGTGCTGAGGTCACTAGTTAAAAAATTTCTGGGACCAATGGCTTAAGGTGCTTTCCGAGGCACATACTTATAACGATAGAAATCTTTCAACAATCTCTGTATTTTTCTGTTGACGAAACCCCCTTTAAGTCTGGTCTTGCTAGGCATGCTAGTTATGATATATGTGTATGTTACATTGGAATACATTCAGTTAAACCAACAAACTCACTTTCACATTTGCAGTATTATAAGCAATCAGTTCGTATTTATAACATTTTGCTTTTTAAAACATACCTTTGTCACTATGCTGTTCCTCTTTTGGCTCAATAATATCATCTTGTTGTTCACAAATAGCTGGTAATTCTTCTTTCACATCTATGCTTTCTGTTTGACCAACTTCAACTATACTTATGGTCTGTATTGGAGACTTTATAAAACCATGGAAAATCTCTAAGTGGTCTTGGTTTATTAAAGGTTTTCGCTGTAAAAAGATAATTACAGTATTAGATAAATAACTATGTTTATGATCACAAAGTAGTTTAGGTTGTAGAATATCTCACCTCATAGTCTCCTTTGATAATCTGAGCGAACAGATTTTCAGTTTCCAGACATCTTTTGTTTAATCGGAAGCATTTTTTCAGTTGAGCACAGCATACGAAACAAGCAAACATTGGTCTTCTGTCTTTAGTTTTAAGCTACAACAAAATTGTTTGTTTTTAGTAAATATTTACTTTCAAATATATTGTCATACTGATGTTTGTGCCAGCTTTAAATCACAAGTTGACCAGGCGCCTTCTGCGGCTGCACAGGAAAAGTCCATGCCTGGTTACGGAGACAGAAGTACAGGCTTTTCCATTTCGTGTATATAAAAAAAACCGAGATAAATCTAACTTTAGACCGAAGTCTACTCTAACATAACTAACGCATAAATAATAACGTAAACTGGGAATACAATGAACATTCGCGGGATCAACATGGTCCTTTACACAAAGAATCAGCCATTACACAAGACCAGAAGTCACACATATAACAATCTGAAAAAAAATACTCACATATAATACCACAAGAGCTTCAAAATTATCGGGTATTTTCCGATAGGTTCGTTGCATCAAATGAAGGAGTCAAGTTTTACTTTTCAGGTTAAAAAATCACGAGCGCGAAGCGCGAGTGATTTTTCCTGAAAAACTTGACGATTTTATTTGTTTGCAGGGAACCTATCGGGAAATGCCAGATAATTTTGAAGCTCGTGTGGTATTCGGGGGATTATTTTTCCGTCCCAAATGTCGGCCAATAGAATTGCATTGATTGCATTCATGTTTTGTTTTTTATGCATAACAACGACCAGAGAAAATTTATGTCGGCCAATAGAATTGCATTGATTGCATTGATGTTTTGTTTTTTATGCATAACAACGACCAGAGAAAATTTTCAAAAAAATTTCAGTATAATACCATGTAGGTTGTACCACGTGACGTCGAATGGTGCAATTCTATTGGTCGATATTTGGGTCGGAAAAATAATCATTTAAAACAAAAACACATTACAGATAAACTCAACTTTTTCTTTAATCTTAGTAAATAATCAGCTCAAATTTAAAGAACGCAAGGATATTGTAAACCTGTCTGTTGAGAGAACAATTGAAATAGCCTGTATAGAATTGGAGCAGTTTATCATATTAAGTGTGTACAGACCCCCTTCAGGTTTGCATAATTGTTTTGAAAAGATAATGGATGAAGTGTTGCATAAAATCTGTAGCTCAAAGAAATCTATAATCACTTGTGGTGATTTTAATATTAATTTGCTAGAAAAATCTGTGTTAAGTACTAAAACTATAAATCTGTTTCAGTCATACAACCTTGAAAACAAATTTTTGGAGCCCACTAGAATAACCCAGACTAGTGCCACTTGCCTAGATAATATTTATACAGATGTTATACCAACCCACAAAGTAATTATTAACTTATTAGATTCAGATCATTGCGGGCAACTGATCACAATTCCAAATGTAAATAAAAAAGGTAGCTAAAATGGATATCATTGTCAACCCAAAAACTAAAAGTCGACCAGAAACTTTGAAAATTAAACTCTCAACTAAATTACCACTTTTGTCAACTAGTGATGACCCCAATCAACAATATAATTTTTTTTTTAGTATGTATTGCACACAGTTTAATACCACGTTTGTTCCTAAGACTATCTTGGTTAATAATAACGCTTCTTTCAATGACTGGGCCACCATTGGTATTCATAAAAGTAGAAAACGGCTATACTGTAGAGTTTAATTTGTATGTTAAGAATTATTCTAAAAAAAGTTTGTGTTATAGCTAAGTCACGTTATTTGAGTTCAAAAATTTAAAATAGTACTAACGTAATCAATACGACATGGAACATTATTAATAGCGAAGCAGGAAGGTCTTGCAAGCGAAATAGTGACTACGCCCTTGCTATCGACGATAATATTTTAAAATCAGACACTCAAGTTGCTACAGCCTTTGAAAGTTTCTTTGCAGATATTCCTGTATCGACTACTAAATCGCTAAACTCGTCACCTGCTGCTGCAGATGCTTTACTAAAGGAAAACGTTCCATTCAATGATTCCGAATTTAATTTTCAATATGTTACTTAACTGTAATGATAAAATTAAAACATTTCATATGTTAAATGTTAAGAAGACCGCTGATCTATGGGGTCATTCTGTGGACGTTGCTAAGTCCATTATAACCATTGTAGCTCCTTCATTAGCTGTTATATTTAATGATTGTATTGACCGTGGTGAGTTTCCTGATCTAATGAAAAATAGTAAAATAATACCATTGTTTAAATCGGGTAGTACATCAGACCCTACTAACTATAGACCAATTTCAGTGCTACCAACATTTAGTAAAATTTTTGAAAAAATAATGTTAGCTCAAATGCAAAGATTTTTCAATAAACATAAGTTATTGCATAATAAACAGTTCGGTTTTACAAAGGGTCGTTCAACTACTGATGCCGGTGTTGAACTTCTAGAACACATTTATAATGCCTGGGAAGATAAATGCGATGCTTTGGGGATTTTTTGCGATTTGTCCAAGGCTTTCGATTGCGTTCTCCATAAAACATTTAATCAGAAAACTACACCACTACGGAATCCTGAACGCCTCTCTGAATCTTCTTACGTCATATTTGAGTGGTAGGATTCAGAGAGTTGATGTTAACGGGAAAAGATCTCCCGGATCTGTAGTAAGCATGGGAGTACCACAAGGCTCCATTCTTGGCCCTTTTTTGTTTCTTATTTATATTAATGACTTGCCTTACCTCATAAAGGATAATCATGATGTAGTGTTGTTTGCAGACGACACTTCTCTTTTATTTAAACTAAAACGTCAGCAGCTAGTGACTGACACTGACGATGTTAATAGCGCTCTGACAAAGTTCGTTAATTGGTTTAACGTTAATAATTTACTTCTAAATGAGAAAAAGACCAAATGCATTAAGTTTACGTTACTTCATGTTAGACAAGTGGAAACTAGTGTACTAATCAAGGATGAAGAGTTGAAACCGGAAGATAACACAGTGTTCTTAGGCTTAACTTTGAATGCTAAGCTTCAGTGGGGCCCTCATATAGATAAGTTGTCAAAAAAGCTTAGCTCAGCAGCATGCGCCGTTAAAAAAATTCGTGATTTGACTGATTTAGAGACAGCCCGTTTAGTTTATTTTAGTTATTTCCACAGTGTGATGTCGTATGGTATTCTTTTGTCGTATGATATTCAGACAATTTTTATTTTGCAAAAGAGGGCAATTCGTTCAATGTATAAATTAAGTCCTAGACACTCCCTCAGAGAAAAATTTAAAGAGATTAACATACTAACTGTGCCCTCTCAGTTTATTTACGAAAACCTTTTGTACGCGCATAAAAATATAAAATTGTTTAAAAAATACAGTGATATCCACGACATAAATACAAGGAACAGACACAAAGTTGTTCCTGCAACGAGGCTCAAAAAAATAGGGGGTACATTCACATGCCAATGTATGTTATTATAATAAACTACCAAGCGATATTCAAACACTAAGCCTCAATAAATTTAAATCTTTTATAAATGTAAGCTATGTCTGAAAGCTTACTATAATTTGAATCATTACCTTGAAGATAAAAAGGCTTGGGATTAACCTGCTCCAATTTAATTTACTCAGTGAGTGTCAAAATTTTTCCTTTGTTTCATTTATTTATTGTTTATTCCTTTATTTTAAACACTTTGACATTTAATGATTTGACATTAATATTTAATTTGTTTATTTTTAAATTTCTTTTTATTATTAATACTATGATTTGTGACATTTTATTTTTCTTATTATTTTAATTTATGACATTTTATGATTTCATTATGATCTCATTAATTTTTTTTTTAATTTGTTTATTGTGAATGTGAAGACCATGTGGATCATTTCTTTTATTTACTTTGTTTTTTGACGACAGTCTGGCAGTTTGAGTCTAGTGTGTTAGACCTACACAAATGTCCTTTTTTTGGTATGGTTTGTCGTGTCGTTGAGCTCCGTGGGTTATGAGTTGAGCTACACGATAACTGACAAATGCTTGCACTGACTGGACAGGTCCACTCAAACTGTGTGGTGCTTTCTTAAAAAGACCATTTCAGATACTATCTGCATAGTCCTCATGTAAGTTGACCAAGATTTTCTTTTGTCTGGACCTTAAAAGAGACTATGACCTCTGAGTTTGTTTCAGCTGTTTCTTCTCAGAGTAGTCGGGTACGAACACCGGCCTCATCTAGTTTTAAAAAAAATTACGTGTAAAAGTGTTTGTGAAAACCTACTTGCAAAATAAACATCATTTATCATTTAACTAAACCTCCCGAGAAAACATCAAATTAATATACCTCAACAACTAAAAACGACAATTGTACCAGCTTACAATATCCCACTTACATGCCACAAACTGTATCAAACAAATAAAGGACTACCATAAGCGTTCTGTTGGACATTATTCACATTAGAAGTCATAAGAGATCCCAGGACATATTTTTATTTTTAAGGTTGCTCCTCACTAGGAATTTATTCTGTCTCCTGGGTGTGTTTACAAACATTTGAACTCACATACAACAATCAGTCAGACCTGGAACAACTATCTGTACATATACATATAACTATATACACATAGGCCATAGAAATATTTCTATAAGCTGTTAAGAAATACAGGCATCACATCAAATCTGGAAAATACCACTGGCTCCACCATACATCTGATGATCTGACACAAGACACAAAAGTGTCCACATTTGCACAGCACCCTAGGTGTTCTGTTTGTTTGATTTTCAGGAATAGAACCGTAACTAAAAAGGAACTAAATGGTGCAACCTTGCAGGTTCATCACAAGAATCTCCAGTTTCACTCTTTGGATTCTAAGATAAACAGAAACATATGATATTGGACTGGTTTCAAAGCTGGATATCACATTTAACAGCTATTATACCTGAGTAATATATTATATCTACAACTTACTGGAATAGCCGTCAGTTTCTCATATAGCTCATGTAAGTTTTTGTTGACCACTACATACATGCGCACATTGTCCACTGAACATATTCTACACATTGGTAGTTTATCCATTTTGAAACCCAAAAAATAAAACTTGTTTAATATTTTAATCCACAAAACACAGTTGAGGACCTGCGTGGCTTGTTTAGTATTATGACAATTGCATCTTCTTTGTTATCAACTGAAACACTTCATTAATACCTAATGTACTTCTTTGTTGGACCTACTAGACGGGGCAGCAGTATAGTGTAGTCTAGACAGTCGTTTATAGTCCGTTTATTCTTGGTAATCCTTAGGAACCATCACAAATATATGTAGGGGTGCCGGTAGCGGTAGTCAACAAATGTGTTACTACAGTTATTTGAAATTCTATTCTTTTCTCTTTCGATACTTCTCCAACCTTTCATTAATTACAGAGTATCTAAATAAACACCATGTTCATGAAATCACATAACATATTAAACACTTCACTTAACAATTTGTGTGAGTTTCGGGAAAAAGACACCACAATTTATTTTGCCAATATCACGTAGGTACTATGGTAGACCATCAAGGGCTGGAGATTGTATCACTAATTATCATTGTTGTATAGAACATAACAAAGAGATTAAATAATTTAAAACACTTCACTTCACTTATTTATTTAATGGCAAATTGAAAACACAGACTAGACAGAAATCGAATCAGACAAATCAAAACAAACTCATGACGGATGCGAAATAATAAATGACATTAATGACAGCACCACAGATAATTACAATAGGTAAAGTGAAAAAGGCTGGTAACATAAATAAGAAGGTATTCTCGATATCTGGATATCTCTTACCGAATTGGGGTGATACTCTCGCATTTCCACAGATTCTCACACCCATCACCCATATTCTAAGTTGTAACCTCATGATTTCCTCGACTTAACTCAAACTCACTGAGGTGATTTCATATTCATAGTTGCGATTTTACCCCTCATCTTAAGTAGTTTCCTCAGTGGAGGAGAATTTGACTTGAGGAAACAACTGTCAAATTTAAGGTACGTCGCGATCTACCTTGAAGCCTCATTGAGGTAGTTATCAAGGGAATTATAACCAAAACACGCGCATTTTATCTGATTTTCATAATTTGTCTATTGAAGAGTTTATTGAATATTTATACCATAAACCTTACGATTACTTATCGAGACGGTATTTACGAGATGCCGAAAATCCAATTGAGTGTTATGACGAAAATGAGTATAAAATTAGATTTTGGCTCACTAAAAATGTTGTGATGAATTTCTTTTTTGAATGTTGCTGAGCAAGCTGATGTAAAGATTAAATTTCAACGTATTGCTGGATTTCCTGGGGTTAACGGATGCATTGATTGTACTCATCCTTACTAATATTATAAAAGCGAAAGTGAGTTTGTTTGTTTGTTTGTTACCTCTTCACGCTTTAATGGCTAAACCGATTTTGATGAATTTTGATATAGAGATAGTTGGGAACCAGGAGACGGACATAGGCTAAGTTTTATTAAAAAAAAAGTGGCATATGAGGGAGAACGAGGGAAGAAAAGGGAAAACTTAGCGTTGCTATTACAAATCTATCAGGCGCAAGAGCAAAAACTGCAGGTCTGCTTGGTGTGTTATACCGAATTTAACGCGAGCGAAGCCGCGGGCGAAAGCTAGTATACCAATAAAAATCCCAGTAGGCAAAACGGTGAAGTGAATATTTCGCAATCGCAAAGGTTGGCTCTCAATTAACGTGCAAATAGTGTGTGGATCACAAATGGAAATATATGACTCGATTGATAATTGATATATATGATTCACTTTCGTTAAAAAACTATCTCCCGGTTCCAGCCATTTCGAGCAAGTTAAAACAAGACAAGAAGAACAGCGAATAACACGCACCGATAGTAATGAAATACTGCTGATGAAAAATTTAATATTCCCAAACCATCCACTTCTCAAGTATCACTATATTTTTTGCCCAAGATATGGTTTTTGATTCAAGTTGATAAATTATTAGGGTTTGTTTATTTATAGTCTACTCTCTCTAGTCTACTCTATGCTCTATCTAGTTGAAAACCACGGATAACGCGCTAACAGACTGATTTCAAAATAAGTTTAGCCAATATAACAAACAAGATATTCCTCCAAATAATGACGTATTTGTGACGTATCACCTCGACTCCCACTCATTCGAGGGACCTCAACATTTCCTCACACTGACGACTGTGAATACCGATTTCGAGGATCTTTCGAGGAACGCCTTGAGGTATCCTCGACGGAGGAGTGAGTCGAGGAGCTTTCGAGGTTACAACTTAGAATATGGGTGTAAGTTGTAACCTCATGATTTCCTCGACTTAACTCAAACTTACTAAGGTGGTTTCATATTTGCGATTTTACTCCTCATCTTAAGTAGTTTCCTCAGTGGAAGTGAATTTGAAATGAGGAAACAACTGTCAAATTTAAGGTACGTCGCGATCTACCTTAAAGCTTCCTTGAGGTAGTTATCAAGGGAATTATAACCAAAACACGCGCATTTTATCTGATTTTCATAAAGTCTTTTGGAGAGTTTATTGAATATTTATACGATAATCCTTACGATTACTTATCGAGATGGTATTTACGAGATGCAGAAAATCCGATTGAATGTTATGACGAAAATGAGTTTAAAATTAGATTTCGGTTCACTAATATTGTTATGATGAATTTCTTGCTACCGTTATTGTTTCAAGTTAGTAATATTTTTTTCGCATACAAAAGAAGTAAACAGTTACAATTAATTATTTGTAACAGAATCGTAGGCACATAGAAACATATTTAACTTATATTGGTATTATGTATTTTCGAGGGACCTCAACATTTCCTCACACTGACGACTGTGAATACCAATTTCGAGGAACGCCTTGAGGTGTCCTCGACGGAGGAGTGAGTCGAGGAGCTTTCGAGGTTACAACTTAGAATATCGGTGTAAGAGACTGTAAAAGTTGTACAAGTTTCTGCAATAAACCTTTTTATTTTATTTATTTTTATTTATTGTTAATTTTGCTATTTTACTTTAATTAGCCTACTTTTACTAATAATTTGATTTAACAACCAAGTATAAATTGGTTTTGAAATATTTTATGAATATTTTGTACATACATCGAGCAAGTGACATTTCATGACAGTAGATGACACGACATTATTAGTGATGTACCTTTGTACAGTCGAAATTTTTTTTAGGAATATAATATATATTGCAATTAAATAATTTTCGTTTTTTGTTTATTTTGAAATATTTTTAGTAATCTATAAATTAAAAATCTAAAAATAGGCAGTATCGGGAGCACGGTCCAAATTATCAGAGGTTAGGGCTCCAAGGATAGTAGGGTCAAACAATGCGGGCTGTGTCAAGGAGTACTGCTTTCTGATTTGGGTCCGTAATCTAACCGCATAAGACATTGAGTGGTTACTTTATATACCACTGTGACAATCGCCCGGAGGTCACGGTGGAATACACTATGGCCGTCGAAATCGCCTGGGCGGAACACCGCTGTGTCTTCGTCAAGGTCTCTCTGGTCCATGGTCTGGGGCAAGCGGAAATGTCTAGCGGTCACCTCCATCTATCTAAGGAGCGATGCTAACTATCTATGCTAGCGAAGGAGGCGGTGTAACTTTTAAAGGAGATAACCTCATACCAACGCAACACACACGGAATACGAGTAAACGCAATGATCTAAAAAGAACAAAATACGACATTGTGCGGCGAATATACTATCAACGCCATTGCTAAATCAAAGGGAGCTCCCACAATCCGGCTTACAAGATATTTGTGCACGACAGCAACATAATATAGCGGCGCTGCCGCTACCTACTCATTAGATATAGAACATAGATTTAAGTACCTACCTGTCATATTACCTACATTGTAAGCGACTGAGCCGCGTGCAGGGCGACAAGTATGAACCTGCTCACGCCGCTCGGTCGCAACGCGCATTGCCATTGGTCAATGTAAGAAATTATTGCGTCAGCCAAATGGGGGCGTATAAAAGGGCCTGCCCTTGACAATGCGCGTCACGCGTGTCAGTCAGTCAGTCGAACTTTCTCTTGATAAGTACATGCTGCGTGTAAAACCAATAAATCAGTTTGAATGCTACTAGTGCTTATTCTTCATCATACAGTCCACTCGCTACATATTCTGGTCCTTCGAAAGCCGAATATAGATCCAGCAGGATGGTGTTAACACGCAGCCATAGTGGAGACTCCAGGCGAGAACAGACCCAGCAAGAGCCTTCAGTGACCGCCGGACCGGGTGCCAGCAAGTCGGCACCAGAATCCAGCTCGGTCGACATGACGGACACAGGCAGCGGATCTGCGACGACTACCAACACCGACGCCACGCAAACACGTGGTACGCTCAAGCCCAGCGATACCAGGTCACGCCGTTCTACAGTTTCGAGAAAGAAGCGCCTCGCAGAGCTGGAGGCCAGAGAACGGTTGGCTGAAATGAAAGTCAAGCAAGCGCAGGCAGAGCGAGAGCTGCAAGAAATACAGCTGCAGCGCATCAGAGCCGAAGCTGACTCGAGTGAAGACGACGACTTGGCGGACGACCTCGCCTCCGTAAGGATTGGAACGTGGCTTGCGCGACCGGCGCCGCCACCCGGAGGTGAGGCTCCACCGCCGCCACACGACGCCAGCGACGGGAGGAATAGCAGGGACGCAGCGAAGGACACCGGCGCCGCGACAGGCGCTCAACCGCTGCGAGACGACGACGGCTACGGAAAAAGTGTATGTGCGAAAACAAACAAGGGCAATATCGCGAGTGAAATGTTACACGATAATGTGAGTGATAAAGTGATCGACGCCGACGTAGGGACACTCGCCGCGGCTCTAGCACAGGTCGCGCGTAGTTCGAGAGAGCCGCCAAGGTACATCCAGCAACTACCAGTCTTCGACGGAAAACCCGGTGAGTGGATAGCTTATAAGGCCGCGTATTGTGACTCACATACTTATTTTTCCGGTATAGAAAATGTCGCTAGGATTAGGATGAGCCTCAGAGGCGCCGCAAAGGAAGCTGTAGGTTGCCTACTGTTTAGTCAATCTGACCCTCAGGTCATTTTAGACGCACTAGAAAGACGTTTCGGTAGGCCTGAGGCCTTGATCATGGCCGAGTTAGATCATATAAAATTATTACCTAAATTGAATGATAACCCTAGGGACATATGTATTTTCGCTAGTCGTATTGCGAACACGGTGGGTACGGTAGAAGCACTGAAAAGAATTCAGTATTTACATAGCCCTGAAATGTCGCGTTGTATCGTTGAAAAGTTAACGCCAATATTAAGAAACAAATGGTATGATTACGCGGCTAATAAAAAGATTGAAGACATTCCCGAATTAAAGCGCTTATCTATGTTTATGAACGAAGAGGCAGATAAGTGTGGCGCGTATGCACAGCCAGAACGTGGTAGTGATGACTCCAATAGCTTACGACAACGGCGCAGAGTTGAGCGCACGTTTACTATGAATAAGGAAATAGCAAATGAGCAATGCCCGGCATGCAAGCAACACGGCCACAAACTACCAGACTGCAGTAAATATAAACAGCTAGACATAGATACTCGATGGGATATAGCAAAAACCTCCAACATGTGCTTTAGGTGCCTGCGAAATAAGCATAGAAGATTTATGTGTAAAGCACCAATTTGTGACATAAAAGAATGTAACATGAAACATCATAAACTGTTGCATAAAGAGCGTAAAGTTGAGGCGTCACACAACGTAGCGACAACGCCGGCCGCGCCGCCGACGCCTGTTATCACACACGAAACCGTTACGTCAGCGCGGGAAACTGTATCAACGACTTCGCCTCAGCATCGCCGCGCGTATTTAAAAATAGTACCTGTCACATTAAGCGGACCACATACAAGTGTAGAAACATATGCCTTGTTAGACGATGGGAGTACAGCAGTCACCCTGTTAGACGCGTCAGTAGCAGACATCTTAGGTGCAGATGGGCCAGCGAGTCCTATGTGGATACAAGGCATAGGCACGGAGGTTAAACACGAGCAAAGCCGAACCGTGAGCCTCCACATACAAGGCAAGCACCATAGCGACCCACAGAAGATAGAGGCGGCGCGCACCGTAACTAGGCTTGAAATTATGGCGCAAACTGTACAAACCGAAGACTTAAATAACTGTAAGGCGCGTCGCCCACACGACCAAGAGTCGAGGCGCAGTCGAAGCGCGGGCGCAGGAGTGGCGCGCCGCAACAAAGTTTTCTTAACAAATGAATGGTAGTGCGCTCATAGACAAGAGTCGCGGCGCGGGCGAGGTGGCGTCGGGGCGGAGGCGAGGTGGCGTCGGGGCGGAGGCGAGGTGGCGTCGGGGCGGAGGCGAGGTGAAGGCGCAGGTAGGGCGCTCAAGTGTGCCCAAGCCACGACGCCGCCGCCATTTTGTCATTTGGTTTCGTGCGGAGCTGCGTTTAGACGTTTTAAATATGCGCGACGATTTTGAAACCAACGCAAAACTCATTGAAATTGTTCAATTAAATCCTTGTATTTATGACCAGTAACCAGTAACCTTTCTTCAGGGCAAATTGATTTCCTCCAGTTAGTGTCCTTCTTCTGTAAACTATTCTTCGTTTTTTCAAACAGTAATTGGAATGTTTCTGGTGACATTTCATAAAACTTTTTGAACTTGTCGGGATAACTTTTTAAGTCACGTGTTGCTCTGAATAAACCTCTTTTGTCACACTGTCGCAACATATATGGATGCACCCAAAATCTTCTTCTATTTAAATTAAGAACTTGTATAAGTGATAGTACGTCTTAGTAGGTGAATGAATTAATAATGTGAAGGAAGCATAGCCGCCTGCGCCTCGACTCCTACGCAGAGACCTATCCTCGCCCGTGCTTCGACGCCGCACCGCCGCTGACGCGACGCCGCCTCGACTTACCAGTGAGCGACGCGCCTAAACATTTAAACGACATTCATAGCACTCTTGTTTATGAACACGCGCGGCCAATGATTTTGATAGGCCAAGATAACTGGCATTTATTAGTAGCTACAGAAACACGGACAGGTGCTCGTGATCAACCGGTAGCATCGTACACAAAACTCGGTTGGGTATTGCATGGATGCCAGTACTCTGTAAACAAAGTTATAGCTACATTTTGCGGCCATATTAAAATTAAAGAAAATCTGGAACCGATAGAAGAAACCATGAGAAACTTTTTCAAATTGGAATCACTAGGCATAGAACATATGATACCTAGAGATGACCCACAACAACGAGCCTTAGACATCCTAGAACAAAAGAGTCGACGTTTACCCGATGGCAGCTTCGAGACCGGACTACTGTGGAAACAAGAGGCACCTAAAATACCAAACAACTACCTAGGTGCCCTAAAACGGCTAGAAAATCTAGAACGGCGCCTAGATAAAGACGAAAACCTCAAGACCCAGTACTTGCAACGCCTTGACAATCTATTCAAATCAGGCTATGCAGAAAAGGCACCCGATACCATCACAACTAATAAAACCTGGTACCTACCTCATTTCCCAGTGGTCAACCCAGCCAAGCCACATAAGCCACCACGACTCGTACACGATGCAGCAGCAAAGACAGCGGGTCTGTGCCTAAACGACCTTCTATTATCGGGACCTGACCTATTACAATCGTTGCCCGGTATTTTGATGCGTTTCCGTCAAAATAAAATAGCTGTGTCAGCAGATATTAAAGAAATGTTCATGAGGATAAAGATTAGGGAAGAAGATCGTGATGCGTTGAGATTTTTATGGCGCGGTGATCAACGAAGTGGACCACCCGGCGGCGTATTGCCATAATGTATACTAGCACAGACAGGGGTTGCTCTGTAATCGCACGCAATATGCTCTTGTAGCTAGAGAGCATACTGCATATCAGTACAGAGACAGACTGAAATAAAATACACTTTGCTCTAATTCGTGAGAGCAAAACACATACGAGTACAGACAATTTGGCTGCCGTAGTAGGCACCCCGACATGGACAGGTTAGGTTCGAAGGGGATGGCGGGGTCTGAAAGACCCCGCCATCCCCTTCGTGTTAGGTTACTTTAAACCTTGAATGCAGAGGTAGGAGCCCCGCGAAGCGGGGCTCCGTCGAGCCACTTTGATAGGTAGTAATCAGTGAGAGCTCGGGACTTGGGGCACCCCGACATGGACAGGTTAGGTTCGAAGGGGATGGCGGGGTCTGAAAGACCCCGCCATCCCCTTCGTGTTAGGTTACTTTAAACCTTGAATGCAGAGGTAGGAGCCCCGCGAAGCGGGGCTCCGTCGAGCCACTTTGATAGGTAGTAATCAGTGAGAGCACATTTTGCTTTAGACATATGCGAACAAACCGTATACTTATACAGACAGGTCTGTAGTCATACGTAGTTTGCTTTAAAAATATGCAAGCAAACTGTATACTTATACAGACTGGTCTGTAGTTATACGTAGTTTGCTTTAGAGTATTTGTTATTTTTAAGAGCACAAAGTGATCTAGTACAGACTATGGGTGTCTGTACTGATATACACAATGGCAATACGCCACCCGGCGAATATCGCATGACATCTCTTATATTTGGCGCGACATCTTCCCCATGTACAGCCCTATACATAAAGGATCGCAACGCTAGAGACTTTGCCGATACATACCCAGCCGCGGCGTCAGCAATAAGAAATAATCATTATATGGACGATTATCTACAGAGCTTTAACAGCGTAGAGGAAGCCAAGATAAGAACAACTGCAAGAGTACTCCAGTTCATTGACCTGTGTAGACCAAATAAACATACTGTTGAATATAAGTGTACTAAGAAAAGGGTATTAAAAGACCCAACATGGAAAAGAATACACAAAAACAAATCCGTTAAAAAAGTTACGCAAAAAATAACGAGGAATAAAATAGTAAACTATATACCTATACCTGCTATTTATATACTACGCGCCGAAGAACAATGGGTCAAGGCCTCGCAAGCCGAAAGCCTCACAAAAGAAATTGCTTCTTTAAAACTAAACAAAACAACGCCCGGCGACAGCCCGATATCATACCTAGACAGCGCAGGTGTTTTGCGTTTGCGCGGGAGAATCACAGCGGTACGAAACGTGAATGAAGAAATAAAAAATCCAATTGTGCTTGAGGGTAAGCATAGATATACAAAGCTATATCTAGCTTATATACATGAAAGTTTACATCATGGCGGAACGGAGATAACAGTAAACGAGATAAGACAGCGTCTTTGGATAACAAGACTACGTCCGTCTGTAAAAAATGTTTTAAAGGGTTGTTTACATTGCAAAATAAAAAAGGCAAAGCCAGCCAAACCCTCTACAGGAAACCTACCGTATCCCCGTTTAGCTCATCACGTACGACCTTTTACTTTCACCGGTTTAGATTATTTTGGCCCCATATCTGTTTCTGTAGGTAGACATAAAGAAAAAAGGTATGGAGCTTTATTTACATGCTTAACTTGTAGAGCTATACACATAGAAATCGGTAATTCACTTAGTGCAGACTCAGCTATCGCCACTCTCAGGCGATTTATAGGTAGGAGAGGTTGTCCAAAGGAAATATGGAGTGACAACGCTACTTGTTTCAAAGCGGCTGACAGGGAACTAGGTGAAAGTGCCTTAAGCGCTTTAGGCAGTGAGTCCAATGCGCGGTCCATAAGCTGGAGATACATACCTCCCGCGTCGCCGTTTATGGGCGGAGCTTGGGAAAGGATGGTGAGGGCAGTCAAGGAAGCACTGTACGTCACACTGAGAGAAGTTCACCCGTCAGACGAGACCCTGGCTACGCTACTCGTAGAAGTAGAAAATACGGTGAACTCCAGGCCACTCACACATGTCAACGTGTCGCCAGACGAGCCCGAAGCCCTCACGCCTAACCACATACTGATCGGCCCGAACCCACATGTACCCTCACCGGGTAACTTCACCGCAGCAGACGTCACAGCACGGCACCAATGGCGGCGCGCCCAGGCACTCGCAGACGTCTTTTGGCGAAGATGGGTACGTGAGTACCTGCCGCTCCTTCAAAACCGGCGGAAGCCCTACGGTAGCGGCACCCCACCCAAGGTTGGAGACGTCGTCGTGATCTGCGACCCCAACCTCCCACGCAACACCTGGCCCAAGGGAAGGGTGACGCAGGTGTTTCCAGGCGCAGATGGAGAGGTACGAGTTGTAGACGTCATGACCAGAGGACTCGTACTCCGAAGACCAACGAAGCGGATTGTCGTGCTCCCCACGGAGTCGCCTGTTGGCGACGGCGGGAGAAATGTGCACGACAGCAACATAATATAGCGGCGCTGCCGCTACTCATTAGATATAGAACATAGATTTAAGTACCTACCTGTCGTATTACCTACATTGTAAGCGACTGAGCCGCGTGCAGGGCGACAAGTATGAACCTGTTCACGCCGCTCGGTCGCAACGCGCATTGCCATTGGTCAATGTAAGAAATTATTGCGTCAGCCAAATGGGCGCGTATAAAAGGGCCTGCCCTTGACAATGCGCGTGTTCCCCAGTCCGATCTCTATGTACGGCAAGCCTATCCCCTGGGAGAAGCAAGCCAAATACTTAGGTGTCATTCTAGACAGTCACTTGTCCTTCGCGGCACATATCAAAGCGGCTCGTTCGCGCGCTGCCTTTGCTATGGGTAGGCTTCACTTTTTAATTCAGGCAAAAAGCAAATTGTCACTCAAGTGCAAATTGCGTTTATACACCGCGGTCATCCGTCCCATCATGACATACGCATGTGTCGTGTTCGCCCACGCCAACCCGCGTTTCCTTCATAAGATGCAGATCTTGCAAAACCGATTCCTTCGTAAAATCACGGGAGCCCCTTTTTACGTCCGTAACGATAGTCTTCACTTAGACTTAGGCGCGTCGCTCACTGGTAAGTCGAGGCGGCGCGGCGTCGCGTCAGCGGCGGTGCGGCGTCGAAGCACGGGCGAGGATAGGTCTCTGCGTAGGAGTCGAGGCGCAGGCGGCTATGCTTCCTTCACATTATTAATTCATTCACCTAACGTACTAGCACTTATACAAGTTCTTAATTTAAATAGAAGAAGATTTTGGGTGCATCCATATTGCGACAGTGTGACAAAAGCGGTTTATTCAGAGCTACACGTGACTTAAAAAGTTATCCCGACAAGTTCAAAAAGTTTTATGAAATGTCACCAGAAACATTCCAATTACTGTTTGAAAAAACGAAGAATAGTTTACAGAAGAAGGACACTAACTGGAGGAAATCAATTTGCCCTGAAGAAAGGTTACTGGTTTCTGGTCATAAATACAAGGATTTAATTGAACAATTTCAATGAGTTTTGCGTTGGTTTCAAAATCGTCGCGCATATTTAAAACGTCTAAACGCAGCTCCGCACGAAACCAAATGACAAAATGGCGGCGGCGTCGTGGCTTGGGCACACTTGAGCGCCCTACCTGCGCCTTCACCTCGCCTCCGCCCCGACGCCACATCGCCTCCGCCCCGACGCCACCTCGCCCGCGCCGCGACTCTTGTCTATGAGCGCACTACCATTCATTTGTTAAGAAAACTTTGTTGCGGCGCGCCACTCCTGCGCCCGCGCTTCGACTGCGCCTCGACTCTTGGTCGTGTGGGCGACGCGCCTTAAGAATCCCCACCGTCGTTCAATTCATGAAGCGCCTTACCAAGCGCTTCTTTGACTCCGCGTTAAAACATCGCAACCCCCTTATCGCATCGGCCGCTCGCGAATAAGTAAAATTCGTCGTCCCCGTCATACCCTCGTCACTCCTGATGATGCTATAACCCTGCTCCAGGAGAGCAGCAGGGAGACTAGCACTCTTCGCAAATTCAGACGCAAACCGCCGTCATTCCGTCCTCGCCGACGAGGCCCGTCGCGACGTCCCAGTAATTGTCCCACCCGTCCCTTGCAAGAGCCAGCCCGCGCTGCTGAGCCAGTAAGTCCAAATCAGCCCTTAAATAATATCACTCAGATCCAGCTTGTCCCTTGCTGTCCCTCAGCGACGCCCTAAGCCGAGGCTCGTACCCCACAGGGGGTGCCCTTAGCGTGTAGTCGCTTAGTTTGTAAGTTTTTCACCCTGGCTGGAGGTCTTAATTTTTAAGGCATCCACAGGATTCGCCCGGTTAAGCAGACGACAACCTCCTTGGTTGAACTGCGAGATGCCATTCATAAAAAAAAAAACAATGCGCGTGTCAGTCAGTCGAACTTTCTCTTGATAAGTACATGCTGCGTGTAAAACCAATAAATCAGTTTGAATGCTACTAGTGCTTATTCTTCATCATACAGTCCACTCGCTACAATATTAGATAGGGCTTACAATCAGTGCCGCATTAAGCCAGCGCGGGGCCTGTAGCAAATTCTGTCAAGAGGCTCTTGATTTGCTTTAGGTTCTCAAGTTTAGGGTATTAAATAAAACAAAACTGTTACAAATAGACTTTTCTAGATTTAAAATGGGCAAATTTAGAGATAAGACTTTCAATGTAGACTTCTTTAAGCAAATTATGCCCTATATTCAACAATTTGAGATGGTTAAGACGTTCTTGGCCCATCGTGTTCCTTAATTCTTTTTTTTAATACGTTTAAATGTTGAAAAAGAACGTTCGCCACTGCAATTATTGATCATAAGGGATAAGTAAATGCGCAAGACAATTTCTAAGTTTGGGAAAGACGATTCTAAAGAATCCTTACTTTAATTTATATATTACTAGCTTTTGCCCTCGGCTTCACTCGCGTTAAATTCGGGGTAACACAGTTCCCCTTTCCTGAATTGCAGGTACCTGCTACCTGTAGCTTTTGCCCTTGCGCCTTATTGATTGTAATAGCAAAGGTAAGTTTTCCCTTTTCTTCCCGCTTTCTCCCTCATTACTCACTTAAAAAAAATAGTAAGTATACAGAAGCCAGGGCGCCCTGCTGACTCTCCGTCCGCATTTTGGCCCATCGTGCTGGTCAACGAGGTGTCAAAGTCAAAGTCAAATCTTTTTATTTGTAGAGCATAGGTAAACATAAGTACAGATGTCAATAATCATAAATAGAACGCTATGTCTTGCCATCAATGGCGTACAAATATTATATAAACATTAATTACGATAAAGAGACATTCACAATTTTTTATTAAAACTCCAGTAAAACAAATAAAAATGCATAAGTCCCACATTTAACTAAATAAATTAAATTAAAATAGAATAAAACAATAGGATTAATAACGAATACAAAATATAAATGTCAATGTGTCTCTTAATTAAAATAATAAGTACTAAACATTCATAATTAATAAACAATAATAATAAGTCATTTTTTTTTTGTTAAATTGAGTCATCATTAAAAAAAATCATCCAATTTGTAGTAACATTTGTCAATAAGCAACTTACCAAGTGCCTTTTTGAACTTAACCATTGGCATGTTTTTAATGGCATTTGGTATTTTATTATAAATTTTTGGAGCGTTGCCAAAAAAGCTTTTACGCATTAAGGAGGTTTTACATTTAACATTGCAAAGTTTATTGTGATATTGTGTACGCAATGGATTTCGTCTGACTTCAGATAGGCTGGTAAATAAGTGTGGGTTTTTTTTACAAATAGTGCTGTTTCAAGTATGTACATCGCTGGCAGTGTCAGTATTTTTAGTTGTCTGAAATATGGGATACAGCTATCCGTCGTTTTTAAACCACACATAGACCGCACACAGCGTTTCTGTATCCTAAATACAACCTCCCTATTAGCCGACTGCCCCCAGAAAATAATACCATATCGTATAACAGAGGCTACAAGTCCATGGTAAGCTGTTAGCAATGTCTCAATATTAACCTTTTTTGAGAGTTGATATAGTGCATATGCGGATTTACTTAATTTCTTACATATTATGTCAGTATGAGTATTCCAAGTCAATTTATTGTCAATGGTGATTCCTAAAAACTTTGCATTATCAACTTCCTGTATTTGGTTGCCTTCGTAAGTGACATTAATGTTATTATTTTCACGACGTTGATGGTATTGCATTATGTTGGTTTTACTTAAATTAATTTTCAAATTATTGTCATCAAGCCAGTTTATTATTTTAGCTAGAGATTCATTAATTTCATTTTCATAATTATTTATATCATTGCATTCTATTATGGCTGTGCTGTCGTCTGCAAAAAGAACCATTTTATGGTGAATTATTTTTGGGAGATCGTTGATGTAGATCAAAAAAAGCGGTGGTGCCAACACGCCACCTTGGGGTACGCCATATTTAATGCATCTTTGTTTTGAAAAATATACGGTTTCTAATTTAGTTGTAGGACATAATCGAGAGACTTCGGTGCATTGAACTCTATCAGTTAAATATGATTCTATCAATTTTAGGATATTTCCCCTTACACCGTAACCATATAATTTTTGTAGTAATATCTTATGGTCAACATAGTCGAAAGCTTTCGTCATATCAGTAAATATGGTACAAATTGGATTCTTTTTATCAACTGATGTCATAATGTTACTAATTAAATCAAATAGTGCCGAGTTAATATTTATGTTTCTGCGAAAACCTTTCTGTTCATTGCAAAACAAGTTAAATTTTTCAAAATATGTGCATATGGAGTTATATATAACTTTCTCAAATATTTTTGAAAAAACAGATATTTTTGCGATGGGTCTGTAATTTTTTATATCCGCTTTGTCACCTTTTTTAAATAAAGGTTTAATAATAACTTGTTTTAAGCTGTCGGGAAATATGCCATCAGCAATACAAAGATTAATAATGTGAGCTAATGGCTGTGCTATATCTCCCTTTACATACTTTAGGACCTTAGTACAAACGCCATCACAACCAACAGTATTAGTATTTTTAAGATGAGAGATAATTTTTATAATGTCATTATTCGAAACCGGTGACATAAATAAAGATTGAGATGAGAGATTATCAAAAACATTACCAATAGTTTTATGAGAATTTATATTATTTTCAATTGTATCAATATAGTGATTATTAAATTCATTAGCAATGTCAATGGGGCATGTAAAAGTCAAGTTGTCTCTGTTTATAGTCATAATTTGTTCCTGTGGTAAGCACGTTTTAGATTTATTAATTACTTGCCACGGCCTTAGATTTATTCTGAGAAGAGCTTATGAAATAATTGTTTTGCGCTTTCTGAGTCAATTTTATAATTTTTTTATAAAGAGAGGAGTATTTTTTTACATTAATCTTATTTGTTGTGCTTGGGTCAGATCGATATTTCCAGAGTAACTGTCTTTGTTTCTGGCTGCATATTTTGATTCCTCGAGATATCCACTTAGTTTTTCTATTTGTTTTGACCGTTATTATCTTTTCTGGAAAGCATAATTTATACAATAATAAAAAATCTTCCATGAAGGCTTCAAAAGACAGGTTTCCATGTTGAGCGCTAAAGACTTCTACGAAAGATAAACAACCTATTAAATTTTTGAATTTAATTAAATTTTCTTCGGAATAATCTTTCTTTTTACGTTTCCAAAGATGTAGTTTACAAGTTTTTTTTATAGGTACTTTCAGTATTTGTGATGTATGATCCGAGAGAGCTAAATCTATGATTTCAGCCTTGCAGCCTTTTTAGTAACTGTAGAATGCTCGATAATACACTCACTGCTATCACTACGTATACACAACAGGCGTTGAAACACGTCCGCACGCTACGACGGTTGGGTGCAGAATGCCCCCCACTTTTCGCTGTATACTACATCCCTTCCTTGTTTCAAGAAAACAACTAATTGTAAATAATCAAATTGTAATTATAATCAAACAATTATTTCCATGCCAGTACCAAGAACAATCAATCTTCAACTTCAGGATTTGTTTCACTATTCTCATCTTGATTATTAACAACTTTCCAATTATTATTTTCTACCCTTTTTAAATGAATAATATTTCTACGATATTCTTTCCCCGTTAGATCGTTCCTCACTCTCACGTCTCCACCATATACATCAGTTACCGTATGCGCTTCTGGGTTAAAGTTTGGTGTAAGTTTATTTTCCTTGGTCATATTTTTTATATAAACCTTTTCACCGATTTCCAAATTGCTGTCCACGGCTTTCCTTTTCATATCCGCATATTCCTTTCCTTTATCTTTCTTCTCTTTATCTCTATCTCTTACTTCTGAATCTGCTATTTTATGTTCAATATCAGCTGCTCCTGGTATTTTATCACGAAATTGTCGACGAAAAAATAATTCAGCTGGTGTTTTTCCGGTTGTAGTATGCGGTGTACTATTGTACATAATCATATATTCTAATAGTTCTTCTTTCCAATCTTTCTTTTCTAGCTGGCTAATTCTTAATCGTTTAAGTACATCCCTATTCTGGCGTTTGACTTCCCCATTCAATTGTGGAAAATAGGGTATGGTATTATTTATTGTAATACCACATTCCTTACAAAATTCCTTAAAATTCTCACTAGTGAATTGGTTCCCGTTGTCACATGTCAGTGTCGTGGGGTATCCAAGACGAGAAAATATTTCTTTAAGTACGTTAATCGTTCCTGTGGCTGTAATATTCTTCATGATTTTTATCTCCTTATACCGACTAAAGTAGTCTACAATAACAAGTAAATAATCATTTGAGGGCAAGGGTCCTAAGAAATCGATCGCCACGTCAATCCAAGGCTCAGCTGGGAGACCTCTTCTTTTAATGGGATGAGGTGGATTTGGTGCCGAAACAAGTGTACATCCTTTGCAAGCTTTAACCCTATTTTCAGCATCCCTGTCAATCTTTGGCCACCATACTTTGGTTCTAAGGCGTGTCTTCATGGCTACTATGCCGGGGTGTCCTTGATGAGCAGCTTCGAGAACTCGAGCACGAAGTTTTTCCGGGACGATAAGCTTATTACCCCTCAATGCTATATTGCCTTGGAAACAAATCTCTGTTTGAAAGGGTTTATAAGCATATACAGATTCGTCCCACTTATTATCAAAAACTCCGTTTTTTAATGCTGTAATCTCAACGTCTAGTGCACTGGCTGAATCGATCTCATTCAGGGGTACTGCAACCGGCCTACTATATTCAATAATTGAGTTTATATAGTTTTCACTGTCGAATGGTACCGGTTGATTTGACTGGCAAAGCCGAGAAATCGAGTCTGCGATATTATCTTTACCTGGGCGATAGATAACTTTGTACTTATAAGCCTGCATCCGAAGTACCCAGCGCTCAATTCGCGCACAAGGCTTAGATCGGGGTCCAAAGATGATCTCCAAGGGTTTGTGGTCACTAATAAGATCAAACTCTTTACCTAACAGGTATATTTTAAAGTGTTCCACAGCCCATACTAGTGCCAAGGCCTCCTTCTCGGTTTGGCAATATCTTTTCTCACAGTCTGTAAGGCTCTTATTACCAAACGCTATCACACGGGGGCCTTTGCTATCAATTTGTATGAGTACCGCCCCTAATCCAACTGGAGAAGCGTCTGCTCTTATATAGTATACACTTATATACTTGCGTCTTATCCGCTGGATTGTAATAGCCCAATGTCTTTATCTCCAACAGCTGTTGCTTAAGACTTTCAAATGATCTTTCTTGAATATTTGTCCAATACTTTTGAATATGAGCAGATTTGTTCAATTTTAGTCGGATTAATTGTCGAAGAGGTTCTGTAAGCGATGCCAGCTTGGGAATCCATTTTCCTACGTAATTGACCAAACCAAGAAAGCTCTGTATTTCCTCTACAGTGGATGGCCTTCGCGCAGACCGAATTGCCTTGATATATTTAGCTAACGGCTTTATCCCTTCAGCTGTTAATTCATGTCCAAGAAATTCTATTTTATTCGTTTTATAAATGCACTTAGCTTCATTAAGGAGAACATTATTATCTTTAAGTACTTGTAGGACTTTATTAAGCCGTTTGTCGTGTTCCTGTCCATCAGACCCATAGATGATGATATCATCTATGAAGTTCGCAGTACCTTCGCAACCCAACAATAATCTCTCTAGTACTTTTTGAAACATTTCAGGTGCACACGACACACCAAACATTAGTCTTTTATAACGAAACAATCCTTTACTGGTGCTAAAGGTGGTTATATATCTGCTGCTTTCGTCAATTTCTAATTGATGGAAAGCGTTTTTTATATCGAGTCGAGAAAAGTACTGAGCATGCCTAAAATTTGGCAAGAGTTCGTCCATTGAGTGGATGATTCTCCCTAATTATTGCCTCGTTTGCTCGTCTCATGTCGATACAAATCCGAATCTCACCATTGTCTTTTAACACTGGTACCATTGGAGATACCCATGGTGATGGTCCTTTAACCTCTTCAATAATGTCAGCTTCTTTAAGTTCAACAAGCTTTCTATTTACTTTTTCTTCCAATGGAATCGGTATTCTTCTATACGGCTGGATAACTGGTTGTACTTCTTTGTTAATAGGAATCTGAATAGTGACGTCTTTAAATTTCGGGAAAGTGCTGATATTATTGACGGGGATACCAATTCGAAGCGCATTAAGTTGTATCGCACTAACTTTACCTAGAAGATTACGGGTACCATTTCGAACTACGTAAAAGGTTGCAGTTTTTCTAATTACCTCATTAATAGTTATATTGGCGTCAAATGCACCTAAAATATCCAAGGGCTTTTGGCTCCCGTAAGGCAATAATATTTTATCAGGATTCTTTATTTGATTAGTGACCTTTACTTTATGATTTTTTAGATATTCCCACGTCCTATCTGTGATAATGTTACATTTACTGCCCGAGTCAATCAACATTTCAATAACAACACCACCGACTTTGCAGTTAACAGTTTCATCCTCATCTAAATGAAATATGTAATCCACTTCCTCTGTATTTTTATGTGATTTGTCAGTTCTTTGTCTCTTCGTCCTATCCGTCTTCTCATCGTGCTTTGATTGTATTTTCCTTTTCCGCAATTTAGTCCTACAATAGTCTTTATAATGTCCGATAATCCCACATCTTGCGCACTTCTTCTCTCTGGCTGGACACTTGTCGTCAAAGGACAGGTGTTTACTACTGCCACACCTGTAGCAAGTCTTCGAAAAACTCTGATTTGTAGGGGTAGATTTCCGAGTATCCAATTTATTAATATCTGATTTAATTGTGTCACTTATTTTACTTGAACCTGGTTTGTCAAATGTGTCAAGTTGCCTATTGACGGTTTCAAGCGTAATAGCGATCGTAATAACCTGCTGAAGAGTTACACTGTCACCCGCTGATAAAATTTTCTTCTTTAGTTCTGCACTCCGGCTTTTTTCGACGATTTGATCTATTAGATTTTAATCTTTATCAGCATATTGGCATTTATCAGCTTGGTTTCGCAGTCTTAATAAAAATGCTTCAAATCTTTCCCCTTCCTCCTGCTTCATCAGTCGAAACATATATCTTTCGAAATATCGGCTTTGTTTAGGAGAGAAATATTGGTCTAATTTCTCTATTGCAACTTTATAAACATCTACGTTATCAATTTGATCTACATGAGCTCCGGGAAGATTGTAGTATACTTCTTGGAGGGCAAGGCCACCAATATGCAAGAGGGTTGCTCGCTTTTTTCCACCTGTGTCAATGTTAGCCGCTAGGAAATATATCTCAAGGGCCCTTTTCCATTTTTCCCATCTGACTCCTACTGAAACTGGGTCACCTTCGCAATCGAAGTGTTCAAGACCTGGAAGCGCTGATGTTATCTGAGCCATAATGGGGCGATCTGTAACAATCGCATAACTGCTTACAACTTGTTTGGTTAGTTACATTAAGGCTCACATAACCCAACCATACAACCTTTTCACTCAACCAGTACGGTCTATCTTATTGACCGTCTTAGTCTCTCATATTGACTATAGTGACCATAACGATCTTTTAAAGATCCTCCAATAATACAATATCATAGCCTTTCTTATTGACTATTTATTCACCACAATGTCTCTCATATTGACCTTTCACCTTTCTACGGAGGCTTCTTTTTTACACTTCGTTGCAAGTCTGTCTTATTGACTTCCTTTCACACAGGGCCAGTCTCATATCATAGACCTCACAATCACAGTCATTCATAACACTTATATTTGCTAGTGACCTGTCATATTGGTCTTTCCAAAAAATACCATATACCTATCTTCCCTTTTGTATTGGTACTTCCTCATATACCTACGTGTTTACATTCGTGCCTAATGCATAATTGTGATTACTATTTTTATTGCATCTAAATCGCTGCAAATATACTTATCAAATACACTAACACTTTTAATGTACATATATAATCGAAATAGATGTATTCAGTGTGTACAAATCGGCACAAAACTTCCTGTTAAGGTTAGATTTTATTATAATAAATCATAACAATTCATTTGTACTGATAGGGTAGATAAAATTGGGTAGGTACATTATGTTTTCTATTGAATACGTTCGTCAATTTACGCATTCATTCATTTATTCAAACTTGTTATTATAATATTAGTTAACCTCGATAGGAATGCACAATGAAATTCGGTAAACAATATGACTCAGCGCGGTCGACCAGTAGGTTACCGCACGTAATTACAAAAGATATAAGAAAGGTTGCCATCTTATTTACGTTTAATGAGTGATATTGATAGCAACAAAACCAATTCCATTTATTCTCTTTCTTTTTTTTTTTTTTTACAAAGTATTTGTGCATTAGGACTTACATTTTTCCTCGTCGCCACTTGTAGAATGCTCGATAATACACTCACTGCTATCACTACGTATACACAACAGGCGTTGAAACACGTCCGCACGCTACGACGGTTGGGTGCAGAATGCCCCCCACTTTTCGCTGTATACTACAGTAACTATGTGCAAAATTGTCGATACAGGTATTACTGCTGAGTCTTGTCGGTTCGTAAAGTGCTAGTTTTAAATTATATTGTAAGAGGAAATATTCAAATATTAGTGTAATTTTATTTCTTTTTCTTACATCTATGTTAAAATCTCCTGCAAGAATAATGTTTTTATTTGTCCCAGAGCAGAGCTTTTTGAGTATGTTGTCTAATTTCTCGTAGAATGATATGTAATTATGTTTCGGTACCCTGTATTATATACATATAATAATAATGTTGTAAGATGTAATTTCGACAGCGCAACATTCAAATAATCCTGAAATCGATTGTTTAGCTACGTCAATTAGTATTCGATATTGCAGTCCTGTTCTGACAAAGATGCATGTACCTCCTCGTTTCGTATTTCTCGAATAATAAGCAGCCAAATGAAAATTGGGTATATACATTAGATCCTCATTGCCTGATTCCATAAAATGCTCTGTAATGCAAATAACGTCTACAATAGTTCCCTTATTGAATAATTCTTCTAACTTTACTAAAAGTGTGTCAGATTTGTTTACTAAACCTGCTATATTTTGATGGAGAATATTGAGACAGTTATAGAAAAAACTGAGAATTATCCGGTGTTTGTGAGACTGTTAAAGCTAACATTTCATTTTTCTGAGAACAGTCAGCCTCCAAAGGTGCAGCATTCCGGGCGCATAAGTCTAAGACGAGATCCTGGAGATCTGATATAACAATATTTAAGCCTTTATTGTTCAAAGTATCATAACGGTGGCTGTACGTGTCAGAAGTATACGGCAGATTTAAATTTGAGTCTAAGATATATGCATAATTATATGTTTCTGCATCCATACAAAGTAAAAATTAACTGAACGCAATAAGGATTTACTGCCTCGTGTAGCTCGCTGGTGGGTCTACATGCAGGATTTTCAGTTTTCTTTGGAGTACCGAAAGGGTTGCAACATGCAGCATGCTGACTTTCTCAGCAGACAGCCTGCTCACGTATTCCAAATCCAGAATCCACGAAACTGGGCGAAAATTGCTCAAACTGCAGACTTGGAGACTCAGGATCTAATGCAGAAGGTTCGAGAAGGCCAGTTAGATAGCAGTCGATTTTTTATTAAAAATGACTTGCTGTACTATAAGTACACGCCTACTGGTGAAGACTCGCGCCTTCTGTGTTTCATACCGAAAGGGCATAGGCTTAGTCTTTTAAGAGTCTTCCATGACGATCACGATCACATAGGCGTCGATAAGACTGTTGATTTGATACTGCGTCACTTTTGGTTCCCTGGCCTTAGACATTTTGTTAAAAAGTATGTTGGCCATTGTATAGTTTGCTTAGCACATAAGAAAGTGCCCCGAGCACCTCACCAACCAATCGAGTCTTGGACAAAACCGGACATTCCCTTTTCCGTGTTACATGCCGATGTTCTTGGGCCGTTAACAGAGTCCAACGGTTATAAATACATCCTCATAGTTGTAGACTCATTTTCAAAATTTTGCTTATTGTACGCGTTATACCGGCAAGACGCGGATGAATCGAAAAGGGCGTTTTCCAATGCCGTCTCACTGTTTGGCACTCCGTCAACTATAGTGTGTGACAGAGCTAGGATGTTTGAAAGTGCTGCGTTTCAAGAGTGGGTAACTGAGCTTGGGTCCTCTATACACCTTATAACACCTGAGATGCATCGCGAGAACGGCCAAGTCGAACGGTACTGCCGCACAGTCCTCAACATGCTGCGCATAGAGGTAATCAGCAAGGGTGCTTCTTGGTCCAACGCCTTATGGAAAGTGCAGCTAACCCTTAACATCACAAAGCAGGCAACAACTCGCACCTCTGTTCTGCAGCTGCTGACCGGTGTTGAAGGAACCACTCCGGTCCTACGATCGCTGGTCTGAGACATTGCGCTGAGTGACTCTCATCCGAACCGAGAAGCCCTGCAGACTCTGAGGAGACAGAGGGTCTCGGAACTGCTTGCTGCCAACCAGCAACGACAGGACGCCTACGTTAATGAGGGTCGTCGACAGCCCCGTACTTTTTCTGTTGGCAGTTTTGTGTTCGTCAGCAAGAGTTCACAAAGTACCGGCAAACTAGATTCCGGGATGCGTGGTCCGTACAAAGTTGTCCGGGCATTGCCTCATCACCGTTACGAGCTTGAGTTGTTATAAATCATAAATCATTTATTTTTGCAAACATGGGTAATTTTTACATAGATGTTTTCGTATATAATAAGTCCTCCATATTCTACCGTCTTATGGGCATGCAAATAATATTAATTTCCAAATTTAAAGGAACAAGTTATTTAAAATTAAATATAATAAATTGATTCAAATAAATTTTACAGTTATAAAACAAAAAATGTCAAACTAATAAACAGCACAAAAAATATTTAATTACTAATGTCAAATAAAATGAATAAAAATGTCAATCAGGAAAAAAAAAATATAAAATAAAGTAAATAAAAAAATGTCAGAAAAATATAATAATAAATGTCAATCTTACATCATTTTCATTCATTTTTATCATTAAGGAAGTCATCAATCGTGTATTAGCATTTCTTAATTAGGATTTGGATTAGTGCCCTTTTAAATTTTATAACAGTCATGTTTTTTATCACATCAGGTACTTTATTATAAATGCGTGGGGCGATACCAAAAAAACTCTTCTGCATAAGTCCGGTTTTGCATTTCACAAGACAAAGTTTGTTGACATATTGACTCCGTGTCGGATTTTTTGTGACTGCTGACAGTTTTTCAAATAATTGTGGATTATTTTTTACGAATAAGCTGTTTCTAAAATATACAAAGATGGAAAAGTTAAAATGTTAAGGGATTTAAAATAGGGAAGGCAGCTATCTGTTGGCTTAAGACCACACATTGACCTTATACATCGCCTCTGCATTCTAAATACCAGCTCCCTATCAGTGGATTGCCCCCAGAAAATAATACCATACCGCAAAACAGAGGCAGCCAGTCCATGGTACGCTGATATAAGAACCTGATTGTTGAGTTTTTTTGATGGCAGGCTCATACGGAAAGAAGACTCAGAGCGCCGCAGAACATATGGTTCAGTGGCGGGGTGAGTGGACCCCGGATACATGCGAGGCATTCTTCGGGACTGGTGAGTGAGCTGTGTTGTCCTGGTGTCCATGAGTGGCAGCCAGAGTGTCACGCAGGTGACTTTTGTGTTGTTTACCTGGTACCCTTGAGAGGTAGCCAGAACGTCACGTAGGTGACCATGTGAGTGATTACCTGGTGCCCTTGTGGGGTAGCCAGGATGTCACGCTGGTGTCCTGATACTCCTCGATGCGGAGGTTTATCAGAGGGCCTCGGAAGTGGCTTCTTGATTTGTTGTTTTATGTGTTGTCCTGGCGGTTGCCAGAGGGCCACTTTCGAGAGCTTCTTGTTTCACTGTTGCTCATATCTTGTTTGCTGACATCGTTCATGAGTAGAGCTCCTCATTGATGATGCCATCTTGCTTTGGTTACCCTTTGTAAGGGGATTGCTTGAGTGCACGCTTGCTGTCCGTTTGCAATGAGTATCCAAAGCCAAAATAATACGTCACTACAATGTTGTTTCAACATTTCAGAAGAAAATGACGTTGATGAAGAACCATCAAATGAGGATGGACTACAAAGGGGTGCTGCTGCAGAAGTCCAAGCTGACGAGGCCGTTCAGCTGTCAGGAACGGCCGTCTTAGAGGAAAACCCCTCTCAACCTAGTACATCTGCGCGATGACGTCAGGTGGAAGGGATAGCGACATGAGAACGGACCAGCGCCGTGCGGCACTTCACTTTTGCGTCGGCGCTCGGACGAGACGGTTGTGTGGTGGTGCTCTCAAGTGCTATTTGTATTATTGGTGACAGCTGACTTTGATTTCAGTTATTTGTGCTAATTTTGTTACTTTTAGTTCTGATTTAGGTTATTTTGTGATTTTGCTCATGTTAAGATTATTTGAATCATTAAAGAGAGGTTAGGATAGTTAGTGTGTTTCTTTTTGAAAACTTAATTTGATAAGACGTTTGTAAGACTACGTTATATAAAATTAAGTGTACTTTTGAAATATATAAAAAATAACAGGATTCGCAATGACAATTTTTTGAAAATAAATAAGAAAGTTTTATAATCGACCCTTTTTCACACTCCCCTCTGCTTTGCTGACATCTCTTTGAGGCGCGCCTTAAATACAAACGCGCCGTCGACACGGCCTGTCGCCAATAGACGGACGGACGGTGAGCTACCCATTGCTCACCGTCCACAGGACTGGCCGGGAGTCGTCTCGCGCCGCCTGACGCCCGGACCCCGCGCCATGGACTGAACCAGGGCCGGACGCGAGAGATCACCGCCGCCGATCGCCTCTAGCTCGGGCACCGCGCTGGGCAGACCGCCCACAGACGCCGCACAATGGTGACACCCGGGCGTTTCCTCCCGCCCGATTATGTGCAGGAACCTCCCGAAACTTCCGTGTCCGGTGAGGACCTGCGTCAGGCAGTAGGTGAGGACGCCATGGCGCCTCTCCAGCCACTCCTCATAGAGGGGACTTACCGCCACTATTGTGGCATGCCCTGCACGGGGTTGCGACAGTCTCTCTCTCCATGCCACCATGAGATCGCACCGGAGGTCTGTCCGCTGAGCGGCCATTAGCCGCGGCAGCGGAGATTCCGCTCGGTGTAGGTAATGTCACCGCGCGCCTCTCGTACAGGGCGCGAGGCGCCTTACGTACAAATATGTAAGAAATGTCATGTATATGTAACAAATGTCATGTAAAGAAAAAAAAGATTGCATCTATGATGTTTAATTAATAATTATAATTCAATAGTCACTCAACAATAAGTTAAAATGCTTATGCTAACGAACTAAATAAATGTGCGATATAATAGTACAAGTCGCAAATAAATAATGAAGCAGTAAGCGTAGCTTCAAATAAGAATACATATTTAACTAAAACTTAAAATTATTTCAATGTTTTAACATAACAAACAAAACAAATGAGCAGGTAGTTATGAAAAAAATACGGAGGGTAGTGCGCGTCACACAGCGGTAGCGTGTTTACTAAGAGCTACACGACAGTGCAAAACAAAAGCAAGATAATGAACATGATTTGTTTTCAATGTCGATTATTAATTGATTTTATTTAACTAAAACCACGATCGCAAAAATCACATATGTTAGCGTTTTTCATAAGTATGTGTACGAATGATTATGTTCAGTTAAAAATTTCACTTGTAAGGGTACACATCAGTGTGTGTATTCATATGACTTGTTAAATGACTCTTTTGACTGAAACTACGCTCACATACATCACACTTGTAAGGTTTGATACCAGTGTGTGTGCGAATATGTTTTGTTAAACTACTCTTTTCACTAAAACTAAGATTACTACAATTAAAAGGTTTTTCACCAGTATGTGTACGAATATGATTTGTTATAATACTCTTTTGACCGAAACTACGTTCACACACATCACACTTGTAAAGTTTTAATCCAGTGTGTGTATTCATATGAATTGTTAACGAACTCTTTTTAGTGAAACTCCGCTCACATACATCACACTTGTAAGAATTTATTCCAGTGTGTGTACGAATGTTTTGTTAAATTCCCCTTTTCACTAAAACTAAGATTACAAATATTACACTTGAAAGGTTTTTCACCAGTGTGTGTACGAATATGTTTTGTTAAGTCTTCTTTTCTACTGAAACTACGCTCACATACATCACACTTGTTAGGTTTTTCACCAGTATGTGTACGAATATGATTTGTTAAAATACTCTTTAGCCTGAAACTACGCTCACATACATCACACTTGTAAGGTTTAATACCAGTGTGTGTATTCATATGACATGTTAACGTACTCTTTTTAGTGAAACTCCGCTCACATACATCACACTTGTAAGGTTTAATACCAGTGTGTGTAGGAATATGTGTTGTTAAGTCTTGTTTTCTACTGAAACTACGCTCACATACATCACACTTGTAAGGTTTTTCACCAGTATGTGTACGAATATGACTTGTTAAAATACTCTTTAGCCTGAAACTACGCTGACATACATCACACTTGTAAGGTTTAATACCAGTGTGTGTATTCATATGACTTGTTAAATGACTCTTTTGAATGAAACTACACTCACATACATCACATTTGTAAGGTTTTATTCCAGTGTGTGTACGAATATGTTTTGTTAAATTCCCCTTTTCACTAAAACTAAGATTACATACATTACACTTGAAAGGTTTTTCACCAGTATGTGTACGAATATGATTTGTTATAATACTCTTTTGACCGAAACTACGTTCACACACATCACACTTGTAAGGTTTTAATCCAGTGTGTGTATTCATGTGAATTGTTAACGAACTCTTTTTAGTGAAACTCCGCTCACATACATCGCACTTGTAACAATTTATTCCAGTGTGTGTACGAATATGTTTTGTTAAATTCCCCTTTTCACTAAAACTAAGATTACAAATATTACACTTGAAAGGTTTTTCACTAGTGTGTGTACGAATATGTTTTGTTAAGTCTTGTTTTCTACTGAAACTACGCTCACATACATCACACTTGTAAGGTTTTTCACCAGTATGTGTACGAATATGACTTGTTAAAATACTCTTTAGCCTGAAACTACGCTCACATACATCACACTTGTAAGGTTTAATACCAGTGTGTGTATTCATATGACTTGTTAAATGACTCTTTTGAGTGAAACTACACTCACATACATCACATTTGTAAGGTTTTATTCCAGTGTGTGTATTCATATGAGAAGTTAAATTACTCTTTTTACTGAAACTACGCTCACATACATCACACGTGTGAGGGTTTTTATTAGTGTGTGTACGAATATGTATTGTTAATCGCTTTTGAGTGTTTCGAATAGTTTTCGAGTCCGATACTTGGTTTGTCTTTAGTTCAGCTGGTTGTGAGTCTTCTAATTCTGTTCTTCGCAAGTGTAGTTCTCGATCCTTCGCTGTAGTCGACCCTGTGATAATAAAACCGGTGAGTTAACTATTTACAAGTAAATTGGGAACAAGCAGCATGAACAGAAATCAAATGAACAGGGTTTTTTTGTTGATAACATTATTGTAGTATACTTTATAAAAAATAAAATAAAACTCATTTATTTCAGACAACGGAGATCCATATTTTGTTAATATTACAAACGGCTTATGCTCTAGTGTTAGTAGCAGTAAAAAGAATATATTAAAAGAAAGGATGACAAAGTAAGAACAATGTGTCCTACTCAATCAACACGGAACAAAATTCACAATATTTGGAGTATAGCTCTCCGCCACAGCTCTCAGGATATAGCTGCTACTACTCCGCACTCTGCATAGCAGCGACGCAGTTTTAGCGTATTATAGCGTGAAAGCCATCGGTGTGGGACTGGACAAACATTTTCGAAGCGCTACAGAAACAGGGCAGCCGCAACAACATCCTGAACGTAAGCCTTTAAAAGAGTTATTTTTAGTTAAGTCAGAGCAATGTGCAAATCTACGGGCCAACATATTACCTCTGAGCGCCAGTGTCAAACGCGCCCTCTCAATATCCGCATCATTCTTAAGGTCGTCGCTGATGAAATGTCCAAGGTTGAATTTGGATACTCTTTTTAAATGGAGGCCATTCAGCTTAATAATTTCCGGTACCTTATCTGGACATCCACCTGCGGCCTTAAAGAGCATATATTCACTCTTGGTGACATTATAAATAAGTCCATGTGAGGCAGCATAAGTCTCACAGACTTTCAGCAATTCCTTGATTAACCAACCATGTCGTCCGCGTAACTAATGTTATTGATGCTTACTCCATTTATTCGACACCCAACACTCATGCTGCTAAGCTCAGTGATAAGACCATCAACATAGAGATTGAAAAGCCTAGGGGATGTCAAAGCCCCTTGTCTCAAACCGCATTCCAATGTGTTTGATGGCGAGAAAGGGTTAGACCACTACCTGTTTTTTTTTATTGTCAGGGATACCCCTGTTGAAATACTAAAATTCTTTCAGTACTGGTAGCTGAACGAATTTTAATATTTCACCAGGGGTATCCCTGTCCCTCAACTTGTCCCAAAGTACAGACGCCTGCACATCAAGCTACCCGAAACTGTCAATTTTTCCCAATGAACCTTGAACCTAATACTTTAGAAATAAAGTCGAAAATCTATCAAAGAAATCTGACAGATTGTAGTAGCTTGATGTGCAGGCGTCTGTACCTAATCGGAAACAAGATCAAAGGCCTTCGAGAGGTCAAGGAAACAGGCGTACACTCGCCGGTCTCACGATCGGTATAATTTTGAACAGTATGATTGAGATTCAAGGTTACCACACTGTGCAACATGAAATTTAAAATAGTTTTCAAATACGAGTCAAGCATACTGTCCAACACCTTAGCCATGATCGTAGCCAGCGAAATGGGGCGATAATTTCCTTTATTGGAAATGTCCCCTACCCTGTTCTTAACAATGGGAACCACAAGGGTTTTCATGTTTTTCCGGCAAGTACCAAGACCCTCGGCATGTGGACTCCTGCATAGTTCAAATGCTTAACGTTGAGTCCATCATGACCTGGACACTTGCGTCTGTTCATTCCCTGTATGACTCTCTTGACTAGCTTGGAAGAAAAGTGCACAAAAGTCTCCTGTACCTCACAACAATACTCAGGATCTGCAGGAGTTGAGGGACCAACTGTTTATGAACAATTTCCAAGTGCAATACCCCCTGGTATTGCACCTGGAAATCGTTCATAAACAGTTTTGTAATATCCCCGTGATCACTCTTCCCCTCCACACTCACCGCGGGGCCAGGCCTTTTATATTTGGTTATTTTTTTTAAATCTATTCCATTGACCTAAACCTAAACTTTTCCAAGTGCGAAATTCACCTCCCTGCAACAATTGGCGGCTACCATTTTTTAATTGGACTCGAAAGCACCAAATTTTAAAATTACCGGAAAAAAATCTCTTTATCTTCTGTGGTCACCATGTTTGAGGAATGTTTGCCGTCCTATATATATATATATTATTATATTGAAGGACAAATTCTTAATTTTAATGATTTCAGATAGACTTTTCCAAAATTAACATTAATTCGGCCTGCACACCAACATGATACTGTTGCTTTGGACCAAAACTTACGTAAAGTTTCGCTCAACTGCAGAAAAGTTAAAAAACTAGACCAAATTTTAGGGACACTAACTTCGTTACTAAATGTGGACCAAGCTTGGCAGCAAGCCACACTTCCCTTCCCATCGGCACTTCAAGATCGATGGTGCATCGAGTGCTACAGATGCACCGGTTCCACCCATATCACGTGCAACGTTTTCAAACGCTGACGTCACGTGTTTATCAGCAAAGAGTAGAATTTTCCCAAAGGATGCTTAGGATGATTCGGGCGGACCCAAAATTTTTAACACACACATGGAGTGACGAGTCTTCATGCCGCGCCGAGATGGATATTTAAATTTACATAATTTGCACAGTTGGCAGCTGGTGAAGCCACATTCCATGCGTGGGGACAGCAGCCATAATCAATTTAAAACAAATTTATGGGCGGAAATAATTAATGGGAAAATAAAAGGGCCCCTTGAACTGCCGGCAACTTTAAACGCCAATACTACCAGCATTTTTTAAGGAATGAACTGCCAACGTTATTGCAAAATGTCCTAGAAAACATACGGCAAGTAATGTGGTAGCAAAATGATGGGTGCCCCGCTTACTATTAGACGGCAGTATGGGCGCACCGTGACGATTTTCGATCGGCCGATTAGGATCAATTTTGTGGCCTCCGCGATCTCCGGAGTGAAATCCCCTAGATTTGTCTTACTGGGGATGTTTAAAAGACAGAGTCTACAAACACCAAATAACGAAAGAGGAAGAGTAACGTCAGCGCATCCAATCTGCTGTTGCAGAAATAAACCAAAGCCCTTTTGTCCGTCAGATTAGAGCTTCCTTTATAAGAAGATGCAGACTTTCCATTCGCGTAGGGGAAGCCAGTTCGAACATTTATTTTACAAAATAAACGATTTATTTGAACGAATGGTTAAAATAATAATATAAACTTTGCCTCTATAATATTAAACTAAAACATCTATGATAGAAGTTAAATTGTGAACACATTTAATTATATTTTGATGACTTAGCACCTCTCTCACATTCATAGTTAATATCTTTGTAATTACTAGGACTAGGTGTAAATTTAATACCAATTTGAAAACCTTATTAAATGTTAAAGTTTTTAAAATAATAGTGGTCACTGATGACAGACAATATTTTTAAAATTTGGTCTTTTGATGATAAAAAAAAGACTTTAAAATTCAAGTTTTTTTTCTAAGGTACCTGCACGAAACATTTCAAAACAAAAATAAGCTTATACCATTAGAAAGCTATTTAGAAACGTAAAACAAATATTATACCCAAAAATATTATGATTTGCAGCGACAGCATAAACAAAATCGAATGTCTCTATATCTTGGTTACAGTAACGGTTTTTTTTAAACTATTCAATTAGTTGTTAGAAATGAAGTAAGCTTCCTACCCATTACGTTTAATCCATTATTTACGGGACACTCTGTATATGCAGGTACTTAGATTTAATTTAGTTCTTTTTAGGGTTCCGTGTCTCAAAAGAAAACAAAGATAACTTTGTTGTACGTCTGTCCATCTATCTGTCAAGACCCCTTATCTCGGGAATGCTTGGGAAGGTATCTATAAATACACATATTTTACTCGGAAAAGAAATACGCTTCAAAAACAATAGCAATGAAATGGCAACTTAACGTAGAATTAAAAGAAACACATACACGAACACACACGAATGCATACGTTATCTACGTCCTATCAGGTGTGGGTACACCGATACTTGTCCAGTCTCACTGCTCCACCTGCAGCCTGTTCGCCAACCTAATGATGAACTAAACGAATACTTACTGCGAGTCTTCTCAGCTTTTCGTTTTACTTCTAATACTTCTGTCTCTTCTTCCTGTCTTCTTCTTCTCGTCTCCTTCCTTTTAAACTCCAATAAAGGCAACTCATAGTCTGAATCGGATTCCGAATGATGTAGTTTTATATCTTCTATATCTAGATAGTTGTCGTATAGATTTACTGTTTCTAGATCTGTAAGTAAACAAAAACAGTAACAGTGACAAATGGTGACGTTGCATTTCAAGAATATCGCTACGCTTTATTATTTTTGTACATAGGTATTCACCAAATAACTTCCCCCACTCCGGACGCAGCGGGGAGGAGTGTCGGACTTGTACTGACTAAAACCCAACCATGTTTCTTCTTTTGCTCTTTATGTTTCGGGAGGCCCCTCTACTTTACTGACATCTCTTTGAGGCGCGTGAAACACTAACGCGCCGTCGACACAGCCTGTCGTCACCGGACGGACGGACGGTGGGCTACCCATTGCTCCGAAACTTCCGTGTCCGGTGAGGACCTGTGTCAGGCGGTAGGTGAGGACGCCATGGCGCCTCTCCAGCCACTCCTCAAAGAGGGGACTTACCGCCACTATTGTGGCGTGCCCTGCACGGGGTTGCGACAGTCGTTCTGTCCATGCCACCATGAGATGGTACGCGATTCGCCGCGGCAGCGGAGATTCCCCTCGGTGTAGGTAAAGCCACCGCGCCTCACGTACAGGGCGCGAGGACTATCGCCTCCAGATCCCACGGTGGCAATGGAGATCGTGCGGTAGCCCCGGATCAGCCTAGTGGCTACCACCGCGTTGGGGCGCGATCAAGTAGTGGGCGGCGCTTCGCCCCAAAGAATGCGCCCATACCGGGGCCCCGTAAAGGGCCATGAACCGCACGACTCCGGCATAGAGCAGGAGGCAGGAGGCGTTTGGCCCGCTCAGATTGGGCAGGAGCAGCTTGAAAGCAGCCCCGGCCTGCACGAGATTGGCCAAACGTCGGAAATGAAATCAAATACTTCATCGTCGACTCGACGCCGATGTGAATCCCTCCTACCGTCAGTTGGGATCCCGAAGGTGGCGCATTATAAAATTACAGACGAATTGAGAACCTCTTCCATTTTTGACGTCGGTTAAAGCTAATAGATATTTTATTAATGAGTTACAATCAAATATAATGTTTTGTTTTAAAAACATACCATCGTCACTTTGCTGTTCCTCTTTTGGCTCAATAATATCATCTTGTTGTTCACAAATAGCTGGTAATTCTTCTTTCACATCGATGCTTTCTATTTGACCAACTTTAACTATACTTATGGTCTGTATTGGAGAGTTAATAAAACCATGAAAAATCTCTAAATGGTCTTGTTTTATTAAAGGTCTTCGCTGTAAAAAGATAATTATAGTATTCGTTAAATAACAATTTTTATTGATGATCACAAGGGTTTCAATTTCACATAAGAAAATAACTCTCTGTTGAACAAAATCTCACCCTATAGCCCCCATTTAATATCTGAGCGAACAGGTCTTCAGCTTCCAGACATTTTCTTTTTAATCTGTAGCATTTCTTCAATTGAGCACAGCAGACGAAACAAGCAAACATTGGTCTACTATCTTCAGTCACAAACTGCAACAAAATCATTCGATGGACGGTGTGAGGAATGATAATAGAAAACCGGTCAAGTGCGAGTCGGACTCGCGCACCGAGAGTTCCGTAAAAACTTGTGGGTAACTAATAAAACTAACGAATGTAGCTGGAACGAAAATAAACTGTATTGAAGGACAAACCTAACTTTGAAAAGTGTTGTCCCCGTATATCGATATAAATCGCGGATACTTTACCAACTGCAATTAAGTTTGTAATAATCACATTTTTTTATGTTGCATCTACAAAGATCAGTGGCGACCTTAGTGTGAAAAGCATACCCACGAAGTATAGGAACAAAATAGAGTGAGATAGATCGATAGATGTCTTTATTTAACGTTATTATTGGGTCGCATTATTGTGGGTACTGCGTGCCTAGGATATATTGAATTTGTAAATTCAATTTCAACTCGATAGTTTCACTCGTTCTCGAAATAAAGGGTATTGACAGACAAACAGTAAAGTGATACTAGAAGCTGCGCAAACGTAGACACTTTTTGTCATCGACACGGCACAACATTGTAGGAACCGTTGTCATTGGCAGCTTGTATCCGACACAAGACATAAACAGTAGTTTTCCTTTTGAGGTACAAAACCCTAACTAAAAAGGAACTAAATGGCGCAACCTTGTAGGTAACTTCACAAGAATTTCCAGTATCACTCTTTGGTTTCCAAGATAAACAGAGACATATGATAGTGGTTTCAAAGCTGGATATCACATTCACATTTAACAGCTATTATACCTTAGTAATATAATATACTAGCTTTCGCCCGCGGCTTCGCTCGCGTTAAATTCGGTATAACACACCAAGCAGACCTGCAGTTTTTGCTCTTGCGCCTGATTGATTTGTAATAGCAACGCTAAGTTTTCCCTTTTTTTCCCTCTTTCTCCCTCACATCCCACTTTTTTCAAAAAAAAGTTAGCCTATGTCCGTCTCCTGGTTCCCAACTATCTCTGTACCAAAATTCTTAAAAATCGGTTTAGCCATTAAAGCGTGAAGAGGTAACAAACAAACAAACAAACAAACAAACTCACTTTCGCTTTTATAATATTAGTAAGGATCTACAACTTACTGGAATATCAGTCATCTTCTCATACAGCTCATGTAAGCTTTTGTTGACCACTACATACATGCGAACGTTGTCCACTGTACATATTCTACACATTTGTAGTTTCGATGTTCTGTATGGATTTAATGTTTCTAGATCTGTAAGTAAACAAATTCTGTTCTATTTTTGTTGAATTAGACTAGATGAAACGATGAATGAACTGAACGTGAAGAATGTGTTTTATTGGTTTCCGTACCTCAAAAGGAAAAACTGGACGCTACCGCAAGCAATGACATCTAAGGGCAGCATTTAGTTGCGGGTTGTTCGAAAGAGATACCGCGGCCCCGGAACGTAAAGTACAATACAAGTCTGTTCCCAACCCAAAAAAAGGGCAGTATTTAGAAACAAATCTCACTCGGTAGTCTTGAAAAAACTCGGTTTCAACGCAAGATTATGCTCTTAAGATATTTCTTCATTAATAAATACAGTATCAAGATCATCTCAGCTCTATACCCAGTCGCACCACATTTGATATGAATTAATAGACAGTTTGAAATGTGATTCTATTTACAATGATAACATAGAATCTGTTATATTGATAGCCATGCCTTGACACCATCATAGCAATAGAAGGGATATGTTAATCAGTAGTGATCTCACTTGAAAATCGGGTTGCAAACTGGGTTTCAATATTTGTTTATTAATTACCGACCAGTCGACCGGGTTTCAGTAGTTAGATTTGTTTCTAAATACTGCTCTAAAGGAGCATGACGAACATGCCACCGGTTGCCACACATTTCAATACAACTCAATAAAAAATTGCCGGGACCAATAGCTTAATCTGTGTATTTTTCTGTTGACAAAACCCCCTTTAATGGTGGTCTTGCTAGGCATGCTAGTTATGATCTATGTGTATGTCACATTGGAATAAATTCAGTTAAAGTGCGACGGTGTGAGAAACCAACAAACTCACTTTCACATTTGCAGTATTATAATCAGTCCGTTGGTATTTATAACATGCTTTTAAAACATACCTTTTTCACTATGCTGTTCCTGTTTTGGCGCAATAATATCGTTTTGTTGTTCACAAATAGCTGGTAATTCTTCTTTCACATCAATGCTTTCTGTTTGACCAACTTCAACTATACTTATGGTCTGTATTGGAGACTTAATATAACCATGGAAAATCTCTAAGTGGTCTTGGTTTATTAAAGGTTTTCGCTGTAAAAAGATGATTACATTATTAGATAAATAACTATGTTTATGATCACAAGGTTTATGTTGTAGAATATCTCACGTCATAGTCTCCTTTGATAATCTGAGCGAACAGGTCTTCAGCTTCCAGACATCTTTTGTTTAATCGGAAGCACTTCTTCAGTTGAGCACAGCAGACGAAACAAGCAAGCATTGGTCTTCTGTCTTTAGTTCTAAGCTGCAACAAAATTATTTTTAGTAAATATTTGAAAATAAAATAAATTGTCATACTGATGCTTGTGCCAACTTTAAATCACAAGCTGACCAGGTGCCTTATGCAGCTGCACAGGAAAAGGCCATGCCTGGTTATGGAGACCATCACAGGACATTTTTTTATTTTTGTGTTGCCCCACAATATGAATTTCTCCTGTCTCCTGGGTGTGTTTACAAACATTTGAACTCACATACACAAACAGTCAGACCAGGAGCAACTATCTGTACATATATAACTAATACACATAGGCCAAACAAGTATTTGTTCCGTGCAGGGATCGAACCTGAGACTGTCACTCACTCAGCCACTGCGCCAACTGTGTATTAAACAAAGGCTTCCACACTACAGGCATCACTGATACCCCCGGTGCATAGCTTACATGGAGGCTGCAGATACAGGCACACATATGCTGTTAAGAAATACAGGCATCACATCAAATCTGGAAAATACCACTGGCTCCACCTTACATCTGACACAAGACACAAAACTGTTCACATTTGCAAAAAAGAAACAAACAGAACTCCTAAGGTGCTGACCCTAGGAGTTGTGTTTGTTTAATTTTCAGGAACCCTAACTAAAAAGGAACTAAATAGTGCAAACTTGCAGGTTCATCACAAGAATTTCCAGCATCTTTCTTTGATTCCAAGATAAACAGGAACATGATATTGACATGGTTTCAAAGCTGGATATCACATTTAACAGCCATTATACCGTGTACGTTACTCCAGCAAGAAAGTATCTCCTAGAGTTATATGAGTAGAACGTATAGTTTGTGCCTTATCTGCTGTAAATGTGCCCCTACATAAAAAATGTGTGCCCCCTGTCGTTTTGAAAAAAAAACGTAAAAACGATTCTTGCTGGGGTAACGTTTTTCTAGCAGGAAAATTCTAAACGAGTGATCGGAGGGAAAAAAATTGTGCATGGCCAGAGAGCTTATATGTGTGCCAAAATGTGCCCCAAAAAATAAAATCTGTGCCCCTTCAGGTTTTCGAGTTATTGCGTTTCCTGCTGGAGTAACGTTTTGATGAATCGTATATCTCTAAAACCATTGCATGTGCCCCTGTAGAATAAACATACACGAGTAGCTCTTAATGTGTGCCCATTTGTGCCCCAATTAAATTTAAGGAATAATTTATAGTTTTTAAGTTATCGCGGTTTTATCAAAACCCGAAAAAACATCGCAGCGCCTAAATGAGGCAAGGCATAAGTTCACTGAAAACTGTATTCGGTCCTTCTTGGCGCTAATAATAACCATAGAAAGTTTCAAAACTGTTCATGCATGCGTTTTTGAGTAATCTTGCTAAAAGTCAAAACGATGGTGTCACAACTTTGACGGCAAAATACAAGGAACTGGCTCAATCTCAGATGTGTAGGTGTAAACCAAAATCATGTGCCTTTAGTCAAAAATATATGGTGAAAATATTAAGCTTGGAATGTTTCGCATTAAGTAAATATAAACAAAAAACCAAATTAAGTAAACAACGGCTGGTTATCCGACCAAATTAAAATGACTACTAAAAAGCGACGGATTCATACATATCGATGACCTTCTTTATTGGACGTATTATACCTAAGCTGTTGTCCGTACAGTTGCGTTCAAAAGTTTTGGGGGCTAATTAAAAAATATATTAAATGCACCTTGTTATATTGTTATCATATTAATGAAACAGCTTGTTTATGTGGAAATTATTATTTACTTACCTAAGTTTTAATTCTTAAAGTAATTATTGCATCAAATCACAGATCAAATTTCCTACGTATAAATATTAGAAATAATTTGCACGTTGTGTGGTCATCATTATTATTTAAATCACAGATCAGTTCTTCATCTAAGTCTAACTTATAATTAGTAAATTCGCATCACAAAAAATCACAGATCAGTATTAAGTAGGTATAAGTTTAGGATTGTGTAAAAAAATGTTAAATTTGAAATCACAGATAAATAATTCACATAAGAGTAATTTGCTTATACATAGATTCAGATAAAGTGTGTTATTATAGTAAACCGCATAAAGATATAACTGTAAACATCGAATGTGTACAAATTATCTGATGGTATTTGGCTATAAATAAACGTATTTATCCCATATACCTACGTAACAACATTATCACCTGACTGTGGAATGACACTTATATAATTATCTAAAACGCCATCAAATTAAAATTATGTAACACTACATCAGCTTTAATATAATCGTTGGTTAATAATTATAAATCCCACATAGGCACGTAATACGACATACAAAATGGAAACACGTTGGTAGTTGGTAGGTATACACGAATTACAACTCTCAAAACTGTAGGTACCAAAATTTATTTGGTTAAGGTGAAAGCTCCAACCTACCCGCAAAATTCAAATTTTCTTACGTTTTTTGCAATTTTCAGGCCAGTGCTAGGTTGTATGTTCATTAAAATATTATGAGTGGCTGTAAGACATGTAGTTACAGAATTATAATCAACAAAATCATCAATACAACGCTCTAAGTTCATAAAGCTGTAGGAAAGACTTTTTCTGTTTTTTATGTTCCTACGCCTTTATGAACTTGAAATACGGGCTTTTTATTTATTTACCAAAAAGAGCTACCTCTTTTTAGTAGTAGATCATACATTTCATTAACTATATATTTTTTAAACATTGGGACCAATCAAATTTTGGGTCAAAGACCTGACAAATGGCAAATATCTGGATGTATTTCTTTCGTTCACACATAAATTACTGGATGTATTTTAATGAAATTTAAAATGGAGAAGATAGCTTACCTTGGAATAGCACTTAGGCTACTATTTATAATGTACTTAATCATGTGTAAGGTCATAGAAACAGCTAGTAGAACATAATCCAATAACAACTTTATTTTATTATTTATTACTTTTCTACTTCAGTGTACTCAGGCACAACACGTGTGAACCGGTTAGTGAGTTAAGTAAAGAAGGTCATCGAAATGTATGAATCCGTCGCTTTTTAGTAGTCATTTTAATTTGGTCGGATAACCAGCCGTTGTTTACTTAATTTGGTTTTTTGTTTATATTTACTTAATGCGAAACATGCCAAGCTTAATATTTTCACCATATATTTTTGACTAAAGGCACATGATTTTGGTTTACACCTACACATCTGAGATTGAGCCAGTTCCTTGTATTTTGCCGTCAAAGTTGTGACACCATCGTTTTGACTTTTAGCAAGATTACTCAAAAACGCATGCATGAACAGTTTTGAAACTTTCTATGGTTATTATTAGCGCCAAGAAGGACCGAATACAGTTTTCAGTGAACTTATGCCTTGCCTCATTTAGGCGCTGCGATGTTTTTTCGGGTTTTGATAAAACCGCGATAACTTAAAAACTATAAATTATTCCTTAAATCTAATTGGGGCACAAATGGGCACACATTAAGAGCTACTCGTGTATGTTTATTCTACAGGGCACTCTGGTATTACAGGTAATGAGACGGTGGATTCTTGGGCTAAAGATGCTACAAAAACCGGATCAGAAAAACATACTGAAATATACCACACAGATTTGTTACCTTTAGCGAACCTGCATACGAAGAATGATTGGCAAGAATTATGGGATTCTTCAAGACTTACTAAAGGGCGTTACTATGGTGATATACAACCTCTGATACCACAGAAACCCTGGTTCTTCCGATTTCGAAAAGGTAGCAAGCAAGCCACATCTTCCATCTGTCGCCTTCGTTTGGGTCATGCATGCACACCGGTCTTCCTTGCCAAAATCAGAGTACGCGATAGTTCTCTTTGTGAATGTCGTTTGGACGATGGGACGGTAGATCACATTTTTTTCAATTGCCCTAAATTAACATTTTCTTTATATGACGTTCTCCCTCCAGACATACCTCGGCCTATCAACTTTCAGTCTCTTCTCACTTATTCGCACACTCCTTTTATAGTTTATATAATGAAATATATTTCGTTTCACGATTTAAAGTTTTAAAATCTGTCATTATAGTATTTTATTTATGGTCTGAAGTTCTTTTTTTTTTTTCTCTAGGCATAGACTATTTATTTTCTTTCTTCCTACTAACACTTTCCATTCCCAACTAATATATTTTTCTTTGCACGATATCGTTATTGTCCTGTGATGTTTGTGTCGTCATTTAATGCTATTTGTTTTAGGTATCCTGGACCAAACTCCTATCACCCTCAAAAACACCGAACATTTGCCCTGCGTGTCACTCTCATACAACGTTGTAACTGGCCAAATACGTCTCACACACAAGAGACGTGAATGCCACGATAGGGGAAAAAAAAAAAAAAAATTCTACAGGGGCACATGCAATGGTTTTAGAGATATACGATTCATCAAAACGTTACTCCAGCAGGAAACGCAATAACTCGAAAACCTGAAGGGGCACAGATTTTATTTTTTGGGGCACATTTTGGCACACATAAATATAAGCTCTCTGGCCATGCACAATTTTTTTCCCTCCGATCACTCGTTTAGAATTTTCCTGCTAGAAAAACGTTACCCCAGCAAGAATCGTTTTTCCGTTTTTTTTTCAAAACGACAGGGGGCACACATTTTTTATGTAGGGGCACATTTACAGCAGATAAGGCACAAACTATACGTTCTACTCATATAACTCTAGGAGATACTTTCTTGCTGGAGTAACGTACACCATTATACCTTAGTAATATATCATAGCTACAACTTACTGGAATATCAGTCAGCTTCTCATACAGCTCATGTAAGTTTTTGTTGACCACTACATACATGCGAACATTGTCCACTAAACATATTCTACACATTGGTAATTTATCCATTTTGGAACCCAAAAAAGATAACTTAATTCGTATTTTCCTCCACAAAACACAGTTGAGGACCTGCTAGGCTTGTTTCTTATAATGACGATTTCTTCTTCTTTGTTATCAACAAACACTTAGCTACTGAAACACTACATTAATATCTAATGAACTTCTTTGTTCGACCTATTAGACAGGGCAGCAATATAGTGTAGTCTAGACAGTCGTTTATAGTCCGTTCAGTCCTGGTAATCCTTAGGAACCATCACAAATATACAATCTTGCCAATGACATGTAAGGGTGCCGGTAGCGGTAGTCAACAAATGTGTTACTACAGCTATTTGCAATTCAATTCAATTTTCTTTCAATACTTCTCCAATCTTTCAATAATTACAGAGTATCTAAATAAACACCATGTTCATGACATCACTTCACTTATTTATTTGATGGCGTTTGTTAAGAAGAACACAATTTTGCCAATATCACGTAGGTACTATGGTAGACGATCAAACGCATCAAACAATAAGATTAAATAATGTAAAACACAGACTAAACAGAAATTAGTCAAATCAAAACCAAATCAAAACAAACTCATGAAATATTGAATGACAGCATTGCATTGACAGTACCACAGATTACTATAATGCTGCCGCGGCGGTAAAGTGAAAAAGGCTGGTAACATTATTAAGAAGGTATTCTCGAATTTCTTACTGATTTGGAATGGTATTCTCGCATTTTTACAGATTATTAGAAAACGTTAATTCATTCCTCGTTGCTGCTGCTGTGTAAAATGTGTCGAATGCTTAATTATAGTACAGTTTTAGCTTTAGCATCTTGCCAGTTCATGATATTAGATGACAAGACACTATCAGCGATAAAAATATTACAAAATCAATATTTATTTATTAAAATAATACATTACGCAATTAAAATATTATTTACTGTTTTTTCTCACTTGTATATTTTTAAATATCTATTATCATATAAAAAACCATTAAACATATAAAATTGGCAGAATCGGGAGCAAGGTTATCAAAGTTATAGGAGGTTAGGGCTCCAAATAAAGTGGGGTCACACAATCCGGGTCGTATCAAGGTGTACTGCTTTTTGATTAGGGTCCTTAACCCAACAGCCTGAGACACCGAGAGGTTACTTTAAATACCACTCTGACAATCTCTCGGAGGAGACCGTGGAGTACACTATGGCGATCTGCGTCGCGTGGGTGGGGAGCACCGCTGTGACCTCGTAGAGGCGACCGGCGCGGCGGTGTCGATCTCTCGCGTCCGGTCCTGGTTCAGTCACCTCCATCTATCTAAGGAGCGATGCTAGCTATCTATGCTACCGAAGGAGGCGGTGGGAGGTAACCTCAAACCAACCCAGCAGCCGCGGAAGACGCTCCGAGTGACGAGCGCTGTGAAAAGCCTCTAGGGTTGTCGTAACTTAATTAATTACCAAAATTGTTTTATTTTTATACCTACTCCAAACGGGTTGAAACATTTTTGTATGAAGCGTGGCCTAACTAACTAAATTGTATATTATTTATCGACGTGTAACTGCTGAAATCTTTCTGTTAACGGAAAACTACTTAATTTGGAAACCGTATGCCGTTGCACTTTAACTTTCTGACATTGAATGCAACTTCTCGCCCACTTGGTCACATCTTTGTTCATTTCTAGCCAAAAGAAACGCTTCGTTATCATCTTACGTGTGGCCCTAATCCCGGGGTGACTTATACTATGTACGGTATCGAATGCTAATTTACGAAATTGTTGGCATTGGCATTTAAATGGAGAACGGAAAGGGGACTGCTCGTACCTATTTTGTTACATAGATGACGTCATTATCGGAAGTACTAACGCAGAGCTACTTAGTGAACATCTGAGACTCGTTTTTAGCAGATTCAAACAGTTTGGAATAACTATTAACCTGACAAAATGTTGTTTTGGTAAAACGCAATTAGAATTTTTAGGTTATAGCGTCAACTCAGAAGGAATTAAACCCTTGCAAGATAAGGTTGAGGCCATACAAAGTTATCCGCGGCCGGAAACCGTCGAACAGTTACGACGATTCCTCGGAATGGTAAATTTTTATAGGCTACACATAAAGCAAGCGGCTGAACACCAAGCCGAGTTAAATAAGTTTTTGCATGGGGCGCGTACGAATTTTGTTCACAATTAAATACTGTTAATCAACAACACATTTATTTGGATAAAGATTAATATTATTATGTTGATACAACTCTAACAAATAATTGGTAATCATGCATTAATTTCGACCAAATTTGATTACCATAAAACGGTTCTAGTGAGTTAATATTAAAAGATATACCGTCATATATATATATATATATGTATATATATATATATATATATATATACATATACCGTCACGGACATTTTTTTAGATCATTTCAAGAGAAATAATTCATTTATACATATTTTTTTGGTATCTTGAACCGTTTTCGCAGCGCACGCAACGGAAGCCCTCAAAGATGAATAATTTTCCCCGTTTTTTCCATTGTTTCTTCGCTCCTATTAGTCGCAGCGTGATGTTTTAAAGCCTTCCTCGATAAATGATCTATTCAACACAAAAAGATTTTTTTCAATCCGAACCAGTAGTTCCTGAGATTAGCGCGTTCAAACAAACAAAATCTTCAGCTTTATAATATTAGTATATAAGTATATACAGGGTGTGGCGTAAGTAGTGGTCCACCGTTCAGGATTCGATGAACCAGATAATTAACTACAACAATTAAAAATTTTAGCCACTTTTACCCAAGGGTTCCGAAAATATTTCCTTTTTGTCTTTTATTTACGAAATTTCTATCTTTTTTTACAAATTTGTTTGTAGTTTCAACAAAAACCATTATTTTTTCATTTTGATTTCTGTTAATTACTGCTGAATACTGGAGCTATCATGATTAATAATGATTTTTTATGTAAATTTAGCTCTTTTGAAGAAAAAGTTGGTTCTTCTATAATTTTAACCCTAATTTTTACATACCATCCAAGTTCAAGGGTGATTTTTGTAAAAAAAACGTACTACACTATCAGTGCCCATTTATTTAATAATATGCCTACTAAATACCGATTTCAAAATGGTATCACTATAACAGATCCTATTATTTATCAAAAAGATATTCAATTTTAATTGAAGAAAAGAAGATTTTCATTAAACTACTTTTTTAAACTTTACTGCGTTAATACTTACGATATTTGCAAAAAAATACACTACAGTGTCAGTGCCCATTTAAAAAAAAACAAATCACTTTATTTATCATTTATTATTAATCTTTGTCATGATTACAATAATTAAAATTAAACAAAATGTTCAAAATGGCCCCCATTCGCAGCTATACACGCTCTGCAACGTCGAATAAACGACCGTTTAAGTCGTCGGGCAAACCCGCTTTCGCTGATTTCTCTAGCAGCTGCCTGGATTCTAGTCCTCAATTGGTCAATGCTTGTGATTTCTTTGCTATAGACTTTTTCTTTTAGGCAACCCCAATAAAAGAAATCTAGGGGATTTAGATCTGGCGAGCGTGGTGGCCACAATATTGGACCTAAGCGCCCTATCCACCTATTTGGATACGCTGTATCAAGGTGCTCTCGTACTCTAACAGCGTAGTGAGCGGGACAGCCATCGTTCTGCAGCCACATCTCTTCTTGGACTTCAGGAACGACACCTTCCAGAAGCGAGGGCAAGTCAATTTGCAAAAAACTTAAATATCTTTCTGCATTTAATGTTTCTGGCAGCTCGTGTGGACCGATTATCTGTCCGTTAATGATTCCGGTCCAAAGGTTTATTTTAAATTGATACTGTGATCTGTCTTGCCTTATGAGATGCGGGTTTTCTAGCTGCCAGTTATGCAAATTGTGTAGATTTAAATATCCATCTTTTTTGCAGGATGACTCGTCGCTCCATAGTATTTTATTAAAAAACTGCGGGTCTTCTCTTATTCTCCGTAGCATTACTCTACAAAATGTTACTCTCAACTGATAGTCTCTTGGTAGCAATGACTGTACCCTTTGATAGTGGTATGGGTACAGTTCATGTCTTTTGAGTATTCGATGTACAGATCTAGTCGATATGCCAGTTCTGCGACTTAAGACACGGACCGATGTTGAAGGATCTTCTGTAACTAAATTCATTACCTCTTCATCATTGTGTCGTCGCGGTCGTCCTTCACCTGCACCGCCTACGCCTGTGCCAGGTATCCTTCCCTCGGTGTATGCGTTATGCACTCTCCCAAAAACTCGGTGGTCTGGATGTCTTCGATCGGGATATCTCTCCCGATAAAGTCGAGCTGCTTCTCTACCGACACCTCTGCATTCGCCATAAATAAAATGCATGTCAGCATATTCGCGCGGTGTGTACCGAGACATTTTTTAATTGTCACTGCACTGCACGTTTGTCCAAATCGTTGAGCAAGCCAAAGTCACCAGTACACGTAGCCAATATCGCAGAGATCACCAAAACAACAAGTCCAATCAGTAGGCAAATTAAACAGAGTCCGGGGGCAGGCAGGGGTAAACAAATGGCGGAGGTAAACACAGGCAGAATAAAAACGAAACGCATACGACGCACGACACGAGTGACGAGATCGTACTAAATCATTTTGAGATTTCTGAAGATTTCAACGTTAGTAATGAAAGAGATAGCAATACCCTACCATATCTCTTCCTTATCACTCCTATTGTGCGTAACTGGATTGCGAGAGCTTCAACCGGTTTTTGTTAACAAAACAAACATGTCTCAGGTAAAAAAAGGGTCAGGGTTTTTTTACCTGACATGTTTGTGCTTCAACACAAATCACATTTGAATTGTAAAAAGTTACATTGTATCCGTTTTTTGAGTTTTAATACGTTTTGTAATAGTATTAACGCAACAAAGTTTAAAAAAGTAGTTTCATGAAAATCTTCTTTTCTTCGATTAAAATTGAATATCTTTTTGTTAAATTATTGGATCTGTTATAGTGATATCATTTTGAAATCGGTATTTAGTAGGCATATTATTAAATGCATGGGCACTGACAATGTAGTACGTTTTTTTTACAAAAATCGCTCTTGAACTTAAAGGTGTGTTAAAAATTAGGGTTAAAATTAGAGAAGAACCAACATTTTCTTCAAAAGAGCTGAATTTACATAAAAAATCTTAATTTATCATGATAGCTCTAGTATTCAGCAGTAATTAACAGAAATCAAAATGAAAAAATAATGGTTTTTGTTGAAACTACAAACAAATTTGTAAAAAAAGATAGAAATTTCGTAAATAAAAGACAAAAAGGAAATATTTTCGGAACCCTTGGGTAAAAGTGGCTAAAATTTTTAATTGTTGTAGTTAATTATCTGGTTCATCGAATCCTGAACGGTGGACCACTACTTACGCCACACCCTGTATATGAGAAAAATAAAACCCCTCTTAGAATTTCTCCATACATTTTACCTCTGAACGCACGGCTCGAAGGGTCAAACCGCGCTGAGACGCGCTCGTGCACGCACGGGTTGTATCGCTTTTTTTAGAAAAAAATAAATACGTCAATGCCTATAGTAAAGTGTGTACAGATACGTATTGTACGTATACTGCGACTCGAAAACCGTTGATACTTTTTCGGACCGAAACATAAGTAGTTATTTTTAAAATGTTATTTAGTTTACTGATACAGATTGAAACTACGTATATCGCTTGACAATGTTTGATTCGTCTTGACGAGTACTTTGTCTCTAGATGGTGTCCAGGGTCTGATGATGGAGCTGGAAGGTGGCCATAGGAAGTCCGTAATAAAAAGACACAATCTCATCGAGTTTGGGTTCGTTTAATTCGTCTTGACGAGCACTTTGTCTCTAGATGGTGCCCAGGGTCTGATGATGGAGCTGGAAGGTGGCCATAGGAAGTCCGTAATAAAATGACACATTCTCATCGAGTTTAGGCTCGTCGGATTCGTCTTGACGAGTACTTTGTCTCTAGATGGTGTCCAGGGTCTGATGATGGAGCTGGAAGGTGGCCATAGGAAGTCCGTAATAAAATGACAACCCCATCGAGTTTGGGCTCGTTTAATTCGTCTTGACGAGTACTTTGTCTCTAGATGGTGTCCAGGGTCTGATGATGGAGCTGGAAAGTGGCCATAGGAAGTCCGTAATAAACTGACACAATCCCATCGAGTTTAGGCTCGTCGGATTCGTCTTGACGAGTACTTTGTCTCTAGATGGTGTCCAGGGTCTGATGATGGAGCTGGAAGGTGGCCATAGGAAGTCCGTAATAAACTGACACAATCCCATCGAGTTTAGGCTCGTTGGATTCGTCTTGATGAGTACTTTGTCTCTAGATGGTGTCCAGGGTCTGATGATGGAGGTAGAAGGTGGACATAGGAACTCCGTAATATAATCACACAATCCCATCGAGTTTGTGTTTGTTTGATTTGTCTAGTCTAGATGAATATACGAAAATATGAGCATGGTATAGTAGAAGTGGTGCCCGGCATCTTCCGAAAGCCCGAAGAAGCCGTCAAACAAAATAAAATTGACTTTTGGCGATACACATCTGACGCTATTACTCTTAATAAAAAAAAAGCAAATGGTACTACCAAGTTCAGCGCCAGTTACGATTTACTGGTCAAAACATGTGTATATTCGCCGTATGGACTGGTGCTTCTTTTTCGTCCACATTTCCTTCCAAAACTAAAGGTTTGGAAGGAAAACATGGAAGGACATTTATTTATTTATAACCAATTTACTAACAGTAAACACCACACATACAAGTTATCGGTCGTACAAAAGATATGAAAACTAAGAAAATTAAATACTGTCACACAAAACAATAATAGAAAAAAAATTGCAAATTATAAATATAAAAAAAAAAACAATATAATTAGGTTCAAAATTATTTAATTTACAGAGGTAGAGGTAGTACTGGGAGTAGCAATGGGCTCTAGGTAACGGGTAGCAGTATTCAGTATTCAATCCCTCATTACGCTAGGTCTAGGAATCTTAGAGACTACAGCTCACATACAAGAAATATATTGACGGAACAAATTCACGTGTAAAATCTTTTTACACATTTCCTCCGTATCTTCGTTTTCTTTTTTGTCTTTATTATTTTATTACTAGCTTCCGACCGTGACATCGATCGCGTGGCATAGTTACTTCGAAAAAAAAAACTTTCTTTCCTCTTTCTCCCTCTTTTTTCACATTTTTTAGCCTATGTTCGTCTCCAGGGCGGTTTGGCCATTTAAGCGACAACAAACAAACTCACTTTCGCTTTTATAATACTAGTAAGGATACTTAAAATTATTTATGTTGTTTTTATTAAAAAAAACTATAATATCTAGATCAATCGGGCGTCGAATTTTGTCAAGAACCATGAATCCCTTAAGTCGCAACCAACTTTGTCCAATCAATCCTTATACTTACTTGCTAGTATTATAAAATGTGAAAGTGAGTTTGTTTGTTCCCCTTTCACGCCTTAACTGCTGAACCGATTGCCATGGAGTTTTCATCATATTAAAAGTCCAAAAGAAATAAAAAAATACCCTTTATCCCAAAACACATCAAATTTATAGAGTTTGAAGACTTTCTACTACTTTTTTTGTTCGTTTGTTTGCAATCGAAGGAAGAAGGAAGAATCAATATATTACGTAAATATTTCATTTTGTTATATCCTGTACAAGATAAGCAAATATACAAATTATAATATTTACAATGTAATACAGTAGCTCGTAAAATAATCGTAAAAGGTGTACAAAGAAATTTGGTGGTTATTTCACGTAACGATAAGCTACCCACCTATTTTTTTCATTTACGGCTAGCGTTTAATTTGTATGTAGGTATGACAAGACATAGCAAGAACGAGCTTTACTTAGAACATCCTATTATTGTAACTACCTGTGTCTTACAAATAAATAAATGATTATGATTTGAAATTGAGTAAGTAAAGTACCCGTCACGAGAAGCTATAAATTATGAAAACAAACATCTTTTACTAAGTAAACATTTTATACTGCGAGAGAGAATAAATTGACCATATCCAATCGACATGAAATATAGACGGGTTATATGAAAGTAACAACCTATTTAATTTAGTCGGATCATATTTTATCGCTATCGTTTGTGTTTCTTGGTACCGGAACGCGTCGTCGCAGGGATTGTAAACTATCGGGACGCCAGTCTTGAAAGAATTCCTACTACTGCCTGGTAAACAAATGATATACAAAATTGGCTTGTAAGTAAGAATATTTCTTACGACGACAATAAAATTAAGACTGAATTACTGCTAAAAGTAAAAAATGTTAAAGACAATTTTAAAACTTATGTAGTGGACGAGCTCGCAAAAAAATATAAGGTGGAAGTATTGAGACTCCCGCCATATCATTGTGAGCTTAATCCAATTGAGTTAATTTGGGCCAACGTAAAAGGATATGTTGCTCGCAAAAATACAAATTTTAAATTTGACGAGGTAAAACAATTATTACAAGAGGGACTGCAGCAGATTACTTCGGAAAATTGGACGCGTTGTGTGGAGCATGTTATCAAGGAAGAAAATATTTTTTATTCCAAAATCGATGAGATGATGGATAAAACTGTAGACAGCTTCGTGATACATGTCACTGATTCTGACACAGAAATGGAAACATCTGAATCTGACGAATAATTATTCTTAAATAATATATGTTAATTAATATTTGTTACTTAATAATTTATTAAATCTTAAACAAATTCATTTTTTTTGCTGGTCCAAATGTTGTGAACTCCTGAACACTTGTACCCGTCACGAGAAGCTATAAATTTTGTAAACAAACATCTTTTACTAAGTAAGCATTTTATACTGCGAGAGAGAATAAATTGACCATATTAGTGCAGTTACATCCTGACAAAGTTTGTTGTAATTTTCTGCTTGGTCATTTTTAGAAGTCTTTAAAAGCAACATCATTTCGGACATTTGTTTTCGCATTCAACAGCAACAGCTCAGTTATTAACAGGTCGTCATCATAAGTTAACTTAAGTTTTAAATTACGATAAGTAATCTGTGGAGTAATTTTATGACTTTCAGATAAATTGGGTTGAGAACCTCCAAGTTTTTCGCCGTTGCCACTTCCAGGCGGTGAGCGTACTAAATTCATTGTACATCCGTGTTCAGTAAGTACTTACGTGAATAGTACCACGCACCTCTAACGTGAAGAATACAAAGAAATATAGTGCTATCTTTGTTGCTCGCATACGGCTCGACACTTGGAAGATGTCACAGTAAAATATGTTTTAAATCGATTGTTTAAGGTTGTTAATCACTTCGCGAGAACTTATTAAGTTTTTAAAATAATTTGCGACACGTCTGCTCTGTACGCTCGACTGCGAGCAAGCTCTTTTGACTGAAACTAAACGAAATTACTAACGTACTTTTTTTACTTAAACTACGCTTACATACATCACACTTGTAAGGTTTTATTTAAGTGTGTGTATTCATATGACTTGTTAAATGACTCTTAAGAATGAAACTACGTTCACACACATCACACTTGTGAGGTTATATTCCAGCATGGGTTCCCTCTATCTGGCAGAATCTTGATGCTCCGAAATTTATTTGGCATAACACACTTAGCATAATTTTCTTTAAAAGAACATTTTGAAGGCATAAAAATTATTTGGTATTATTATCGTTTGGCATAATGTTTAAAACTCCGAATTTACAATTGCATAGTTTTAAGATGGCAGAATTATATTTAGTATAATTACGATTGGCAGAGTTCAAATTTCGCATAATATAATTTAGCATAATGTTCATTTAGAGCGACGAGTATTTGGTATAATTTCACTTTTCATACTATGCAGATGGCAGAATTTAATTAAGAATAACTTTAAGTTTAAAGACTTACATGCCTAACAAGTCTTTAAAGTGACATGGTCACTAACATTATTATTAAGGGTTAAAACGGGATATTTACCATGTTTGTTATTTATTTTGAGTTTCCAATATTTTGGCGAGAGCCGATACAGTAAGTTACAATTATATACAAAAACATTTTAAGGCAAAAATAAGATATTTTTGGAATTATATAGAAAAAAAAAGACATTGTTTTTAGTAGGTTACCGCGGACTCAACTATTAAATATAAGGTTAATTTGTTAAAAAAATGCGTAGGTTAGGTTAGGTTAAAACTGTGACCCCAGTAACGACTTGCATTAATAGAAAATGAGATAGTTTTTAGTATTTTACCCGGAACTGAACTATTTACATTAGGATAATTACTTATGGAATTAAATTACATTATTTCAAATTCAATTAAATAGTAGTTAAAATAAATGATATTATTTTAAAGAAATAAATAATTAAAATAAATGACAACAAATTATGATAAAGATGATTCTAACTATAAATTTTCTGCGATATGACAATTCTACCGTTTAATGATATCGATATGAAATATATGCCAAAAGACGATTCTGACTGTGAACTTTCTGCGAAATGATGTTTCTACGACTACCCTTTTGACTGAAATTAAGCGCACATACATCACACTTGTAAGGTTTTTCACCAGTATGTGTACGTATGTGTTGTTAAAATAGTCTTTTGACTGAAACTACGCTCACATGCAAAGGTTTAATACGTCATATGACTTATTAAACTACCCTTTTGACTGAAATTTAGCGCACATACATCACACTTGTAAGGTTTAATACCAGTGTGTGTATTCATATGATTTGTAAAATTACTCTTTTGACTGAAACTACGCTCACATACATCACACTTGTAAGGTTTAATTCCAGTGTGTGTACGTTTATGTTTTGTTAAATTAATATTTTGACTGAAACAACGCTCACATACATCACACTTGTAAGGTTTAATACCAGTGTGTGTATTCATATGATTTGTAAAATTACTCTTTTGACTGAAACTACGCTCACATACATCACACTTGTAAGGTTTAATTCCAGTGTGTGTACGTTTATGTTTTGTTAAATTAATATTTTGACTGAAACAACGCTCACATACATCACACTTGTAAGGTTTAATTCCAGTGTGTGTATTCATGTGGCTTGTTAAATGACTCTTTCGACTGAAACTACGCTCACATACATCACACTTGTAAGGTTTTTCACCAGTGTGTGTACGTTTATGTTTTGTTAAAATATTATTTTGACTGAAACTACGCTCACATACATCACACTTGAAAGGTTTTTCACCAGTGTGTGTACGTTTATGTTTTGTTAAATTATTAATTTGACTGAAACTACGCTCACATACATCACACTTGAAAGGTTTTTCACCAGTGTGTGTACGTTTATGTTTTGTTAAATTATTAATTTGACTGAAACTACGCTCACATACATCACACTTGTAAGGTTTTATTCCAGTGTGTGTATTCATATGACTTGTTAAATGACTCTTTTGACTGAAACCACGCTCACATAAATCACACTTGTAAGGTTTTATTTCAGTGTGTGTATTCATATGAGTTGTTACATGACTTTTTTGACTGAAACCACGCTCACATAAATCACAATTGTAAGGTTTTTCACCAGTGTGTGTACGTATATGTTTTGTTAAAATACTCTTTTGACTGAAACTACGCTCACATACATCACACTTGTAAGGTGTAAGGTCAGTGTGTGTATTCGTATGTCTTGTTAAATCACCCTTTTTTCTAAAACTACGCTCACATACATCGCACTTGTAAGGCTTTAATCCAGTGTGTGTATTCATATGATTTGTTAAAGTACTCTTTTGACTGAAACTACGCTCACATACATCACACTTGTAAGGTTTTTCACCAGTATGTGTTCGAATATGACCTGTTATCTTACTCTTTTCACTGAAACTACGCTCACATACATTACATTTGTAAGGTTTTATTCCAGTGTGTGTATTCATATGTTTTGTTAAATTACTCTTTTTACTGAAACTACGCTCACATACATCACACTTGTAAGGTGTAATACCAGTGTGTGTATTCATATGACTTGTTAAATTACCCTTTCTAATAAAACTTAGATTACATACATCACACTTGTAAGGGTTTTTATTAGTGTGTGTACGAATATGTATTGTTAAGCGCTTTTGAGTGTTTCGGATAATTTTCGAGTCCGATACTAGTTTTGTCTTCCGTTCAGCTGGTTGTGAGTCTTCTAATTCTGTTCTTCGCAAGTGTAGTTCTGGATCCTTCGATGTTGTCGACCCTGTGATAATAAAACGGTTGAGCTCACCTTCACAAGTAGATTGGGAATGAGCAGCGTGAACAGAAATCAAATTAACAGGGATTTTTATTGATTAAATTATTGTAGTATACTTTATGCATCGTGTAAAAAAGGAGCAATAACATTTAAGGGGCATAAAACTAAGGTCAAGTTATCCTAGCGCATGTTCCCAGGTTCTCAAATACTATACTTTTAGAGAAAAATACATTTTACTTTTCGCGGCTTGATATCGATAAAAAGTATCCTTTATGTTATTTTAGACCATAATCTACCTCTACGTGTAAAAAAAGGTGCAATAACTTTATACGGGCATAACAGCTTAGGTCAAGCACTAGGTCAAGTACTGTATAGTACTTGACCTAGTGCTTGACCTAAGCTGTTACCTAAGCTGATGTGTTGTTTTAGAGAACAAGACATTTTACTTTTCTTACATAGAGAAAAAAATATGCACTATAGACGAGACGATAACTCATAAACTACCAAAGCAATATAAATGAAATTGATATGGGACCACCTGGCAAGTATCCACGCTATCAAACAAAAAAAGATTATTCAAATCGGTCCAGGCGTCTTTGAGTAATTGGTGATCAAACATAAAAAAATATTCCGACAAATTGAGAACCTCCTCCTATTTTTGAAGCCGGTTATAAAGGAAGTGGTTCTATGTTCGACGGTTGTTTGTTTTTTGTATGTTCACCGATTATTCCGCCAACTGTGGACCGATTTTCATAATTTTTTCTTAATAATATTCTTTCTTAACAGATTACATGCGGCTCGTTCTGTGAATCTCGCATCTCCTGTAATGTCAATTCCAATATTTCTTGTTGAGACTTGTGCAATTGTAATGTTTTGGTGACGAATCCTAAATATATGCGCGGTCGGTGTCGCGGTTATAGGAACGAAAAACCAGGTTACTGCCGGCCATTGTGATAAAATAATAAGGTATCGTCCCCTTATAGCTTCCCCAGTACAAAAACGTCGTTATTTAGTTGGTTGTGTACAACTTTGAAAATAGGAGGGATTTCCTGTTTGAGTTTGTTTTTTACTACCGAAGTAGAATGGAATTGTTCCTTTTTTGGGTTTATTATTGTAATGATCTGCGACTCGCTGGTTTTTTCATAAATTCTCTAGGATTTAAATAGTTTTCATTATAGTCATTACAATCCAGGTGCCTAGGAGTCTACACTTAGGCATTGCTTCTCCATCGACGTCACTGTGGTGAAGCTGGCGATCGACTCGGATTCCATGACCAGTCCAGCCACAGGAGTACAGGTCACATTGCAAGGCACGCTAGCATTCGTCGAGCTCTAGCCAACGCCGTACTGGCGGTTTTAGAACCAAACGGCTTGATACGTGTGATGGAACAGTGAGAAGAGACCAGTCGGCATAACGTTGGTACCTTGGAAGGTGGGCAGGATTCTGGTGTGGGACGCAACCTGTGTCGACAACCTTGCGACACGTTCCAAGCCCGGCAGGTCGTGCGGGCGCTGCTGTTGCGGCTGCAGAGATCGTCAAACGGCGCAAATAATGTAACCCTTTTGGGGGTTATCCCTTTTTAATAGTTTTGAGCCGTTTGGGGTCGAAACGTTCGGGTCTTGAGGCCCGATTACGCGTGTCCTTTAAAGGAAATCTCTCGCCGACTGATTAAAACTTCGCGTCCCAGAGCGTTCGCAGGCTCATTCTTAGGGAAAACAATATACAAATGCTATTCAAGGTGGCAATACACCCCAAAAGGTATTAGCCATACGGCTAATCCGGGGCTACCGCACTATCTCCGGCGAGGCAGCGAGCCTCCTTGCCGGATTGCCACCGTGGGATCTGGAGGCGATAGTCCTCGCGCGCCTGTATGAGTGGCGCGCGGAGGCACTACAACGGGGGGAAACTCCACTACCGCGGCAAATTACCGCTCAGCGGACAGACCTCCGGTGCGATCTCATGGTGGCATGGAGAGAGCGACTGTCGCAACCCCGTGCAGAGCACGCCACAATAGTGGCGGTAAGTCCCCTCTTTGGGGAGTGGCTGGAGAGGCGCCATGGCGTCCTCAACTACCGCCTGGCGCAGGTCCTCACCGGACACGGAAGTTTCGGGAGGTTCCTGCACATAATCGGGCGGGAGGAAACGCCGGGGTGTCACCATTGTGACGATCGCCCGGAGGACACGATGGAGCACACATTACCGGTCTGCCCAGCGCGGGGCGGAGCACCGCCGTGCCCTCGTGGAGGCGATCGGCGGCGGCGATCTCTCGCGCCCGGCCCTGGTTCAGTCCATGGTCCGGAGCAAGAGGGAATGGAAAGCGGTCACCTCCTTCTGCGAAGCGGTCATGCTAGCGAAGGAGGTGGCCGGGCGTTTGAGGGAGAGAACCTCAAACCAACCCAGCCGCCGCGGGAGACGCCCCGGGCACCGGGCGCCGCGAGACGACTCCCGGCCACCGTAGATGCGGGCCTGTGGACGGTGAGCAATGGGTGGCGTGTCGACGGCGCGTTTGTGTTTCACGCGCGCCTCAAAGAGATGTCAGCAAAGCAGGGGGGCTTGCCAGGGCCTCCGCCTGTCGGGGTTGCGGGTTGTTCGAAAGAGATACCGCGGCCCCGGAACATAAAGGGCAATAGAAGGAACATGGGTGGGTTTTAGTCAGTAAATGTCTGACATGCCCCCCCGCTCCGCCCAGAGCGGGGGAAGTCATTAGATGATTTCCCACACGAAAAAAAAGGTTTCCGTGTCTCAAAAGAAAAAACCAAAGATAACTTTGTTGTACGTCTGTCCATCTGTCTGTCAAGACCCTTTATCTCGGGAATGCTTGGAGGTATCTATAAATATACATATTTCTCTCGGAAAAGAAATACGTTTTTTCAAAAAAAATATCAATGAAATGGAAACTTAGCGTAGAATTAAAAGAAACACACACACACGAACACACACGTCCAATGCATACGTTATCTACGTCCTATCAGGTGCGGGTACACCGATACTTGTCCAGTCTCACTGCTCCACCTGCGGCCTGTTCGCCAACCTAATGATGAACTAAACGAATACTTACTGCGAGTCTTCTCAACTTTTCGTTTTACTTTTAATACTTCTGTCTCTTCCTCCTGTCTTCTTCTTCTTCTTCTGTCCTTCCTTATAAACTCCAATAAAGGCAAATCATTTTCTGAATAGGATTCCGAATGATGTAGTTTTACATCTTCTATATCCAGATAGTTGTCGTATAGATTTACTGTTTCTAGATCTGTAAGTAAACAAAAACAGTAACAGTGACAAATGGCGACGCAGCATTATAAGAATATCACTATGCTTCATTATTTTAAGTAGACATAAATACCATTAACTTTATTATTCCAGAAAGTACATTTTCAAAAACTCTGGTCTCCACACTAGGGTTCCCTGTGTCGTGGAGGCCAGTCTCTTCCATTCGGTACATAGAAATTTGTAAAACTGAATTTATCAAAAATCAAAACAAAAATTTACAAACATTTGAAAAATAAAAAGATACAGAGGCTAGATGACACCTTGATGGGTATCGATCGTGTGTGTGTTTGTGCGTGTGTGGGAGAGAGAGATAGCTTGTGTGTTTCACTGTTTCATTAAATGCTTAAAAATTGAGCATTGGGAACTATAAGCCATATTATCAATTTTTCTAACTTTTTGTGAAAGAAATAAATTTACAAAATAAATGTATTCTTTTATACCTGATGTGATAATTTCATATGGTAATAAAAATAATTGTTATTTTCAAATTCTCTGAAATAAAAACACCCTGATTTTACTAAAATGAGATCGTTTATTATGTATCGTTCTTGTTTTTCATAAAATTCAAACTAAAAAACAACGATTTCCTGGTATGGTTTTTTCAAATCGATTTAAATTCTTTTTTTTTTCGAAAGAATCGCCATCCCTTGTGTAGTGCCTCCGCGCGCCATTAGTACAGGCGCGCAAGGACTATCGCTTTCAGATCCCACGGTGGCAACCCGGCAAGGAGGCTCGCCGCCTGGGCGCTTCGCCCCACAGAACGCACCCATGCCGGGATCCCGTAAAGGGCCATGGACCACACGACTCCGGCATAGAGCAGGAGGCAGAAGAAGTTTTGCCCGCTCAGATTGGGCAGGAGCCGCTTCAAAGCAGCCCCGGCCCGCACGAGATTGGCCAAACGTCGGAAATGCTCCACAAAATTCCACCGGCTGTCGAGGACGATTCCCAGATACTTCATTGTAGACGCGACGCCGATGTGAATCCTTCCTTACTGTCAGTAAGGATCCCGAAGGAGGCGCATTAAAAAATAGAGACGATTTGAGAATCTCCTCCTTTTTTGACGTCGGTTAAAGCTAATAGATATTTTATTAATGCGTTACAATTTATAATGTTTTATTTTAAATACATACCATCGTCACTATGCTGTTCCTCTTTTGGCTTAATAACATCATCTTGTTGTTCACAAATAGCTGGTAATTCCTCTTTCACATCAATGCTTTCTATTTGACCATCTTCAACTATACTTATGGTCTGTATTGGAGAGTTAATAAAACCATGAAAAATCTCTAAGTGGTCTGGTTTTATTAAAGGTCTTCGCTGTAAAAAGATAATTACAGTATTAGATAAATAGCAATGTTTATGATCACAAGGGTATCACTTTCACACAAGTAAATAACTCTGTTGAACAGTATCTCACCTTATAGCCGCCATTTAATATCTGAGCGAAGAGGTCTTCAGCTTCCAGACATTTTCTCTTTAATCTGTAGCATTTCTTCAGTTGAGCACAGCAGACGAAACAAGCAAACATTGGTCTACTATCTTCAGTCACAAACTGCAACAAAATCATTCGTTGGACGGTGTGAGGAATGATAATAGAAAACCGGTCAAGTGCGAGTCGGACTCGCGCACCGAGAGTTCCGTACAAACTTGTGGGTAACTAATAAAACTAACGAATGTAGCTGGAACGAAAATAAACTGTATTGAAGGACAAACCTAACTTTAAAAACTGTTGTCCCCGTATATCGATATATATATCGATTATTACAAACTTAATTATTAAGAGAATTTGCCTCTGGACTGTATACTCAACCAAAATGCAGTTAATATTCCACAAAATAATTTACAAGTGGTTCAAACTGAGATATATGATAGTTGTGAATGTTCTAAAGAAAGAAAGAAAAAACATTTATTTGTCGCAAATTACGACGAGCACACAAAATAATAAAAAAAACATTAAACATTCAAAGCATCACAAACATTTACAAATACATACATGGGATAAAATAAAAAAGCTTGCACGTCGTGACTGCGACAGGTAGGTCACCACTCAGCATGGTGCTGTGCCATGGGAGCCCACAGCACAGCGCTGGTTTTCAGTGGTCAACCCGTGAGTAAAACGTACGGAAGTCGAAACAGCATACATCAATATTTTAGATACTTAAATGAATAAAAAAAAAATTAAATAGTATTGTGATTTAAAAAAAAAACTAAAATAAAAACAACCCAATCATTAGACGTGATACTAGAACAAACAGAACATATCCACCTTAACACAAACACAGGCCATGGCGTGTTTTTTTGGCTCGCTCGCCCCTCCCCTCGCGTCGCTTGCGCGCGCGCCGCTTGGATAGTTATGCCTTGCCGATGAATGATAAACCTTTTGTAAGTATTATTTATAAAGTATTTGCTGTTCATACTTTTGTTTATCTAAAAGATTTCTTTTCAAAATAAACTTAAAATTTCGTTTTGTTGTCAAGGATCTTATGGGAGGCGGTAGATCATTCCAGCAGCGAGTGGCGGCATATTTGAAACATCCCCTGAAGGCTGTGGTCTTATGTCGAGGCATTGATAGTGGATTGGAAGTGGAACGAGCAGAGTAGCTGTAGTGTTCGTGTCTCCAACTGATTTTACGAAACAAGTATTCCGGTTTGTGTGTTTTTGTTATACCGAACATTAAAACTGCTAAGTGCAGTTTCCTCCGTGCAGTCATTTTCAGGATATTGTGTTCATTCAGATACGGTGTGACGTGATGCCTCCGGGGTATGCTTAAACAGTAACGAGCCCATGCATTTTGTACCCGCTGTATTAGGTTTTCTGTACGTGAAAGAAGACATGGCCCGTATACAATGTCGCAATAATTCAACTTGGATAGTACAAGGCTATCCACCAAAGTCTTACGTACTGCGACACTAAGAAAATCCCTTACCCTATACAAAACTTTCAGTCTATAAAAACAGTTCCTTACTACCCCTTTTATATGGTCCTCAAACCGCAGTTCCGGATCAGTGATGAGCCCCAGATTACAGACGATTTCTACTCTTTGTATACTTTCTCCCAATATTTTAACATCTGGTTTAGCAGAGATAAAATAATTGCTTTTATTTGTTTTCTGCTACCCATGACCATGAACTTAGATTTTTGAGGGTTCAGTACTAGAGAATTCTCCTTAGACCACATAGCAATTCTATGAAGCTCTTCATTGAGGGTACGTACGGCGGCTGCTGTGTTACTGGCGTTAAATGAAAAATATAGCTGAGTGTCATCCGCGTATACATGATATTTGCAGTTCATTATGCATTTCGTTATGTCAGCACTATATAAAATGTACAGAAGTTCTCACGTTTGTGTTCTCACTCAGTAATGTTCTCAGATAGTATAGGAAGGGGTGTAGGTAAATTATTAAGTAATAACCTGAGTTTTCCCAGTCAAAATAATTGTATGCCAGGGTTAACTTATAAACAGATAATGGCATTAGTAACTGTAAATGTTTATTGCAAAAATACTGATTTAACTATATTTATAGGAAATAGTTCAAAAATTACAAAAGAAGACATCACAGATAGTGTAACTGAGTTGTTAAAGTTGAACTGTCGTAAAATAATATTGTGTGCTTTTCCATATTTTGAAAGATTATCGAAACGAATTAACAATTATATTCACATGCTGAATAAGCATGTTCATTTTTTGGTAGGTCACTATTGTGGCAAACTTATGTATCTGGATATTAACAATGTTGTTGATAAACTTAGGTCGACACGGGGTAATGTGTTTCTACCTACTAGTTTTAGACACAAAATAGTTAGGCTATTAGCTTATAATATTCACTCGGACATAAATATTATGTCGAAGTTTTCTTCTATTATTAACACTGCGACTATTAGTACTCATACTAATATACCATTTTACAAGGAAGGCGGGGGAGTATTGTCACTCACTCCGGCTCATTTAAACTAGCTAGTAAGACAACAGAAGATATAAATAACATAAGTGTTACACTCACTAACACCACGGTACCTTCTTGCTCTCAAATAATTAAATTCAAAAAAGGGGCTAAGCAGAATTCTTTGAAATTATTCCATCAAAATATTCAAGGTTTCTCTTCGAAACAACTAGAGATTGAATTGTTTTTAGAAAAAACCAAGTTTGATAGTGTATGTTTCACCGAACATTGGCTAAAAGACCATGAAATGTTAATTAACTTTGAGAATTACAGTGTAGGCAGTTCCTTTCACCGCAAATCTAAGATGCGTGGGGGTTCACTAATCTTAATTAAAAATGGCATTAAATTTAAAACTCGTAATGAATAATTGATCTTTCGGTTGAACATAATATTGAATTGTCTTGTGTTGAGCTAGATAAGCATGTCATAGTGTGCGTTTACAGACCCCCAAATTATCAAAACTACTCTATATTTGAGTCAGTAATGGAAGATGCTTTAGCAAAACTTGCAAAAGGTAATAAACTACTAATTATCTGTGGTGACTTTAATATTAATATTTTAGATATAAATTCAAATAGCAGTAGATTCTTACATCTTTTTAAATCATTTAATTTGATAAATGTGTTTTCGGAGCCTACCCGAATTACTACAGATACTGCTACATGTATTGATAATGTCTTTTGTTGCTGCGACTACTTAAATAAAGCCATTGTAAATTACCTTCCATCTGATCACAGCGGTCAAACCGTCGTTTTCGAGTCTTACACACCGTCACAAAAAATCCAGATAAAATCTAGACAAATAACACCCAGCAATTTGAATAAATTTAATAATAATTTAATTAGTAATTTAGGCACTCCGGGATATAATATTGAAAATGTAAATCAATTTTATGAGGAATTCTTTTCGGTTGTCTACAGAGTTCAATGATACGTTAAAAATAAAAACTAAATCTATTAGCCCAAAGTTTATGTTTAGTGATTGGGCAACTAAGGGTATAAGTAAAAGTAGCGATTGTTTGAGCTTTACGGTCTTAAGCCTTACATCAACTCAGAAACTTTCAATCACTATGTTGCAACTTATTCAAAAAAATTTAAAAACACCTGCAAATTAGCTAAATCTTTATTCATTAGCAACACGATTAAATCCGCCGATAATAAAATTAAGACGGTTTGGAAAATCATCAATAGTGAAAATAACAGAAATAAAAAATGTAATAATGAGATCACACTAGTCTTCGCGTGGTCTTCTAACCACTAAAAACGAAGTTGCTCAAGAATTTGTAGATTTCTTTACTAGTATCCCACTTAAAACTACTGAATCATTAAATTCCTCACCCTTGCTTTCCATTGATTTATTAAGAGCAAACGTTTCATCATGTCCAGTTGAGTTTCAATTTAAGCATGTTAACCCCACTGCAGTCATTAAAGCTTTCAAGCAAATCAAAATCAAATTAACCGAAGATCTTTGGGGAATGTCTATTAAAGTTTGTCAAGCTATTATTGAGACTATAGCACCGTACTTAGCCTTAATATTCAATTTGTGTGTGGACCAAGGAGTTTTTCCGGACCTTATGAAATACAGCAAAGAGATACCCCTTTTCAAATCTGGGGATAGTAAAGACACCAATAACTATAGACCCGTATCCGTTTTGCCGGTTTTCAGCAAGGTGTTTGAAAAGGTAATGCTTAATCAAATGCTCAACCACTTTAACACCAATAAGATCTTAAATGAAAAACAGTATGGTTTCACCAAAGGACGTTGTACGACTGACGCTGGTGTTACCTTGTTAAAACACATATTTACTGCGTGGCAAGAGGCACATAGGGAGTGGGAGGATGCCATAGGAATCTTTTGTGACCTTTCAAAAGCGTTTGATTGTGTTAGCCACGAAACCCTACTCTTGAAACTCGAACATTACGGCCTAGGGAAACTTGCGTTTAGTTTAGTAAAAATCATATTTAAATGATAGACAGCAGCAAGTGCAAATAAATGGTGTCAATTCAATAGGTTTAAATGTAAAGATGGGTGTACCACAAGGATCGATATTAGGTCCCTTCCTCTTTTTAGTATATATTAATGTTTTACCCCATTTATTTAAAAACCAACCTCAAATGGTGTTGTTTGCTGACGATACCTCTTTAATATTTAAGATAAATAGACGTGCCACAAATCTAGACGACGTAAAGAACGCTCTATTACAGGTAAATGATTGGTTCACCGCCAATAATTTGGTATTAAATGGGAAAAAAACGAAGTGTATAAGATTTGCTCTGCCAAACGTCAAAAGTAGTGATTGTGACATAGTATTGAATCAAGAGAAACTAGAATTCATCGATAAAACTGTTTTCCTGGGGATAACGCTCGATTCAAGGCTACAATGGGGTCCGCATATAACATCTCTTGCAGGACGGCTTAGTTCAGCAGCATATGCTGTCAGAAAAATCCGTCAGTTTACTGATGTAGATACCGCGAAGCTAGTCTACTTTAGTTATTTTCATAGTATCATGTCATACGGTATTTTACTTTGGGGACGGGGTGCAGACATCGAGTCTATATTTATTCTGCAGAAAAGAGCCATCAGAGCCATATATAACCTACGTAGGCGAGATTATTTAAGGGAACAGTTTAAGGATATTAACATCATCACAGTACCTTGTCAATATATCTATGAGAACATCATGTACGTCAGAAAAAAATTGCATCTATTTGGTAAACGTGGTGATAGACACAATTATTATACTAGAAATAGGGACCAATTGGTTCAGCCGGGTTTCAGGTTAGCTAAAGTAGACTCATCTTTCATGGGGTACTGTTTGAAATGCTACAATAAAATACCTCCCCACATTCTTCAACTGAATGAAACGAAATTTAAATCTTGTATTAAACGCACACTATGTAGGCAAGCATATTATAAGTTGGGGGATTATATTGATGATAAAAATGCTTGGCTCACTGCTGGTCCTGCTCCACAAGCATAGGGGTAAACTCATTGATTACCTAGTATCCGAAGCTATAGTGGAATCTGCAGAAGATTATAAGACTATCTTTGCAATGTATAGAATCAATTCTCTAGTATTGTATAAATAATAAGCCCATATGTGAGTGCTATGTATTATCATTGACTTGACGAAGCCCTGGTAGTTGATAGTGTCAAGCTCACTTAAATGTCGCGCTGATGGTGGCGGGTGTGTCGGGTCATTTAGCTCCCTTCAAAATGGTCGAGCTGAATGGGGCTGATCCATACGTCATGTTCGTGAACGGGCGCTGTCAGTTGGGACTGGTCATTTTTTTAGCTACCACGGTCATTTTTAATTTATTTAGATTTTAAATTGAATTTTGCTTTTTATTTACTCTGGACGCTCTTACTGTGCACGTCTTTCTACATCGTTCTCACATATTTGTATAATCTCAACATGAATGATGTAAATACGATTTTGTAAAAATATTATAATTTAAAAGAGTGTCCATGGAGTTTCTTGCCCATTCTTCTCCATAGAGATCAACGCTTTGGAATGGGCAACTACAGTACTTTCACAAGTTATTATGCCTTGTGACCGGGACTGTAGCAGCATCATTTTTTTGTTCTTGTTTTTATGACATTCAAAAGTGCCTGTAATGGTCTAATTGAAATAAATGCTTTGAGTTTTGAGTTTGAGTTTAAGTTTGTAATAATCACATTTTTTTATGTTGCATCTACAAAGGTCATTGGCGACCTTAGTGTGAAAAGCATACCCACATTACCCACGAAGTATAGGAACAAAATAGAGTGAGATAGATCGATAGATGTCTTTATTTAACGTTATTATTGGGTCGCATTATTGTGGGTACTGCCTGCCTAGGACATATTGAATTTGTAAATTCAATTTCAACTCGATACTTTCACTCGTTCTCGAAATAAAGGGTACAAAACCCTAACTAAAAAACCCGACTGGACGGGACCCATTAAAATCTGGAACGGCTCACACTCCAATAATGGGTCCCGACTGTTCTTCATAGTTCCAGATTACAGTACTTGTTTTTCTCTTTTCAGTTTTATTTTTATTAGGTGTGTAGTTTGTTTCACTTTTTACGCAGTCAGGTTTTTGATTTTTTAAAATATTTTTTTATTTTTGACTTTTTAGTTATGAGTATCTATTAGGTATTCATTATTTATGAGATTATTATTTTTGGATCCCCCCTTTATAGCAGAACTTTTTATGTCATAATTTTATTTTGCATAACAACGTTTAGCATAAACAGAAAACTGTTTGGCAGACACTCATTTATCATACATTCAAAACTCATAATTTTGTAAGTCAGAATCATCTCTAGACATAAATTTCATCATTTTATTTAATAAGTAATTATCCTAATCTTAATAGTTCAGTTCCGGGTAACGGGTAACCTTTGCACACACGATCTTGGGTGATGCTTGCGGAATTTGGTCATTACCATGACCAAAAAAACCGTAGGTTTTTTAAGTCTGTTTTGGTCCAGTTTATGATGCCGAAAGAATAGGTATATAAGATACATGCGCCGCCCGGACACCGCTGCGGCCGGCCGCATCAATATGTCCCTGCATTTTTAAACTGTAATATCTTCGGAAATATTCATTTAAATTATATGCTGTAAAGGGCCATATTGATCTATATTAAATAGACAATGTATTTAAGGTACTTAATTGGATAAAAATTAATGCTGTATTGTTTAAATACATATGTAAATACATGACGGCCTACATTTTAATTATTTATAAATAAATAGTCACTTGAATCGAAAAGTGATGTAAGAAAACTATTAATGATTTTTAAATACCTATTCAACGATACCCCACTTGACATGTTTTGTTGGTTTTAATTTTTTTCATTTTCACAATATGGTGTCTCATGGTCGCCATTTTGTTTTTTTATTAATTTCATATCTTTAGTGACACTCGCAGGACTAAGAGGAATCGATTGACGTGTGAATCATAAAAATCGGCCCAGGCGTTTAGTCTGTATAGTGCTTCAAAGGAACAAACATACATACATACATACATACATACATACATACATAGACTGATGAACACATAACCCTCCTTTGCGGTGCGCAGTCGGGTAAAAAGGAACTAAATGGCGCAACCTTGCAGGTAACTTCACAAGAATTTCCAGCATCACTCTTTGGTTTCCAAGATAAACAGAAACATATGATAGTGGCCTGGTTTCAAAACTGGATATCACATTTAACAGCTATTATACCTTAATAATATCTACAACTTACTGGAATATCAGTCAGCTTCTCATACAGCTCATGTAAGCTTTTGTTGACCACTACATACATGCGAACGTTGTCCACTGTACATATTCTACACATTCGTAGTTTCGATGTTCTGTATGGATTTAATGTTTCTAGATCTGTAAGTAAACAAATTCTGTTCTATTTTTGTTGAATTAGACTAGATGAAACGATGAATGAACTGCGTGAAGAATGTGTTTTATAGGTTTCCGTACCTCAAAAGGAAGAACCGGATCCCTTATTGGACGCTACCGCAAGCAATGACATCTAAGGGCGGTATTTAAAAACAAATCTCACTCGTGGTCTTGACAAAAACTCGGTCTCAATGTAAGACCATGCTCTTAAGATGTTTCTAAATTAATAAATACAGTATCAAGATCATCTCAGCTCTATCCACAGTCGCACTACATTTGATACGAATTAATAGACAATTTGAAATGTAATCTCTATTTTACAATGATAACATAGAATCTGTCTTATTGATGCTCAAAAGGCCGAAGTAAGAATAGTCTCAAGTCATGTCACCTTATCTTAAGACCATTCTTAAGATAAGGTCTACCCTGACTTGAGACCATCTTAGCAATAGAACCGATATATTAATCTGTATTGATCTCACTTGAAAATCGAGTCGCAAAAAGGGTTTTAATATTTGTTTATTAATTACATTGATATCTCAAATGTGACCAGGTTTCAGTGTGTCAGGTGATGGGAGATTTGTTTCTAAATACTGCTCTAAGGGAGCATGACGAACATGCCACCGGTTGCCCAGTTAGAAATAACATTATGATCAATTTCTGAGGTCACTAGTTAACCACATTTCAATACAACTCAATAAAGAGTTGCCGGGACCAATGGCTTAATCAGTGTATTCTTCTGTTGACAAAACCCCCTTTAATAGTGGTCTTGCTAGGCATGCTAGTTATGATCTATGAGCATGTCACATTGGAATACATTCAGTTAAAGTGGAATGGTGTGAGAAAACAACAAACTCACTTTCACATTTGCAGTATTATAAGCAGTCGGTTGGTATTTATAACATTTTGCTTTTAAAACATACCTTTTTCACTTTGCTGTTCCTGTTTTGGCGTAATAATATCGTCTTGTTGTTCACAAATAGCTGGTAATTCTTCTTTCACATCAATGATTTCTGTTTGACCAACTTCAACTATACTTATGGTCTGTATTGGAGACTTAATAAAACCATGGAAAATCTCTAAGTGGTCTTGGTTTATTAAAGGCTTTTGCTGTAAAAAGATGATTACATTATTAGGTAAATAACTATGTTTATGATCACAAGGTAGTTTATGTTGTAGTATATCTCACGTCATAGTCTCTTTTGATAATCTGAGCGAACTGGTCTTCAGCTTCCAGACATCTTTTGTTTAATCGGAAGCATTTCTTCAGTTGAGCGCAGCAGACGAAACAAGCAAGCATTGGTCTTCTGTCTTTAGTTCTAAGCTGCAACAAAATTATTTTTAGTAAATATTTGAAATTAAAATAAATTGTCATACTGGTGCTTGTGCCAACTTTAAATCACAAGCTGACCAGGTGCCTTATGCAGCTGCACAGGAAAAGGCCATGCCTGGTTATGGAGACCATCACAGGACATTTTTTTATTTTTGTGTTGCCCCACAATATGAATTTCTCCTGTCTCCTGGGTGTGTTTACAAACATTTGAACTCACATACACAAACAGTCAGACCAGGAGCAACTATCTGTACATATATAACTAATACACATAGGCCATACAAATATTTGTTCCATACAGGGATCGAACCTGAGACCGTCACTCGCTCAGCCACTGCGCCAACTGTGTATTAAACAAACACTTCCACACTACAGGCATCACTGATAACCCCCAGTGCAGAGCTTACATGGAGACTGCAGATACAGACACATATGTTGTTAAGAAATACAGGCATCACATCAAATCTGGAAAATACCACTGGCTCCACCATACATCTGACACAAGACACAAAACTGTTCACATTTGCAAAAAAGAAACAAACAGAACTCCTAAGGTGCTGACCCTAGGAGTTCTGTTGGTTTAATTTTCAGGAATCCTAACTAAAAAGGAACTAAATAGTGCAACCTTGCAGGTTCATCACAAGAATTTCCAGCATCTTTCTTTGATTCCAAGATAAACAAGTACATGATATTGACATGGTTTCAAAGCTGGATATCACATTTAACAGCTATTATACCTTAGTAATATATTATATCTACAACTTACTGGAATATCAGTCAGCTTCTCATACAGCTCATGTAAGTTTTTATTGACCACTACATACATGCGAACATTGTCCACTAGACATATTCTACACATTGGTAATTTATCCATTTTGGAACCTAAAAAAGATAACTTAATTCATATTTTCCTCCACAAAACACGGTTGAGGACCTGCTAGGCTTGTTTCTTATAATGACGATTTCTTCTTCTTTGTTATCAACAAACACTTAGCTACTGAAACACTACATTAATATCTAATGAACTTCTTTGTTCGACCTATTAGACAGGGCAGCAATATAGTGTAGTCTAGACAGTCGTTTATAGTCCGTTCAGTCCTGGTAATCCTTAGGAACCATCACAAATATACAATCTTGCCAATGACATGTAGGGGTGCCGGTAGCGGTAGTCAACAAATGTGTTACTACAGCTATTTGCAATTCAATTCTATTTTCTTTCAATACTTCTCCAATCTTTCAATAATTACAGAGTATCTAAATAAACACCATGTTCATGACATCACTTCACTTATTTATTTGATGGAGTTTGTTAAGAAAAACACAATTTTGCCAATATCACGTAGGTACTAAGGTAGACCATCAAACGCTGGAGATTATATCAGTCATTATCATTATTGTATAGAACATAACAATAAGATTAAATAATGTAAAACACAGACTAAACAGAAATTAGTCAAATCAATTTTTCAATTCAATTTTTTATTTAATGGCATTTGTGGAAGGAGACACCACAATTTTGCCAATATCACGTAGGTACTATGGTAGACAATCAAACGATGGAGACTATATCAGTAATTATTATTGTTGAATAGAACACAGCGAAGAGATTAAATGATTTAAAATATTTTAACAAACAAATAATGAACCATTTTCTGCACAGACATTTCAGACATTTTGTTCTAAGAGAGAAAGAAAAAAAAAAAAAAAAAAAAAAAGAGAAGGAATGTTAGCTAACAGTTGTTATAATTTACAACTTTATTTTATTAACTTCAACAAACTTACACAGTTTATATACAAAACGAGAGAACACAAGGGAGAGGAGACATTTAACCGATGTGGGACGAGGGATATGAGGGGGAATAATTTCGTGTAGAGAGAATTTCAATTTAGGACAGCAGAAAAGTAAATGGTCCACGTTTCCATCATCCAAACCGCATTCACAAATAGAGCTATCCCTAATCCTAAGTTTGGCCAGAAAAGAGGGGGAGCAACAATGATTCAAACGTAGACGGCAGATAGTCGATGTAGTTGATTTATTTGCTAACTTGTATTTGAAGAACCAAGGTTTATGGGGAATGACAGGTTGAATATTACCATAATACTTACCTTTCACAGACTTAGAGATTTGCCATTCTAAAGACCATGTTTTAAACAAAATTGACGGTAAAGTGGTACAAATGTCATGAAAGTAAATTTCAGAATGGGCTAAGGAGCCTGTGAGAACAGCATTTTTAGCACATGAATCAACTGATTCATTCCCATGAATGCCAACATGACCTGGGATCCACGCTAAAACAGTTTTAATAGGTACCTAGTTTGTGGCATTCAAACAGCAAATCTCTAATTTTCAGAATAATAGGGAATCTTGATTTACATTTAAATGGGTTAGATATAATAGATTGAAGACAACTCTTTGAGTCAGAAAATATTATGGAATTATTCATGTTGTGAGATTTAACAAATGAAATGGCTTCAAAAATTGCTATTGCTTCACCTGTAAAAACAGATGTAATCGAGGGGCACTTGTAATTTAAAATAATTTTTGTAGATGGAATCCAAACAGCTACACCAACTGGGCCATCATCAGGGGCTTTTGAAGCATCAGTAAAAATAGTTACCCAGTTGTGGAAATCAACAGAAACTCTATTATTAAACACCGAATTTGCTTCCACTGTGCTTTTATTAATACCAAAGTCTAAGAGGACATCAGGGTGGAAAACTAGAGCATTATAGGGGGTAGAATAAAGAGGCAAAATACGGCATTGAAAGAGTGGGCTAGGAAGACGGGAGAATTGAAGGTAGGCACGGAGAAGACAGGGAACTTTTAAATTATAGCGAACACTGCCAGAGTCAAAAATAGAAGATAATTGGTCCAGCTTACCGAGAAGGGGATGGTCAGAATTTTGAACAAGTTTGAAGAAAAACCTATTAGCAAGAAATTGTCTACGAATAGACAGAGGAGGATCGACACATTCGACTTGCATAGCATTAATAGGAGACGACTTCATCGCCCCAATAATGATGCGCAAGCATTTTGATTGAATTTTGTCAAGTTTTTGAAGCCCAGATTGATTACAGGGCTCTAATAAGAACAATCCGTAATCAAAATGACTTCGAACTATAGCATTATAAATAAGTTTTTGAGTGTATGGATGGGCCCCCCACCAAACCCCAGACAGAGATCGGAGAACGTTGATGTTTCTTTCACATTTTTGGGCAACATAATCATTGTGGGCAATACCCGATAATTTAGAATCAAGCCAAATACCTAGGAATTTAACTTTGTTTTCCTGGGGAATAAGCTCATCATTTATTTTAATAGTAACAGGAGGAACTAGTCTTTTTTTTGTAAAGACAATGGTAGTGCTTTTAGCGGCTGACAAGGACAAACCGTGTTGGATGAGCCAATCATGCAAATACCCCAGAGCAGAATTTAGGCGCTCAGAAGCTTCTTCCAGAGAAGAAGCAGGAGAGTATATAGCCAAATCATCCGCATACTGCAAAACTTGACAAAATGAGTCTACAGAAAGGTGTAAGTCGAAAGTGTAAAGATTGAAAAGAAGAGGACTCAAGACTGAGCCTTGTGGTAAGCCTTTCCAGATAGTCCTAGGGGAAAGAAGAGAATCTTGGGACTTAATAGAGATGGATCTCTCCATCAATAAGTTGCTTATAAAACGAACTAACTTCACAGGGATATTTAACTGATGGACAAGTTTGTGTTTGAGCACTGGAAGTTGAACGTTATCATACGCTGATGTAATGTCTAGAAAAGCACCTACTAAATACTGTTTCTTTAACAGAGAGATTCGAATATCAGAAATTAATATGCTAAGACTATCTATAGTGCTCATACCTTTTCGGAATCCAAACTGTGATACGGGCAATAAGTTTCCATTTTCAACAAACCACTCAAGCCGGTGTTTGATCATATGTTCGGCAATCTTACACAGAACTGACGACAGAGCAATGGGTCTATAGCTATTTGATTCTGACGGGTTTTTGCCGGGTTTAATAACTGGAATGATAATTTGGTTCTTCCACGGTTGAGGTATAAAACCAAGTTCAAAAAAGTTATTAAGCAGATCTAAATAATATTGTTTGGATAAATTTGAGGCATTTTTTAAAAATGAGTACGGAATACCATCTATCCCAGGAGAGGAATCCATGAGACCATCAAGTGCCAGTTGAAGTTCAGTAAATGTAAACGGAGAATCAAAATCATTTAGGGAAGGAAGAGGAACTAAAGGAGAGGGAAAGCAGTCTAAATTTGGGACTGAAGGAGGAGATAGTTTATCAGAAAAGGAATCAAGCCATGAGGAAGGATCATTTGCTAAAATAACAGGAATATTACAAGAACCTCTATATCTTTTAATTTGTTTCCAAACCTGGGAAGAAGGAGATCGAGGAGATAAACTCTGGCAATAGCGGAGCCATCCCTCTTTTTTCTTTTTAGAAAGAAGTCTAGTGGCAAAGGCAGCTTTCCTTTGATAAATAAAAAAGTTTGAAAAATTCATTGCACCATTATAATTCTCCTCTGCTATTTTCCTGGCTTTGACAGCTGATATGCATTCAGAGTCCCACCAGGGAGTGGAAACTCTAAAGCTGAAAGGTTTTTTGAGAGGGAAATTTTCATCAGCGCTGGCAGATAGCGAATCTACAAACTTAGAGTAAGAATCAACAAGGTTGTTGTGGTCAGGAGAAGGGAGTGTTTCTATTTTATTATCCAAAGAGGCAGAATAATTAGACCACTTGTCAGTCTTTAGTCTATACTTAAGGGAAGGGTTGAAGTTACGTTCTGGCACTACTCTGTCTGAAATAGACACAAGAATAGGAAAATGATCGCTACCATGAGAATTGGGCAAGATATTCCAGGAAAGAATAGAAGCTAGAGAGGCCGAGCACACTGTAAGATCGACGGCTGAATTGGGATTTTGAGTAGGACGAACTCTCCTAGTAGGGGAACCATTATTAACAACACAGACATTTGCTTCATCAAAAATTTCGAGGAGAGAAAGACCAAAACTATCATCATAGCTCGAACCCCACGAGCGATGGTGGGCATTTAAATCACCCATGAGAACGATTGGAGAAGGGACAGATGAAAGAATGCATAAAAGATCAGGGGTTAAACGGGAATGGGGATGAGGGATGTATGCCGAGAGGAAAGTAATATCAAAAGCTCTTACGGCAACAATGTTAATTTCAGGGGATATAGAAGGGAGAGGGATAAAGGAGAACGGAAGAGAGCGCCTAACTAGAAGGGCACTTCCGGCATACCCATCAGCCCTATCATCACGAAGACAAGAGTAACCCGGAATCCTGAAATGAGAACCAGGAACCAACCATGTCTCCGAGATGGCAATGACAGACGGGTGAAATTTGTTAATCAAGTAAAAAAGATCAGGCTTTTTCGGTCGTATGCTTTTCGCGTTCCACTGAAGGAGGACTAGGTCCATAATTGGATGCTGAAAGAAGATGAGTAAGTTTATGGGCAACGTGGAGCGGTAAATGGGAATTGTTACGGGAAAGAAGACTAACAATGAGAGATAAAAGCAATTCTAACAGACTATCCTCTTGAGGAGGCCCTGCAGGAGAATTCTGTTGGAGAAGGGTATACCCGTTGGGGAGAGCTGACGGAACATTAGCGACAATAGCGTTGTGAGCGTCTCTGTCGAATGACTTGCCCAAAGGAGCTCTGGGGCGAGGAGAGGAGAAAACAGTTTTTCTGTAAGACGTAGAGGTTGAAGGGGAGATAGGAACGGATTGGGAAGAAGCATTGGAATATTGGGAGGATGGAAAATTTTTTGTCGCTTCAGAGTAAAGTTTAGAGGTCTTCGGAACAGATCGTGAAGCCTCTTCATAAGATAAATTATTTTGAGACATTAAGATTTTGATTGACCTCTGTCTACCCTGTTCAGGACAGCTATTACTATAAGAGTAGTGCTGCCCCAAACAGTGGACACAAGAGGCCATCGACTCCACCACATTGCAAGAATCACCCGTATGCGGTTGAGTGCACTTAAAGCACCTTGCTTTAGAACGACACTGGGCCTTCACATGACCGAAACGACAACAATTAAGGCATTGGATAGTGGGAAATTGATACGTCTCCACAGGGAGAGAAGTATGGAAGCAGAATATTCTTTGGGGTAGAACTTGACCTTGGAAAGTCAGGACGATAGATTGTGTAGGGAGCCAAGAGGTCTTCCCCTCCTCTTTAACTTTACGGTTCAATCTACGGGCTTTTAAAATAATACCGCATTCGACAGGGAGGATGAGAGACTCTACAAACTCATCCATCGACATGTCCACCGGCACTTGACGGACGACACCCATTTTAGTGATATTATATGATGGGATTGAGGCAACATATTTTTGAACTTCTAGGACCGGAAGATCTAGAAACTTATTGGCCGAAGCACCAGATGTGAATTCGACAGAGATTTTATTTCTGCCCACTCTTTTAATACCGTCTGTACAAATATTTTTAATATTGTTTTGGGATAAAAACTGGCCGAACTTTATGGGACGAATGGACGTCCCGGCGGATGGATCTGGTTCAACTCTGGACACGTGGACAATGAACGGACCTTTGTCGTTGGCATTGTAAGCCTTAACGCCCACTACAAGTGACGGGTGAACATATAGAGTTTGGATGGATGGAACTGACCTTTCTTTGTCGGTTTTCTTTTTCAGACTCGGCTCAGCTTCGATGGCTTCGTCATCTATAAGTCGACGCTTACCCAAACTCGGAGAAGGAGAGAAGACGTCATCTGGGGGATCAGGAGGTTCAGGCGGAGGACTCAAGTCCATCTTGAAAGAGCTAGCTATAGGAAATGTCTTAAGTCTGTGCAGAAAAAGAGAGATTGTCTATAAATAGTTAAAATTACAAAATTTACAGATTTTTTTCTCACTGACGCGTGTGACAGCTGCCACCTCCCCACGTGGAAAAAAAAACACCAATTATTCAAATCAAAACCAAATCAAAACAAACTCGTGACCATAGATTATATACTAATACTGGTATAGATGCGCCACTTAGAGTTCAAAAATAGTGTTTTAAAACCATCCCCGGCTGTTAGATGGCGCGGATGTGCAATTTTGTTTCCGTAAATTATCGCTAGGTGGCGCTCATACATGTTTGCTTTCGAATAGTTTTTCTGTTAATAAATCAGTAAATAATTTTAAAAATACTTACCAAGTTATGTATCACTAGTAAGTATTTTTTAAATTATTTACTGATTCATTAACACAATTCACGGTATGCCAGTATAAAAATAAAACACCAGTTTCATGTAGGTTCTTGTAATTTTTAATTTTTCAAATTAGTCATTTGTTAGCGTAAAATGCGGTAGGTACAGAGATGGTAAATACAAAAAGACACATTTCGCCATTTGAATTAGCATACAAAGTTATCAAATAAATGTAAACTGAGACCCTTAGCCACCTGACGTGTTTTTCAGTTAATTGGTCCTGAAAATCACTTGCATATGTTTAATAATGATAAACGAAATTATTGCAATAAACAAATGTCTTATTTATATTTTCATTATATTGTTTTTCATCAAAAGTTTTTAAATAACTGAATAATATAGCTTAACATTAAAAAAATCAATGCTTAGAATAAACAAACAAATTTTAGGTAATAACTTAAATAAATTTAAATCTGAGATATGAGTAGAAAACTATTACCTACTAAAAAATATCAATATTTTTTTGGACGTATAAAGCACTATTTTAACAAAATTCCAGCTCACAAAATTTTACATGTTGACAATCAATGAACATTTATTTTTAAAATACTGATTTGTGTTGAGTATCCAAAACATAGAAAATAGGAAAGCTGTTTCACATTTCTTAGAACCACAAGTGGAACTTCGTTTACGTTACGTCAGGTGGTCAAAGGTTAAAATTCTATTAGGAACTTATTTACTTTTTTCTTTTATTATAATATTCGAAAGCCTGTCTTTTTATATGATCATTCCTATCAAAAACAGAGATTTTACCATTTAATAATCTATTTACCCCTAGACACCAACTGTGTACAATCATTTTAATGGATAAATTGCAAATAAAATCAATCAAATCAACTTTATGTTTCTCACAAGTTATAATACTAAAATCACATGCAGAATCAATAAAAAATTTGATTTGATTTTTTATACATTTTGATGTTGGATTATCACGAAGGCATGCAACAATCACATAATATATATTATTCATTAAATTTATAAATCCATCGCTTGGATGAAACAGTGATTTTTTTGTGTAATCAATTTCATAATTAAATGAATCAAAATCAATACCAGATCTACATAAATTAGTCAAACAATTGGAACATTTTTTGAAGATTTTTGATTTTGATTTCTTAATCACATAACCCGTTACGTATTTTTTCGATTCAGCATACAATAGGGAATCAATATTCTTAATTTCTGTCATAACATGTAGCAACGAATCAATGTTACATGCAAAATCAACAGGCCGAGAATCATCACGATTATTTATAATCAGATGTGATAGTGATTGCATAACTGTATTAAAATCTTCTTCACAATTGGCTCCAGCAGAATGAGGTGAATTATAATTATTAACAATCAACGTTTTAAAAGCATTCATAAATTGATTACAGTTAGGATTAATGTTTCTAATACCATTACTTCTGATAGCACCGAAAAAGTTTTCTAATGGATCTTGATTAAAATTTCTAGCTACTATATTAGTAATTTTATGATTTGTTAATAAGAATTGCCACATTTCAATAAATGTTTTAATATTTGCAATCCAATTTTTAATTGAAGGGATCGACTCATATTTTATTTGATTAACACCGTTTCTTGTTTTTATTGATTCAAATTTAATTGATTCTAAAATTGGAAGCAATTCATTCCACAGTTGGAAGTGAGGGGAATTCTTTTTGATGCAACATTTATATATTTTTGAATCATCTTTGTAGGAATGACCATTGAAGGAATCGAATAGCTTATCAAAAATAAGTAAAAAATCCGCTGTTCCCTCACACTCTGCCGGTAGTATTCCATGTCCTGAAAACGTAAAGACACATTAATTACCCTATTATCCTACAAATATAAATGAGATCGTTTGTGAAGACATTTAAATATTTGTTACTCAATCAAAAACTATTGAACAGATGTTGGAATTTTATTACAGTAATATAGCTTGTGCATCAGAATGACACAATCCGTTTACATAACATTAAGCCGTGACCCGCAGGAGTGGAGCATGGGTAAATCCGCGGTGAACAGCTAGTATTGTATAAATGAACTCGATTTAACATGTGAACATAGAGTGAATTATAATTAGCGCCAAAATCGAGTCATCATCATCAGCCTTACAATGCCTCCACTACTGGGACCCAGGCCTCTTCTCTAGGCGGGGGAAACTGAGCCACCACTGCTATGATAGAGTACACAAAAGTAAAGTAATATATACACTTACTTGCTGAAAATCGAATGGCAGACGATACTCGTTGGCTGAATACCTGTGCAGCTAACTTTACTTTCATTTTTTTAATTTTGTCTTTAATTATATGACTTTCTGTCAACTTATTGACAAGCCTTATCTCATCGTCTCCAACATCAACTTCCAAAAACATTTTTAAGTGTTCCCACTTTGCCCATTTCTCTTGCCCATTTTGAATAAACTTAGCATTTTTTGTAAGTAAATTATTTCTTACTCCTTTGAGCAAGTGGGGCGTATCAAATAAAGGGAACACTTTGTGGTTGTTTACCATCATATAGTGCATTCCTTCATTGGCATATTTTTTTTGCGTTTCTTCTTTTAATTCTCTTATGACTGCAACATTTGTTGGACACTGGTCACAAATCGTGGCAACTACTGTTAGCCCTGTATTATTTAATTCTTTTATAACATTTATAAGTAGGGCTTTTAAATCATTTCTTTTCGTCCCACTTTTAGCAAATGTAAAACATACAGGTTGCTTAGTTTTACTTTTAATGCCCTTGATCATAAAAACAAGGGCATGATCAGCAATATTGCTCATTTTGTGAGTGCCATTGTCTTCAAAGCCAACGATTTCATTTAAAAACGCATTATATACCAGACCAGGTGCTAATGATACTTCATCAAATAATAAATTTACAATTTTTTTTTCCTCAGGCATACGTTGAATATGTATTTTTAAATTTTCTAGAATTTCTTTGTTAACACCTGGTCTTATTGTGAATGCACTCAATAGCTTTTGCAAACTACGTTTTGATGGCAAAACAAACATTTTTTCTAGAAGTTTGTATGCTTTGGGACTCTGTTTTAATATAGATAAGGCCATAATTTTTTCCTCAATGGTGTATCGTCTTCCCCTTGGTTTCTTACTCCACTTTAATTGTAATTTTATAAAAGTTTGTGCTGTCTCAGGTAATTTTTCGATTGTGGATAAAAAGGATTTCGACATCGCACACTTCGTCGCTGCTTGTATTTTTTTTGATTGAGTTTTGCATTTCTGTCGCAATTTGTCTAATTTTATTGTCAATCTATCAACATGATTAGATGATCTCTGCTTCAAACGGCGTTCCTTTGGGGCTGAAAAAAAAAACAATTATCTGTTTAATAAAATGCTTAAGCCCAACTGGCAGACGATGCACAATCTAAACTAGTATGTTTATATATACGTTACGTAAACTGCATTTTTGTATTATAATGTGTATTTTTTTTCCTATCTATTACTGTCCTACTGCTGGGCAAAGGCCTCCTCCAAGTCTTTCCAGACATTCTTCTGCCACGCTGTCTCGAACCAGTCTTCGTGGTACGCGTCTAGATGATCTCACCGCCTTTTTCTAGGCCGGCCTCGACAGCACTTTCCCTCTACATGAACCTAATGTGCGGCGACACTTGCCCAGCAGTCTCCATGCACGTGGCTGACGTGATCCGCCCAATCCATTTTGGCAGTCTTTTTACCCAAGACCATGATGCCCGTTTTGGAGCGCAGCGTGGTATCGTATATGTACATAACATTCCTTTTTTTAATTAATTAAAGGAGGTTACTAACCATTTGATAAGGCTCTCGATTCTGGCTCTACTTCGATCTGTAATAAACCAGACGTTGATGGCTCCACTACTGGAAATTGCTCAGTTGATGGTTGAACAGTGTGGTCAGTTTGTGGCAGGGCTGAAAATTAATTATTTTTGTTATTATTATTTTTTTATTTTAATAAAATAAATTAATGGAAAGAATAAGTAGTGGTTTGTTCTATATGTATGTCTATAACCCGCCAATAACTTATTATAATAAAAGTAATAAAACCAGACTACGACAAAAAATAAACCGGCCAAGTGCAAGTTGGAATCGGAGGGTTCCGTTCAAATTTACTTTCAATTCCTGAATCGAGTATCGAAATTTTTCCCGAATCGTAAAAAAGTAATTAAAAGGGAAATTTCACATTTATTCCTATAGGAACGCTTATTTCAATTTGGCCATTATATGGCACAAATCGAATTGGTACTATACATATATACCTTGCTTCTTGCCAAATTTCAGGATTCTAGATCAACTGGAAGATAGGTTTTGATTTTGTCAAAATTGGTTGTGAGTGTCAAAATATGTGCCTAAACAGCCATATCGTTGAATTGCATTTAAATAAATAAATAATAAATAAATATCTTGGGACAACTCACACACGGCTGTCTGATCCCAAGCTAAGCAGAGCTTGTGTTATGGTAACCAGACAACTGATATACATACTTATATAATTTATAAATACATACATATTATAGATAAATCACACCCAGACACAGAACAAACAAACATGCTCATCACACAAAGTTTGTCCTGGGTGGGAATCGAACCCACGACCTCCGGCTCAGCAGTCAGGGCCACTAACCACTAGACCAACAGGCCCGTCAAAATTTTTAATCATTATTTGCATTGATGTAGAAGCTTGATTTTTACGACTTCCTCAAGGAGTAACAGACAAGTATTTGTTATTAATTAATAATAATAATACTTTATTCAATAATAAATAATAATTCATTTATTTCTATAAAATTAATAATTAATACCTTTACGTTTTCTTGAAAAAAAAGGTCCTTGACAGACTTGACAGACGGATTGCCACACAGATGGACAGACGGACGTGTATAATCTCTTTTTTTTTAACATAAAACTTTTTGTCTGCTAGAGGGTCTGATATTGAGTTTAATGACATGTCACATAGCCTTCGTATATATGATTCTTCATTTGTCAAGTTCCGATAAGTAATTTAGGCGCTATGAGGGTACAGATGAACATACACACATACGTACATACATACGTAAGTACATACATACAGACGGATATAGATACATAGCCTGTCAAAATCATAACCCTCCTTTGGCTTTGCCATTGTCGGGTAAAAAATTATAACTTATATTCAATCAAATAAAAAAAAAGGATCCTTACCGCTTGATGAGGCTATTGACCTTGCTTCTAATTGTGATAAACCCGATGTAGTTGGTACCTGCGTAATTTGTGCACTCCTTGGTAAGGCTGGAAATTAAATTTAATGAAAATTAAATGATCATTACTAATTGAGTCTGAATGTAGCTTAATGCTGAGCCACTTAATATAATAATAATATTCTATAACTTTCACACAACGCCATTATTCAACAACTAAACCGAGTTTGTGCTATGAGTACTAGACGACTGATAAACATCTTATATATTTTTGAATACATACAGATTACAGATAAATTACACTTAGACATATAATTGATCAAATGACATGAACACAATCACCGGTAAACAGTCAGGGTCACTAAACCCTAGACCAACAGGCCAGTCAGACCACCGCTAGGTCAAGTAATAAATTATTAATATATAAGTTATATTCTTCAACTAAGCTTCTTAATTCATTATGGTCTGGCTAGGAAAAGTTTTTATTATTTTTATAATTGACCAACGCATTTTAGACACTCTTGTCAATGTTATGAAATAGAATCTAATAAAATATTGGCTATTTTGAAGTGTATGACAAAATTCTAAATAGAATTTAACTTACTTAAATTCAATGTAGGGATAGCATTTCCTGTCAATCGTCTGCTTGGTGATTTAAAATAATCCTCAAAGTGTCGGTGACAAATACGAATCGAATTATAAATGTAGTTATTTCCTCTCTCTTGAGTTGCACTGTCAAGTACGGATTTCCACTGGTCAAACTTCTCTGCATGAGGATATTCCCATTTGGGGAATCGGTGAAGAGGTCCTGTAAATTTAAATTTTATTACTACCATAACATGAAGAGATACAATTCATATAAATAGATTGTAAAATTAGCTGTTTAACGTAACCGCTAGCTGTAATAAGAGATGTATTATATAAAACAGCTGAAAAGCATTTAGCATGAACAATAGTTTTTACCAGTTTTTATTGCGAAAAATTAGGTTTTAAGTCATGAAATACTGATTTTTTTCCATGTTGACATAATATTAATGCAATATGCAATATTTTTCTTTAATTTCAATATTTATTAATATTTTGCGACAGTAGAATATGAAGGACAATATATAAGAAAATATCTATTTACGAATTACCCATGATCGATAAACAGTTAATTTAAAGTAGTTTTATAATTGGTGTTGAGAATGGCAGCTTATTTAATTTACTCATATAACCTTTATAATATTTGATCACTCTGCTGTTGACTGTATCTGTACATATATTTAATAAAACAATAGAAAATGCTTTATCAAACATACAATTTAGTGGGACAGTTATGGAGACACATTTTAGTACATTCTAATTTACTTTTAATGTTCAGTTTTGTGAATAGTATATTAATACTATATAAATCTATCATAAAATTAATTAGGTGAACTGTAGAATGTTAACACATATTTTTACTTCGCTCAGTTCATCCTTTTGGTTTTCTGGTTGTCTTTCTAAGGACCTACCTAAATACATAAGTTACTAATCAATAATTAAGTAATTGATACACTTACCATCAATGACACATCCAAAAAAGCATTTTAATTGTGTTGCTTTCGGCATTTTCAAAACCAAGTCCACAAAAATACAAACAAAGTCCGTTGTGCTAAGCGCCAAATTATCAGTTAAGCAATCAGTCCGGGGTCCTAATAACAAGCCAGGTAATGTCGTAACACGTAGAAGATCAGTAAATCCGTAATCAAGCCAAGTCGTAATGAATATTAATAAATAACACAATAAACGCAAACGCAAAATGAACTCACAAAACTCATTCGAATATTTGAACTTCTCCCCCTACATAAATATATCGCTGTGTTGCCGTGGTGAAAATGATTTCTGAAATTATTTTTAATAATTTTATCTAGCCGTTTAAACTTATTTTTGTTTTCTTTTAATAACTGATTTATTACTAGATAATAATGACATATTTTTATTTACAACATTTTTAAACAATCGTTTTCTTGCTGTAGCTAACGCCCTCTATTATATTTTTTTTGTCAACTCAATGATAAACTCCGATCCCTGGCCACTTGAGGGCGTTAGTTTCTTTGATTTTTTTGAGACTCGATAATGTAAGGAAGTTTCATCCGCCAGGTCCATAGTTTCACTCCACGGAAGGGATCCAATCCACACAGATAGTAATGAGAATTTAATCTCTAGTCGGACTAGAGATTAAATTCTCATAACTAATACTGTGTGGATTGGATCCCTTCCGTGAAAGTATTGACGATTGTATTATAGCGACTTCTTCATGTTGTAGCAAAACCAACCCACACAATTTATTGTGAATAGATGTTGTAATAGTTTTAAATTTGATTTTGCCACAACATACGACCTAAGAAATTTAACTGGAATGAAGAAAGGAGAGGGTAACGTTGTATAAATTAAAAAAAAAGATTAAAACGTGCGCACTCGCAAGAAGTAGCCGCCATGTTGTACAACTTTTTGTGAGAAGCGGTGTGGCAATGTTTGTCACAGTGTTACAAATTAGAATATTTATATGTATGATATATTTATTTATTATGTTTAATAAGTAAAGTAAGTTTTTTTTAAATATAATGCTTCATTAAACATACTTTGAATACATAAAATATGTGAGGAAAAAATAATTTACGAATGCAGCGCCATCTGTACAATTTTTGAGTACTAATGATAATTTTAGTTGCGGGTTCCAAGTTTCAGATGGAGCTACCATCTTTTAGAACTGTCATTTGTTAGGCACTGTCCCCCCCCCCCCCCCCCTGGTTTCACGGAAGGGATCCAATCCACACAGATAGTTATGAGAATTTAATCTCTAGTCAGACTAGAGATTAAATTCTCATATTTACCACTGTGTGGATTGGATCCCTTCCGTGAAACTATTGACCATTGTATTATAGCGACTTGTTCATGTTGTAGCAAAACCAACCCACAGAATTTATTGTGAATAGATGTTGTAGGTAATAAATAGTTTTAAATTTGATTTTGCCACAACATACGACCTACAAAATTTAACTGGAATGAAGTAAGGAGAGGACCTAGTATAAAATAAAAAAAAACACTATTTTCACAAATTATCATTTTTTATTTTTATAATTTTTCATTTTATTATAATACTGTTGAGCAACTATTTTTATTTCGTCGTCTCCTACGTACGTTAATTTTCCAGACAAAATTCGGTTGATCGATCTGCACCAGCTATATGTATATTAAAATATTAACGGTTACATTATTAAAATATTCCAACAGTTTTTCTTTGTGTCTGGTGCAGTTAAAAGGATAATCAACCATCATATTTGCAATGTTTAAAATATTTTTTTTTATATTTTTTTTGGGACATTTTTTTTTTAAAAAGCTGTTGAAGGTCATGGAAGCATTTTTCTAAATCTTCACTCGGATAAGACAGCCATTTTTTATTTGTGTATTCTTTGGCTTTTATGAAAGAATTATTACCATTTCGGTCTGATCTCTCGATAAGTTTTCTCTGCACGTTTGACATGACTTTACAATATTTTTTAGACATTTTGATAAGACCCAGCCACATACATAATTTCTCTGACCTGCATCAGTTTCCCTATCTACAGTAAATACTTCTTCATTAAAACGTATTTCATCTTCGATGGGAACATCAGAAGTGTCAGGTTCATTGTAATTTAATTTTTCTGTGACGAAGAATTCAAGTGTTTGGAGACATTTATTTGAATCATCTTCACAGTTTGCCCTAGCCGAATGGGGAGAGTTATAATTATTCAGCAGTAATGCTTTGAATGCACCTTCAAACGCATTTGTATTTGGTGAATTATTCCTCGCCCCATAACTTCTGATATTCCCAAAGAAATTTTCTACTGGGTCTTGGTTAAAATTTCGTGTCAAAAGTGCATCAAATCCATATCTCTGAAACACAATTTTCCAAATGGCTTCCATACCTTCAATTGTCTTAATTAAATTTGTTAACGATGGTATGATTGTTTCGACCAATCGAGTTTTGTTTCCATTTTTTTTTCGTATCTAAATTTTACAGTTTTTAAAACTAATTTAGCATCTCTCCACAACTCATGATGCGGTGAGTTTATTTTTAAAGGGCCTTTATATTTTTTTCCATTAGGAATATGGAATGTAGAAATGTTTAAACTATCAAACAAATTGTCCAGCAGTAATGTGATTCCAATAATTTGTTTACAATCTTGTGGAAGATCCCCTCTGGCAGTCAAATGTTCTGTAGCAACAGCAACGCTATGGCTAAATATTTGTGTTGCTAATTTTACCCTCATTTTACAAATTTTTTCAGGGTTAATATGTTCTTCGGTGATTTTATTTAATAATCTTAACTCACCATAAGATTTGTCAGCAGCATACACTTTTTGGTAATATTACCATTTTACCACTTTTTCTTCATTATTTATAGTATATATCAAATCTTTATTTAATAAATTATTTCGGATGCCCTTTATTTATTTTTTTCAGGTGGGAAATCATCCAATGACTTCCCCCGCTCTGGGCGGAGCGGGGGGGCATGTCAGAATTGTACTGACTAAAACCCACCTATGTTCCTTCTATTGCCATTTACGTTCCGGGGCCGCGGTATCTCTTTCGAACAACCCGCAACCCCGGCAGGCGGAGGCACTGGCAAGCCCCTCTGCTTTGCTGACTCTCTTTGAGGCGCGCGTGAAACACGAACGCGCCGTCGACACGGCCTGTCGTCAATCGACGGACGGACGGCGAGCTACCCATTGCTCACCGTCCACAGGCCCGCATCTACGGTGGCCGGGAGTCGACTCGCGGCGCCCGGCGCCCGGGGCGTCTCCCGCGGCGGCTGGGTTGGGTAGATGATCTCTCCCTCAAACGCCCGGCCACCTCCTTTGCTAGCATTACTGCTTCGCAGAAGTAGGTGACCGCTTCCCATTCCCTCTCGCTCCGGACCATGGCCTGAACCAGGGCCGGACGCGAGAGATCGCCGCCGCCGATCGCCTCTAGCTCGGGCACGGCGATGCTCCGCCCCGCGCTGGGCAGACCGCCACAGTGTGCTCCACCGTGTCCTCCGGGCGATCGTCACAAAATTTCGGATGCCCTTAATTAAGTGTGGTACGTCAAATATTGGAATAATTTTTTGTCTATTAATGACAATATGGTCATAACGCCATTCTTTACCTAGCCGCAAATATTGGGCCTTGCTTTCACTAACCAAATCGGTAATAGCACCAACATTTACCGTGCTTTGGTCGCACACGGTGTTTAGTATGATCATGCCAGACTCTTGAGCATGATTTACTATGTACTTCCTTAATTAGGTGTTTTAGGGCCACTTTGTTTAGTCCGGCCGTAAAATAATAAGCTATAGGTTGCTTGAAATTAGCTTTTATTCCTTTCACCATAAAAACCAAAGCATGGTCAGCAAATGAGGTGTTTTCATTGTTTGCAAGCAAAATATCTCTTTGCGCGTTATACTGTATTTGCGGGGTCAAAGACATTTCGTCAAAAATGAGACTGCATAAACGGTCCTCTTCATTCATTTCGAGTAATGATTTTTTTATTCTTTCGAATATTATTTCGCATCTGTATTTTTATTCTATGACCAGAGTGCACGCATCCTTGTTCTTACGACACCAGGATATTACGAAAATAATTGAAATCTATTAATAAATCGAAGTATTTTGCTTAGTTACGTGTGGTATGAGATCCCTTGTGTTTTATTAATTTTTTTTATCATGATTGGTACACTTTTTAAATACACACGATGGCATTTTGGATGGCAATTACGTAGCAGCGCGCAACGTATTACTCTTAGTCGTGCGAGACACAGACTAAAAGCAATAGTCCTACGTAGGACATTTTCTGGTCTTCACCTTTTGAGCGCTCATAACATATCTGTTTACTAATATCATTGGGTAGTATCATAAGAAATATGTTCACTCTGTTTTGCCAATACATGGCGTACAAAGTTAAGGCAAAAAGAAACAGCAATTAACATATTATAAATAAAATAAAATTAGAAAGTTAGTTAATTAGCTAAAAATGTCTAAATTTAAAAATAACTATGTCAATCACTAGTCCATCGTGTTCTAGTAATAATATATTTAGTGATAAAGTAATATATTTACTTTCGAAAAACACGGTATACAAAGTTATTGAAATAAGTATTAGGACCAACATGTTTTGCGTAGAATAGGCGTGACGAAAGATTTTAAAATCCTCTTCCATAATGTGGGTACACTTTTACTATTTACAAAAAAGCCTTTATTTCGGTAATAAACTTAAGTTTAACAAAGTTTGAAGCCATTTTTCTCATAATTTTTCAATAGTGCCCGAAAACAGCTCGCATGTGTCATGGCATCGGCATGACGTCACAGTTAAATAAAAATGACATTGTTTCTATAACAACGTCCCATAAATCACATAACCGTGACGTCATACGCTGTGATCGGTGTTTCAGTCAAAATGGCCGATTGCAGTATTTTAATGTTTTATTTTATTGAAAATCTTAATAATCTGTTATTTTTAAATAAAACTAAACCTGTGTTTACTTTTTTTTTAATATGACTTCTCCCCTGTCATCACTGAATCAGCGATTTTTTTATACTGTCGTCATGCCTATTAACACTTTCGCTGCCCAGAACTCGGCGTATGAGTCCTAAATAATAATACGCTGAGTTTTGGGCAGCAACAGTGTTAAAGTATGCAAACTTATAAGTACCTACCTAAACAAACGTTACAAATTATACAAACAAACGGAAACCTCTAATATTATAAAAGCGAAAGTGAGTTTGTTTGTTACCTCTTCACGCTTTAATGGCTAAACCGATTTTGATGAATTTTGGTACAGAGATAGTTGGGAACCAGGAAACGGACATAGGCTAATTTTTATTTTAAAAAAAAGTAGGATATGAGGGAGAACGAGGGAAGAAAAGGGAAAACTTAGCGTTGCTATTACAAATCAATAAGGCGCAAGAGCAAAAACTGCAGGTAGCACGTACTGTGTTATACCGAATTTAACGCGACCGAAGCCGCGGGCAAAAGCTAGTACTTACTATACAGTATTACAGTTTAACCTTAAACATCGTACAGTTTAACGTTTTTAAGTTATTTGGTAATTTGTTAAATAAACAAACACACAGAGCCAGACAGCTGTTTTTGTATTTTTTTAGTATCATTGGCTATGAGACCACGCTTTTCTACAAAATCTAAAAAGAGTAAAGCGTTTTATTTATGGTTTTTTTTCCATAGTTTAGGCGAAAATTGGGATAAGTGCTATTGGCCTATAGTTACTTAAGACTCTTTAATAGTATAGATAATAGTTATTATTAGTTTGTCAGGAAAATGACCACATTCAGTGCAAAGATTGATGACGTAACTGTAAACGGTGAAAGGTAACGTGATTGTAAAAAGTGTTTGTGAAAGGTATCGTGATTGTAAAAAGTGTTTACAATAAAATGGTCGAAAGTGTACTCAATATTATAATTTAGTTGTCACTTAACAATAAGGTAAAATAAATACTTATGCTAGCGAACTAAGTAAATGTGCGATATAATAGTACAAGTTGCAAATATATTATGAAGCAGTAAGCGTAGCTTCAAATAAGAATATATATTTAATTTTTTTTTAATTGCACCTATTAACATCGCTCCGTGAAAGTTTTTAAAATAATAATTGTTTTACTTGCTCAGCGCTCAAATTAAATACACAAGTGCATTCCACGTTTGGAACAGTATCAGTGACAGTGTTATAGGAGTCAGAAACCCCGTTTCTGATGAAATACAACAACAACAGTGCAAAACCTTAGTAAGCAGTGAACAACGATTTTAATGGATAATTTACCAACAACATCATAATACCAGGTTGGCTTTCAAGTATTTATGTGCATTGTTGCAAAAACAATAACATTTCCATGAAAATAACACACAATGGATCAAATAAGATCTTAAATGGGCAGTTGTGAATTTGAAAACAGTATTTATTCAATGTAAACAAGGGACATAGTAGTTTTGAATAACCAATCACAAATCAGCACTTAATCGCTGACAGAATAATCTTCGTTCGGAAATTGCACTAACAACAACTACTACTAACTTGGACACAAGTCTTTTAGGAATTCACTCTGTTTACGTTCCGATACACGAAGCATTTTAAAAATAAAAAGAAAACAACATGGATCAGGAACAAAATATTACATATCGCCACAATAAACCCCTAAGATCAAGCTCATTAGATGACCTTTCAAGAAACGAGTCAAATATTCTTGATTCTACTATGATGAGCCTCCCGAATACGTCCCTCAACGAAAGTCAAACAGTTATTGAACTGAATGAGAAGATATTAGAACTCACTAACCAATTAACAAGTGCTCACCAAGAAATTGAAAATTTAAATACTGAGAACTCCCGAATAAAGACTGACCTAAGCAAAAGCTTGAAAGTAATTGAAACTTATAAAAACCTTAGTCTGACAAATACCCCAAATACGACACCAAGTCATCTCAGGAAAAGTAAAGGTAGGAAGTCTACTCCGAGCAAAAATTTCAATTCTTTACATAAAAGTTGTTGCCACCAGTCAACACAAACAGATTTTTTCCCGCATACTATATCTAACGTTATAACCCATGAAACAAATGATTTGGACACGAAGAAAGCGGAATCACTTACATATCCACAGGCAAAATCCCAAAATAAAACAAAAGCCATAAATCTAAATCGTAAGCTTAAACAAAGATTACAAAAAGAGACAATAGAATGTAATATCTGCATTCTGAGTACCAACAACAAAAATAAAATACGGGACATCGCAGAAACTACGCTCAATAATCATTCGGGAAAAATATGTCATTTTTTAAAACCGGAGTGTAAAACAAAGGGCAGACAGCCCGCTTGTGCATTCGCTGGTCGATCGAACCAGATCGCTGTTTACTATTAAGTACTAACGTAGGCTAAGAATTTTGTTACTCACACTGGACCCCTGTTGTCTTAATAATAAATAAATAAAACAGAACACTTGTTACATGACATAGATACCAAAATTAAAAATTTTACATACAATGATTTTTGTATCATATTGATAGGGGAGGAAGATTTCAACACAACACATGACTATTTTCAGCTGGTACTTTCGATAAGAACGACCCTACAAAAATTAAAGCATACTAATAATTATCATCTGTGCTCCGACATATAAATACAATGACTACAAAAATATGTATAATTAGAGGGTAGAAACCTTCAACAACCTACTTTATCTTGACACAATGACCCATGAGCATGCATACTTTCTGGACACAAATAGGAATCTTTCAAATGACTTCACCATGTTTTCAAAACAAACCGGAACAATAGGGGATATTACTGCAAAATTCTGGCGCAAGGGCGCAGCACTAGCGTAAGCAGTAAAAAGTTTTTTGCCGAGACGTTCAAAGTGTAAAATATTGTTTAAGTCTATCTTTAAATTGAGTGTAAAATTGGAAAAAGTATATTAGTATTAATTAATATACAATAATGCATCAGTGCTGTGTATTTGGATGCAAGAGTAAAGGGAATCATTCATTTCCCAAAGAAAATAATGTTCGAAAGCTATGGGAAGCTACTAATATTGAGCTGAATTGATTAAAAAATTAGCACAGTTCAGTTAATTATTTTTATTATCGTACCTTTCCACCAAATCCTTTTTTTTCTCCTTTAAACTCGCACCGCGTTCTCTAAGCAGTTTTTTTTAAATCATCCACTTTTAAATGGCCGTAGGACGCCATAATATATATAATTAAAGTACAGATAGGTAAGTTATACCAAAATAATTAACACTTTGACATATTTTCACAGAATATCTGGCGGTTACAATTAAATACCGAGATACGCGATTGCGCACATGACGGTTTGTTTACTGCATGTGCTAGTGGCGCCCTCTGCGCCGAGGTTTGCGTAATATTCCCTATTAATAACTATGGAATGCATACTATATTCAAGGACATTGACGAATTTATTGAAGGACTTAAAACATGTGACATATTAGATAGAGAGACCATGTTAAATGAGCCGTCCCAGACAGAAAAATATTCGAATAACCAGTTATTTCTATGACAACCACCTGCATATCATGCATCAAAATATAGCAGGCCTTCTAAATAAATCAGATGCTCTTACAGTGTGCCTAGAAGAACTGATCACGAAGAATATCAACATTGACGTCATTTGTATCTCTGAACACTTCATTATGTCAGGCTATGAAGACTTTCTGGATATTCCTAACTACAATCTAGCAATGTGTTTTAGTAGAACTGAAACAAAACGTGGGGGAACATGTATTCTGGTAAAAAAAGGACTTCAATGGTTAGAATTGCCTGACATAAATAAACTAGCAATAAGTAATTCATTTGAGTGTTGTGCTATCGAATTAACGCAATCATGCACCATTGTTATATGTGTCTATAGAATTCCAAAAACGACAACTTGACATCATTCTTTGACCGCTTGGAAAAAATATTACAGTCAATAACGAAGAAAAAAAACAGAAATATTGTAATATGCGGAGATTTCAATATTGACATATTAAAACGTAGCAATACATCCCTAGATCTAGAATCTCTGCTGCTTAACTTTAACTTGAAGTTAGAAATCAACCAACCAACCAGATTAAAAAGTAATACATGCATTGACAATTTTGCACACAATCTTGGCAATAAATGTAAAGCTAACGTTATTGAACTGGGTTTATCAGATCACACCTGTCAAATATTGAAGTGTCCCATAAAAATAACTTTCCGCCTAAATCATTGGTATATAAAACGACGAGACATTAGCTTGGAAAATATGAAAAAGTTTAGAGAATGTCTACAAAACACCTCTTTTTCAGATATATATCTAACCGATAATCCAGATAAAGCTTACAACTTATTTCTGGAAACATTTTTAATGTTTTATCATCTGTGTTTCCCATTGTATAAAATAAAAATAAAGGTACACCAACGACCTCGATGGGTCTCACGTGGAATTAGAGCCTGTAGTAACCAGAAGAGGGCACTATTATGGCGTTACCGTCTCAATCCCAATGAAGCAAATAAAATAAAGCTTAAAACGTATTCTACTACGTACAAACGTATAGTTATATTAACTAAACGTGTACAAAATACGTATAAAATAAAATCAGCAGCAAATAAATCAAAAGCAACATGGGATTTCATAAATCAGGCAACACCAAAATTACCCAAAAACACTATAACTAGCATTAAAGTAGAGATTAAAACTGTAACAAAACCTCGTGACATAGCTAATATTTTCAATGACTTTTTCATTGATAAAGTTGAACCTGTTTGCAAAACCGGCATACAAACTACTTCAAAAATGTCCAAATGCAACAACTCAATGTTTATGGCTCCTAGTCATGAAAATGACATAAAACAAATAATAAAAACCTTAAAAAACACTAAGAGTGTAGGAAATGATGGTATAGCAACTGAAACGATAAAATATGTTTCAGACAGTATTAGTGGCCACTTAAGTTACATAATTAATTTAAGTATAACGCGAGGTATATATCCGACCAAACTCAAAACTGCAGTAATAAAACCATTATATAAAAAAAACGAAAGGGATAAAACTGAATCTTATAGACCTATTGCACTTGTGCCTATTTTCTCAAAGATATGTGAAAAATACATTTATGAACATATTTATAAATTTTTAATAAAATATGACATCTTAATTGAAGAACAAAAAGGCTTTAGAAAAAATAAAACCATTAATATGGCCATCTATGAATTTCTCAATACAGTTATCACTAATGTCATAGTATAAAGAGGGGAAGTAGGTTATCTCCGGCCCAATCCGCGATATAATTGCCTACTGTCATAGGGTTGTCACTTTTAGCTAAATATTAATTCAGTACCTATAAATTGGCAAGGGTCGGGAAGTTGTATTTTTTACTTTTATTGTCTGGGTACAGGGTTTGTCAGGCCTCACTAATTTATACTATCACAAATTCATTAGTTTAAAGCCCAGCCCTGTCAAAGATAACACATCTCTTATTAGTCAATAAAATTCAACAATGGTTTTCCTGTCAAATATAGAAATGTATTCAAGATACAGAGCAGCATTATTTATAACTAGCTTCCGCCCGCGGCTTCGCCCGCGTGGTGTGTTGATAAAAAGCAGCCTATAGCAAAAATAACAAAATCGAAGTATAAATAAAATTAGGTACGTTTCATTTTTAAGGTTACGTCCCCAATGGGTAAAAACCCTATTACTAAGTCTTCGCTGTCCGTCCGTCCATAGGTAATGGTACGGATCTAACTAATAGGTATGTATTATAAAACTTCATAAAACCTATGTTTTATTATATTTGATGTAATTAGATCTTATGTTCACAAATAAAGGATTTGAATTTAGTTTGTAAGGAACCTGTCAACTCAACGTACTCTGTGCTCACGCGTCTGCCCGTGTTCGGGTCGCGCACTCGAGCGATGAGCGACTTGTTCCCTCACCCCGCCCGCGCGGGCCAGCCTAGTCACGGCGACACGAAATTAATTTTGTTGCGCGTTATTTTGATTTTGCTATATCTCCTAAAGTATTTATTGAATCTGCATGATGTAAAGGGAAAAAATAATCTTCATGAAATGATCATGCCAACCAACCTATTTAAAATGATAAGGATTAATACTGTATTTGTGTAAATAAATAAATAAATATCTTGGGACAACTCACACACGGCTATCTGATCCCAAGCTAAGCAGAGCTTGTGTTATGGTAACCAGACAACTGATATACATACTTATATAATTTATAAATACATACATATTATAGATAAATCACACCCAGACACAGAACAAACAATCATGCTCATCACACAAAGTTTGTCCTGGGTGGGAATCGAACCCACGACCTCCGGGTCAGCAGTCAGGGCCACTAACCACTAGACCAACAGGCCCGTCAATAGATAGCTTTCTAAGTTAGCGCTTTATAATTGACCATTTGTTAAAGTATTAAAATGGATATAGTATGTTATCCTTAATATATAGACATATGTCACCGCTGACTTTTCTGTAGACCTATATAAGATACATAATTACACCATACATTATTTAGTTATATCTTAAAGGGCAGCGTTTTCGTTGAAAGCTCCCAGACAGCATACTTTTTGCCGACATCTTCAACAAATATCGTTAATGTACACATAAATAAATACAAAAACTTAGCAAATTATATACTAAAACTTTCCTTAAGAATTACTCTATCTATTAAAAAAAAACGCATCAATTACCGTTGCGTAGTTTTAAAGATCTAAGCATACATAGGGACAGACAGACGGCGGATAGCGACTTTGTTTTATACTATGTACCTAGTGATAAAAAAAAAGATAAAATAAACCGAGCGAAGTTCAATAGGTAATCTGAACAGACAATTCTGGAATTGATGAATTATTAAGACACCCAAACACACAGGAATACTTTCTCCCGCGATTATCAGACATTTTTGATTCATTTAGCGGTGCCGAAAAGCCGTGACGCGCGAACCTCGTGCAGTGTAAGCCCCGACTGGCGCACCTCGAAATGAGCCGAGATCTTGTTTAGTGTGCGTGCGGCGAAGCATAGATACTACGGCGCACACACACAAGCCGCGCGCGGTGCGTTTGTATGAAGATAACGTACTTCCCCTCTTTATACTTTGCTAATGTTGACCGCAATGTACCAGTATGTTCAATCTACTGTGATATGACTCAAGCCTTTGACTACGTAGATCATAATATCTTACTTAATAAATTAGAGGCCTATGGAATAAGAGGGAATATCCTTCAGCTTATTGAGTCATATCTAAAAAACGTAAAACAATATGTGGAAATATCACAAATAGATCCTAAAACAAAGATCGAAAAGATCTATCGTTCGCGTGATAGAACAATCAAATATGGTGTGCCACAGGGCAGCGTGCTTGGTCCCCCTTTATTTTTATTATATATAAATGACCTACCAAAAGTTTAAAAGCATCATATGACACTATTCGCCGACGACACCACAGTTACCATTGACTGTGAAGACAAAGCAATTTATGATACTGACATTACAAATACTATAGATTCAATTATAAAATGGCTAAATAATAATAATCTTATTAAATATTGACAAAACCAAATTAATGACTTTCAACCAACGCAAAAATTTACCTTTGAATATTTATTATGATAGTAAACAAATTAATCAAGTGAGCACATCTAAATTCCTAGGATTAACCATAGACCAGCGACTGGACTGGAAAGCACATACATTAGATTTAGCAAAGAGACTTAGCAAATCAGCATATGCTTTATATAAACTTGCACCTACCACAGGAGTAGATGCTAATGTTACTGCATACCATGGCATGGCTGGTTCTTTACTTAGATACGGAGTTATTTTTTGGGGTCACTCAATAAATAAGGAGCTCATTTTTAAGGCTCAAAAAAGATGCATCAGGTCAATGTTTGGGCTAAAATGCACAGACACTTGTAAGTCTTTTTTTATTAAATGTAAAATATTGACGTTGCCCTGTCTGTACATTTTCGAAGCTGCAGTATTTGTTAAAAGCAACCCAAAACTATTTCCTAAGCTATCAGACAGAAATGACCGCAGTCGACGGCACGCGAATATGTTGTGTTCAAGGCATTCCAGAACAGCACTGATGGGCAACAGTATTTTCTGTATGGCTCCAATGATTTATGATCATTTACCAGAAGCAATTAAACTGCTAACCATTAATCTTTTGAAGGCATCTAAAGAAATTTCTCGTTAGTAAAGCCTACTATAAAATTTCAGAGTTTCTTGAAGAAAAAATACTTGATACATGAACTTAACATTATTTTTTTTATGATTTTTATAAATAAGTTTGTATATTATTAATTTCTTTTTAACTTCTGACATTAATAAAAGTATAATTAAATAGCCTTAACTTTGACATAATAAATTGTTTTGTTATTTTGACATTAACTGACCAATATTTTTATAAAGATTTGACATTATTTAAATTCCATTACTGTTCTGACATTCTTATTTTTTTTTCTGTTATTCACATAATTATTTTGTTACTACCATGATGTTAAATTTTGATATATTTTTTTAACATAAACATAATATTTGCACGCCATATGATGTGGCAAACATGTCTGGACCGTTTCTTTTTGTTATCCTGCATGCATGTTTTTTTTTTTACTATTTCATGTATGTGTACACATGTTTAAGCAAATAAAATATCTTATCTTATCTTAACTAAAACTTAAAATTATGTCAATGTTAAAACATAACGAACAAAACAAATGAGCAGGTAGTTGTGAAAAAAATGCGGAGGGTAGGCCGCGTCACACAGCGGTAGCGTGTTTACTAAGGGCTAAACCACAATACAAAACAAAAGCAAGATAATGAACATGATTTGATTTTATTTCAGTAAAACCACGATCGCAAAAATCACATATGTTAGGTTTTTCATAATTATGTTCAGTTAGAAATTGCTTGTGACTTATGCTCAGATGTATTACACTTGTAAGGTTTTAATCCAGTGTGTGTATTCATATGAATTGTTAAAGTACTCTTTCGACTGAAACTTCGCTCACATACATCACACTTGTAAGGTTTTACACCAGTGTGTGTACGAATATGTTTTGTTAAATTCCCCTTTTCTCTAAAACTAAGATTACAAATATTACACTTGAAAGGTTTTTCACCAGTATGACTACGAATATGTCTTGTTAAAATACTCTTTTGACTGAAAATGCGCTCACATACATCACACTTATAAGGTTTTATTCCAGAGTGTGTACAAATATGAATTTTTAACTTACTTTTTTGACTGAAACTGCACTCACATACATCACACTTGAAAGATTTTAATCCAATGTGTGTATTCATATGAATTGTTAAAGTACTCTTTCGACCGAAACTACGTTCACACACATCACACTTGTAAGGTTTTAATCCAGCGTGTGTATTCATATGATTTGTTAAAATACTCTTTCGACTGAAACTTCGCTCACATACATCACACCGGTAAGGTTTAATACCACTGTGTGTACGAATATGTGTTGTTAAATTACTCTTTTCACTAAAACTAAGATTACATACATGACACTTGAAAGGTTTTTCACCAGTATGACTACGAATATGTCTTGTTAAAATACTCTTTTGACTGAAAATGCGCTCACATACATCACACTTATAAGGTTTTATTCCAGAGTGTGTACAAATATGAATTTTTAACTTACTTTTTTGACTGAAACTGCACTCACATACATCACACTTGAAAGATTTTAATCCAATGTGTGTATTCATATGAATTGTTAAAGTACTCTTTCGACCGAAACTACGTTCACACACATCACACTTGTAAGGTTTTAATCCAGCGTGTGTATTCATATGATTTGTTAAAATACTCTTTCGACTGAAACTTCGCTCACATACATCACACCGGTAAGGTTTAATACCACTGTGTGTACGTGTACGATTACATCGCACATTTATATAGTTGCTAGCATAAGCATTTTTACCTTATTGTTAAGTGACTATTTAATTATAATTGAGTACACTTTCGACCGTTTTATTGTCAACACCTTAACAAGCAATAAATAATTTATCAAGAAATTATCAGCAAGAATATTTTGTCTTCCATGAAAAACTCTCCACATGTATTAGCTAACAAGAGCTCCTACATTATGGTCCTTCGAGCTTAAGTGTTGTGTTTGAATTTATCGTGTGATTGCGAATCGGTTCGGTCGGCCTCCCACAAGCGGGTCTCACTGATACGAATTGAGAAGGCGCATAGATCACACGGTAAGGCATCACAGCACTCGCACAGAACAAGTGACTAGAACAAGCAGTCCAAGTGACTAGAACAAGCAGTCCAAGAATACAAACAGCATCAAGGCTAAAATCAAGTAAGCATATTGGCATCAAGGCCTCAGCAAGTACATCAAGTAAAGCTAGCTAGCAACCCAAAACACAGATCGATCTTCAGCAAGTATCAAGCAAGTTGACGGCGATAGTACTCCACAAGTCTGCAAGGAAAATCAATAGTAATATTTGAATTTTCAATCTATCAAGTATCATGGAAGACTTAATTCAAAAACAACATGTTGCCCTCAGTGGCATGCGACAACTTTGGACCAATTTCAAGAAAGATGGTCAAGATCGCAAAACTACAGAATACATCAAGAAAAGACTAGAAAGTCTGAATAGTTATTGGTACGAGTTTCAGAAAAATCATGAAGTCCTGTGTACGTGCGGAGACAAAACGCACGATTATTTCATAGGAAACCATTACGAAGAAACCAAGGCGTTCTACTTGGAAGCTAAAGAGTCAATTCAGAGAGCCGGTTTGATTAAGCCAACTCTGTTTAGCCGCCAGCAGCCAGGTGCTGCGGCCACGGACGGCATAACTACCTCGGTGAGTCCAATGCCAACTCCGGAATATACTACTCGGGGAACTGATAGCAAGTTTGATAAAAAGTTACGTAAACAAGGTAGCAACTTCAAAGCCCTTGCTCGTCTAGTAAAAAATATAGATCTGTCAGTGGTAGAAGAAAGATGGGAGTTTGAAGACATTTTGAAAACTCTAGAAGCACGTTGGAAAGCCATCGACGACCTTTATTGGAAAATGGACAGCGAATTCGATGAAACAGACGAAAATTACGAGACTTCATACACGCAACATGAGCAAATGTATTTTGAGATCAAGAAAGAAATTAACCGTAAATTGTGGTCTGCATCGCATCGAGAAAAGTCTACGCCTCAACTAGACATTCCTATATTTAACGGGAATTACCAGAACTGGGTATCGTTCAAGGACCTGTTCACAGAGGCAATTCACGGCAACCCATGTTTATCTGCTGCACAGAAAATGCAGTTCCTGAAAAGCAAGATTAAAGGTGAACCAGAACGGCTGATACAACATCTTCCGATTAGTTCGGATAACTACATTACTTGCTGGGAAATATTAAATCACCGTTACAACAACAAGAAACTCATTTTCTCCACTCATATGAACACCTTGATGAATATACCAACTACGCAACAAGCGACATCAAATCATGTCAAACGCATTCATGACGTAGCAACCGAGTGCCTGAACGGTATCAAGAATTTAGGCATCAACATTGACACCTGGGATCCAATAATAGTATACATTCTCACTCAAAGAATGGATTCGGAAACGCTAAATGAATATTTAACTTCACTCAAACAGCCAAGAGAACTGCCGTCTTTGAAAGAATATTTAGAATTCTTAGAAAACAAGTTCACCACGATGGAAACCGCACGTCGCAAACAAGATGCGACACAAAAATCTAGCAATTTCTCTTCAAGTTCAGGAGGCTCAAGATCGAATCAAGGCAAACAGTACTACGTCAGCAACAAAACTACGTCTCAGAAGACTACATCTGTCCGTTGTCCAGTATGCAACGAACATCATGGCATATATTTCTGCAAAGAATTCAAAGCAATGGCACCAGAGCTGAAAAGAAAAACAATTACTCAACTTCATCTTTGTACAAATTGCCTGTACAATCATAACGAAAAAAATTGCACGTCAAGCAAACGTTGCCAAAAATGCAAAGGGCAACATAACACGTTGCTACACGATGTTTTTGCAATAACGCATAACGCATCGGGCGCCGTGCTGTCTCAACAAGAGTCAAGTCACGCGGCTCACGTTGCACAACAAAAGCTTGCGTCGACAATTCTTTTAGCCACTGCAATTATCAAGGTGTCAGGAGCTAATGGAATGCAAAGAACTATGCGAGCCCTCATCGACCAAGGGTCACAAATTTCGTTAATCACAGAAAACGCAGCGCAACAACTAGGGCTGCCCCGACAGAAATGTAAGGGAATTATTACAGGCGTCGGCATGAACGACAAGATGTGCAAAGGAATGTTGAGTATACACTGTACCTCATTGGACGACACTTATACGTTTAGCACTGAGGTTCTCATAATGAAAAGTTTAACAAGAAAACTGCCGAACACAACATTTTCTAAACCATCATGGGCACTGTTAGAACAAATCGAATTAGCCGATCCACAATTCTATATAAGCAACCCAATTGACATATTATTGACATATTATATTATTATTATTATTATTATTATTATTAAGAACACAGTTGCTTAATTGCCTGAACTAGGTTGGACCTGTGTTTCAGGCTAAAAAGAGCATTAATACTAATTTCAAATAAATAAATTCAAATAAACAGTAATGTAAAATTAAAGTACCATAATTGAAAAATTACACAAAAATAAAGTAAGCGTTTTATTTGCAGACAGCAAGTAAATCTTCTGTCTGTGCAAAACATAAGGTTTGAAACAATTCAATTATTATTTTTTTACAGCTATAATAGTTTAACATAAAGATACTTAGTTTTCTATTTAATCTATTTTACAGAAATGGGCCTAAGAACGAGAAAAATCTCTCCACAAAGGCGTGTTTGGTTGGAGGTTGCATTAAACGTGCAAACAATATCATTCCGTCTCTTGTTAGTAATGTCATCATTGTATGTGAGCTTGGTGTGCTGTTTTAATACTAAGTGCGCAATGAAAAGCTGGCGAACTGTCAACACCTTGCAGGATTTATATAGTTGATCTGTAGGAAATAAGAAGGGAAGGAAGTTTGCTACCTTTAAAATTGCTCTTTGAGCTCTTTCAAGAGGAAGCAAGATAGTTTTTGGTGCGCCACCCCATGAAGTAATACAGTACTGAATTATAGATTGACATAGGGCAAAATAAACTTGTGTAATTAATTTAGAGTCTGAAAAAGTTCGTATTTTTTTAAATACATATATTAATTTGCGCACTCTTTTAACCAAACTTTCAATATGATTTCTAAAAGAGAGGATGTCGTCTATTATCACACCGAGGTATTTAATGTTAGAGGTTTTTAGGATAGAAGGACAATTGCACATGCTGACTGATGGGTTACCACATTGATGGGCATATAAGTGAAAGTTAGCAGTGTTTTGTTGAGGCTTGCGCATGGAAAAATGTATATATTTGGTCTTGTCAGCATTTAAAGTTAGTAAGTTGCTTTGAAGCCAATTAGTCACAGAATTAAAACTAAGTTGAGCGATTTCGAACAGTTCGGCAATGTTTTTAGCAGTAAAAATTAACGCCGTGTCATCAGCATATGAAATGATTTTACCGTGCCTGAGATTTTGGTTACATAAATCGTTAATATATACTAGGAATAAGGTAGGGCCCAATATACTTCCCTGGGGCACACCAAATTCCGTATTTTTCTGCTCATCGCTCGTAAAGTTATCAATTCTAACGCATTGATATCGGTCGGCTAAATAGTCAGTAAGTAATGTCAGTGTGGTTCCCCTTATCCCTATGGCCTCTAGCTTGTTTATGAGTAATGAAGCAGATACAGTGTCAAAGGCTTTCGCTAAATCAAGGAAGATTCCTAGGATCTGGTTCCCTTTACCTAGCTCTTCTGAGACATAATCGGTCAGGCTATGCACCGCATCGGTAGTGGATAACTTGGCTCTAAAACCAAATTGCGCAGGTGATAAGATGTTGTTTTTTTCAAGATAGTTAACTAGTCTGTTATTTATAATTTTCTCAAGTATTTTTGAGATTGAGGGGAGTAATGATATTGGCCTATAGTTATTAACCAGGTCAGCGTCCCCAGATTTATAGATAGGGATGACAACTGCCTTTTTTAGACACTTAGGAAAAATTCCTTCGGCCAGACAGATTTGAAATATATGCGTTAAAGGAGGTACCAATATATGCTTAAAGTGTTTAAGGATCTTATTGCTTATATTATCCCATCCAACTGCACAGTCATCTTTAAGGCCAGAAATGATACGGGTTATTTCGTCTTCGTCAGTAGCCAGCATAACAAATGAGTTCACAAAACAATTGTTGTTTACTTTTTTGAGAGATGGTTGCGCGCAATGCTTCGGAATCTGTTCGGCCAAAGTTTTCCCGACATTTATAAAAAAGTTGTTAACATTATTAGCGGATAGGTGAGGAGAAGGATTAGTAAGCAATAACGTCGAATTTGATTCACGTGGTTTAGTCGTATAAGTGACACTTTTAATATGCTTCCAAATTTGCTTACTATTTTTACCTGCTTTAGATAATTCTTTTTTATCGTAATTAGTTTTAACCTTTTTTAAGAGATTGTTGCAGAAGTTCCTGTAGGTATAGGTATAGGTGTTTAGAATTATTAAGTTGTCAGGGTGTTTCTTGGTTCTCTGGTGAAGTTTGTCTCTGTGTCTAATACACCGAATAAGTCCAGGAGTAATCCAAGGTTTAATGTTATGAAGACGATTAGGTACAGTCACAACGGTCGTGTTACGCAAAATTGCTTGTTGGACAAGATTTATTAAGTACGATAAACTTGAATTAGCGTCAGCAGTATTATAAACTAAGCTATAATCAATGTTGCGTAAATCATATTCGAGTGTGTTTATGTTTAGTTTAGTCTTGTTCTGAGGTCGATTTTGCTTAGGCAGCGATAATTTTATTGCTAGTAAGACAGAATGGTGGTCGGTTATTGTTGAGTTAGTAACAAGCGTAATACATGAATAGGTGGTTTTGATCATCATATGGTCGAGGCAGGAACCGCTTTGGTGGGTGGGTAAAGTGTGAGCAGGGAGAAAACCATGGTATGAGCAGATATTAAGGTAGTCTTGGGCCCCGGAATCGCAGTTTTGAGAGGAAATGTTAATGTTAATGTCGCCTGTTAGTATTACATTCTTAATTAATGAACATGATTTGATTTTATTTTAGTAAAACCACGATCGCAAAAATCACATATGTTAGGTTTTTCATAATTATGTTCAGTTAGAAATTGCTTGTGACTTATGCTCAGATGTATTACACTTGTAAGGTTTTAATCCAGTGTGTGTATTCATATGAATTGTTAAAGTACTCTTTCGACTGAAACTTCGCTCACATACATCACACTTGTAAGGTTTTACACCAGTGTGTGTACGAATATGTTTTGTTAAATTCCCCTTTTCTCTAAAACTAAGATTACAAATATTACACTTGAAAGGTTTTTCACCAGTATGACTACGAATATGTCTTGTTAAAATACTCTTTTGACTGAAAATGCGCTCACATACATCACACTTATAAGGTTTTATTCCAGAGTGTGTACAAATATGAATTTTTAACTTACTTTTTTGACTGAAACTGCACTCACATACATCACACTTGAAAGATTTTAATCCAATGTGTGTATTCATATGAATTGTTAAAGTACTCTTTCGACCGAAACTACGTTCACACACATCACACTTGTAAGGTTTTAATCCAGCGTGTGTATTCATATGATTTGTTAAAATACTCTTTCGACTGAAACTTCGCTCACATACATCACACCGGTAAGGTTTAATACCACTGTGTGTACGAATATGTGTTGTTAAATTACTCTTTTCACTAAAACTAAGATTACATACATGACACTTGAAAGGTTTTTCACCAGTATGTGTACGAATATGTATTGTTAAACTATTCTTTGCACTAAAACTAAGATTACATACATTACACTTGAAAGGTTTTTCACCAGTATGAGTACGAATATGACTTGTTAACTTACTCTTTTGACTGAAACTACGCTCACATTCATCACACTTGTAAGGTTTTATTCCAGTGTGTGTATTCATATGACTTGTTAAATAACTCTTTAGACCGAAACTACGTTCACACACATGACACTTGTAAGGTTTGAATCCAGTGTGTGTACGAATATGACTTGCTAAGCGCTTTTGAGTGTTTCGGATAGTTTTCGAGTCAGATACTAGGTTTGTCTTTTGTTCAGCTGGTTGTGAGTCTTCTAATTCTGTTCTTCGCAAGTGTAGTTCTGGATCCTTCGCTGTTGTCGACCCTGTGACAATAAAACGGATGAGTTCACCTTCTAAAAAGATTGGGAATGAGCAGCGTGAACAGAAATCAGAGTAACAGGGTTCTTTTGTTGACGACATTATTGTTGTATACTTTATAGATCGCGTGAAAAAGGAGCAATAATTTAAGGGGCATACAGCTAAGGTCAACCAGTCTAAATGCATGTTCCCAGGTTCTGACATACTTTTAGAGAAAAAGACATTTTTTCTTTTCTTACATAGAGAAAAAAATATAAATGTCTAAGAGGCAGATTACATGCGGCACGTTCAGTGAATCTCGCATCTCCTGTAATGTCAGTTCCAATATTTCTTGTTTAGACTTGTGCACTTGCAATGTAGTGTACCCCTTTTAGGTTCCCCAGTATAAAAACGTCATTATTTAGTTGATTGTGTGCAATTTTGAAAATAGGGGGGATATTCTGTTTGAGTTTGTTTTTTACAACCGAAGTAAATCTGCTGTTCTTTTAATAAGTTCTCTAGGATTTAAATAGTTTTCATTATAGTCATTACAATCCAAGTGGCTACGATTCTACGGTTAGGTCATCGTGGAGAAGCTGTCGGTCGCCTCGGACTCCATGACCTGTCCTGCCACAGGAGCACAGGTCACATTGCAAGGCACGTTAGCATTCGTCGAGCTCTTGCCAACGCCGTACCAGCGGTTTTAGAACCAAACGGCTTGATACGTGGGATGGAACAGTGAGAAGAGACCAGTCGGCATAACGTTGGTACCTTGGAAGGTGGGCAGGATTCTGGTGTGGGACGCAACCTGTGTCGACAACCTTGCGACACGATTTAAGCCCGGTAGGTGGCGCGGGTGTTGCTGCTGCGGCTGCCGAGGTCGTCAAACGGCGCAAATATTGTAACCCTATTGGTAGTGACAGTTTTGACCCTTTTGGGGTCGAAACGCTCGGGTCTTGTACTCGGGAGTACGCGAGTCCTTTAAAGGCAATCTATCGCCGACTCATTTTAACTTAGCGTGATCAGAGCCTTCGCTGGCTCTTTCTTAGGACAAGCAGTCTACGGGACTTATTTCCAGTTGACTCTTTGACGCCGTCATGTCGTATAGTCATCGTGGTATATATGCAGGTACTTAGATTTAATTTAGTTCTTTATAGGGTTTCGTATCTCAAAAGAAAACAAAGATAACTTTGTTGTACGTCTGTCCACCTGTCTGTCAAGACCTTTTATCTCGGGAATGCTTGAAAAGCAATAAGTTTCAAAAAGAATAGCAATTAAATAGAAACTTAGCCTAGAATGAAAAGAAACACATACACGTTCACACACGTCCAATGCATACGTTTTCTACGTCCTATCAGGTGTGGGTACACCGATACTTGTCCAGTCTCACTGCTCCACCTGCGGCCTGTTCGCCAACCTAATGATGAACTAAACGAATACTTACTGCAAGTCTTTTCAGCTTTTCGTTTTACTTCTAATACTTCTGTCTCTTCGTCCTGTCTCCTTCTTCTTCTGTCCTTCCTTTTAAGCTCCAATAAAGGCAACTCATATTCTGAATCGGATTCCGAATGATGTAGTTTTATATCTTCTATATCCAGATAGTTGTCGTATAGATTTACTGTTTCTAGATCTGTAAGTAAACAAAAACAGTAACACTGACAAATGGCGACGAGGCTTTTCAAGAATATCGCTACGCTTTATTATTTTTTTGGATCATCAAATAATTTTCCCCTCTCTGGGCGGAGTGGGGGGGAGTGTCGGACTTATACTGACTAAAACCAACCTATGTTCCTTCTTTAGCTCTTTGTTCCGGGGCCATGGTACCTCTTTCGAAGAACACCCTGCAATATAAGTCTTTAAGCTGACATGGTTACTAATATTATAATTAACACTTATTGAAACGGGATTTTTACCATGTTTGTTATTTTTATTGAGATTCCGATATTTCGGCGATGTTGCAAACGCCATGATCACGGATGAACTGAAGTTATTGCGGGTGGATGTTTACGAGCAGACAAAACGATCTTCCCTCTTTCTTATGAATAAGAAAGAGGGTAAGTTTCGAGTGTTAATTATAACACCCTGCAATCCCGGCAGGCAGTGGCCCTGGCAGGCGTCTTTGCTTTGCTGACATATCTTTGAGACGCGTGCGCAGCCTGTCGTCACCGGACGGACGGACGGTGAGCTACCCATTGCTCACCGTACACAGACCTGCTTCTACCGTCGTCTCGCGGCGCTTAACTCCCGGGGCGTCTCCCGCGGCGGCTGGGTTGGTTTGAGGTTATATCCCTCAAACGCTCGGCCACCTACTTCGCTAGCATGACCGCTTCGCAGAAGGAAGTGACCGCTTTCATTTTCCTCTCGCTCCTGACTATGGACTTAAACCGGTGCAGCGGAACCGGTGATTCTCCCCGGCGATGTAGTGCTTCCGCGCGCCACTCGTACAGGCGCACTAGAACTATCGCCTTCAGATCCCACAGTGGCAATCCGGCAAGGAGGATCGCCGCCTCGCCGGAGATCGTGCGGTAGCCCCGGATCAGCCTAGTGGCTACCACCGCGTTGGGGCGCGCTCAGGTAGTGGGCGGCGCTTCGCCCCAAAGAACGCGCCCATACCGGGGCCCCGTAAAGGGCCATGGACCACACGACTCCGGCATAGAGCAGGAGACAGGAGGCGTTTGGCCCGCTCAGATTGGGCAGGAGCCGCTTGGAAGCAGCCCCGGCCCGCACGAGATTGGCCAAACGTCGGAAATGCTCCAAAATTCCACCGGCTGTCGAGGACGATTCCCAGGTACTTCATTGTCGACTCGACGCCGATGTGAAACCCTCGCAGTAAAAAAAATACAGACGAATTGAGAACCTCCTCTTTTTTTGACGTCGGTTAAAGCTAATATATATTTTATTAATTCGTTACAATTAAATGTAATGTTTTGTTTTAAAAACATACCATCGTCACTTTGCTGTTCCTCTTTTGGCTCAATAAAATCATCTTGTGGTTCACAAATAGCTGGTAATTCTTCCTTCACATCAATGCTTTCTGTTTGACCAACTTCAACTATACTTATGGTCTGTATTGGAGAGTTAATAAAACCATGAAAAATCTCTAAATGGTCTTGTTTTATTAAAGGACTTCGCTGTAAAAAGATAATTCCAGTATTAAATAAATAACAATATTTACGATCACAAGGGTATCACTTTCACATAAGAAAATAACTCTCTGTTGAACAATATCTCACCTTATAGCCCCCATTTAATATCTGAGCGAACAGGTCTTCAGCTTCCAGACATTTTGTCTTTAATCTGTAGCATTTCTTCAGTTGAGCACAGCAGACGAAACAAGCAAACATTGGTCTACTATCTTCAGTCACAAACTGCAACAAAATCATTCGATGGACGGTGTGAGGAATGATAATAGAAAACCGGTCAAGTGCGAGTCGGACTCGCGCACCGAGAGTTCCGTACAAACTTGTAGATGACTAATAAAACTAACGAATGTAGCTGGAACGAAAATAAACTGTATTGAAGGACAAACCTAACTTTGAAAACTGTTGTCCCCGTATATCGATATAAATCGCGGTTACTTTACCAACTGCAATTAAGTTTGTAATAATCACATTTTTTTATGTTGCATCTACAAAGGTCATTGGCGACCTTAGTGTGAAAAGCATACCCACGAAGTATACGAACAAAATAGAGTGAGATAGATCGATAGATGTCTTTATTTAACGTTATTATTGGGTCACATTATTGTGTGTACTGCCTGCCTAGGACATATTGTTTTTTTTTTAATTAATTCAACTCGATACTTTCACTTGTTCCCGAGATAAAGGGTAACATGTAACCGACACAAGACACAACGGCGACGGCACGATAGGCGCAGTGGCTGAGCCATTGACTGCTGCGCTGAGTATCGCGGGTTCAATTCCCGCACGAACACAAATATTTGTATGGCCTACAGGTAGTTGTTCCGGGTCTGGCTGTTTGTGTACGTGAATTTAAATGTTTGTAAACGCACCCTTACAGGAGATTTTTTCAGATTGAGGGAAGTTTTTTTTTTAAATAAAATACTATATGTGCAACGTTGCAGGTTACATCACAAGAATTTCCAGCATCACTCTTTGGTTTCCAAGATAAACAGAAACATATGATAGTGGCCTGGTTTCAAAGCTGGATATCACATTTAACAGCTATTATACCTTAATAATATCTACAACTTACTGGAATATCCGTCAGCTTCTCATACAGCTCATGTAAGTTTTTGTTGACCACTACATACATGCGAACGTTGTCCACTGTACATATTCTACACATTCGTAGTTTCGATGTTCTGTATGGCTTCAATGTTTCTAGATCTGTAAGTAAACAAATTCTGTTCTATTTTTGTTGAATTAGACTAGATGAAACGATGAATGAACTGAACGTGAAGAATGTGTTTTATTGGTTTCCGTACTTCAAAAGGAAAAACGGAACCCTTATTGGACGCTACCGCAAGCAATGACATCTAAGGGCAGTATTTAGAAACAAATATCACTCGTAGTCTTGAAAAAACTCGGTCTCAACGCAAGACTATGCTCTTAAGATGTTTCTTCATTAATAAATACAGTATCAAGATCATCTCAGCTCTATACCCAGTCTCACCACATTTGATACGAATTAATAGACAGTTTGAAATGTGATCTCTATTTACAATGATCACATAGAATCTGTCATATTGATAGCCATGACTTGACACCATCCTAGCAATAGAAGGGATATGTTAATCAGTAGTGATCTCACTTGAAAATCGAGTCGCAAAACGGGTTTAATATTTGTTCATTAATTACATTGATATCTCTAATGCGGTCGACCGGGTTTCAGTAGTTAGATTTGTTTCTAAATACTGCTCTAAGGGAGCATGACGAACATGCCACCGGTTGCCCAGTTAGAAATAACATTATGATCAATTGCTGAGGTCACTAGTTAACCACATTTCAATATAACTCAATAAAAAATTGCCTAATGGCTAAATGGCTTAATCTGTGTATTTTTTTGAAGTTATACTTCTTTTGGCGCGATATGGAGAAAAATGATGAGAGTGAAATTAGCCAGCGACAGCGTGAAGTTAGTTCTAGGTGGCATGGAAATCGATAACTATGTTCAAGTTGTATATTCTAGTATTTTTATATTTAGAACACGTGTTTGAAATAAATATTATTTTGGTGTTTTTTAAATCAATTTCACATTCCATGCAACACTTGCCGAGGTTTGGAAATGGATGGGTTACCACAGAGAGCCAGGTTAAGCAACCCTCACCAAGGTTTGGAAATGGATGGGTTACCACAGGGGGCCAGGTTAAGCAATCTTTGCCAAGGTTTGGAAATAGATGGGTTACCATTACCACACGGGAACAGGTTAAGCAACCCTTGCCGAGGTTTGGAAATGGATGGGTTAACACACGGAGCCAGGTTAAGCAACCTTTGCCAAGGTTTGGAAATGGATGGGATACCACAGGGGGCCAGTAATAGTTTTATTCAAAGTGCCTTCGATCCTAGAATTCATAAACGATGATGAACACGAAAACGATGTCCTTTTTGTAAGTCCACAATGAAACAGAATAATGATGTTTTCAATGACATATTTAGTTTCTATCACAATCTGTTCTTTTCTGCATATTACTTTTACAAAATAATGTCGATGTTTCACATTTGCCAGGCGTCCCGTGACGGCTCACATTTTTTTGATGAATTTTTATATTTATCGTTAATCACTTCAGCATTTTAGTTATTTTTTTTTCTATACGCCAAAGAAGTATAACTTCTAACGCGTGTACATAAGTACACACATCCCTTTTTTTTGTAGACAAAACCCCCTTTAATAGTGGTCTTGCAGAGTCTTGCTAGGCATGCTAGTTATTATTTATTTAAACTTCATGTACAATAGTGGTACATAGGCGGACTTAATGCCATAAGGCATTCTAGTATTATATTCTAATAGGCATTATAATCTATGCGTGTGTCACATTTAGATAAAGTTCGATGGTGTGAGAAACCAACAAAGTCATTTTCATATTTGCAGTATTATAAGCAGTCGGTTGGTATTTATAACATTTTACTTTTAAAACATACCTTTTTCACTATGCTGTTCCTGTTTTGGCACAATAATATCATCTTGTTGTTCACAAATAGTTGGTAATTCTTCTTTCACATCAATGCTTTCTGTTTGACCAACTTCAACTATACTTATGGTCTGTATTGGAGACTTAATAAAACCATGGAATATCTCTAAGTGATCTTGGTTTATTAAAGGTTTTCGCTGCAAAAAGATGATTACAGTATTAGATAAGTAACTATGTATTAGTAGTTTATGTTGTAGAATATCTCACGTCATAGTCTCCTTTGATAATCTGAGCAAACAGGTCTTCAGCTTCCAGACATCTTTTGTTTAATCGGAAGCATTTCTTCAGTTGAGCACAGCAGACGAAACAAGCAAGCATTGGTCTTCTGTCTTTAGTTCTAAGCTGCAACAAAATTATTTTTAATAAATATTTGAAAGTAAAATAAATTGTCATACTGATGCTAGTGCCAGCTTTAAATCATAAGCTGACCAGGTGCCTTCTGCAGCCGCACAGCCTGGTTAAGGAGAGCTATGCATGACATTTTTTTATTTATAAGTTTTGCCTCACTAGGAATTTTTCCTGTCTCCTGGGTGTGTTTACAAACATTTGAACTCACATACACAAACAGTCAGACCTGGAACAACTATCTGTACATACATAACTATTACAAAGGCCATACAAATATTTGATCTGTGCGGGGATCGAACCTGAGACCGTCACTCGCTCAGCCACTGCACCAACCATGTCATCACATTACTCATTAAAAAAACACTTCCACACTACAGGCATCACTGATAACCCCCGGTGCAGAGCTTACATGGGGGCTGCAGATACAGACACACATATGCTGTTATGAAATACAGGCATCACATCAAATGTGGAAAATACCACTGGCTCCACCTTACATCTGACTTAAGACACCAAACTGTCCACATTTGCAAAAAAGAAACAAACAGAACTACCAAGGTGCTGACCCTAGGAGTTCTGTTTGTTTCCTTTTCAGGAACCCTAACTAAAAAGGAACTAAATGGTGCAACCTTGCAGGTTCATCACAAGAATTTTCAGCATCTTTCTTTGATTCCAAGATAAACAGGAACATGATATTGGCCTGGTTTCAAAGCTGGATATCACATTTAACAGCTATTATACCTTAGTAATCCTTACTAATATTATAAAAGCGAAAGTGAGTTTGTTTGTTTGTTTGTTACCTCTTCACGCTTTAATGGCTTAACCGATTTTGATGAATTTTGGTACAGAGATAGTTGGGAACCAGGAGACGGACATAGGCTAATTTTTATTTAAAAAAAGTGGGATATGAGGGAGAACGAGGGAAGAAAAGGGAAAACTTAACGTTGCTATTAGAAATCAATCAGGCGCAAGAGCAAAAACTGCAGGTCTGCTTGGTGTGTTATACCGAATTTAACGCGAGCGAAGCCGCGGGCGAAAGCTAGTATATTATATCTACAACTTACTGGAATATCAGTCAGCTTCTCGTACAGCTCATGTAAGTTTTTGTTGACCACTACATACATGGGAACATTGTCCACTAAACATATTCTACACATAGGTAATTTTTCCATTTTGGAAACCAAAAAAGATAACTCAATTCATATTTTGCTCTACAAAACACAGTTGAGGACCTGTGTGGCTTGTTTCTTATAATGACGATTTCTTCACCTTTGTTATCAACAAACACTTAACTACTGAAACACTACATTAATACCTAATGCAATTCTTTGTTGGACCTAGTAGACAGGGCAGAAGTATAGTGTAGTCTTGACAGTCGTTTATAGTCCGTTCAGTCCTGGTAATCCTTAGGAACCATCACAAATATACAATCTTGCCAATGACGTGTAGGGGTGCCGGCAGCGGAAGTCAACAAATGTGTTAAGTACTACAGTTATTTGAAATTCTATTCTTTTCTCTTTCGATACTTCTCCAATCTTTCATTAATTACAGTTTCTAAATAAACACCATCTTCACAGCACGAAACATCTTAAACACTTGACTTAAAAATTATTCAATGACGTTTCTGGAAAAAGACGCCATAATTTTGCCAATATCACGTAGGTACTATGGTAGACCATCAAACGCTGGAGATTATATCACTCATTATCATTGTTGTATAGAACATAGCAATAAGATTAAATAATTTCACAGACTAGACAGAAATTAGACAAAACTTCAAACTAATTCAAACTCATGACGGGCCGTCATTGACGGCTGCGAAATAATAAATGACAACACCACAGATAACTATAATACCGCCGCGGCGGTAAAGTGAAAAAGGCTGGTAACACAAATAAGAAGGTATTCTCGAAATTCTAACCAATTTGGAATGGTATTCTCGCAGTATTTTAGATGCTTAGGGATCGTTTCTTCACTAGCCTCATTGCGGCTGTTGTTTTCGAATGTATATAGTACTGTTTTTGCTTTAGCATCCTGCAAGTGACGCTTCATGAAATTAAATGATAAGACATTATTAATGATGTAAATCCTTACTAATATTATAAAAGCAAAAGTGAGTTTGCTTGTTACGTCTTCACGCCTAAATGGCTGAACTGATTTTGATGAATTTTGGTACAGACATAGTTGGGACCCTGGAGACGGACATAGTCTATTTTATTTTTATTATTTTTTTAAAAAAGATTTAGATATGAGGGAGAAAGAGGGAAGACAAGAGAAAACTTATCATTGCTATAACAATACATAAGGTGCAAGGGCAAAAACTACAAGTAGCAGGTACCTGTAAATCAGGAAAGGGGAACTGTGTTACCCCGAATTTAACGCAAGCGAAGCTGCGGGCATAACCTAGTGTTATATAAAATCGATATTTTTGTTTAGAAAAATATTACTTTATGCAATTAAATTGTATTTCTCACTTTTATCTTCTTTAATAATTCTAAAAAAATATATAAAAAAACATTTAGAAATATAAAAAACGGCAGTATCGGGAGCAGGGACCAAATTATCAGAGGTTAGGGCTCCAAATATAGTGGGGTCACACAAGGCCCATTATCAAGGAGCACTGCTTTCTGAATTGGGTCCTTAATCCAACCTTAAAGTATTGTCCCACTGATAGGTTACTTTAAATACCACTGTGGCAATTGCCCGGAGGTCACGGTGGAATACACTATGGCCGTCTGCGTCACGGGAGAGGAGCACCGTTGTGTCCTCAGAGGCGATCGGCGGCGGCGTTCTCTCGCCCTGGCCCTGGTTCATTCTATGGTCGGAGGCAAGAGGAAATGTCTAGCGGTCACCTCCATCTAGAGTCCGACCGAAACTGGTTTTCCGGCCGAAACCGAATATTCGGCCCTGGCTTCAGTTGCGGCCGAAACCGAAACTCATGTGGTCTAGTATAAAATTCCTTAAAATAGGAAATTACTTACTGAAATTTGATGCATTTTACACATTATGCTGCATTAATTACTACATGAAATTAAAACACAGTATACTAAGTTTGATGTAATCATTTATTTATTTATAAAAAATATTAATAATATTTTTTAAATTAAGTTCTCAGGTGTTTATCAGTTATCAATAATCAAATAATAAATTTTCGTTTATTTCGGAACAATAACAAAAGAGTATAGTACAACAAGTAAACGATATTAGCCGCTAAAGTATAAACTGTAGCGCAGCTAACAACGCCCATCTCCAGACACAGAATGGAATGATGTTCCATGCAAAAATTAAAAAAATAAACAAAAAATAAGGTATGTAATACAAAAGAAAGAAAAATCAAAATATTAATAATAAAGATAAACAAAAGATTAAAAAAAATTATAAAGTACATGACATAATGATTTGGGATGTGTGTGAGTAGGGTGAATAGGTGTGTGTTAATGAAGAGTGTGACAAAACACATGTCACAGACACCCCATCCGTGACATGTGATTTGTGAGGGGGTGATGACTGTATTACACTTCCACAAGTTTTTCTGTTTCAACATAATTTTGTGATTTTAACCAGGAGTCAAGTTTCATTTTGCATTTCCTCTTGGTTATTTGGTAAATGTGCAAGCTTTTATTTAATGTGTTATATATTTTTGAGCTTAGGTGTTTGTAATGACGACTTGCAGCAACAGTTCTACGAGACTCAGTGGTACAGACCCTATTTGAGCGGCGTGCAGAGTTGCAATCAGGGTCAAAGGTAAGCTGGCTGTGTTTGCGTAGAATAGTTTGAAGAATAAATAGCTGTCTAACGGTGAGAACCTTGCAGAGAGTATAGAGAGAAGATGTCGAGAATCGGATAGGTTTCCTTGCCAGCACCTTCAAGACAGCTCTCTGCGCTCGTTCGATCCGTAGCATAAGTGTTTTACCTGCACCACCCCAGACCACTAGGCAGTACCCCAGAACAGACTGAGCGAGCGCAAAGTAAACAGTCAATAGACAGCTAAAATCGGCAGCACATCTTAGCTTTTTAAATACATATATGAGATTTCGCACACGAGCTACAGTTAAAGCAATGTGCAGATTCCATTTTAGGTTGCTGTCAATAGTGACTCCAAGATATTTAATAAAAGGAGTATTTACTACTTGTTGACACTCACAGTTAGTGTGTAAGTTTAGGCAGGTATGCGCACGAATTTCAATTGGTGTGGGGGGTTGACTTGATTTCATGGTAGGAAATGTGATGAATTGGGTCTTATTGAGATTTAGAGTGAGAAGATTTGTAGTCAACCACCTCATGATAGTGCTTAAGGCAAACTCTGAGTTGAGGCGAGTTTCGGTCCAGTCCCAGCCATGAACGATTAGAGCTGTGTCATCGGCATAAGCTATAATTTTGCAATTTGGTAGGGAGAGCTGACACAGTTCATTCACGTATATAAGAAAAAGTGGGGGTCCCAGGACGCTACCCTGGGGAACACCAAAAGTTATGGTCTCCTGTTTGCTGAGGTAGTTACCAAGTTTAGTTAAAAGTTTACAAATTGTAAGATAACTCCTGAAGAGATCGTGTGCCGTCCCACGAATACCGATATGCTCTAGCTTCGAAAGAAGTATGGAAATTGAGACAGTGTTAAAGGCTTTGGATAGGTCTAAAAAGATGGCAAGAGCCTTGTTTTTATTCTCCCAATGGCCTATAATCGTATCTGTAAGTTCTAGAACAGCATCTTCGGTGGATTTTCCAGTACTAATGCCATACTGATTATTCGAAAGAAGGTTGTATTTATTTAGGTATTTAGTGAGTCTATTGTTTAGAACTTTTTCGAGTATCTATGAGAGGGTGCTTAATACCGAAATGGGTCTATAATTAGCGACATCATCCTTATCTCCCGACTTGTAGATGGTGGACAACTGCGGCTTTGAAGACATCAGGAAAAGTTCCTGTTGAAAAGCACAGATTGAAGATGAAAACAAGTTATCAAGTTAAGTTTATACTGTTTCATTAAATAGAAAACTAAGTATTAGCAATTTGAAACCTTACTAATTAATACGTTGGTTTGCATTTGTACTCAAAAGAATCATCTTTTTTCGGTACATCTTATATAAAAATTATAATTACTAAAATTAGTAATTACTATTACAGTCTTAGTTTCAGTTTCAACAGAGATAATCAAATCACTCATTTAGAATTAACAAATATACCTACATCACAATTAGAAGGACAGTCATACTTACATTTAGAATTAAGTAAATCACTACTAAAGTACAGTAAACATTTAAATTGAAAACATTTATAAAATCAAATAAAAAAAAATTAGTTGTCTGTAAAGTCGGTTTACTGACGATAGTTGAACGTGACAACGTCTTAAGAAAATACTGATGGAATGGTAGCATTTTTCAAAAGAAAATTTTAAATTTGGAAACATTGGAGTGTACGAAACGGGGCACTGAGGAAAAAATTTTGATGAAATTTTCAAAGTTAATAATACTTTCTTTTTATGATTTTATCGTATGGGGGACATCAAAAGGAACAACTGTTACGCGGGGATTTTTTTGTGAGGTCAATGACCGCTGAGATAGAAGGTAAAATGTAACCTTCCTTTTTAAGGCGTCCTGGACTTAAAAATTTTCGGGGTACCCCGACACGGACAGTTTAGGTTCGTGTTAGGTTACTGTTGACCCTTGGAGTCAGAGAGAGAGGAGGCCCCGGAGGGGCCTCCGTCGACCTTACCCGGGCTCTGTCAGCTAAATTAATTCCCTAACGAATAATTAATTCTAGAGCGAGCGAACGAAGCCCCCGTCATCCCCTTCGTGTTAGGTTACTGTTGAACCTTGGAGACAGAAATAGGAGGCTCCGAAGGGGCCTCCGTCGACCTTACCCGGACTCTGTCAGCTTGATTAATTCCTTAACGAATAATTAATTCAAGAGCGAGCGAAGCGAGCTCGGAATTTTGGGGCACCCCGACACGGACAGGTTAGGTTCGAAGGGGATGACGGGGACTAAAGTGAGCGAGCGAACGAAACCTCCGTCATCCCCTTCGTGTTAGGTTTTTCTTGCGTTTTTATGAATTTGACCTTTGACTTTGACACCAAGGTAATTGACCTAGAGCGTTCCCGGCATTTCCTGTGTTTTAATAAATTTGACCTTTTACCCTGAGGTCAAGGTCATCGACTTTAAGGGTCCCCAGCTTTTCCGGCGTTTTTATAAATTTGATCTTGGGGTCAAGGTCATTGATCTTGGGGTCAAGGTCATCGATCTTAAGGGTTCCCGGCGTTTCCGATCTTAAGTTCCCTTAAGATCGATGACCTTGACCCCATTCCGGTGTTTTTTAATTTGACCTTGAAGTCAATGTCATTGACCTTGGGGTCAAGGTCATCGATCTTAAGAGTTCCTGGCATTTCCGGTGTTTATTTTAAATTTGTCCTTGAGATTAAGGTCATTGACCTTGGGGTCAAGGTTATCGATCTTAAGGGTCCCCGGCCTTTCCAATGTTTTTTTTTATAAATTTGACCTTGGGTCAAGGTCATTGACCTTGGGTCAAGGTCATTGACCTTGGGTCAAGGTCATCGATCTTAAGGGCTCCCGGCATTTTTTATAAATTTGATCTTGGGGTCAAGGTCATTGATCTTGGGGTCAAGGTCATTGATCTTGGGGTCAAGGTCATTGATCTTGGGGTCAAGGTCATCGATCTTAAGGGTTCCCGGCGTTTCCGATCTTAAGTTCCCTTAAGGTCGATGACATTGACCCCATTCCGGTGTTTTTTAATTTGACCTTAGGTCAATGTCATTGACCTTGGGGTCAAGGTCATCGATCTTAAGAGTTCCTGGCATTTCCGGTGTTTATTTTTAATTTGTCCTTGAGGTCAAGGTCATTGACCTTGGGGTCAAGGTTATCGATCTTAAGGGTCCCCGGTGTTTTTTTTATAAATTTGACCTTGAGGTCAAGGTCATTGACCTTGGGCCAAGGTCATCGATCTTAAGGGTTCCCGGCATTTCCGGTATTTTTTATAAATTGATCTTTGACCTTGAGGTCAAGGTCATTGACCTTGGGGTCAAGGCCGTTGACCTTAAAGTCGTTCCCGGGTGTTTCCCCCACCCTAATACTCCCATATCCCACCGGATCCCGAAGGCTTGATTAGGCGTTGTTTTTGAGTAAAATTTTTCTGTCTTTTTTTCATAGTACATGGAACGCCTCAGAGCGAGGTAACGCCGCATGAGTCATGTTTTTTCGTGCGTGCAGCCGGCTCCATCGAATTATAAGACGTTATCACGTCAAAAACAACTTTTACATAAAATCTTCTTGGTTTTTCGTATTATTAATATTCATAATTGAAAAGTCTTATATAGTACGCCAAGAAAAGCTGTTTGTCTACGTTTTCGCCACGTAAATTATTGCGACGATCCGAGTATATTTGGCCAGCAGCACTGAACAGATGATCACTCGGAACACTGGTAGGTGGAGCTGAAAGATATTTTAAAACTGCACTTCTCAATATAGGATATGGACTGCTGTTCCAATAACTGTATATGTCAGCATTGCGTTGTAATAATGGCTCTGACAGGTAAGACTGAATCTTTTCTTTCAGAAAGTGTTTTGTTTTCAGATTCTGTGGTCTCTTGTTTGACTAGACGTATTATCGTGCACATCCCAAAGACTCTCTTTTTCTTGCTGTATGTGGTGAGCTTGCGAGACGCATGTAGTTGAAGCCGAAGAAACATTGGCGGTATTAGTACTGCGAGATGATTGCGTGCTTACTTCAGACTCAGTCAAGAAAGATATTAGCTAGCGGCGACTTGTGGCGTGCTTCAAACATTTTCATACTTTTGTTCTTACCGCTCACCGCCACCGCTTTCGCCGCCGCTCACCGCGGCAAGGTCGCGAACGGTACGTAAAGGGGCACGGCAGTGCTCTGCCCAAGCTAGTAAGCGTAGCTTCAAATAAGTATACATATTTAAAAACTTAAAATTATGTCAATGTTTTGACATAACAAACAAAACAAAACAATGAGCAGGTAGTTGTGAAAAAATTGCGGAGGGTAGGGCGCGTTACACAGCGGTTGCGTGTTTACTAAGAGCTACACGACAGTGCAAAACAAAAGCAAGATAATGAACATGATTTGTTTTCAATTCGGATTATTGATTGATTTTATTTTAGTGAAACCACGATCGCAAAAATCACATACGTTAGGTTTTTATAAGTATGTGTACGAATAATTATGTTCAGTTTAAAATTGCTTATGACTTATTTATTTATTTAATAAGTACTGCTTATTTCTTAAGAAATTTCTGCCCCCAGATCTGCAAAAGGGGATGCGAGAACGCAATGTAGACGATAGTGTGAGAGAGTACGAGGAAAATATGTGTGTGTGCCTTAACCTATTATAACTTGCATTTATAAGTAAATATTAATAAAACTTTTATAAATACATAATGCTTAAATATATATCCATAATTAAACTAATATCATAAATGCTTTGTTTGTTAACTTCTTTCACGAAAAATTACTAAACGGATTTTCATGAAATTTGGCACAGAGGTAGATTATAGTCTGGAATAACACATAGGATACTTTTTTTATCATCACGCGAGCGAAGCTACGGGCACCAGCTACTCCATAAATCCTTACTAATATTATAAAAGCGAAAGTGAGTTTGTTTGTTAGTTACGTCTTCACGCTTTAATGGCTAAACCGATTTTGATGAATTTTGGTACTGAGATAGTTTGGAACCAGGAGACGGACCTAAGCTATTTTTATTAAAAAAAGTGTGGGATATGAGGGAGAAAGAGGGAAGAAACGGGAGAACTTAGTGTTGCTAATACAAATCAATAAGGCGCTACCGAATTTAACGCGAGCGAAGCCGCGGGCAAAAGCTAGTAATAAATAAATACATAAATTACTTTCACTCTGTTTTTGAATAGCGAAATGGAGGACTTAAAATCGCGAATGTTAGGCGCCAGTGAGATATAAACTAAGGTTTGTTACACTTGTAAAAGGTTCATATCAGTGTGTGTACGAATATACAAAAAAAAACCTTATATTTCTTGCGATCTTAAATACTACAATGACATATCTTAACTAAGTGTTAGTAGTTATTAAATAAATCTAGTTGTGTGTTAGTATATCCCAATAATAGATTTTCTTAGTGCCCATACTATTTAACTATTTATTAAATGTATCTTAATCCAGCAAGAACCCCTCTACAGGTGAAGGTCTCCTCCAAAGATGACCATTCTTCTCTAGACCAGGCTGTTAGCACCCAGTTTATTCCGGCAACCTTTTTAACTTCATCATTCCATCTAGCATAGGGTCTCTTCTTTTTGCGCTTTCCTTGGGGGCCCAGCAATGCCGTAACCTTTTTCGTCCACCACGAGGTACAAGTTCTTGTAGACGTGCAACATGCCCGGCCCATTTCCATTTGAATCCAGTGATTAAGTGTAATTTCTAATTTTTGTGTGTACTTGACTTATCTTTTGAATTTTCTTTATATTTAGCATGCTGCATTCTACACCTCTTTGGTATGTGTGTACGATTATGAGTTGTTAAATTACATTTTAGACTGAAACTGCGCTCACATACATTACACTTGTAAGGTTTTTCACCAGCGTGTGTACGAATGTGTTTCGTTAAACTACTCTTTTCACAAAAACTAAGATTACATACATTACATTTGAAAGGTTTTTCACCGGTGTGTATACGAAAATGTTTTGTTAGGTCTCGTTTTGTACTGAAACTGCACTCACATACATCACACTTGTAAGGTTTTATTACAGTGTGTGTAATTGTATGACTAGTTAAATTACTCTTTTGACTGAAACTACGCTCACAAACATCACACTTGTAAGGTTTTACTCCAGTGTGTGAACGAATATGACTTGATAAATTACTCTTTTGACTGAAACTACGATCACAAACATCACATTTGAAAGGTTTTTCACCAGTATGTGTACGAATGTGTTTTGTTAAAGTACTCTTTTCACAAAAACTACGACTACATACATTACATTTGAAAGGTTTTTCACCAGTGTGTATACGAATGTGTTTTGTTAAACTACTCTTTTCACAAAAACTACGACTACATACATTACATTTGAAAGGTTTTTCACCAGTGTGTATACGAATATGTTTTGTTAAGTCTCGTTTTCTACTGAAACTGTGCTGACATACATCACACCTGTAAGGTTTTATTCCAGTGTGTGTATTCATATGACATGTTAAATGACTTTTTTGACTGAAACTACGCTCACAAACATCACACTTGTAAGGTTTTACTCCAGTGTGTGTCTTCATATGTCTTATTAAATTACTCTTTACACTAAAATTAAGAGTACATACATTACAATTGTAAGGGCTTTCATCAGTGTGTGTACGAATATGTATTGTTGAGCGCTTTTGAGTGTTACGGATAGTTTTCGAGTCCGATACTAGGTTTGTATTTTGTTCAGCTGGTTGTGAGTCTTCTAATTCTGTTCTTCGCAAGTGTAGTTCTGGATACTTCGCTGTAGTCGACCCTGTGATAATAAAACGGGTGAGTTTACCTTTACAAGTAAATTGGGAATGAGCAGAGTGTCAGAAATCACATTAACAAGGTTTTTTTGTTAATGACATTGTAGTATACTTTATACATCGTGTAATAAAAGGAGCAATAACATTTGAGGGCATACAGTTAAAGTCAAGCACTCTTAGTGCATGTCCCTAGGTTCTCAAATACTATACTTTTAGAGAAAAAGACATTTTACTTTTCTTACATAGAGAAAAAATATAAACTATAGACAAAAACTGTTATACTACCAAAGCAATATAAATAAAATTGATATGGGATCACCTGGGAAGTATCCACGCTATCAAACAAAAAAAGATTATTCAAACCGGTTCAGGCGTCTGTGAGTAATCGGTAAACATACATAAAAAATAAAAAGATTCCGTCGAATTTATTTATTTAGGTTAACCAACAATTTGTAACACATTACATTTCATTTAAAATTACTCGAGAAACCAAAATAAGTGCAACAATTACTTACAGGCTAACACCACATGCATAAATTTATTTAAATTACATTTATAATACACCAGCTTTTGCACGCGGCTTCGCTCGGGTTAATTTCGGGGTAACACAGTTCCCCTTGCGCCTTATTGATTTTTAATAGCAACGCTAAGTTTTCCCTTATCTTCCCTCTTTCTCCCTCACATCCCACTTTAAAAAAAAATAGCCTATGTCCGTCTCCTGGTCCCCAACTATCCCTGTACCAAAATTCATCCAAATCGGTTTAGCTATTAAAGCGTGAAGAGGTAACAAACAAACAAACTCACTTTCGCTTTTATAATATTAGTAATAGTCTAAGATCCCGTATAAAACGACCTTCACCGAGATGCTTATTTAACCACTCTGCACGACAGGATTTTGACATATGACACATCAGCTGAATCGGTGGGGTGACGCGAATTGTCAAGAAATTCAGGATTTTTCGTCAATTTACAGCATTCAATTTTGTTATTAAAAATAAATCACAGCGGCTGTTTCATACGATAAGTTTGAGGTTTATATTTCCAAAAACCTCATAAGGTCGATAAAACGGCGTCAATCTATTGCAAAATGTGTGTAAAATACATATTACAACACCCTTCCAAAAGTTAGGTACTTTAAAAATGCTGGAAATAATGTACATACCTACACAAGATAACCATTTGTTAATAAAATCGGAAATCTAAAATAAAAACAGTGACATTCCATCTGCATTCTTATTTTTGCCATTTTACATATAAATTAATAAAAAAAACACGATACAAATCTCGACAAAAAATACTAAAAAAAGTGTTGCAATATGACATTTCTTAGTGCTGACCGTAAAACTAAGTTTCATCATTACGATTAAAAAGTTGCATTCAACATAATCGATAATCGTAATAGAGTAAACTTTAAAAAAAAGTTTTGGGACCATTGAGGAATTTACCTATGGAGATGGCATAATATTCTACTATAGATATTATAGTTGTACAAATATCTATGATATCGATTATAAAAGAAAAACATTTTGTCACGTGCTTTTTTATTATGCTATAGGTAATTATTTTGTTATGCGCCCAGATTTGAGGTACATTTGCTGTCAAACGGTTTCGCGGTAAAAGATTTTGGCTGTTTTCTTGAATGACGATAAATGAAAATGGCGGCCAATTTTGTAGGTCATGCTAATTCTGTAGGTAGCCAGTCAGGCAGCCCAGCCGGCACAACCATACCGTACCGCACCTAGAAAGCCATGCCTCCGCAGTAGAGCCTTGTTTTCGCGCCTATGCAGTGCTATGCGCGATCAAGTACGGACGTGCCTTCGCTGCTCGATACGAATTTCATATTCGCGTTTTGCGCGGCAGTAGCCGTTGCCCGATTTTCGCCGCTATGAGTCAGCAACTCATAGCCAACGAGTGTTTGGCATTCATTAAACATGCCATTGACTACATGGATGAGGTCAGCATTCTGCAGATCTGCAAGTCCAGCTTCAACGAAGAGGAGATAAGCAGTGCCAAGCTGCTACTGTTCCAAGCTTTGGGCAAAGTTGACCAGATGCAGTCCCGACGGAGGGATGGTGGCCAGAGAAGTGTGCAAGACATCATCACCATGATGAAGAGCACAGACCCGGACGACGTACCCGCTTTCGTGGCGAAGGACCTGCATAAGCTGCCCCCCGTCACGTTCGACCACGTTGACGTCACCAGGTTGCTGAAGGATATAACATCCCTGAAGGCAAGCCTGGCCGAGATGAATACCAAGCAGGAGGTGTCGAATAACACCATAGATACACTACGTGCAGAAGTGGAGTTGTTGCGCAACGCTGTTTCAGAAAGTAGGGCGCCTATCACCTCTAGCTTGAATGTTCGGTGCGGAGCGCAAAATGCATCCATCAGCAGTTTTGAGTCAGCGAGTTGCAGTGCGTCACCCGCTGATAAGAATGCGTGCGTTGCATCTTGTTCCGCCGCTTACGACGCTGTTTCGACGCCGGTTGAAAAGGTGTCGTGTGTAGGTACTTTGACCCCTAAAAGTACCTACTCCGCTATCGTTGCCGCAAACAAATCTGCTGTGTCGCAAACAACACAGCAAGCAGGCAAAGTGAAAAGGGGTAAGCAGGAGCGCTTAAAGCCTCATAACGCAGACTTAAAACAACGAGGTCTGTTAAGGGGTTCCAGCGAAGAGGATGGTTTTATTAAGGTGGAAAAGAAGAAAAAGAAGAAGCCTCCTTGTCAGAACCAGTGCGGTACCGCGCTGGCAGGATCCAACACGCTGCTGCGTCCAGCATTACCCACGACGCAGCTGTACGTGTCGAGATTGCTTCACACCACGGCGACTGAGGACATCGTGGAGTATATACGTGTGAAGACAAACTGGACTTTGAGAGTCGTGCAGTTGGACTCCCGCCATGACATTAATTTTAAGTCATTTGTGGTGCGGGTGCCGACTAGTCAATTGGACACCTTCCTCAAAGAAGAGTTTTGGCCGAAGGGTGTCGTGTATCGACGTTTTCGTGGAAGGATACCGAACTCGCAGCTAAACACGAAGCCGTCACATCGTGTGCAATAGTTTTTATTTATTTTTTAATTTTGTAAAATATGTATTAGTTTGTAAATTTAAGATTATTTGTGTATAGTATGTATGGGCCTTTGATGCCTGAAATAAATTGATTTATTATTATTATTATTTAGACATACAGGGACTCCGTACACAAGTACACATCGGGGCTCTAAAATATTGACACTTAAAAGTATTGGTTGGATAAAAAAAACTAGAAAGGTTTAAGGAGACCTTTGCGTAGCAGTAAGCGGTTCAGCCTATTAAAAATAGACCGGCCAAATGCGAGTCGGACTCACGCACCAAGGGTTCCGTACAAACTGACGACATAAACGGTCATATCTTTTCTCTACGTAGACTTGGAGGGTTGTTTTTTTCACAGCTTCAAGGGACCACAGATTTGATATTTGGGTTCTGTTATTTATTATGAGGTACGGAACCCTAAAAAGTATTTTTAAATAGTGTATCTCTCTTTTTTGGAATTTAAGGACTTCTTTAGGAATTTAAAGGAGGCCTTCTCATAAACTTCTCAGGAACTTCTTTAGAAGAATTTAAAGGAGGCCTCCTTTAAATTCCGCCATTTATATCGGTCTTGCGCCACTTGGATGGGAAATCATCAAATATCCCCTCCTGTTAAACTTTTAACAAAAAGTCGTTGTCGTCTCGCGGCGCCCGACCCCTGTAGCGTCTCCCGCGGTGGCTGGCTTGGTTTGAGGTTCTCTCCTTCAAACATCACCATCTTCTCCGGGACAGAGCGGTGCTCCGGTCAAAAGAGCAGACTGCCTGTGTGCTCCAAGTGTCCTCCGGGCGATAGTCACATTGGTGACACCTGGGTGTTTCTTCCCGCCCGATGATGTGCAGGAACGTCCCGAAACTTTCGTGCCCGGTGAGGATCTGCGTCAGGTGGTAGGTGAGGATGCCGTGGCGCCTCACTTCCCCCGCTCTGGGCGGAGCGGGGGGGAGTGTCAGACCCGCAACCCCGGTAGGGTCCTGCCGGGATTACGGGTTGTTCGAAAGAGATACCGCAGCCCCGAGTAAAAGAAGGAACATCGATCGGTGGACATTAGTCAGTAAAAGCCTGACACTCCCCCCTCGCTTCGCCTAGAGCGGGGGAAGTTATTTGATGATTTCACACCCCAAAAAAAAAACCCCGAAACACGACCCGGGTTTTTTTTCCATCTCAATTGTGGTCTCCCTCTAGGCCATTTTTACCCCAAGGTTTCCACTCCAAGAACACTTTGGCCTACGAGCCATGTTTTAGGAAAGAATGAATACGCTTTCCAAATAACTAATCCAACCATACTACAAACAATTTTGTCGAACAAATATAATTTATCTTGGCTGATTTTTTTACTGTGCCTACCAAGATCATAATAAGGGCGTTCTATATTCAACCTTATTTATTTCTATTTGCAATTCACATTCAAATAGTAGGTACAAAACCAAATTATTAATAAAATAGCAAATAAACATTTTAATATAAATTCGAACAGCGAGCGCATTCCTTATTTGAATTTTTATCTGAAAATAAAATTGGCGCGAATTTAGCCATAGATCAGATTCTACTGTTTGTTGTTGAGTCGGTTTTAGTGGCGTAAAAAATATTATTATCAATATTTATAGTATTTTACACGTATTACAAAATTATTCTTATTTTCATCTATCAATTTCTGATATTCCTTAATTTAATTAATCGAGTTGATTGAATTACAAGAAAATAATCGATTGAAATAATCGCATTTACACATCACAAAATAAAAAAAAAAAGAAATGGACGTCATTTTTGAAAGTGAATTTAGTAGTGGTTATGAATATTACGTGTTAATAATGGTCCTATTATTGCAAATTACGATAAGATCTGGGCATGTTCATGTTATTTATAATATTTGCAATGTTATTTGTCTCATTTGTTATAGAATCTATTCGCGTCCGTGTGATATAATGTGGAATGAAAAATGTAAACAAGCACGATTGGCGCGAAACTTCGACTTTAGATTTCAAAATGTATCATTACCACTGCTAATTTAAGTTCAATTACGAATGATTTCTGCACGTAATAAAAGGACACGTTAATCAGGCCCAACAATGTGGAGCTTATATGTCCCAAAACCATGTTTTTTTATGATTTTTAGCGTCGACCTACACTGCCATCAAAATGGCTATGATCGTAATTTACGCACATGGATTTTATAAAGGTTAATTAAGAAACTTGCTCAATAATTAAAGAACTACTAACAACGTTTACATATGAGATTTTTATTCTACTATCTTAATGAATGCACACCCATATTATTTTTAAACCAGAAAATAAAATATTTACAAAAATAATGAGGAGGTCGTATGACTGAAATGTTCGACCCCTTTCGGGGCCAGTACCGAGCCAGCGGAGGTTTGAATGTCGAGCCCCCGAAGGGGTCCGTACCGAACTATACGGTTAATGAAACGTATTTTATTTTTAATTTAATATGTCAATAAATATAATGCATATGGGTTGCCTAGCAAATTTCAGTCCAGAGTATGTTTAATTAATCATTTAAAATATATATTTTTTTAAACATTTCACCGGTATGATTATTAGATAAATTCTATACCAATCGAAAGTATGAAGCCCATAGAATATGCAAACGTTAGGTTGTCTATTATTTTCCGGTCACAACTATCGGGTTGCCAGGTATAAACAGGTAAATCTGTACTAGCATTTTGCAACGGTCTGTTTATTGAATGAAATTTAAATGAAATTAAAGATTATTTTATTCTGAACACGGTGGTATAGGGTTGCCTGCGAAAAATCAGTCCAGAATTGCGGTTGTCGAATTTAAAAAAGTAAAATATTGCTCCGAGTGAATGTGTGCGACTGAGAGGTCCCAACCAACCATCCCATGCGATAGAAGAGGACACAGCATAGCAGCTGTTTAAAGTCCGCACATTTAAAGAAAGAGAGTGCGCATGCTATTTGGGCTTGGTAAAGAAAAGGATAGCGATAGACTTGTATATACTATGCATCATTTTGGAGTAGTTTATTATTTAAATAGAGAAATAGTTATTTAATTTCTTTTTAATCAATTATTTATTTATGTGTATATTTTTTATGTGACACTAAAGTATATAATATATACATCTTTAGTAAAAAAAGAAGGTTATAGTGATACATATGTAATACTACCCTAATTAAAAATATTGATTGAAAAAATTTACTACATGCAAATTATAAATCTATAAATGTAAACAGAGAAATTGAAATCAATTGAAACTATTGGAAAAAATTCAAAACATACACAACAAAATTCATAAAAGTGTTTTTTGTTCAATCAATATTTTTAATCAGGGTAATCTTGCAAATTTTATTTTTATTATAAGAAGACAAAATAAAAAACCGGCCAAGAGCGTGTCGGGCCACGCTCAGTGTAGGGTTCCGTAGTTTCCCGTCCGTCACAATAAGTGTTCCCACTTATGAGTTTAAAGGTGGAGGAGGAAATTATTTTGTACAACTTTTTGTCTTTTTTGTACAAAAACTGTTGTGTCAATCAAGTTCAAAATGATTTTCATAGAAAGTCCTTATAAAGTTCTACTTTTCAGATTTTTTTCATATTTTCTAAACTTATGGCTCAAAAGTTAGAGGGGGGGGACACATTGTTTTTTACTTTTGGAGCGATTATTTCCGAAATTATAGACATTATCAAAAAATGGTTTTAGTAAACCCCTATTCATTTTTAAATACCTTTCCAACAATATATCACACGTTAGGGTTGAAATAAAAAAAAAAATCACTTCCCACTTTACATATAGGGTGGCTACCCTAATAAAACATTTTTTTCCAATTTTTATTTTACCACTTTGTCGGCGTGATTGATATACATATTGGTACCAAATTTCAGCTTTCTAGTGCTAACGGTCACAGAGATTAAGCGAGGACGGACGGACGGACGGACGGACAGACAGACATGGCGAAACTATAAGGGTTCCTAGTTGACTACGGAACCCTAAAAACAACAATTAAAAATTACTTCTATTTATTGTAAAACATTAAAAATACAATTTTTTTTTAAATTATTCAGAATCCGAGTTATCTGACATAAAACTACGATCTTCAACTTCTGAATCTTATATTTTTAATCAGGGTAGTATTACATATGTATCACTATAACCTTCTTTTTTACTAAAGATGTATATGTTACTGTAAAAGCTCGAACTACGGTAAATCTTAAGATTTTCCAGTAAAACCTAAGATTTACCGATTATGAATGGTAAATGTCCATAAAAGTTTAGGATTCGAACTTTTACCATCATTCACTTGGTAAATCTTAGGATTTACATTAAAGGAATGGGAAATGTCGAAAAAATTGGGTCCACCCTTTATAGCAGAACTTTTTATGTCATAATTTTATTTTGCATAACAACGGATAAGTAGCATAAACTTCATTTCGCAGAAAATTGGTTGGCAGACACTCGTTTAAGATACATTCAAAACTCATAATTTTGTAAGTCAGAATCATCTCTAGACATACCTAAGTATATTTCATATCCATAACATTTAAAAGTAGAAACATCATATCGCCGAAAGTTCACAGTCAGAATCGTCTTTTGGCATATATTTCATATCGATAATCATTAAACGGCAAAATTGACATATCGCAGAAAGTTTATAGTTAGCATCACCTTTGTCATTATTTGTTGTCAGTTATTTCAATTATTTATTTCTTTGAAATAATGTCATTTAATTCAATAAGTAGTTATCATAATCTAAATAGTTCAGTTCCGGGGTTACCCGGAACTGAACTATTTAGATTGTTTTTGAGAGAGTTTTTGAGAGATTGTTTTTAGTAGGTTACTACTAAAAACAATCTCTTTTTTCTACTAATGGAAGTCGTTTCTGCCACTCGCCGGCCGCTGCCGCGGCACCGCTCGCTACGCTCGTTCGGCTTGTGCAGTATTAACCTAACCTAACCTACCCATTTCTATTTTTTTTATGGAGTTAAACTAATCGTAATAGTTGCTTTCCGGGTAACCAACTAAAAACAATATCTTTTTTTCTATATTATTTCCAAAAAAACATATTTTGCCTTAATATTTTTTTGTATAATTGCAACTCACTGTATCAGTTCACGCCAAAATATTGGAAACTCAAAATAAATAACAAATATGGTAAATACCCCGTTTTAACCGTTAATAATAATGTTAGTAACCATGTTAGTTTAAAGATTTACATGCCTATTAAAGTTATTTTTAATGAAATTCTGCCATCTGTATAGTATGAAAAGTGAAATTATACCAAATAATCATCGCTCTAAAATTCTAAATGAACATTATGCTAAACGATATATTTCTAAATTTGAATTCTGCCAATCGTAATTACACAAAATTTCATTCTGCCATCTTAAAAGTATGCCATTGTAAATTCGGAGTTTTAAACATGCCAAACGATAATTTTATCAAATAATTTTTACGCCTTATTCCTAAAACCAACATTTACCAGTCCACATTGGTAAAACCTAGCATTTACTGCATTGGAATGGCAAAAGTCCGAAAAAGTCGTCCTCTTATAATAATAGCTGGGGAGGTAGCGTTGCATTTTTGATGGTGATTTCTGTACGATTAATTTTGATTGAAATTGATAGCTTAGATATGGGCAATAATTGAATCAAGCGTCAGCAGGCGCACCCGGGGTGGATCAAGTGGGAAAAAAAATATTATTATGTCAAAAAATAAAAAACCAAAAGTGTAATCTGGTCGTTTGAAAATTTGAACAGCAATAGTTTAAACAATAATAATAATTGTAGAAATAATCAGCTGTAAAGATAATGGTGGGTTGTACGTCAGCAGGTCATATCCGCACATATTAAAAATAATTATCTTCAATTCATTTCTGGTCGAATGAAATTGATACGTATTATTCTTTATGCTATTAAAATAATTAAAAAATGGCTCAGCCGACCTATTGATAGGGGTAAGATCGTCAGCAGGGGGATTATAAGTAACTATTTGTATTATCCAACTGACGACTTTCCCCTCTTCAATCACTATGCTGACTATCTTTTTTGTTTAATATGTTGTTTAAAATACTCTTAATATTAATTTCAAGCGACTCGAAATTAATTTAAATATAAACAATGCCTTTTTAAAATACGTTTCATTAAGGTGAAAGCTCCAACCTACCCGCGAAATTCAAATTTTCTTACGTTTTTTGCAATTTTCAGGCCAGTGCTAGGTTGTATGTTGATTAAAATATTATTCGCGGCTGTAAGACGTATGTAATTATAGAATTATAATCATCAAAATCACCAATACAACCCTCCAAGTTCATAAAGCTGTAGGAAAGACTTTTTCTGTTTTTTTTTTGTTCCTACGCCTTTATTTTGAATTTCGCGGGTAGGTTGGAGCTTTCACCTTAAATAAGCATCTCGGTGAAGGTCGTTTTATACGGGATCTTATACTATAAGGATTAATAATAGGAATGAATTATATTTTGGCAATCAGGCAATTTAATATTAATCCTTCCTTACTAATATTATAAAAGTGAAAGTGAGTTTGTTTGTTAACTCTTATTTTTTTTTTTAAAGTGGGGTTTGAGAGGGAAAGAGAAAAGAAAAGGGAAAGATTGGCTTTGCTATTACAAATCAATAAGGCGCAAGGGCAAAAACCGTAGGTAGCAGGTACCTGCAAATCAGGAAAGGGAAAAAAACACAGTTCGTGTTACCAAAAATTTAACGCGAGTGAAGCCGCGGGCAAAAGCTAATCCTTACTAATCCTTACTAATATTATAAAAGCGAAAGTGAGTTTGTTTGTTTGTTACCTCTTCACGCTTTAATGGCTTAACCGATCTTGATGAATTTTGGTACAGAGATAGTTGGGAACCAGGAGACGGACATAGGCTAATATTTTTTTTTAAAAAAGTGGGATGTGAGGGAGAAAGAGGGAAGAAAAGGGAAAACTTAGCGTTGCTATTACAAATCAGTTAGGCGCTAGGGGAACTGTGTTACCCCGAATTTAACGCGAGCGAAGCCGCGGGCAAAAGCTAGTACCTAATAAATCTAAATTATAATGATTTCAGTATAAAATAACAGATAAATAAACTAAATTAAATTCAATATTTGGTTTACATTAAATTAACAAATTGGCAACTCACATTATGTCAGTTTGTTGTTTGCGCGAATAGTATTCGATAATGAATTTACAAAACTTTGTCTTGCTATCGTGGTGAATGTCGATCACTACAACAGGTCACTACAACTGTTTAATATTTTACATAATCGCGGTATTGGTGAGTTGGCACCACGGAGTTAATACAAAGAGGAGATGTTCTAATTAGATTTCCTTAGGAAACAACGCGTGACACTTTACGGGGTGAGGGGGTGCTAGATCCCGCCCACTTCTCTATTTTCCATCTACCGGTCAATAGCAAAACTATTCGCTAGTTCTGTCGATTTTGTTTTGTAGTTACGTAACTATCTCACACTAGATGTCACTAAGTGCAGGATGCAACAGGGTCGTACTCAGAATTTTCGTACCGGGGAGTAGGTACTGTTTTATTTTAAATTAATTTTGCGAACCATCTTGATGCGTATTTTTTAATTTAAATTGTGATTTTATTATGAAAAAAATGGTTTCTGATGAATGACGAATGAAGATTATTAGTTTTACTCTTATACAACATTATTCTTGATATACACTAAACCTGAAAAGGGGTCATTGTACTCATCATTTTGAACAACTTTCTCTATGGGACCAACCTTGAAATCGCGAAAAAAATCAGCTGTTCATTACATTTATACTCGTCAAAATGTAGGGAACAGCAGGGTCCCATAGAAAAAAGTTGTTCAAAAAGATGAGTACAATGACCCCATTTCCGGTTTAGTGTAAATCAAGAACAATGTTGTATATTTAAATGACTTATTTTGTTAAAAAGACTTATCAAGATGGTTTACAAAGCCAGTATGTTTTGAAAAATAAAACACCTCCCGTTTATTGATATGGTCAAGTAGGTAAAACAAATTTCAGCGGCAGAATAAATCATCATCATCATCAGGCTATATTAGTCCACTGCTGGACATAGCCCTCCCCTAATGAGCGCCATAGCGCCCTGTCTTCAGCTTGCAGAATAAATAATACAAAAAAAATTACAACGAAAAAAATGTATTTGCAAAATTCAATTTCCTGCAAAAATAACTGCTTTGGTTAGTTGTTGTCGATTCGTAACTCTTTCATTTTCTAAGGTTGCAAAATGCTTAAAACGAATATCTATGTATTTTTCAGCAATAGCTTTAGTTAGAAGAGTAATATGATTATCAGTCGGTGATTGATCGAACATATGATTCGCCGATTTTTCGAAATAATTTTGTCCAATAAGGGATTTTAGTGTATTCGTTATAATTTTATGTTTACGGAAATGAGGAGAATTCAAAGATTGCGATTTAACACAACGGATGCTGCATTCGGTTCGTATACATATATTTATGACATCTTTAGACGGGAAAGTAAGACCACCTTTATTTTTAGTTTTTATCAAATAAAGGTCATCATCATCGTAATTATCAGCATATAATTCATGAAGACAGCTCTCACATTTGATTTTGGAATGTAAATAATTGACAACAAACCCAGAAATATATGCAACTATTTGACGGCGCAAATAATCACCTATCGTTGTATTTAACTGCTCATCAAATTCTAACAACAAATCATCAGGCATGGGTTCATCATCCAATGATGCCTCCATCAAGTCATTTTTCAAAATTCGATAACGTTCTGTTGTAATATTTATTTTGTTTACAGAGGATTCTTTTAAAATGGAAATATCCTCTAAAGGAATACAATTTCCTCTGAAACCCTCTTTCAGTTCTGTATTTATCAGGGTTTTTTTGTAAGCTGATTTAAACTGACGTGATGTTGGATTATTATTGGCCCTTCCATGAGCTCTTAATACCCCAAAAAATAGTTCCAAATGATCCTGCGAAAATTTGTACATAGTTAAATATTTAAGGACCTTTTCTTTTTCAACTAGGCGGTTATACAAGAAAAGTGTACTATTAATGCATGTTAAAAGGCCCATAAAACCAGTTTTACGATTCGTGGTGATAACAAGCTTCTCTTCATCAGGAGCTACTATAAACATTATGTAATGTTTAGCATATTCTAAATACTCCCTTGTTTTCAAAATATTATTTTCAAATAAGGGTTTTTTGTACTCAAACTGACGCATGTTTCGTGAGTTGAGAATGTCAAAGATGTTGTTTATTAAACGGATAAAAGTAATTGTAGCTGCCACATTTTTGAATTCAACATTATATTTTTCACAAACTTGGAGTGCATCTGCTACGCTATTACTGAAAAGTTGACTGGCTAATTTTACTTTCATTTTTTGTCGCTGAAAATTTATGTGTTTCTCTTTTAACTTGTTCCCAAGGTGGAGGCCTTCTGACTTTTGTAAGTTATTGAGCTTGACGAGATAAGACCATTCAATAAGATTACCCTGATAATCAAAAAACTTCTTTTTATTTTCAAATGCGTTGCGCACAAGTTTTAGCATATGACATGCGTCAAGGAATACAGCTACTTCGTAGTCTGTACTAGGGTGTTTGAAAGTAGTTTTCATATTCTGAGATTCTAACGAACATCCTAACTTTTTAAGCATAGCAATGTTTGCAGCGCAGCCATCCATCGTAAGTGAAACAACGTCTACACCATTTTCTTGGCATTTGTAGAGGCATTGTTGAACTATTATAGCGCGTTGTTCCCCGGTCATAGAACGGATAAGAAAGAAACCCACAGGTAATTTCCAGCGTTCAGTTTGACATACAAGCAACAGGACTAAAGCCTGAGAAGCTTGATCCGAATTATCGTTTTGTACGTCATTAAGGCCAAGATCAACATAGCCGTGATATTTTGTTCCATCCCATTCAACGTGCTTCCTAATTGCCATCTCATCCATCATAAGACTGCACAAAGCGCGTTTGCCTGAGGAGTTAGTTTTGTGCTTTAATATGTTAAAAGCTTCAGCTGTAAATCCAGCTTCACCATTGACACTTTCGTACCATTTAGAAATAGTTCTCGGATGCGGTAAGCAAGTATCGAAAGTTTTTCTGACGTATGAGTAAGCATTTGGCGAAAAATAATGGAGTGTCAAAGCGAATGATCGGAGAGCTGGAGAATACTGCTTTGTCAATGGTTTTTTTTTATTTTTTACCAGCTGACGCCCAACCAAGTCTTTCAACTTAACATTTATTGATGTTAAAATTTCTGATTCCTCTCCTAACAGAAGACTTTTGCTTTCCAAATTTTTAATTAAGGCACTTAAATTTTGAACCTGAAACAAAATATGAAAAAGTATTTTATTTAAAAAAATATCATCTTAAGGCACTGCGTGAAGTGAAAATAGCGCCACTAGACAGGTACCTTCTTCTTCAAACGCTTAACTTTCATATGAAGTCTTCTAATCTTTAATCTATCTGCTCTTGCTTTCCATCGAAGTTGTGCTATTTCATGCTTTAACTTCTTCTTTCTTGGCGTATCATGCAGTATCAGAAATTCATTTAAATCACTTGTAGGTGTGGTAGGCTTAGGTGATGATATTGTTGGGTCTGTAAATTTTCTTTTAAGCTGTAACATAAAGGATAAAACAATAAATACAAAGTTTACTAATTTTTCCAAATGAGTTGAAACTGGTAAATACTAACTGCATTGAAACGAACCGATATATCCAGTTTCAAACAAGGCAAAGTTCCCTTCTTTAATTTTCTAAGGCCTTTTTTTGTAACTATGAAGTCTTCATCATTAAAATGGCAAGAACAAATTTTCGTATATTTAGTCGGAGACCAGTCTTGTCTATTAATTTTTGTAATCCATTGCTGTCTTAGATTATCTTCAGATGGAAATCTAAAACATACATCATTTAATATTTTTAATAAATAAAAAAACTTTAAATAAATAAAATAATTTGGGCTTTAAGTACTTTAAATAAATAAAATAATTGTAGATAGAATATTTAATTTATAGGAGATTGTATTTTTATGTCCAGCGTATTTAATGTTTTAAGTAGGTACTTTCCATTTATGAGACAGCCGCAGTCACGGAACATTCAGTAAAATAATTGATTTCTAATTACGGCCCTGTCTTTTTGTTGTTTATGTTTGTTGTTCATAGTTGACGATAGATGGCGGGCTGTTTACAAAATGATATGAAAACTAAAAAAATAACATTTTGGCCATTAAAGGGTCTTTAGGAATGAATGTTGAACTAATTATATTATTAAAATATTTTAGTTCTGGGCTCTAATACCTAAATATTTTTAGTTTCCATGACACCGCCAAGTGTCGCCATGTAGTGTAGGGTAGGATTAAGTTTGGAAACGCCGATGCTAGGAGATTTTTCTAGAACTATTTTAATAAATTACGCATAAAATTACTTACAAATGAAATGTGATGCCATCCATAGCATCAGAACGTCTATCCGAGTAATTTTTACAAGACAAAACACAACACTTCATTCTTTTTTTCGTCTAGCGCGAACAATGCTGTGAAATGGGAACGTTCACAAAGTTGTGCATAGGACGAACGCCAACAATACACTGACTAAGGCCACGCCCACATGATGACGTCAGGACCTAGTTGAGAATCACAGTGCACAGTTGCTTAGGCCATCTCCTCTTTGTATTAACTCCGTGGTTGGCACCTAGGACAGTTCTACGCAAAGTCGGGTAAAGCGGAGTGATGGGGTTTCGAGGATAGCGGGTTGGGGCACGAAACTTGAGGAGACTCAGTAACTGAGGGCAGTATATCTGCTTTCTGAGGAGTTTGTATAAAAACAAGGCATCCATGACTTCTCTGCGTGTCGATAACGAAAGCATCTCAAAAGTTTGCAGTCGGGACACATAGGAGCTGCTTTCATTTCCCTCTGGAAAAAGCAAGGTGCCATAGGAAACGTTTTAGATCGTTTCTAAGAGAAGTTTATGAGTGGCATAGTGTGGCCTTCATACGACACTACAATACTCCAGTATGCTTTGGACAAGGCTTTTATAAAGCAATATTTTAGTGCTGACCTGTTTGAAACCCTTCGTATTGCGTAGTTCAAATCCCAACATTCTGGAAGCTTTTTTAATAGTAGTTTCAATGTGAGGGATGAAATTACCTTTTTTTCAAATTGCACTCTTAGGTCCCTAATAGTTTCAACTTCATGAATTTTCTGTTTGGCTATAGAGTAGTTCGAATTGATGGGGTGTACTCTCCTAGAAAATGACAGGTGAAAGCATTTGTTAAAGTTCAGTTCCATTTCGCTAATCTTACACCATTCTATAACTCTGTTCAGATCATTCTGCAAAAGCTCAACATCATTAGGTGATTCGATTTTTCTGGCAAACTTTAAGTCATCCCCGTACAAGAAACACTCTGAAAAGTGGAAGCAGTGGGGAAGCTCATTAATAAAAATTATAAATAATATGGGAGCCAAGTGGGAACCTTGCAAGGCACCAGAAGTGGTAATTGTTGATGGTGCGAAAACCGTTAACCACAACGTAAAATTCTCGGTTAGTGAGGTATGGCTCCAACCACTCCGGGCACGCGTTCCGTGATACCATTAGCTGCCAGTTTTTTTAATCAGTATGGAGTAAGAGATTTTATCACAGTCTTGCGTCACACGAGCTATCGATCGCACGCGCTGTGTGTTGCTCGTCTGCCCGCGGGTTTGAAAGTTGTTGTGTAAACAATGGCTACTAATATTGTAAAGTGTGCTAGCTGCAATGTTGTCATAAATGAGACATTAGCATTTGTCTGCAATAAACTGGATGTGATGGACGAGCAAAGTATTGCTCGCATTTGTGTGAGTGCATTTACGGATAGTGAAATTACGGATGCCAAAAACTTGTTGTTTGAGTCCATTCCGACAACAAAGCGTAAGAAAGTAAGAAAAAGACAAGGCAAAACACTACGCAACATTGATGATATTATCTGCGTATTGAAAGAAACAGATCCTGAAGAAATCCCTATTTTTGTCGCTAGGGATTTACAAAAACTACCTCCAGTTTTGTTTGACCATGTTGATGTGACAAGACTGCTCAAGGATCTGTTGCTGATGCGAGGCGAGATTGATCGTATTTCTGAGGAGTACGCTACTGTGAACCAAGTTAAGGAGCTAGCTGTGGAAGTACAAGCTCTTAAAAATGTGTCTATTGTAAACAATGTCTCTCGAAACATTAACATGAGACGAGGGGCACGTGCATTGTCGAGCTTCGAGCATGAAAGCGGGCCAATGGGCTTATCTCCCATATGTGGTGCGCATGACTCTGCAGAAAAACCGTCTACGACAACTCCCTTGAAAAAGCAGACTAACTTTCCGTTGTATGTGGGTACCGCGGTAACAACACCGCGCGTAATTGTTAACGGAACGGCGGCGCCTGCGAGTGACAAGTCATCAGCTGCTCGCGCTCCGCTTGAGGTGTTGAGTCACACAAAGTTATCGTCCTCCGCGGTTAACTGTGCACACAACTCTGACCGACCAACCAGTCAGCTGTTGTGTGTCGAAAATAAAAAGAGTTTCTCTGTTATTGTGCAAGATGGTATGTCTAAATCACAGTCCAAAGCAATACCCAATGAGGAATGGACCTTGGTACAGAAAAAGAAACACAGATTGAGAAACCGCTTTGTAGGAAATACAGGGAAAGCTATTGTTGACTCAGGAAATAATTTCAAGGCAGCGAGTACCCCAGTTCCGGTCTATGTTTACAATGTGTCTAAAGATACGTCTGTAAATGATATTCAATCTTATCTATGGAAGAAAACGAACATAGAAATAAAATTTGAAAAAGTTGTTATGAAAACAAGTAAGGATTATAATGGATATATTGTTTATGTGCCAAAACACAAGTTAAATGACTTTATGACGGATGACTTTTGGCCCGAAGGGGTAAAGTATCGCCGCTTTGTTGAGTTTAATCAAGAGGCTCTCGTTGTCCGTGCGAGCGAGCGAACGTGTCGCCTGCGCTGTGTAATTAGAATTACTTACCGATTTTATTAATAAATACGCAAAAAGTAGTGTGTGTGAACTTTGTGCTACAGTGATTGACCTGAGTATTAATTCGATTAAGGACTACTAATGTCAAAGGCACAGGGTACTCCCACTACGGTGGAAGTGGAGGAAGCCCAGTCCTCTGACAAGTCAGCTTCGGATACCAAGGGTAAACAAACACCTGCATCGAAATGGGTCGGAACACGACAGGACAAGAAGAAACGCAATGATTATTCAGATAGCGATTCTTCCATCACTCAAGAACCTAGACGGCACAAGGCATGCTGTTCTCCTGACAGTCTGCACGTTACACTGAGAGCTGTACAAAAGGAGATAAAAGCTATGAAGTCTCTTCTGAATTCGATAAAGGAAGAACAGGACTCACGCATGTCACTGCTCCAAAAGGATGTGTCAGTCATAAAGTCCGAAATAGGCGAGTTAAAAAAATCCAATATTGAATTTGAAAAAACACTGCAGTTTCTAAGCGCCAAGCATGATGAAATGGAGATATTTAAAAAAGAAACAATAGAAAATAATAAGGCAATGGAAAATAGATATAAGGATTTAATACAGAGAAACATCAATTTAGATAAATGCAACAAAGCGCTAGAAGAGCGAATTGGATATATAGAACAGAAAGAATTGAACAAAAACATTGAAATAATGAATTTAAAGAAGCAAGAAGGAGAGAAAACCGTTGATGTGGTAAAAAAATGTGCTGATATCTTGAATTTGGACAAAACAGAAATAGAAAGTGCATGGAGGGTAGGATCCGAAAAGAAAGATGTGCGACCCATTGTTGTGGCATTGCGTACAAAAGCTGCGAGAGTGGAATGGCTTAAAAGCCGAAAATCACAAATTACAAACCATATGATATTTAATAACAATGACTCATCGCGTATCTTCATAAATGAGCATATAACCCGGCAAAACAGGCAACTATTTTGGGCGACGAAGACAGCGCTTAAAGATACCTTCAAATATATATGGATCCAAGACGCCAAAATTTTAATTAAAAAAAGCGATACTGATAAAAAAATCTACCACATTCGGAATGAGGGTGACATAAAATCATATGAACAAAAAGACAGAATTTAATATAATATGAGTGTATACTGTTAAATAATAGTGTTATAAATTATAATTTTACATCATGGTTAACTTAGATATACAATCGCAACTACAGGATATTGAATATTTAAAATTCACAGATATAAAACAATGGTCTACCTACATAGCAACGAACGAAACTAAAATACAAATCATACACATAAACATTTGTTCCATAAGAAAACATTTTAATCAGTTGAAGGTACTTTTGCTAAATATCTTGAATCAGCTGGATGTAGTGTGTCTCACAGAAATTAATATTAAGAAGGATGAAGTCTCCATGTACGCGATAGATGGTTTCAATATGTTTTCACAAACCAGAGAAAAAAAACGAGGAGGAGGCATACTTGTTTATGTGAAAAATAATCTCCAATATAGTCCACTACCAAACTATAATGCATCGACGTTTGAGTTAATACACGGTCGTCTTGTTAAGAATGTTTATAACGCTTATCTATTTATAATATACAGGCCACCACACACAAATAAAAGTATGTTTACGAAGGAATTAGAATGCATTATTCGAACGCTACCTATAAACACTGACATTATATTAGTGGGGGACTGTAATATTAACTTGTTGGAGAGTACACTGGATTCCTCGGCGAACAAATATTTAAATACGTTGGCAGATTTAGGACTTCACTGTGGGATTCAAGATATAACGCGTGAGGCCGTTGTCGGACAGAAGCGAGTGGCGTCATGTATCGATCACGTCTTCATGCGAAATGTGAATGGCGGGGCGAGTGACGTTCACGCGTACACGCTCACTAGCCAGCTGGCCGATCACTATCTAACGGGAATCTCAGCTGTTATTCATAAAGAAACAGTCGCAACTTGTGTGAGTAAAACGAGGTACGACAACAAAGCTGTAAGTGACAAACTTAATAATGTAAATTGGTCAACTTTGTTACAAATACAAGATCCAAACGAATTGTACTCAAAAATGCTATTGATTTTTGGCGATATTTATAATGGCTCTAAAATAAATAACATTGTGTGCCCTAAACGCCAAACTCAGTCGTGGGTTACTGATAAGTTACGCATGCTTTTAGAGGACAAAGATATGCTATTTAGGCAGTGGAAAAGTGATCCTAAAAATAATTTTAAACGTTTACAGTACACTAGGTGTAGAAATAAAACACATAAGCTTATAAATATGGCCAAAAATAAAAGTAGGCATGAAGCCGTTATTAGTTGTAAAGGAGACATGAGAAAGATATGGAGTTACTTAAATAGCTGGCTGGGTCGGTCAAAAATAGGAGTAGACTCTGTAATAGAGAAACATTTACTTAAAAATGAAACATTGCAAAATATATGTAACAATTTCTGTGAAACATTCACAAAAGAAGTCGATATAATTAAACATAAATGTCAACAAAAATTTTTGGATAGAATGAGCTATGTAAATGATTGTCATGTAAGTTTTAGGTTTAAAAAAGTGCTGCCAAAAGATGTCAAATTTGTCATAGAAAAATTAGACTGCAACAAGTCGCCGGGGTCAGATGGTATTAGGATTAAAGATTTGAAACTTATTAAAGAACAAATTAGTCCAGTAATTGCTTATTTTATCAATAACAGTATTAGAAAATCTCAATATCCAGAGGAACTTAAAAAGTCTATTGTGAGGCCTATATATAAACAGGGATCACACCAGGATTATAGCAATTATAGACCTATAGCGATACTTAATACTTTAAATAAAATAGTCGAAAAAATTATAGTTAAACAACTTACCAACTTTTTAGAAAACAACAATATTTTAAACGATGTCCAACACGGTTTTAGAATCAATAGAAGCACTGCTACTGCACTAACGAAATTCACAGATGAAGTTAATAATTGTCTCAACGAAAAAAAAATAGTTATGGTTATATTTATAGACTTCAAAAAAGCATTTGATACACTGGACCACGGCGGCTTGCTGCAGGCTATGAATGAATGCGGTATTAGGGGCCCTATGAATGCATGGTTTAGCAACTATCTAAAACAAAGATCACTTAAGGTATGTGTCAGTGGAACTGAAAGTGTACGGGGCGACATTAAATACGGAGTTCCGACCGGCTCAGTGTTTGGACCATTAGGATATATTATGCATGTTAACAGCATGTCCAACGTTTTAAAAAAATGTAAGGCATTTATGTATGCTGATGATACTTGCCTGGTGTATAGCCATAACAATATTAATATTATACAGCAAGATATGCAAAGCGATTTTGACAGTCTGGTTCAGTGGGCACATGACAATGGCATTATTATAAACATAAGTAAAACTAAGTGCATGCTTATTCACTCGCCATATCATAAAAATAAAAATAAATTGTTGACAGTGGGAGTGAAAGGCCACTCGTACGAATGCCTACATAACAACAAATTGAATTGTCAATGCTCATATTTAGATATAGTCACATCTTATAAGTACCTAGGATTAGTTATAGATAACACATTCACTTGGAATCTGCATGTCAACAACGTTTGCAATAAGCTACGATCCATTCTGGGTAAATTAAGGACACTTAAATATGCTGTCAACAGAAAAGTATTGTTTGCCTTATACTATGCACTGGCCGACTCGGTTATCGAATATGGGTTGGGTGGATATGGTCTTACGTTCCCTACACATTTAAATAAAATTAAAATCTTACAGGTAAGATTACTTAAACTACTAGTCGATAAAAACACTAAAAAGAGATTAAATAAAAACTATGAAAAACTGTTCAAACTTTGTAAAGTACTCCCAGTCCATAACAAAACTAAACTTTATATTATGACTGAGCAATTTAATAATGAAGATTACAAGGTGGAACGTAAACATATGTACCCAACTCGTTCATCGAAAAAGAAGACACTTGCTGTCCCCAAAGTAACAAACTACTTTGGCAAGCGCACAAGAAAGTATTTAGTGCCTACATTAGTGAATGAGCTACCCCCACATTTGATAAAACATATCAAGTCGAAAATTCAATTGAAAAACATCCTAAAAAAACACTATCTGTCATTGTGTCCCTAGTTAATTTTAAAGTAAGTTTAGTTTTTAATTTTTCTTAATTTTTCATATTATAATATTATCAAAATCGAAATTTGTAATTAATTGTGAAACGAGAACGACTGCCGACAAACTGTTTTGCAGTTTGGCAGACTTTTTATACTGTATTTACTGTTGTACAGATTTGGAATAAATAAATAAAAAAAAAAAAAATCGCAACGCGGACAGACCTACCTACCGAGAGATAAATGGAGTATTGTAGACAGGTAATGGATACTACAATTAAACTTGTTACTTTCAACTGCAAGAGTGTCACCAGGTCGGTGAATTGTGTTAAGCGTCTCTGTCAGACGGCGGACATAGTGGCACTACAGGAGACTTGGCTTTTGCCTCACGACGTACAGTTCCTTGGCGGTATTGATGACGCATTTTCGTTTACTGGAAAGTCTGCTGTCAATACATCCGCTGGAGTGCTTAGAGGAAGGCCGTATGGTGGAGTCGCTTTGCTGTGGAGGAAGACGATGTTTCCAACGGTGTCTGTGGTCGCGTGTGCTAGTGTGCGTCTCGCTGCAATAAAGGTAGTGCTTCAAGACCGGTCTATGCTAGTGATATCAGTGTACATGCCTACTGACTCGATTGATAATCTGACCGAGTTTACAGAGTGCCTTAGTGAGTTGAATGCGATTATTGAGAGCTGCGATGTGGAGTCTGTTTTTATTCTTGGAGACTTTAACGCGCACCCAGGTGAGCTGTTCTCTAATGAATTACTGACTTTTTGCACGGAACAATCGTGGTCGTGTCTTGACTTTGAATGGTTGCCTCGCGACACATATACATTTGTCAGTGATGCGCACGGTTGTCAGCGATGGCTCGATCACTGCGTGGTGACAAGTGCGGCGCGCCGCGCAGTCGTGGATGTGTGCGTACTATATGACACATACTGGTCTGACCACTATCCGTTACTGATTCAATGTAATGTAAATATTATCAAACCTAAAGTTACAACCAGCTCAAATACTTTTAATTATGTCAAATGGGGACTTAGGGACAATAATCAGATTCATAACTATACGAGGTACTGTAATTTAAATCTTAAGCAGATTGACTTCCCATCGGAGTTTAGTAATTGTGCTGATGGAATGTGTGGTGATCAGAACCATAAAATGCTAATTAATGGGATGTATAATGATATTGTAAATATTTTGACTGAGGCCGCTAAGAGAAGCTGCATTGTACCTAAGGGTGGTTTTAAATCTGTTACGGGGTGGAATAGGCATGTTAGTGACGCTCACAGGAGGGCCAGGCTTTGTTTTCAGATGTGGGTATCGTGTGGACGTCCTAGATCTGGTTATGAATTTAATAATATGCGTGAATCTAGGAAATCATTTAAAGAGAAATTGAAATATTGCCAAAATAATGAATGTCAGATTAAGATGGACATTATTGCGGAACATCATTCTAATAAGAGCTTTAGTGATTTTTGGAAGAATACACACAAACTTAATCCAAGGTCGGGCTCTCCGGCGAGTGTTGGGGGTGCGCATGAGCCAAGGGATATAGCCTGTGCCTTTCAGAGGCATTTTAGTGTGGTGTCACCGCTCGGGGCCGCGTCGCAGGTGCTCGCTGCTGAGGATCGCCCTGGGGATGTTAATGTCAGATTTTCCGCCAATGATGTGGCCCAAATTATAAGGAAGATGGTGAGAGGAAAGTCTCCAGGTCACGATAGCCTTAGCATCGAGCATTTGAAGCACGCGGGCGTTCATCTGTCAAGAGTCCTTGCACTACTATTCAACTTGTGTATTAGTCATAGTTATTTACCCGAAGACTTAATGCACACAGTCGTAGTGCCTATTGTCAAAGATAAGACGGGTGACTCATCGGATCTGTCTAATTACAGACCTATCTCGCTTGCGACTGTCATAGCTAAGGTGCTGGACAGTTTGCTTGACCAACAGTTGGATAAGCACCTCCATTTGCATGACGCTCAGTTTGGGTTCAGACCCGGGTTGTCAACTGAGAGTGCTATCTTCTGTCTCAAGCAAACTGTTCAGTACTATACTGATAGAAGCACGCCTGTATATGCGTGCTTCTTAGATCTTTCAAAAGCATTCGATTTAGTCTGTTATGACAAGCTGTGGCAGAAGCTACAATGTGAAACAGATGTGCCGGATGAGGTTGTATCTTTGCTCCGGTACTGGTACAGTAACCAGCAAAATACTGTTAGATGGAGGGGTTCCCAGTCGGACGTATACAGGTTGGAATGCGGAGTGAGACAAGGTGGCTTATCCTCTCCTCGTCTTTTTAACCTGTACATGAACCGGCTGATCGGTGAGCTCAGCAGCACTAATATTGGATGTTCCATAGACGGTGTGTGTATGAACAACATAAGTTACGCGGATGATATGGTGTTGCTGAGCCCTTCGGTCAGTGGTTTACGTAAACTTTTGCGCATTTGTGAGTCGTATGCGGAGGCCCACGGGCTCAATTACAATGCTAAAAAGAGTGAATTCATGATCTTCAAAGCCGGTACCAAATGTTACTCATCTGTACCACCTATCACTCTTTGCGGCATCGCTTTAAAACGGGTGCAGCACTTCATGTACCTGGGCCACTGGGTCTCTGATGACATGTGTGACAATCTGGACATTGAGAGGGAGCGCAGGGCGCTGTCTGTCCGGTGTAATATGTTGGCTCGCAGGTTTGCGCGATGTACTAGGCCTGTAAAGGTGACATTATTTAAGGCATATTGTCAGTCGTTTTACACGTGCAGCCTGTGGGCCAACTTTACGCAGCGGTCATACAGCGCCCTGCGTGTCCAGTATAACAATGCTTTGAGGATACTGTTGGGGCTTCCGAGGTTTTGTAGTGCTTCGACTATGTTTGCTGAGGCGCGTACGGACGACTTTTTTGCGATTATAAGGAAGCGGAGTGCTTCATTATTAAGTCGCGTACGTAGCAGCCCGAACAGTCTCCTAAGGGTGTTGTCCGAGCGGTGGGACTTGTCCCTGATACAGAGGTGGATGCAGCTTCATGTTAGCGCCTCTCCCCGTATTTTTTGACATTATTGTAAATTATTTAATATTGTATCATTATTTTCATTATTGTACTATGGGAATTTGTATTATTTTAATTTAATTGCTGTTTTTAAAATTGTATGTGTTTTTGATTATTTTACTTCTTTTTGATTTATTTTAACGTGTAATTTGTTGTTTTGTTGTCATTATGGACTGTATGTCTGAAATAAATAATAATATCTTGGGACAACTGATGATTACAAATGATTTATTATTATTATTATTTATCAAACGCTTTACTGAAATCGTTGTATATCACGTCCAACTGCTTATTGGAGTCAATAGTTTCTATTAGGGATTTAGTGAAACTCATTAAGTTTGTGGCAGTAGACCTTGATGTCCAGTCTCACTGCTCCACCTGCGGCCTGTTCGCCAACCTAATGATGAACTAAACGAATACTTACTGTGAGTCTTCTCAACTTTTCGTTTTACTTCTAATACTTCTGTCTCTTCTTCCTGTCTTCTTCTTCTCCTCTCCTTCCTTTTAAGCTCCAATAAAGGCAACTCATATTCTGAATCGGATTCCGAATGATGTAGTTTTATATCTTCTATATCCATATAGTTGTCGTATAGATTTACTGCTTCTAGATCTGTAAGTAAACAAAAACAGTAACAGTGACAAATGGTGACGTTGCATTTCAAGAATATCGCTAGGCTTTATTATTTTTTGTACATAGGTAATCACCAAATAACTTCCCCCACTCCGGACGGAGCGGGGAGGAGTGTCGGACTTGTACTGACTAAAACCCAACCATGTTCCTTCTTTTGCTCTTTATGTTCCGGGGCCGCGGTATCTCTTTCGAACAACGCTAAACCCGGCAGGCGGTGGCACTGGCAGGCCCTTCTGCTTTGCTGACATCTCTTTGAGGCGCGTGGAACGCTAACACGCCGTCGACACAGCCTGTCCTCACCGGACCGACGGACGGTGAGCAACCCATTGCTCCGAAACTTCCATGTCCATGAGGACCTGCGTCAGGCGGTAGGTGAGGACACCATGGCGCCTCTCCAGCCACTCCTCAAAGAGGGGACTTACCGCCACTATTATGGCGTGCCCTGCACGGGGTTGCGACAGTCGCTCTCTCCATGCCACCATGAGATAGCACCGGAGGTCTGTCCGCTGAGATTCCCGATGACTATCGCCTTCACATCCCAATCATCAATCCCAAAAATGGCAATGCGGTAAGAAGGATCGCCGCCTTACCGGAGATCGTGCGGTAGCCCCGGATCAGCCTAGTGGCTACCACCGCGTTGGGGCGCGCTCAGGTAGTGGGCGGCGCTTCGCCCTAAAGAACGCGCCCATACCGGGGCCCCGTAAAGGGCCATGGACCGCACGACTCCGGCATAGAGCAGGAGGCAGGAGGCGTTTAGCCCGCTCAGATTGGGCAGGAGCCGCTTGAAAGCAGCCCCGGCCGGCACGAGATTGGCCAATCGTCGGAAATGCTCCACAAAATTCCATCCTATTCCTATGTATGATTCCTATATAGGTACTTCATTGTCGACTCGACAACGATGTGAAACCCTCCTACCGTCAGTTGGATCCCGATGGTGGCGCATTAAAAATACAGACGAATTGAGAACCTCCTCCATTTTTGACGGTTAAAGCTAATAGATATTTTATTAATGCATTGCAATTTATAATGTTTTGTTTTAAAAACATACCATCGTCACTTTGCTGTTCCTCTTTTGGCTCAATAATATCATCTTGTTGTTCACAAATAGCTGGTAATTCTTCTTTCACATCAATGCTTTCTATTTGACCAACTTCAACTATATTTATGGTCTGTATTGGAGAGTTTATAAAACCATGAAAAGTCTCGAAGTGGTCTTGTTTTATTAAAGGTCTTCGCTGTAAAAGGATAACTACAGTATTAAATAAATAACAATGTTTATGATCACAAGGGTATCACTTTCACATAAGGAAATAACTCTCTGAACAATATCTCACCTTATAGCCCCCATTTAATATCTGAGCGAACAGGTCTTCAGCTTCCAGACATTTTCTCTTTAATCTGTAGCATTTCTTCAGTTGAGCACAGCAGACGAAACAAGCAAACATTGGTCTACTATCTTCAGTCACAAACTGCAAAAAAATCATTCGATGGACGGTGTGAGGAATGATAATAGAAAACCGGTCAAGTGCGAGTCGGACTCGCGCACCGAGAGTTCCGTACAAACTTGTGGGTAACTAATAAAACTAACGAACGTAGCTCGAACGAAAGATAAACTGTATTGAAGGACAAACTTGACTTTGCCGATGGAAAACTGTTGTCCCCGTATATCGATATAATCGCGGTTACTTTACCAACTGCAAGTAAGTTTGTAATCACATTTTTTTTGTATGTTGCATCTAAAGTACCCGTCACGAGAAGCTATAAATTTTGTAAACAAGTGTTCAGGAGTTCACAACATTTGGACCAACAAAAAAATTAATTTGTTTAAGATTTAATAAATTATTAAGTAACAAATATTAATTAATATACATTATTTAAGAATAATTATTCGTCAGATTCAGATGTTTCCATTTCTGTGTCAGAATCAGTGACATGTATCAAGAAGCTGTCTACAGTTTTATCAATCATCTCATCGATTTTGGAATAAAAATTATCTTCTTCCTTGATAACATGCTCCACACATCGCTTCCAAATTTCCGAAGTAATGTGCTGCAGTCCCTCTTGTAATAATTGTTTTACCTCGTCAAATTTAAAATTTGTATTTTTGCGAGCAACATTTATCCTTTTACGTTGGCCCAAATTAGCTCAATTGGATTAAGCTCACAATGATATGGCGGGAGTCTCAATACTTCCAATATTTTTTGCGAGCTCGTCCACTACATAAGTTTTAAAATTGTCTTTAACATTTTTTACTAGATAAATTGTATTACGCACCTTTTGACGTTTTTATCGTGGCGAATTTATTTCCTTAGATGTACTGGCTACTGGCTCCATTATACGTAATAACAAATAAAATTAACGCAACAATTAAAGTAACAACAATAAAAAAGTGATAACGAAACAATAACAAAATTAACAATAACAACCAGATCCGCGATATATGCAAAGCAATGAAACAAACTCGTACGCATTCGAAACTCGAATGACGCGTTTATTTCAAAATAGCGTCCCGATAGTTTACAATCCCTGCGACCGGTACCAAGAAACACAAAAGATAGCGCTTTGCGTCGTTAAAATATGATTCGACTAATTAACTAGGTCGTTACTTTCATATAACCCGTCTATATTTCATGTCGATTGAATATGGTCAATTTAGAGTATAAAATGTTTACTTAGTAAAAGGTGTTTGTTTACATAATTTATAGCTTCTCGTGACGGGTACTTTACAAAGGTCATTGGCGACCATAGTGTGAAAAGCATACCCACGAAGAACAGGAATAAAATAGTCGAAATCGAATAAAGGGTCTTGACAGACAGATAATAAAGTGATCCTAGAAGCTGCGCAAACATAGACACTTCTTGTCATCAACACGGTACAACATCGCAGGAACCGTCGTTTTTGATCAAATATTCATTGGCAGCTTGTATCCGACACAAGACACAAACAGTATTTTTTATTTTGAGGTACAAATCCCTAACTAAAAAAGAATTAAATGGCCCAACCTTGCAGTTTACTTCACAATTTCCAGCATCACTCTTTAGTTTCCAAGTTAAAGAGAAACATATGATATTGGCCTGGTTTCAAAACTGGATATCACATTTAACAGCTATTATACCTTAGTAAAATATTATATCTACAACTTACTGGAATATCAGTTAGTTTCTCATACAGCTCATGTAAGCTTTTGCTGATCACTACATACATGCGAACATTGTCCACTGTACATATTCTACACATTCTTAGTTTCGATGTTCTGTATGTATTTAATGTTTCTAGATCTGTAAGTAAACAAAAACAGTGAAGAGCATTCTTCAATCAATTCAAGTATTCTAGTTTTGTTGAATTAGACTAAATGAAACGATGAATGAACTGCGTGAAGAATGTGTTTTATTGGTTTCCGTACCTCAAAAGAAAAAAAACAACGACATCTAAGGGCATAGAATTTAGAAACAAATCTCACTCGTGGTCTTGACAAAAACTCGGTCTCAATGTAACCATGCTCTTGAGATGTTTCTTAATTAATAAATACAGTATCAAGATCATCTCAGCTCTATACCCAGTAACACTACATTTGCTATGAATTAATAGACAAATTGAAATGTGATCTCTTTTTACAATGATAACATAGAATTTGTCTTATTGATGCTCAAAAGGCCGAAGTAAGAATAGTCTCAAGTCATGTCACCTTATCTTAAGACCATTCTTAAAATAAGGTCTACCCTGACTTGAGACCATCTCAGCCGATATATTAATCTGTATTGATCTCACAATCAAGTCGCAAAACGGGTTTTAATATTTGTTTATTAATTACATCAATATCTCAAATGCGGTCTCACAACCGGGTTCCAGAAGTGAGATTTGTTTCTAAATACTGCTCTAAGGGAGCATGACGAACATGCCACCGGTTGCCCAGTTAGAAATAACATTATGATCAATTGCTGAGGTCACTAGTTAATCACATTTCAATACAACTCAATAAAAAAATGCCAGACCAATGGCTTAATCTGTGTATTCTTCTGTTGACAAAACCCCCTTTAATGGTGGTCTTGCTAGGCATGCTATGAGTATGATCTATGAGTATGTCACATTGGAATACATTCACTTAAAGTGCAATGGTGTGAGAAACCAACTAACTCACTTTCACATTTGCAGTATTATAAGCAGTCCGTTGGTATTTATAACATTTTGCTTTTAAAACATACCTTTTTCACTGTGCTGTTCCTGTTTTGGCGCAATAATATCGTCTTGTTGTTCACAAATAACTGGTAATTCTTCTTTCACATCAATGCTTTCTGTTTGACCAACTTCAACTATATTTATGGTCTGTATTGGAGACTTAATATAACCATGGAAAATCTCTAAGTGGTCTTGGTTTATTAAAGGTTTTCGCTGTAAAAAGATGATTACATTATTAGATAAATAACTATGTTTATGATCACAAGGTAGTTTATGTTGTAGAATATCTCACTTCATAGTCTCCTTTGATAATCTGAGCGAACAGGTCTTCAGCTTCCAGACATCTTTTGTTTAATCGGAAGCATTTCTTCAGTTGAGCGCAGCAGACGAAACAAACAAGCATTGGTCTTCTGTCTTTAGTTCTAAGCTGCAACAAAATTATTTTTAGTAAATATTTGAAAGTAAAATAAATTGTCATACTGATGCTTGTGCCAACTTTAAATCACAAGCTGACCAGGTGCCTTCTGCAGCTGCACAGGAAATGCCATGCCTGGTTATGGAGACCATGACAGGACATTTTTTTATTTTTAAATTTGCCCCACAATAGGAATTTCTCCTGTCTCCTGGGTGTGTTTACAAATATTTGAACGCGTATTTCCAATATGTACATGGCTAGAACGCAAGGGTGTGAAACTAGTCGCGTATAGATTGGAAATCACTTTTTAATCAAAGTCTTCCAAAGTATACAACAGCAGTACGCAAATACTCGCGTATACTTTGTAGTGGCCAAAGTAAGCTTTGCTCCAAAATATACAGTGCTAGTCCGCATGCAACTAATCATGTATAGATCGGAATAGGCGCGAAAAACTTAACGATTCCAATCTATACGCGAGCAGTTGCATGCTCGCCACTTTTATTTGTTGACCTCTCTTTCTACATATTATACGGATTGTCGCATCTGCGTATCTATTCTAAATATTGCATCGTCTTTCGGCACGTGCTGTTAAGATAAGATTGCAAAAATAAGTTTTTATTGGAATTATATTAAAAAAAAATATTGTTTTTAGTAGGTTACCCGAAATTCAACTATTTAGATTAGGTTAAATTCTTAAAAAAATGGGTAGGTTAGGTTAGGTTAAAATCGTGACCTCCTACGCACGAGCCGAGCGAGCGGAGCGACCGCTGCCGCGGCAGCGGCCGGCGAGTGCTAGAAACGAAGATTTTGTTTTTAGTAGGTTACCCGGAACTGAACTATTTCAATTAGGATAATTATTTATTGAATTCAGTTCGGTTTCCGACCCAAATCAAACACCTTGTGCGCCACTATCGATTTAGTAACCACAATTAAAACAAATATCGACAAAAAAAACATTGCACTTGGGATTTTTATTGACCTAAAAAAAGCGTTTGACACCGTATCCCATAAAATCCTATTATTAAAGCTAAAAAGCATCGGCATCACCGGCGAAATGTACAATATTCTCTCCTCATACCTCACTGATAGGAAACAAATAGTCAAAATAGGAAACGCGATGAGTGGAGCATCCCCAATAGATTTCGGTGTTCCCCAAGGATCCCTGCTTTCCCCCCTCTTATTCGCTATCTACATTAACAATATCAAAGACCTGGGCTTAACTGGGCAAATAACCTTATACGCCGACGACACTTGCCTCTTCTGCTTCGGCAACGACATAAATACGATTGCAGCTGACGCTCAAAAAGATTTAGATATGTTATATAACTGGTCTAGCTCTAATTTACTCACTATAAACGCATCAAAAACATCGTATATGATATTCTCAAATAAAAACAAAAAAATTCCGAACCACCCAGCCTTGCACATAAACAACACATATATCAACAAAAGTAACTGTGAAAAGTACCTTGGACTTAGATTAGACAACAAACTAACTTGGCAAGCGCATATTGACTACATAAAAACAAAATTAACATCACTAATGGGTTCAATGCGTGTTTACATAAATACCATTCCAAAAAAAAATCCGCTACAACATTTATAACTCATTAGTACGCTCACACATAAATTACCTAATCGAAATCTGGGGATGCGCTACTAAATCTACTATAAATGATCTACAAAGAGCACAAAATAAAATAATCAAACTATTACTCAACTACGACCATCACACACCTACTTCCGAACTATATAAAAACACTAAACTAATGAGCATTCATCAACTTTACACTTTCAACACCTGCATTCTCATTAAAAAAATCCTTAACAAAACTATACACACACAATTATCCTTCAACATAAAAACATCAAAATACAGCCAAAGAAACCCCAACCAAATACAGACACACCCCCCACGGACGCAATATGGCAGGAAAAATATAAAATACTAAGGCGTTAAACTATACAACAAACTACCGGCAGATATCAGGAACACATCTTCTTTTAACATATTTAAAGGTAAACTCAAAGAACACGTAATCAACAATACAAATTATTTGAGCTAACAACATGCAACTTAAATGTATAATAACATTCACAAAAAAAGTACTAGCTACTGGACCACACTCTTTATAAATTTTATGTATTTATTCAATAAGTGAACAATGTATGTTCTTTTGAATAAATAAAGAATCTTTAAACCCAATTAAATGATATTACTTCAAATTCCATTAAATAATAATTAAAATAAATGACATTATTTTAATGAAATAAATAATTAAAAGAAATGACACCAAATAATGACAAAGTTTACCAAAACCTTAATAAATTCCTATGGTGGCGTTTTGGCCGTGTATAAATTGAAAAGAGGTACGTGCACGTCTGAGTTACAAACTATACACGAGTAGTACGCAAAATTCGTGTATACTTTGGAATCACAAATTTAAAAAGTGCACTACAAAGTATACGGGAGCAGTTTCCTATGGCTGCGTTCTGGCCATGTATACAAAATAAATACGCCATTTGAACTCACATACACAAACAGTCAGATCAGGAGCAACACACATAGGCCATACAAATATTTGATCTGTGCGGGGATCGAACCTGAGACCGTTACTCTCTCAGCCACTGCACCAACCATGTCATCACATTGCTCATTAAACAACACTTCCACACTACAGGCATCACTGATAACCCTGGTGCAGAGCTTACATGGAGGCTGAAGATACAGACACACATATGCTGTTAAGAAATACAGGCATCACATCAAATCTGGAAAATACCACTGGCTCGACCATACATCTGACACAAGACACAAAAGTGTCCACATTTGCACAGCACCCTAGGTGTTCTGTTTGTTTCCTTTTCAGGTACTGAACCCAAACTAAAAAGGAACTAAATGGTGCAACCTTGCAGGTTCATCACAAGAATTTCCAGCATCACTCTTTGGATTCCAAGATAAACAGAATCACATGATATTGACCTGGTTTCAAAGCTGGATATTACATTTAACAGCTATTATACCTTAGTAATATATTATATCTACAACTTACTGGAATATCCGTCAGCTTCTCGTACAGCTCATGTAAGTTTTTGTTGACCACTACATACATGCGCACATTGTCCACTAAACATATTCTACACATTGGTAGTTTATCCATTTTGGATACCTAAAAAAGATAACTTAATTCATATTTTAATCCACAAAACACAGTTGAGGACCTGCGTGGCTTGTTTATTATAATGATTTCTTCTTCTGTGTTATTAACAAACACTTAACTACTGAAACACTACATTAATATTTAATGCACTTCTTTGTTGGACCTATTAGACAGGACAGCTATATAGTATAGTCTAGACAGTCGTTTATAGTCCGTTCAGTCCTGGTAATCCTTAGGAACAATCACAAATATACAATCTTGCCAATGACATGTAGGGGTGCCGGTAGCGGTACAGCTATTTGAAATTCTATTCTTTTCACTTTCGATACGTCTCCAATCTTTCATTATTTACAGAGCATCTAAATAAACACCATGTTCATGAAATCACAAAACATATTAAACACTTCACTTCACAATTATATAATGGAGTTTCTGGAAAAAGACTCCACAATTTTGCCAACATCAAGTAGATACTATGGTAGACCATCAAACGCTGGAGATTATATCAGTTATTATCATTGTTGTATAGAACACAGCAAAACGATTAAATAATTTAAAACACAGACAAGACAGATATTAATAGATCAGACAATATTATTATACTCTTTGGACAAATCAAAACAAACCCATGACATGACGGAGGCGAAATAATGAATGACAGCACCACCAGTGACCACCACAGAAAACTATAATATCGCCGCGGCGGTGAAGTGAAAAAGGCTGGTAACATAAATAAGAAGGTATTCTCGAAATTTTAGGGAGTGTTTCTTCACCTCATTGTAGTACGAGAGCCCACGACCAAAACCATGTCTCATAGCAATACGGCAAAAACCCTATAAAATCGTTAGATTGTATGATTCTGAACCCGACTAGGTGTGTAGTAACGGTCGAAAGTGTAGCAACTGCGTGGGAGGCCATTTCTGCTGTGTCAAAAAAAAAAGACAAGTCGGTATTATAGCAATATACGTCTGATAGTGAAAATGTACATAGATTTTATAATTGTATTAGGTACGAAAAAGTTTGTTTTCAGACATTTTGCGCGTAGCATATAGCCTGAGCGCATTTTTGAAAATGTCAACTTTAGCCGACCTGTATCATAGCAATACGGATAATTTTTTTTTCAACTTTTCGTATTGCTGCCATGATTACCAAAAACCTGTTTTCAGACACTTTAAGTGTAGCATATACTCCCAAAAACGAAAATAACGTTTCGGAGTCGCCTGGCCGACGCCTCTGTTAAATGTTTTTTAAAATTTACAGCCTTCATAGATATTCAACAGCCTCAGCGCTTGTTACGCTCCTGCCCCTTTCTTACTATTATATATTATTATTAAATTCAAGATGCCTCAATACGATTTTTAAATGATATCTGAGTATAGAAAAGTTGTCTGATAGAGAAGGTGCTACACTTAATTTGTCTGATATAAATTTTTTGCACATGTGGACAACTTATTTTATCATGTCCAACAATTTTCAGACATATTGCTATGATACCGATCGGTAGAATTTATTAACATTTTCAAAACGGTCTCAAAATTTAATGCGTTCACATTTCCGTCTGAAAATTGTTTTGTTCGCATCAAATAACCAAAATTTACTAATAAAAAAGATTTTCAGACGTATTGCTATGAGAATTTTTTTTTGTCTCATTTTTAATTTTCTTAAGTGATTTTACGGGTTTGCGCTACACCACTAACGTCTGAAAAATATGTTTCCGGTATCTCAGAACTATCATTCAACTACAGTCTGCAAATCAGACATATTGCTATGATGCAGTTCGGTAAAATTCTTTGACAATTTTGAAAATTCGGTCAGATCAAACGCTACGCGGAAAATGTCTGATATTGGTATTTTCGAGTTCAGGATAATCGTATCTATCGATTTGATGCGGTTTTGGCCGTATTGCTATGAGACAAAAATTTTGGTCGTGGGCTCTCGTACTATTGCGGCTGCTGTGTTTCTGAATCTGAATGCATAATAGTACTGACTGAGTGTTTTTGCCTTATGGGAAAGTAATATATCGGGTATAGAGAGCCACCTTGCAGAACTTTTTGTGAACCGCTAATGTCAATTGATCGGGTAAATAGCGCCATCTATGATTTGTTAACAGAAGCGTAAGAATAAGATTCAGTAAAACTAGTCAAATTAAAAACAAGCAAATTAATAAAAAAGCACCAATTTCATTTGAATGGGTACAAAAAATAACGACTTTTCTTTAATATACTTTATTGTACACCTTATATAAACAGAACAAACATAGATCTATAAATTTAAAATAAGCGGTATTATCATACATAAGTGTTTAGACATAGACTAAAGGTTTAGATCACGAAGGAAGCACAAAAGTAGCGGGTCGCAAAAGAACGATTGCACTAGAATGGCGGAATAACTCAAAGCGCGAAACGAGCTTTGAGTTATTCCGCCAATATTTTATTAATTAGTTATAACAATAACTTCGGATAATTCGTACACTTCACTACGGAGGAGAGGTCTAAACTCAACGTGGATCAGCGGATAACACGAAGAAAAGCACATACATGGAACGAAAACTACCAACAAGCGCATACGCAAGGAGCAGTCGCCATATTCGTGAGCTGTTAATTTGACAATCGAAATCAACAAGAAATCAATGATTCACTGTTGCTATCGTAATTATTATGGAGCGTGTAAATTACACAAATATTTACGAATAGTTACAAAACGTGTTAAATAAAATGATTAAGTAATGAAATTCATTTTAGATTAATTTATTTTGACGTGACAACGTCTTATAAATTGGTTTGCCGGGTGACACTTCAAGAAACTGCGTTACGCTCCGCTCACGTTATGCGCTCACAATGAGAGCGAGTGAGAGGCACGCGTCCCCGCCCAAGAGCGAGAGAGACAGACATAAACCACTCAAAGTCGTTGTCACGTAAAACTTTCGCCCGTATACCGACTTTACAGGCAACCAATTTTTTTAGTAACAAATTGCATTTGTATACTCTCAAATTGAATTTGTCGCCATCTGTGGTGATATAAAGTAAGTAATTGTTTCGGATGGCGATTACGTAAGCCACTTTTTGACAAAAAATACCCTAAATCTGTCAATGTATGGAACTGTCCTATACCCCTGGTTTTTGCGTTAGCATCCTGCAAGTGACACTTCATGACATTAGATGACAAGGCATTATTAGTGATGTAAATGTTATAAAATCGATTTTTTTTAGAAAATAATACCTTATGCAAAAAAATATTATTTTATTTGTTTCTCACGTTTTTATAATTTAATATTTCTACTAAAATATATTAAAGAAAAACATTTATAAATATAAAAATAGGCAGTATCGGGAGCAGAGTCCAAATTATCAGAGGCTATGGCTCTAAGGACAGTAGGGTCACACAATGCGGGCCGTGTCAAGGAGTACTGCTTTCTGAATTGGGTCCTTAATCCAACCGCCTAAGACACCGAGAGGTTACTTAAAATATCACTGTGAGAATCGCCTGGAGGACACGGTGGAGTACACTATGGCCGTCTGCGTCGCGTCGGAGGAGCATCGCTTTGTCTTCGTAGAGGATTAGAGGCCATCGGCGTCGGCAATCACTCGCGTCCGGCCCTGGTTCAGTCCATGGTCCGGGGCAAGAGGAAACGTCTAGCGGTCACTTCCATCTATCTATGGAGCGATGCTAGCTATCTATGCTAGCGAAGGAGGCGGGGTAACTTTTAGAGGAGATAACCTCAAACTAACCCAGCAGCCGCGGAAGACGCTCCGAGTGTCGGGCGTTGGGAAACGCCTCAGGGGTTGACGTTACTAAATCAATTACCAACATTGTTTTTAATTTTATAACTTCACAAAAGGGGTTGAAATATTTTTGTATAAAGCGTGGCCAACTTAATAAATTGTATAATATTTTCAAAATAGCGGCCGCATTTAACGACCCGGTTAGCGCAGAGGCTGAGCGATCGACTGCTGCTTGTCTCTTGGCTCGGCTGCGCTGCGTGTCGCGGGTTCGATCCCCACAAGGAACAAATATTTGTATGGCCTACAGATAGTTGTTTCGGGCCTGGCTGGTTGTGTATGTGCGTTTAAATGTATATAAAGGAAAAATACCTAGTGCGGGACAAAGATAAAAAAAGGGATGTGTGTACTTATGTACACGCGTTAGAAGTTATACTTCTTTGGCGTATACAAAAAAAAAATAACTAAAGTGCTGAAGTGATTAACGATAAATATAAAAATTAATCAAAAAAATGTGAGCCAACACGGGACGCCTGGCAAATGTGAAACATCGACATTATTTTGTAAAAGTAATATGCAGAAAAGAACAGATTGTGATAGGAACTAAATATGTCATTGAAAACATCATTATTCTGTTTCATTGTGGACTTTCCAAAAGGACATCGTTTTCGTGTTCATCATCGTTTAAGAATTCGAGGATCGAAGGCACTTTGAATAAAACTCTATTACTGGCCCCATGTGGTAACCCATCCATTCCCAAACCTTGGCAAGGGTTGCTTAACCTGGCCCTCTGTGGTAACCCATCCATTTCCAAACCTTGGCGAGGGTTGCTTAACCTGGCTCCGTGTGGTAACCCATCCATTTCCAAACCTTAGCAAAGGTTACTAAACCTGGCCCCCTGTGGTAACCCATCCATTTCCAAACCTTGCCAAAGGTTGCTTAAGCTGGCCCCCCTGTGGTAACCCATCCATTTTCAAACCTTGGCAAAGGTTGCTTAACCTGGCCCCCTGTGGTTACCCATCCATTTCCAAACCTCGGCAAGGGTTGCTTAACCTGGCCCCCTGTGGTAACGCATCCATTTCCAAACCTTGGTGAGGGTTGCTTATCCTGGCTCCGTGTGTTAACCCATCCATTTCTAAACCTCGGCAAGGGTTGCTTAACCAGTCCCCGTGTGGTAACCCATCCATTTCCAAACCTTGGCAAAGGTTGCTTAACCTGGCCCCCGCGGTTACCCATCCATTTCCAAACCTCGGCAAGGGTTGCTTAACCTGGCCCCCTGTGGTAACCCATCCATTTCCAAACGTCGGCAAGGGTTGCTTGGAATGTGAAATTGATTTAAAATAACACCAAAATAATATTTATTTGTTATGAAACACGTGTTCTAAAATTATATAATATAAATACTAGAATATACAACTTGAACATAGCTATCGATTTTCATGCCACCTAGAACTAACTTCATGCTGTCACTGGCTAAATTCACTCTCATCATTTTTCTATATCGCGCCACAAGAAGTATAACTTCAAAAAAAATTAAAACCTCAATCAGTAGCTGGCATCAATCATCATCTGCGTAGTCTTTACCCAACTATGTTGGGGTCGGCTTCCAGTCTAACCGGATGCAGCTTAATATCAGTATTTTACATGGAGCGACTGCCTATCTGACCTCCACAACCCAGTTAGTACTGGGTAATACTATCGTATTGGTAATACTGGTTGTCAGACTTTCAGAACACTGACTACCTGTTACGACTGTCAAAGATCTACAAACGACAGCCGGGACCAACGGCTTAACGTGCTTTCCGAGGCACGGAGGAAACTCGGTATGTAACGGGTGGTCACCCATCCACACACCAACCTAGGCAAGCGCGGCTTAACCTATAGATCGACCCGAGCGGCTGCTATTATGTAGCCACGAGCTCCTCTGCTGAGTAGCTGGCATCAATACAAACAAGTATTGCGACGCAAAATTTTCTAAATTGTCACAATTCTGAAATATAAGCTATCAAAGGTGTCTCTCTCTCTGGCTTGGCCACCATCAGTGATTTTAATTTTGATAACACAAAAAAATAGTCGTTAAATAGTCGAAATTAGTCGCCAAATATCAGAAATAGTCGTTCACTGGTTCAAAAGTTATAAGGGTTTATAGGTGGCCGAGCCAGAGAGCGTCTTCCCAGCTTGGCCACATGTATATCTCGAAAACTAGGGCACCTAGTGAAGATCTGTTTTTACAAAAAAAATAGTCGCTAAATAGTCAAAATTAGTCGCCAAATATCAGAAATAGTCGTTCACTGGTTCAAAAGTTATAAGGGTTTATAGGTGGCCGAGCCAGAGAGTCTCCCCAGCTTGGCCACATGTATATCTCGAAAACTAGGGCACCTAGTGAAGATCTGTTTTTACAAAAAAAATTGGTTGTCTGTAAAGTCGGTTTACTGACGATAGTTGAACGTGACAACGTCTTGAAAATACTGATGGAATGGTAGCATTTTTCAAAAGAAAATTTTAAATTTGGAACCATTAAAATTTTCGGTTGAAAAATAACCGCTAAGATAGAAGGTAAAATGTAACCTTCCTTTTTAAGGCGTCCTGGACTTAATTCGGGGCACCCCGACACGGACAGTTTAGGTTCGTGTTAGGTTACTGTTGACCCTTGGAGTCAGAGAGAGAGGAGGCCCCGGAGGGGCCTCCGTCGACCTTACCCGGGCTTTGTCAGCTAGATTAATTCCCTAACGAATAATTAATTCAAGAGCGAGCGAAGCGAGCGAACGAAGCCCCCGTCATCCCCTTTGTGTTAGGTTTTTCTTGCGTTTTTATGAATTTGACCTTTGACCTTGACCCCAAGGTAATTGACCTAGAGCGTTCCCGGCATTTCCTGTGTTTTAATAAATTTGACCTTTTACCCTGAGGTCAAGGTCATCGACCTTAAGGGCCCCAGCATTTCCGGCGTTTTTATAAATTTGATCTTGAGTACAAGATCATTGATCTTGGGTTCAAGGTCATCGATCTTCGGGTCAAGGTCATCGATCTTAAGGGTTCCCGGCATTTCCGATCTTAAGTTCCCTTAAGATCGATGGCCTTGACCCCATTCCGGTGTTTTTTAATTTGACCTTGAGGTCAATGTCATTGACCTTGGGGTCAAGGTCATCGATCTTAAGAGTTTCTGGCATTTCCGGTGTTTATTTTAAATTTGTCCTTGAGGTCAAGGTCATTGACCTTGGGGTCAAGGTTATCGATCTTAAGGGTAAAAAAAATGTTGATGTTTTTTTTATAAATTTGACCTTGATGTCAATGTCATTGACCTTGGGTCATTGACCTTGGGGTCAAGGTTATCGATCTTAAGGGTAAAAAAAATGTTGGTTTTTTTATAAATTTGACCTTGATGTCAATGTCATTGACCTTGGGTCAAGGTCATCGATCTTAAGGGTTCCCGGCATTTTTTATAAATTGATCTTTGACCTTGAGGTCAAGGTCATTGACCTTGGGGTCAAAGCCGTTGACCTTAAGGTCGTTCCCGGGTGTTTCCCCCACCCTAATACTCTAATAAGGCTTGATAAGGCGTTGTTTTTGAGTAAAAATTTTCTGTCTTTTTTTCATAGTGCCCCGTTTCGTATACCACGACCTCAAGCCTTACATGGAACGCCTCAGAGCGAGGTAACGCCGCATGAGTCATGTTTTTTCGTGCGTGCAGCCGGCTCTATCGAATTATAAGACGTTGTCACGTCAAAATATTCGCGAAATAGTCGAACACAAAGACAAAGTTAAGGCAAAAAGAAACAGCAAATAACATATTATAAATAAAATAAAATTAGAAAGTTAGTTAATTAGCTAAAAATGTAATTTAAAAATAACTATGTCAATCACGTAAGATGTTGTCAGCATCATTATTTAAAATTAAATCAAATTAAAATAAGCAAACCATGATATCACTGATAAATTAATTATTATTATTAATTAGCATGTCGGATCTTCATATCCCTGTTTATCAGCAATAAACTCTGTGATGGAATAATATCATCCAAAAGAAACAAGGACTTCCTAAAGGATTTCAAACATTCATTAGTGTTAATAGTTACTGGTATGCTATTATATATTTTGGGTGCCATACGTACACTTCTAGCGAAGAATGCCGTTCCATGAGAACCCGCCCGAATAGTGTCCATAAGTAGTTCTCCTGGCTTGTAATACGTATGTACGTTCAATTTTGGAGTTCCCACATAATTTATTAATTGTCATCGTTTCAATGCCATTAGACAAGACTCCAATAATTTTAACGCGTTTCCTCTAATCCCATAGCGCTCTAACTTATTTAGTAGTATACCATGATCTACAAGGTCGAATGCTTTAGACGTGTCCATGAAAAGGGCCGCAAATGGTGTTCTAGTAGTAATATATTTAGTGATAAAGTAATATATTTACTTTCGAAAAACACGGTATACAAAGTTATTGAAATAAGTATTAGGGCCAACATGTTTTGCGTAGAATTAACACTTTCGCTGCCCAGAACTCAGCGTATGAGTCCTAAATAATAATACGCTGAGTTTTGGGCAGCGACAGTGTTAAAGTATGCAAACTTATAAGTACCTACCTAAACAAACGTTACAAATTATACAAACAAACGGAAACCTATAGTCTATGTTCCAGAAGCTGCTTAATCCTTACTAATATTATAAAAGCGAAAGTGAGTTTGTTTGTTTGTTACCTCTTCACGCTTTAATGGCTAAACCGATTTTGATGAATTTTGGTACAGAGATAGTTGGGAACCAGGAGACGGACATAGGCTAATTTTTATTTAAAAAAAAGTGGGATATGAGGGAGAACGAGGGAAGAAAAGGGAAAACCTAGCGTTGCTATTACAAATCAATAAGGCGCAAGAGCAAAAACTGCAGGTAGCACGTACTGTGTTATACTGAATTTAACGCGACCGAAGCCGCGGGCAAAAGCTAGTACTTACTATATAAATTATATTGGGTTAACCAATTATACAGTTTAACCTTAAACATCGTACAGTTTAACGTTTTTAAGTTATTTGGTAATTTGTTAAATAAACAAACACACAGAGCCAGACAGCTCTTTTTGTATTTTTTTAGTATCATTGGCTATGAGACCATGCTTTTCTACAAAATCTAAAAAGAGTAAAGGGTTTTATTTATGGTTTTTTTTTCCATAGTTTAGGCGAAAATTGGTATAAGTGCTATTGGCCTATAGTTACTTAAGACTCTTTAATAGTATAGATAATGGTTATTATTAGTTTGTCAGGAAAATGACCACATTCAGTGCAAAGATTGATTACGTAACTGTAAACGGTGAAAGGTAACGTGATTGTAAAAAGTGTTTGTGAAAGGTAACGTGATTGTAAAAAGTGTTTGTGAAAAGTAACGTGATTGTAAAAAGTGTTTACAATAAAATGGTCGAAAGTGTACTCAATATTATAATTTAGTTGTCACTTAACAATAAGGTAAAATACTTATGCTAGCAAACTAAGTAAATGTGCGATATAATAGTACAAGTTGCAAATATATTATGAAGCAGTAAGCGTAACTTCAAATAGGAATATATATTTAACTAAAACTTAAAACTATGTCAATGTTTTGACATAACAAACAAAACAAATGAGCAGGTAGATGTGAAAAAATTGCGGAGGATAGGGCGCGTCACACAGCGGTAGCGTGTTTACTAAGAGCTACACCACAGTGCAAAACAAAAGCAAGATAATGAACATGATTTGATTTTATTTTAGTAAAACCACGATCGCAAAAATCACATATGTTAGGTTTTTCATAAGTATGTGTACGAATAATTATGTTCAGTTAGAAATTGCTTGTGACTTATGCTCAGATGTATTACACTTGTAAGGTTTTAATCCAGTGTGTGTATTCATATGAATAGGGAATATGCATAATATTTAAATTTGTCTCAAATATTTTTTTCTAGATTCTTTATAGTCTCTACATTATACTTAAAAGGTATTTTTTTATTTAGTTATCATTTAAACCCAGAAAATATTATTTAAAAAGTGAAAAATAACGGAGGGAAATTCAAACTTTCAAAACGCGTCACTATTGTTCGAAACGAAATGTGACGTCACTGGTTACCTTTTGCATTTATCGTTGATTTATCGGTGTCGATATTCAGACTGTGTTCATAGAGTTTGTGAGAAAAATTGTTGAAAACTGTATTTCTGTGTGGTTACTTTGTGAATATATATTTGTAGTCAATCTAAGACAATGAGAGAAACTGGATTTGTCAAAGCACAATCGGATAATATACCGAAAATAGATGCATTTATGATGTCAGCATATTTTGCATCAAATCTCGATTTTATGAGCGCAGGGAGAGATCAAAGGAGTGAAAGATGCAAAGTAATTATTATGTCACATGGTATACCTATTGTAATAAATAACATATTTTTTGTTCATGTTTAAATAATACAACAAAACATAAACTAAGTCTTTAAAATTGTTCCTAAACTCATAATTTTTTCTTTAACCGTAGATTTTGTTTTTCTCCTTTCTGTTTCATTATGTTATATTCAATGTAATTAACTGTATCTTCCTTAACCTGAAATCAATTATCAATAATCAAAATTTCGTAAAACCTCAATAGGAATAAGGAAGCTCTTTAGAGAAAACTTTAATGGACTTTTGTAAACTTGTGAACTTGGTTAGTTATAGACCGAATCTTCTACTGTTTAGCTAATTCACACAAGTTGTACATAAATATAGAATACTTACGTTAAAATGATCTTCACAACAAAATACAACCGATAATAGAGATATTATTATCCCTTTTCATATTCTTACACCATTGTTTACGTAATTTTGCATCGTGTGGAACACGAAAAAAACACTTTATCTGGTGTACTAATGGTAGTGTTTCTACATTTCAGTACCATACAATACTTGTAAGAAGGTTTTTTAACTTCTTCCATGGTTTGTTTAGCAATTAAAACTGAAAATAAGTATTAAGTAGCTGAAACGCTACTATAGTGAACAAACAGTACTAAACCAATGACGTCATCTAAAGCGCGCGCAAAATGGTGGCGTTTTGACAGCTCAAATTTATTCAATGTTTTAAATTTCAATTTGAAAAGTAACTTGACTATTTTCAAGTCTATTTATATTTTTTTCTATGTTATAAAGATGTATATGTTTAATTTAAGACATAAAAAAAAATCATGCATATTCCCTATTGTTAAAGTACTCTTTCGACTGAAACTTCGCTCACATACATCACACTTGTAAGGTTTTACACCAGTGTGTATACGAATATGTTTTGTTAAATTCCCCTTTTCTCTAAAACTAAGATTACAAATATTACACTTGAAAGGTTTTTCACCAGTATGACTACGAATATGTCTTGTTAAAACACTCTTTTGACTGAAACTGCGCTCACATACATCACACTTATAAGGTTTTATTCCAGAGTGTGTACGAATATGAATTGTTAACTTACTCTTTTGACTGTTTTAAGGTTTTAATCCAGTGTGTGTATGAATATGTTTTGTTAAGACTTGTTTGCTACTGAAACTACGCTCACATACATCACACCTGTAAGGTTTTACACCAGTGTGTGTACGAATATGTTTTGTTAAATTCCCCGTTTCTCTAAAACTAAGATTACAAATATTACACTTGAAAGGTTTTTCACCAGTATGACTACGAATATGTCTTGTTAAAATACTCTTTTGACTGAAACTGCGCTCACAACCATCACACTTATAAGGTTTTATTCCAGTGTGTGTATTCATATGACTTGTTAAATTACTCTTTAGACCGAAACTACGTTCACACACATGACACTTGTAAGGTTTGAATCCAGTGTGTGTATGAATATGTTTTGTTAAGACTTGTTTTCTACTGAAACTACGCTCACATACATCACACTTGTGAGGTTTTAATCCAGTGTGTGTATTCATATGAATTGTTAAAGTACTCTTTCGACTGTAACTTCGCTCACATACATCACACTTGTAAGGTTTTACACCAGTGTGTGTACGAATGTGACTTGTTAACTTACTCTTTTGACTGAAACTACGCTCACATACTTCACACTTGTAAGGTTTTACACCAGTGTGTGTACGAATATGTTTGGTTAAATTCCCCTTTTCTCTAAAACTAAGATTACAAATATTACACTTGAAAGATTTATCACCAGTATGTGTACGAATATGACTTGCTAAGCGCTCTTGAGTGTTTCGGATAGTTTTCGATTCAGATACTAGGTTTGCCTTTTGTTCAGCTGGTTGTGAGTCTTCTAATTCTGTTCTTCGCAAGTGTAGTTCTGGATCCTTCGCTGTTGTCGACCCTGTGATAATAAAACGGTTGAGTTAACTTTTACAAGTAGATATATAGATAGAAGCGTAAACAGAAATTAAAGTAACAGGGTTTTTATTTATTTCATTTTATTATGTTTGGTAATAGTTACAGTTTTATGTGGGAGAAGGCCAATTACAATTCTTATATATATATAGATACTCACAAACAAGCTTTTTCAAAAAAGATTTTAAAGAAAAAAAAAGATATGGATGTTGGCAAAAAAACCTGGTGTATTGTTGATGACATTATTGTAGTAATTTAAAATGTTGTCTATTAAATTGGCCGGAATTGTACTCGTCGTCGTGAGGTACATGCAGCAGGAAAAGAACGAATCCCGAGTGACGTCTATGACGCGATGCGCTACGGGCCAATTACTGCACTTTCCCCGCCCCCGCGCCTCACTTCATACCACCAAAGGGACCCAATAACTCACTTCTGCGCAAGTGAAGGTCAGCGCTCAAGATCCGTGCCGGTATCTGTACTTTATTATTATTATTTATTTACTTAAAGAATACAAGTTAATAGTGTCTGTGTCTTTATGAAAAATTAAATAAAACTCATTTATTTCGGACAACGGAGAACCATATTTTGTTAGTTTTACAAACGGTTTATGCTCTAGTGTTAATAGCAGTAAAAATAATATATTAAAACAAAGGATGACAAAGCAGGAACAATGTGTCCTTCTTGATCTACCTCCGAACAAAATGCTCAATATTAGGAGTATAGGTCTCCGCCACAGCTCTCAGGATATAGCTGCGACTACTCTGCACTCTGCAGGTGTGGGCCTAGACAAACATTTCCGAAGCGTCACAGAAACAGGGCAGCCGCAACAACATCCTGAACGTAGTATTATATTGAACGCGTAGGACATCCAGCGATCTCTTGGTGTAGTTGACCCATAGATTGCTCGTGTAAACACTCTGACAGTAGGCCTTTAAAAGAGTAATTTTTAGTCAAGTCAGAGCACCGAGCAAATCTACGGGCCAGCATATTACCTCTGACCGCCAGTGTCAAACGCTCCCTCTCAATATCCGTATCATCCTTAAGGACGTCGATGATGAAATGTCCAAGGTTGAATTTGGATACTCTATTTAAATGGCGGCCATTCAGCTTAATTATTTCTGGTACCGCATCTGGACATAAAGAGCATATTTTCACTCTTGGTGACATTATAAATAAGTCCATGTGAGGCAGCATAAGTTTCACAGACTTTCAGTAATTCCTTGATTGCCTCAACAGTCGGGCCCAGCAGCACCAAGTCGTCCGCGTAACTATGTTATTGACGCTTACTCCATTTATTCGACACCCAACACTCATGCTGCTAAGCTCAGTGATGAGACCATCAACATAGAGATTGAAAAGTCTAGGGGATATCAAACCCCCTTGTCTCACACCGCATTCCAATCTGTATGCTGGAGAGAAAGAGTTCGACCACTTTACCAGGTTTTTTTTATTGTCATACCAGTACTAAAAGAATTTTAGTATTTCGACAGGGGTATACCTGTCCCTAAACTTGTCCCAAAGCACCTAATAGGAAACAAGATCCTTCGAGAGGTCAAGGAAACAGGCGTACACCCGGCGGCGCCTTACGATCCGTATAATATTGAACAGTATGCTTGAGATTCAAGGGACCCAAACTGTGCAACATGAAATTTTAAAATAGTTTTCAAATACGAGTCAAGCATACTGTCCTAAAAGATATAACTATTAAAAATAAATCTATTCCATTAATCTAGATCTAAACTTTTCCAAGTGCGAAATCACCTCCCTGCAACTGCACTTCGTTCCTGAATAGTCCGGTCAATTTAGACATCCAAGGTTACATTAATTCCCACTTGGCTGAATATTGGTAGGATTGTTCAATACACTATTATAAAGGAAATGTGAAAAGTCCTCACCGATCCGGCACGTACAAAAAAATTTACTCGGGGTCAAAGGTCACAAAAACGGGTTTTTCGCGATTTTCAGCAAAATGGTAAGTTCTATCATAAAATTAGCTCAGACAACAAATTGTAGATCAGATAATCTATATATATAAAAATGAAACCCATTTCCCGTTGTCACGGCATCACGCGTGAACGGCTGGACCGATTTGGCTGATTATTTTTTTTGTAGTTTTCTAATACTCTGTAGAAGGTTCTTACGGAAAAAAGTAATTAAGAAAATGTCTCAGAAGATTGATAAAAAAATATATTTAATTTTGCATATTTTTAAAAAACGCGCGTAACGAATGTCAACGTCATTCACAGCCATAGATATATTGAAAGAGCATCGTTTGTTCGGAAATGTGGTTACTTAATTAAATTCTATCGCACTAATTTACAAATTTTTGAAAATAACTCGCCACGGAATATTTATTCATAGATAAATATTATTAAATGTACCCACTTTGACGGTAATATTAATAATACCAGTGATGATTTCATTTTAATGGAAGTATTTAATATCTAATAATAAAATATATGCTATGAGTTAGATTTCAGAACGCAGTATACAAACTTCGCATAACCTATTTAGTAACCTGTGGTAATCTGTGACATACCTACATAACCGCGCTAATAATATTTTTTAAGTTTTTGATAAAGTTTGTTTTGTTTTAAAGACTAAGAATTTTGTTGTTTGCTAATAAGTGTTTGTTAATCACGGTAAGTTCACAGCTTAATTTCGATTTTTGGTAACTTTTGCTGACTACACAATATTAAAATTTGGTATACATTTGGTTATACAGAAAATATAACGAAGTAATTTTTTATTTTCAGTTGGATTTTCATTTTTTAAAATGCCACCAAGCAGACGTACAAACTAAGGCAAAAAAAAGAAAAATAAATATAAGATGTGAAATAGGGATTCATTTTTATATGGCGGATATTGTAGATTCCAGTTCAAATTGAATAGTACTCATACCTAAGATAGGATAACTGTCAGCTATACAAAATAAAGTAGTGCATCAATCAAAGCTATGCTAAGGCGGTACGAAGTTCGCCGGGTCAGCTAGTTATCTATAAAACATGTCTAAATACTTTTTTTTTTGTTACTGTTATTGGTAAATCTTTTTATACTTGGCTTATTTCTTTTGCACTATGGTCCTAGTTTATCACCTGTGACTTCTTCACTGCACGTGTAAGCGGGCACACCCGTAAGGCTGGTGAATTTATTATTTAGACTTGGGTATTTTTTTTTTTTTTTATACATATATATAATTGGTGTTTGCTAGCTGACAAGTGACAATGAATGAATAATTTCTTATTTTTTTATAATTTCTTGTGTTAAACGGAATTATATAAAATCTGGTTCTTCTAACCTGACAGACAGATGTGTTGCTGGGGAGTATGTTCTGCCACTTCTTCTTCCCAGCTAAAACACTAGGAAGTGGCGAAGGGCAGGGCGTTTTTGTGGGACTGTCTCTTGTAATCTGACGTTCAAAAAGTGCTGATTATCAGCCTAATTTAAATAAATAACTTTTGATTTTGAAACGCTGACGTCACGTGATTATCAGCAAAGGGTAGAATTTTCCCAAAGGATGCTTAGTATGATTCGGGCGGGCCCAAAATTATTAATAAAATTTTATGGAGTGACGAGTCTTCATGCCGCGCCGAGATGGATATTTAAAGGAGGCTGGCGGGGATGCATGTACAATGGGACCCACTCTGAGGAGCATCGTATAGTATAGAAACTTATACCTAGTTGTAGAACTCTTAATACTTAATTCAATAAACTTTGCCTCTATAATATTAATCTAAAACATTTATGATAGAAGTTTAATTGTGCACATATTTAATTTTTTGAAGTTATACTTCTTTTGGCGCGATATGGAGAAAAATGATGAGAGTGAATTTAGCCAGCGACAGCGTAAAGTTAGTTCTAGGTGGCATGAAAATCGATAGCTATGTTCAAGTTGTATATTCTAGTATTTTTATATTTAGAACACGTGTTTCATAATAAATTATAAATATTATTTTGGTGTTTTTTTAAATCAATTTCACATTCCAAGCAACCCTTGCCGAGGTTTGGAAATGGATGGGTAACCACAGGGGGCCAGGTTAAGCAACCTTTGCCAAGGTTTGGAAATGGATGGGTTACCATACGGGGACAGGTTAAGCAACCCTTGCCGAGGTTTGGAAATGGATGGGTTACCACAGGGGGCCAGGTTAAGCAACCCTCACCAAGGTTTGGAAATGGATGGGTTACCATACGGGGACAGGTTGAGCAACCCTTGCCGAGGTTTGGAAATGGATGGGTAACCACAGGGGGCCAGGATAAGCAACCCTTACCAAGGTTTGGAAATGGATGGGTTACCACAGGGGGCCAGGTTAAGCAACCCTTGCCGAGGTTTGGAAATGGATGGGTAACCACAGGGGGCCAGGTTAAGCAACCTTTGCCAAGGTTTGGAAATGGATGGGTTACCACACGGGGACAGGTTAAGCAACCCTTGCCAAGGTTTGGAAATGGATGGGTTACCACAGGGGGCCAGGTTAAGCAACCCTTGCCGAGATTTGGAAATGGATGGGTAACCACAGGGGGCCAGGTTAAGCAACCTTTGCCAAGGTTTGGAAATGGATGGGTTACCACACGGAACCAGGTTAAGCAACCCTCACCAAGGTTTGGAAATGGATGGGTTACCACAGGGGGCCAGGTTAAGCAACCCTTGCCGAGGTTTGGAAATGGATGGGTAACCACAGGGGGCCAGGTTAAGCAACCTTTGCCAAGGTTTGGAAATGGATGGGTTACCATACGGGGACAGGTTAAGCAACCGTTGCCGAGGTTTGGAAATGGATGGGTAACCACAGGGGGCCAGGTTAAGCAACCTTTGCCAAGGTTTGGAAATGGATGGGTTACCACACGGGGACAGGTTAAGCAACCCTTGCCAAGGTTTGGAAATGGATGGGTAACCACAGGGGGCCAGGTTAAGCAACCTTTGCCAAGGTTTGGAAATGGATGGGTTACCATACGGGGACAGGTTAAGCAACCCTTGCCGAGGTTTGGAAATGGATGGGTTACCACAGGGGGCCAGGTTAAGCAACCCTCACCAAGGTTTGGAAATGGATGGGTTACCATACGGGGACAGGTTAAGCAACCCTTGCCGAGGTTTGGAAATGGATGGGTAACCACAGGGGGCCAGGATAAGCAACCCTTACCAAGGTTTGGAAATGGATGGGTTACCACAGGGGGCCAGGTTAAGCAACCCTTGCCGAGGTTTGGAAATGGATGGGTAACCACAGGGGGCCAGGTTAAGCAACCTTTGCCAAGGTTTGGAAATGGATGGGTTACCACACGGGGACAGGTTAAGCAACCCTTGCCAAGGTTTGGAAATGGATGGGTAACCACAGGGGGCCAGGTTAAGCAACCTTTGCCAAGGTTTGGAAATGGATGGGTTACCACACGGGGACAGGTTAAGCAACCCTTGCCGAGGTTTGGAAATGGATGGGTTACCACAGGGGGCCAGGTTAAGCAACCCTTGCCGAGGTTAAGAAATGGATGGGTTACCACAGGGGGCCAGTAATAGAGTTTTATTCAAAGTTCCTTCGATCCTCGAATTCATAAACGATGATGAACACGAAAACGATGTCCTTTTTGTAAGTCCACAATGAAACAGAATAATGATGTTTTCAATGACATATTTAGTTCCTATCACAATCTGTTCTTTTCTGCATATTACTTTTACAAAATAATGTCGATGTTTCACATTTGCCAGGCGTCCCGTGACGGCTCACATTTTTTTGATAATTTTTTTTATTTATCGTTAATCATTTCAGCATTTTAGTTTTTTTTTTTTCTATACGCCAAAGAAGTATAACTTCTAACGCGTGTACATAAGTACACACATCCCTTTTTTTATGACTTAGCACCTCTCTCACATTCATAGTAATATCTTTGTAATTACTAGGACTAGGTGTACGTTTTATACCAATTTGAAAACCTTTATTAAATGTTCAAGTTTTTAAAATAATTGTGGTCATTGAGTCATGCAATATTTTTCAATGTAAAAAAAAACATAACTATTCAAGTTCTTTTTTCTAAGGTACACGAAACGATTAAAACCAAAAATAAGCTTAAAACATTAGTAAGCTATTCAGAAACGTAAAAACAATCATCTTACCCAAAATATTATGATTTGCAGCGACAGCATAAACAAAATCGCACTCTCTAATGAACCTTTTTAGAGAAAATAAAAAACCTACTCTATTCTATTCTCTCTATAACTTGGTTACAGTAACGGTTTTTTTTTAAACTATTCAATTAGTTGTTGGAAATTAAGTAAGCTACCTATCCATTACGTTTAATCCATTATTTACGGGACACCCTGTATATAATGCAGGTACTTAGATTTAATTTAGTTGTTTTTAGGGTTATATCTCAAAAGAAAACAAAGATAATTTTGTGTTAAATGAGACACGGCCTTCGATGCTTAAGCTGTTTATTGCACTGACGAATGTACGCCGCTTACGGGCGACGCCCAGGTCGCGCTATATCTACATAGCTAACTATAACTAACATAACACTTTGTTGTACGTCTGTCCATTTGTCTGTCAAGACCCTTTATCTCGGGAATGCTTGGAGGTATCTACTCGTAAATTTACATAAATGTCTCTCGCGAACGAAATACGTTTCAAAAAAAAGAATAGCAATGAAATGGAAATTTAACGTAAAATTAAAAAAAATACATACACGAACACACACGTCCAATGCATACGTTATCTACGTCCTATCAGGTGTGGGTACACCGATACTTGTCCAGTCTCACTGCTCCACCTGCGGCCTGTTCGCCAACCCAATGATGAACTAAACGAATACTTACTGTGAGTCTTCTCAGCTTTTCGTTTTACTTTTGTCTCTTTCTCTTGTCTTCGTGTTCTTCTGTCGTTCCTTTTAAGGTCCAATAAAGGCAACTCATTTTCTGAATCGGATTCCGAATGATGTAGTTTTATATCTTCTATATCCAGATAGTTGTCGTATAGATTTACTGTTTCTAGATCTGTTAGTAAACAAAAACAGTAACAGTGAAAAATTGTGACGTTGCATTTCAAAAATATCGGTACGCTTTATTATTTTTTGTAGATTGGTAATCACCAAATGACTTCCTCTACACCGGACGGAGCGGGGAGGAGTGTCGGACTTGTACTGACTAAAACCCAACCATGTTCCTTCTTTTGCTCTTTATATTTCGGGAGGCGCCTCTCCTTTGCTGACATCTCTTTGAGGCGCGTGGAACACTAACGCGCCGTCGACACAGCCGTCGTCACCGTACGGACGGACGTTAAGCTACCCATAGCTCCGAAATTTTCGTGTCCGGTGAGGACCTGCGTCAGGCGGTAGGTGAGGACACCATGGCGCCTCTCCAGCCACTCCTCAAAAAAGGGGACTTACCGCCACTATTGTGGCGTGCCCTGCACGGGGTTGCGACAGTCGTTCTCTCCATGCCACCATGAGATCGCACCGGAGGTCTGTCCGCTGAGCGGCCATTAGCCGTGGCAGCGGAGATTCCCCTCGGTGTAGGTAATGCAACCGCGCGCCTCTCGTACAAGGCGCGGGGACTATCGCCTCCAGATCCCACGGTGGCAATGGAGATCGTGCGGTAGCCCCAGATCAGCCTAGTGGCTACCACAGCGTTGGGACGCGCTCAGGTAGTGGGCGGCGCTTCGCCTAAAAGAACGCGCCCATACCGGGGCCCCGTAAAGGGCCATGGACCGCACGACTTTGACATAGAGCAGGAGGCGTTTGGCTCGCTCAGATTGGGCAGGAGCCGCTTGGAAGCAGCCCCGGCCCGCACGAGATTGGTCAAACGTCGGAAATGCTCCACAAAATTCCACCGGCTGTCGAGGACGATTCCCAGGTACTTCATCGCCGACTCGACGCCGCACATAGGGGTATTTGATCAAAAAAGTCGATCAAAATTATTTATGGGCTAAAATTTATTTATTGGCATTAAAATGTACTCAAAAAGGTTTAACAATTAATTTGAGCTATTTACGAAACAGGAATTTGAAATAAGTGTAAAAAAACCATTTGTCACTATTTATTTATTGCAATCTTTAACAAATTAGACGTATTAATTAAAAACTTATAAACTAATAAATTAATTAAATCGCTTATAACTACTCTTCTTCATCTGAATCATGTACCACTATCTTCTGCATTCCCTTTATCCTTATCAACTTCGTAGGACATTAACATTTCTCTAGTTTCCAGTTTAAAAGGTATTGATTTTTTAGACACTTTTCGTCTAATACTTGTCAAATATGGGTCTGAAGTTAATAATAATCTATTTAAGACATCCATATTACAGCCAGTTCTACTGAATTTTCTTGCATATTGTTCCCTGAATTTTCGAAAATGTTTATTACGAGCCTCTGCAGCTTCTTCTGATAAGGCCCCTATTGGTAGTATGGCGTGTCTGAATGTTTGAATAAATTTTGATTTTTGATCAGTTGGGAATGAAGAGTCATTAATTATTTCAAACTCCAATAAATCCAACTTTTTTCCAAAATCTGGTTCAGTATATTTTCTCGCTTTTCGGAAAACATATTCTCGCGTCACGACCTTTGTACCAGAAGACCCTACAACAAGAGAAATCTGAAATTAACTTAAGTGACCGCAAAATAAAGTTTGTTTTTGTAAATACCACATGCACTTAATTTTCAAAATGTTTCCATTTTGGCACATGTTGGCAGCTATTTTCTTTTTAAATTTCTAATGTGCATATCTAACAACAAGATGATAAAAGAATTTGACCCGGGAAAAGTCCGGAAATACAACAAAAAGACTTTGAAATATTGGAAAAGGCTAAAATCGACTCATCATTTTAATGTACCCCACAAAAGATGGAGTAAATAATTATTAAAGGTATATATTACAAAAAAAAATAGTAATTTAAATTTTACATACCTTGTTCTGCACCGTCCATAACTAAAATATGATTTATTTCGAGTAATCTAATTGTCACACTTATTTTTAACAATTAAGTTGACTCACTTTCACTGCGTATTAAGTTCGTGCGATCAAGCTTGCGTTAGAAAGACGACTGATTGTGAACGGAATGTTAGCAAGAACAAAAGAGAGTCGAGCGGTTTATGGTCCCCCCGACCCTACCGTTTTGCCAGGTAGCAAAAACTACCTTCACATTATTACTTTGTAATATTCGACTTTTGATCGACTTTTTGGGTTAAATACTCCTATGTGCGTCAGTTGGGATCCCAACGGTGGCGCATTAAAATATTAAAGCATATATATATATATATATTTCAATTATGCATTACAATTTATAATGTTTTGTTTTAAAAACATACCATCATCACTATGCTGTTCCTCCTTTGCCTCAATAATATCATCTTGTTGTTCACAAATAGCTGGTAATTCTTCTTTCACATCAATGCTTTCTATTTGACTATCTTCAACTATACTTATGGTCTGTATTGGAGAGTTAATAAAACCATGAAAAATCTCCAAGTGGTCTTGTTTTATTAAAGGTCTTCGCTGTAAAAGGATAATTCCAGTATTAGATAAATAACAATGTTTATGTACACAAGGGTATCACTTTCACATAAGGAAATAACTCTCTGTTGAACAGTATTTCACCTTATAGCCGCCATTTAATATCTGAGCGAACAGGTCTTCAGCTTCCAGACATTTTCTCTTTAATTTGTAGCATTTCTTCAGTTGAGCACAGCAGACGAAACAAGCAAACATTGGTCTACTATCTTCAGTCACAAACTGCAACAAAATCATTCGATGGACGGTGTGAGGAATGATAATAGAAAACCGGTCAAGTGCGAGTCGGACTCGCGCACCGAGAGTTCCGTACAAACTTGTGGGTAACTAATAACACTAAAGTAAGTCGCTCAAACGAAAAGATTAACTGTATTGAAGGACAAACCTAACTTTGAAAACTGTTGTCCCCGTATATAGATATATTAGGTCCTTACATATGAAATTGGCGTTTTTCGTACTGGCCACTTTAATCACGAATTTCTCCTCTTTGGTAAGGAATTCCAAATTCAAATTTGTACAGCTATTTACTCATGTATTTGTGCTTCGATGACCGTCATTCATTTGTTTTTTTTCTTCTGTTTTTTCTGTTTGCGTCACTCATTTTACAAAATGGAAAATTTAAAATATCGCATTATTTACGAGTACGAGTTCCGCCGTGGCACTAGTGCTGCGGAAACGACTCGAAGGGTGAATGATGTGTATGGCGGTCATGTTGCAAAAGAAAACACAGTTCGTTTTTGGTTCCAACGTTTTCGTTCTGGAAATTTCGACCTGCAGAACAAGCCCCGTGGACGGTCTGAGACCCAAGTTGATAATGGAGAATTGAAGGCTATTGTGGAAGCGGACCCATCGCAAACCACGTCCGAGTTAGCTGCAGGCTTCGATGTTAGTGATAAAACTGTTTTAATTCACTTGAAGCAAATTGGGAAGATTAAAAAGCTTGAAAGGTGGGTACCTCACGAATTGACTGAAGCAAACCGGCAAACGCGCGTCGACTGCTGCGTTACATTACTGAACCGGCACAACAATGAAGGTATTTTAAACCGAATCATTACCTGTGATGAAAAATGGATTCTTTACGATAATCGGAAGCGCTCAGCGCAATGGTTGGATCCTGGCCAGCCAGCCAAATCCTGCCCCAAGCGAAAATTAACCCCAAAAAAGTTACTTGTAAGCGTTTGGTGGACTAGTGCCGGTATTGTTCATTACAGTTTTCTCAAATCTGGCCAGACTATTACATCTGATGTCTATTGTCAGCAATTACATTACAAACCATGATGGAAAAGCTAGCGGCTAAACAACCAAGGCTGGTCAATCGCTCCACGCCACTGCTGCTTCACGCCAACGCCAGACCACACACTGCGCAACAGACGGCTACCAAATTAGAAGAGCTTGAATTGGAATGTCTTAGACATCCTCCGTACTCCCCGGACCTTGCTCCAACAGATTACCATTTTTTTCGCAATTTGGATAACTTTTTGCAAGGGAAAAAATTCAACTCCGATGGGGCAGTCCAAATCGCCTTCAAAGATTTTATTGATTCCCGTCCGACTGGTTTTTTTAGTAAAGGGATCAATGAACTACCTATAAGATGGCAAAAGTGCATTGAAAACAATGGTTCATACTTTGATTAATTAAATATATTATATTAAAAAATATTCGACTTTTTGTTCCTTCCATACAAAACGCCAATTTCATATGTAAGGACCTAATAAATCGTGGTATGTAGCACCTACAAAGGTCATTGGTGACCATAGTGTGAAAAGCATACCCAAAAAGAACAGGAATGAAATAGACAAATTATTGTGGGTACTGCTTGCCAAGGACATATTGAATTAGTATTCAATTTCAACTCGATACTTTCACTCGTTCCCAAAATAAAGGGTCTTGACAGACAGATAATAAAGTGATCCTAGAAGCTGCGCAAACATAGACACTTCTTGTCATCAACACGGTACAACATCGCAGGAACCGTCGTTTTTTATCAAATATTCATTGGCAGCTTGTATCCGACACAAGACACAAACAGTATTTTTTATTTTGAGGTACAAATCCCTAACTAAAAAGGAATTAAATGGCCCAACCTTGCAGTTTACTTCACAATTTCCAGTATCACTCTTTGGTTTCCAAGATAAAGAGAAACATATGATAGTGGCCTGGTTTCAAAGCTGGATATGACATTTAACAGCTATTATACCTTAGTAATATATTATATCTGCAACTTACTGGAATATCAGTCAGCTTCTCATACAGCTCATGTAAGTTTTTGTTGACCACTACATACATGCGCACATTGTCCACTGAACATATTCTACACATTCGTAGTTTATCCATTTTGGAACCTAAAAAAGATAACTTAATTCATATTTTAATCCACAAAACACAGTTGAGGACCTGCGTGGCTTGTTTATTATTATGACAATTTCTTCTTCTTTGTTATCAAAAAACATCTAAGTACTGAAACACTTCATTAATACCTAATGCATTTCTTTGTTGGACCTAGTAGACAGGGCAGCAGTATAGTGTAGTCTAGAGAGTCGTTTATAGTCCGTTCAGTCCTGGTAATCCATCACAAATATACAATTTTGCCAATGACATGTAAGGGTGCCGGTAGCGGTAGTCAACAAATGTGTTACTACAGTTATTTGAAATTCTAATCTTTTCTCTTTCGATACTTCTCCAATCTTTCATTAATTACAGAGTATCTAAATAAACACCATGTTCATAAAATCACAAAACATATTAAACACTTCACTTAACAATTTTGGCGTTTCTGGAAAAAGACACCACAATTTTGCCAAAATCACATAAGTAAGGACCATCAAACGCTGGAGATTATATCACTAATTATCATTGTTGTATAGAACACAGCAAAGAGATTAAATAATTTAAAACACAGACTAGACAGAAATGGAATTAGAAAAATCAAAACAAACTCATCATGACGGATGCGAAATCATTGTCAATCATTGTCTCATTCATTGAGATATCAGTGCACAGAGTAGAATAATATACCCAGCACCACAGATAATTAAAATAGGTAAAGTGAAAAAGGCTGGTAACAGAAATAAGAAGGTATTCTCGATATCTCTTACCGATTTGGGTTGATACTCTCGCATTTCCACAGATTCCCAAAGACTGTTTTTTCACCTCTTTGCTGTATTTTCGATTTGGGAGTGGTGGTTTTTGCTTTAACATCGGGCAAGTGACATTTCATTTTCATGACAGTAGATAAGACATTATTAGTGATGTACCTAATTATTGAACAATTGATATTTTTTTTTAGGAAAATAATATATTGTGCAATTAAATTATTTACTTTTTTTTGACGTGATAACGTCTTTAAAATCGTTTTAGTCGGGTGACATGTTCAGAAACTTGTAAACCTCACGAGCGACATTTCATAAAGATGGTAGCGCCATCTGTTACTTGGCTCGAAAAAAAAACTTTAAATTAGTACTTAATTTCATTTTAGATGTCACTACTGGTGATAACTTATATCACCAATAAGACGTTATCACGTAAACATCTCGATCGTAAACCTACTTAACAAACAACCAATTTTTAAATATTTCTAGTAATATATAAATTAAAATTAGGCAGTATCGGGAGCACGGTCCAAATTATCAGAGGTTAGGGTTCCAAGGATAGTAGGGTCAAACAAGGCTGTGTCAAGGAGTACTGCTTTCTGATTTGGGTCCGTAATCTAACCAGACATTGAGTGGTTACTTTAAATACCTCTGTGGCAATCGCCCGGAGGTCACGGTGGAATACACTATGGCCGTCGAAATCGCGTGGGCGGAACACCGCTGTGTCTTCGTCAAGGTGATCGGCGGCGGTAATCTGTCGCGTCCGGCTCTGGTCCATGGTCTGGGGCAAGCGGAAATGTCTAGCGGTCACCTCCATCTATCTAAGGAGCGATGCTAACTATCTATGCTAGCGAAGGAGGCGGTGGAGATAACCTCATACCAACCCAACAGCCGCGGAAGACGCTCCGAGTGTCGGGCGCTGAGAAACGCCTCAAGTGTTGTAGTAACTTAATTAATTACCTATATTGTTTTACCTACCCAAAAGCGGTTAAAATATTATACAATTTAGTTAAAATTGTATTTTTAAAATAGCTGCCGCAGTTAAAACTTCAACCAGTAGCTGGCATCAATACAAACAATTATTGCACGACGATTTTCTAAATTATCACAATTCTGAAATATAAACCATCAAAGTTGAGCTGACCATGTTAGCAATATGGGCTACGCAAGCTGCTATGACGTCACGGGCGGAGCGGGATAACGGAACACCGTCCGTGAGCAGTCCGGCATCGGCACGGCGGCCGCGGCATCGGCAGTCCTAAAGAAAATACCTTGTAGTATAATATGGCAGCCCTCGGACGATTGCGCTCCATTTTATGTTGGGTACGAGCCAAAAATGCTCATACAGCATAAGTACGTTTCTACGTACGTAACCAATAATTACGCTAAACATACTTACTGTATTAATTTTTAAGTTATGTTTTATTTATAATTTTACGGATATAAATAAAAACCGATTAAATATTGCCATATTTGTTTTATTTCCCATGTGTCCTTGATAAGAAAAACAATATAAATACTTAACAAATATCAAAGAAACAAATACATAACTCAATTAGAGCCATAAGAAATGAGGCACAACACTAATTGTTTCATGTCGTCATCCTTTGACTTCATTTCAAGTCCTTGGCGCTTAAAACACGTTAAATTCAATTCTGATTAGGGATGTGGTCTATCGTCTTTTATTTCGATGTTTGTCTACTGCCGTGTTTTTACACTACTTCTGTCAACATTTTTTACCGTACAAAACCGGCAGAACTTTTCATTGTAGCAATGTATTGTGTATTTCGTCGTATTTTTCGAAATGGAAAGTAAGTTTGGATTTAAGCGCCGCGGTTAAAGCGCGTGGTTTTTTTGACGTGATAACGTCTTATAATTCGATAGAGCCGGCTGCACGCACGAAAAAACATGACTCATGCGGCGTTACCTCGCTCTGAGGCGTTCCATGTAAGGCTTGAGGTCGTGGTATTACGAAACGGGGCACGGGTGGGATGTGGGAGTATTAGGGTGGGGGAAACACCCGGGAACGACCTTAAGGTCAACGGCCTTGACCCCCAAGGTCAATGACCTTGACCTCAAGGTCAAAGGTCAATTTATAAAAAAAATACCAGAAATGCCGGGAACCCTTAAGATCGATGACCTTGACCCAAGGTCAATGACCTTGACATCAAGGTCAAATTTATAAAAAAACACCGGAGGGGCCGGGGACCCTTAAGATCGATAACCTTGACCCCAAGGTCAATGACCTTGACCTCAAGGACAAATTTAAAATAAACAACGGAAATGCCAGGAACTCTTGAGATCGATAACCTTGACCTTGGGGTCAATGACATTGACCTCAAGGTCAAATTAAAAAACACCGGAATGGGGTCAAGGTCATCGATCTTAAGGGAACTTAAGATCGGAAATGCCGAGAACCCTTAAGATCGATGACCTTGAACCCAAGATCGATGACCTTGACCCCAAGATCGATGACCTTGACCCCAAGATCAATGACCTTGTACTCAAGATCAAATTTATAAAAACGCCGGAAATGCTGGGGACCCTTAAGGTCGATGACCTTGACCTCAGGGTAAAAGGTCAAATTTATTAAAACACAGGAAATGCCGGGAACGCTCTAGATCAATTACCTTGGGGTCAAGGTCAAAGGCCAAATTCATAAAAACGCAAGAAAAACCTAACACGAAGGGGATGACGGGGGCTTCGTTCGCTCGCTCTTGAATTAATTATTCGTTAGGGAGTTAATCTAGCTGACAGAGCCCGGGTAAGGCCGACGGAGGCCTCTCCGGGGCCTCCTCTCTCTCTGACTCCAAGGGTCAACAGTAACCTAACACGAACCTAAACTGTCCGTGTCGGGGTGCCCCGAAATTTTTTCTAAGTCCAGGACGCCTTAAAAAGGAAGGTTACATTTTACCTTCTATCTTAGCGGTTATTTTTCAACCGAAAATTTTAATGTTTCCAAAGGCGAACGGCAGAATTCGTACCGCATACTTTTTTTGTTGTTTTGTGATAGAATTTGTACCACTTATTAAGGCAACTAAACCATTCATTTTCATGTAACGTTAGTATTAACAGCACACCGCATTAATGAATTATATCAATTAAAAGATTTAAGTAATTAAATGTAATATAATCTTAAACTGAATGCAACTAAATGTGGTTATGTTTTTAGAAGTTGCCATTTGTAAAATATCACGAGGTTTAAAATGATAAATGATTATTCAAAAATTGAAATAAGAGTAAATAAAATTAACCTATTACACATTATACCTAACAATGAATAATTATTGCATACAATCTTAATTATTAACTATTTAACTATAGGAATTATTTTCGCCATCAAAGTTTTTTTGTAATGGCAATTTTTTTGACAGGATAGAAAAATCCCGAAAATCTTTTCTTGTACTGTCAATGCTGCCATCATAGAGGAAAGTAATATATGGCTGCCATGCTGTGTTGTTTTGGTTTGTAGTTTGTAACTGTATCTGAGCAATATAGCAAATTATCTGGCCATTTTTACGTTGAGTTGAGTTACTGGTGCTCCGTACTCTGTATCTGTTGATAGTACTTTCGCGAAAGGACGCTGTATCCGATGAGAGTGAAGATATCGTCAATACTAATCGGCTGTGGGTATATCCTAGAGATGTAAGTAGTTTCCAAATAACATTTTGCGTACGCGTGTGTCAGTTACGTTAAGTGATAACTTTTACGTGTTAAAAAGTAATCCTTACCATTTAATCTACGCGATATGATACTAAAAATAAAATGTGTGTATACTAAAACGAATCTGAACATTATTTGAAAAAATAACAAACACTTGTGGTTGTATAAATATTTACATTTTGTCCTATATAATGTGTCCTATATCCTGTATAAACACTTGAGTGATCGTTTACATGTATTGTTTACTTGCCTGTTATAATAGTTATTACTCTGTTAGTATGACTGTCATAGTGTCATAGTCATATAAAGCAATGTTGTAGTGTCATATAAAGCAATGTTGTTCACTCAAAATCACTTAATTATTTTCAGATAACACCTGCTGACTTACTCATTCACATTCTTCTGATAATATGCCGAGGAGAAGCATAATATGCCATCTAAGTGTTTGTGTTGTATGCGGACAATCCATACTATGAATCAGTTGACGCAGGATTTTGATTAAAGATGCAAATGAAAAGAACAAAGAATGGCTAACACAGTTGCTACATGGATCCAACCACGAGAGGTATAGCATATATCATTTACACATATATCTTGATTTGATGTATGTATGTGTTAAAACAATGTAAATTATTTTTCACTAATACCATGCATTTTTAAATGCAAGCTTTTCTTTATTAATATTTTTTATTTTAGCTTCATTCTGAAGATGAAGCTTGTGTACCGTGTTGTCCAAGAGCTAGAAGAACTAGGGTTGTTTCACCAAATAAAAATATTCAACCCATTGTGCCTGATCATCTGGAGGGTGATCATTATGATTTGATGTGTGCTGTATGTGGTCAGTCTATCCACCCCAAAATCAGATCAAGAGTGGAATCGCAACAACACATAATTATATTTATAGTAATTAGCTTATAAAAATGTGTCATGCAAATGGCAATTACTATTTTATGTTGCTAAATCTGGGACAGTCATGATGTTGGCTCTACTATCAACAAAAGGATACTGGTTTTTCCATTGTCACATAGCCCTTTTTCTCATATTAACACAACATACCTACATATTTTTGGTAAAGGTTTTCTGTAAGGTGAAAACCAATCATTGGATGTTATAAACTATTCTGTAGCTTGGTCATGATGGGCGCAATTTATGTCTTATCAAACTTAGTGTTTAATTTGTATTTCATCAATGTTATTTATTTACAGATGTCATCCATGAATGAAGTTTGTGGAGTTTGCTGGGGCCAAGCTCGAGATTTGAGCTTCTATGTTCCAGAAGAACCAGAAGAAAGACCCCAACATATTGTATTGCCCAATATAAGAAGAGCAGCTGAAACACCAAGACACTGCATTTTCCAAAGAGTGCTTGGAACCAGAGCCAAATATTGTGCCTAAAGAAACCAGGCAAGCTGTATTGGTTAAGTATCAATATTTTATACCAAGAGGAGCTCGTATTTGCTCCTTACATAGACAGGACGCTAATTATGAAAACCTGTATACTGCTGAGTATAGCCTTAATAGCTTTACTTCCACACACAGAGGAGATAATTTATATTTTAATGGAAGGGTTAAGTAACATCTCTTATGAGAATATTCAAAACTACCCCGATAACTTTATAGGCATAAATAAACAACATCAACAAATATTGGATGTTACACCGAGGCTTAGGAATATGCATCGGGATAGTTTTGCATTAACAGCCTTATTGTGTAAATTAAGGACTGGGGATTCAGAGGACAGATTGTCATATCTATTTCAAGTTCCGATAAGGACCCTAGAGACATTAATGTCTGTAGCAATAAATATTTTGCTAACTGATTATGTTCCAGGATTTCTTGGTTTTTCTCATTTAAGAAGGGAGCAAGTGGCAGCAAAAAATTCATACATTGCCGATCACATTTTTGTGAGCCTAATGCACCAGCTGATCAAAAACCTGCAATCACAATAGCTGATGCAATATAAATATATATACAAAAAAGTAGTAATTACTTATTCCAAAAGGATACATATTCCCTTCATAAATATAGGAATTTATTAAAGCCATTTGTCCTCTATGCCTCTGATGGATATATTATAGATGTACGCGGACCATATAGTGCCACTACAAATAATGCCACCATAATGAGTGATTTATTAAACGCAACTGAATTTAATGATTTTTGTAACTGGATGGGATGCTGCTCACATGTTATGAGCACTATTTGGTACCTTAGTAACGCTTGCCATGAAGGTATGACCCGACCTGCCCCTTTCTTAGATAAAATAATATTAAGAATCAATTAGGTAATTATAACAACAATAAAATTAATGTAAGTTCCTGCAAAAACAAAGTTGTTTTATTTACCCACACTCAAAACTGCATCAGCACTTCATCATTCATCATCATCAAACTATTGCAGACCACTGCTGGACGCATAGACTAATATAATATATAAAATGAGATAGACTGGCAACTGACGTTTTCGGTTTAGTTAGCGACCAGCGCCCTCTGAACGCCAAGCAAGGAACTAATTGTATATAATAATATATTGTAGGTAGGTACGCATATGTTTATTTATTTTTATAACCTTATATACATTTCTTCGTTTAAATGATACATAAACTGTGTTTTTGCACAAGCAAATTTTCATCGATGTTTTTAGATACAAGTTTTAAATGAGAACACAGTTTGGGTTTCTTTTAAACGAAATAAATTTATTTTAGGTTGTATCGGATAAAGGAGATAAGATTAATAACACAAAATATATAATTAAACGAATTTATTACACATTAATTACAACACCGGTTTGCCTTTCTCGTTTTGCACCCTTTGTTTTATTGATATGGTCCAAACTGCTTGAGGAGGGCCCATCTGTCTGCAAGTATGTCACAAACACTTTCACAAAGTACAGTCTATGCTGAAATTTGGCTATTTATGGAATATACGGAGGAACTAAAGTTCAACTCAAGATAATAACACAAAAACACCGAAATATACAAGAAAAATTGCGCACGAGCATGTAAACAACAAACCGGTGGAAAATTTCTTGATTTCTTGTGACGTTGATATTCAGTGTTGCTATTGTTGGTAACAGTTTGTTTTAATACTACTACTTTTTAAGGTTCTAATTTTTGTAAAACTTCCACGAATAATACAAAATATTTCAAAAACAATTCATACTTGGTTGTTAAATCAAATTATTAGTAAAAGTAGACTAATTAAAGTAAAATAGCAAAATTAACAATTAAAGTAAATTACCAAAAGTTTACGGTAAAAAAGTGGTAACACCACAATAAAAAGTTCGTTGCTTCTGGGACAGATGGAGCTTTTCGCAATAAAAAAAAATGTTCTAAGTTGCCAGGGCATGGCTGGACGTAAGTCTCCTAAAGCACTCTACTGAATAGGTACAATTCTCATGTCAATTTGCTAACTTAATGATAAGTAAAACATTACAAAAATAGCACCAGCTATCTAGAACATCGTTTTTCACCAAAACAATGTTTATGTGCTTACACATAATAATATTTTTTAGGACATAACCTCAAAAATAAAACAACTTTTAGGTCCCAACTCCTAAAAATCTAAGAATTTCAAAAGTGCTTGCCTATCGTATTGACTACCAATTGAAACAAAAATATATCCAAAACACGATATTTTATTAGGGGTACTAAACTCCCATACAACCCTGCCATTCGCCTTTAAAATTTTCTTTTGAAAAATGCTACCATTCCATCAGTATTTTCAATACGACTTGGGGAGGTGCCGCCAAATCTAACCTGATAAAAGTTGAACGCGCTCAAAGAGCGGTCCTTAAGGTTTGTTGTTTCAAGCCCCGCCTGTTTCCTACAGTTGAACTGTATGAGTATTGCCAAGTACTGACTGTAAGGCAATTATTTATTCTGGCCACAGTCATTAAACAACACTCTCTCTCACAGTACACACCGGGACCAATGCGTCGAAACCGCCTTGTTGCCACATCTGCCCCAACCGAAACATCATTCAGCCGTCGTTTCTTTGTTTTCCTCGGACCATACATCTATAATAAAATTCATAAAATTAAAAAACTCAACTCAAAACTCAAAGCATTTATTTCAATTAGACCATTACAGGCACTTTTGAATGTCAAAAAAAACAAGAACAAAAAAATGATGCTGCTACAATCCCGGTCACAAGGCATAATAACTTGTGAAAGTACTGTAGTTGCCCATTCCAAAGCGTTGATCTCTATGGAGAAGAATGGGCAAGAAACTCCATGGACACTCTTTTAAATTATAATATTTTTACAAAATCGTATTTACATCATTCGTGTTGAGATTATACAAATATGTGAGAACGATGTAGAAAGACGTGCACAGTAAGAGCGTCCAGAGTAAATAAAAAGCAAAATTCAATTTAAAATCTAAAGAAGTTAAAAAAAATTACCGTGGTAGTTAAAAAATGACCAGTCCCAACTGACAGCGCCCGTTCACGAACATGACGTATGGATCAGCCCCATTCAGCTCGACCATTTTGAAGGGAGCTAAATGACCCGACACACCCGCCACTATCAGCGAGACATTTAAGTGAGCATGACACTATTAACCACCAGGGCTTCGTCAAGTCAATGATAATACATAGCACTCACATATGGGCTTAATAATTATACAATACTAGAGAATTGATTCTATACATTGCAAAGATAGTCTTACAATCTTCTGCAGCTTCCACTATAGCTTCGGATACTTATCAATGAGTTTACCCCTAAGCTTGAGGAGCAGGACCAGCATTGAGCCAAGCATTTTTATCATCAATATAATCCCCCAACTTATAATATGCTTGCCTACATAGTGTGCGTTTAATACAAGATTTAAATTTCGTTTCATTCAGTTGAAGAATGTGGAATTCTAACTGTGCATCAACTAAACCAATACGATCTTAAAATAACTGTTCAAGATTGGCTTCTACATCAGTCATACACTGCAACAGAGGGTCTGTTGCAGGTTTTGGCTTAATTAACCCTACCACACCCCAAGCACATTACACACTGAGGGGGCCAAACGCCTCCTGCCGTAGGCTCTATGCCGGAGTCGTGCGGTCCATGGCCCTTTACGGGGCCCCGGTATGGGCGCGTTCTTTAGGGCGGCGCGCCGCCCACTACCTGAACGCGCCCCAAAAGGTGGTGGCCATACGGCTTGTCCGGGGCTACCGCACGATCTCCGGCGAGGCAGCGAGCCTCCTTGCCGGACTGCCACCGTGGGATCTGGAGGCGATAGTCCTCGCGCGCCTGTTTGAGTGGCGCGCGGAGGCACTACACCGGGGGGAAAACCCGCTGCCACGGCAAGTTGCCGCTCGGCGGGCAGACTTCCGGTGCGATCTCATGGTGGCATGGAGAGAGCGACTGTCGCAACCCCGTGCAGGGCACGCCACAATAGCGGCGGTAAGTCCCCTCTTTGAGGAGTGGCTGGAGAGGCGTCATGGCGTCCTCACCTACCGCCTGACGCAGGTCCTCACCGGACACGGAAGTTTCGGGAGGTTCCTGCACATCATCGGGCGGGAGGAAGCGCCTGGGTGTCACCATTGTGACGATCGCCCGGAGGACACGGTGGAGCACACAGTGGCGGTCTGCCCAGCTTGGGCGGAGCACCGCCGTGCCCTCGTGGAGGCGATCGGCGGCGGAGATCTCTCGCGTCCGGCCCTGGTTCAGGCCATGGTCCGGAGCGAGAGGGAATGGGAAGCGGTCACCACCTTCTGCGAAGCAGTAATGCTAGCGAAGGAGGTGGCCGGGCGATTGAGGGAGAGAACATCTGCCCAACCCAGCCGCCGCGGGAGACGCCCATGGCGCCGGGCGCCGCGAGACGACTTCCGGCCACCGTAGATGCGGGCCTGTGGACGGTGAGCAATGGGTAGCTCGCCGTCCGTCCGTCGATTGACGACAGGCCGTGTCGACGGCGCGTTCGTGTTTCACGCGCGCCTCAAAGAGAGTCAGCAAAGCAGAGGGGCTGACAGTGTGAAGTCATTGGATGATTTCCCACCCCAAAAAAAAAAAAAAAAAAAAAAAAAAAAAAAAAAAAAAAAAAAAAAAAAAAAAAAAAAAAAAAAAAAAAGCACATTACACACATACATACTTACACACCACACCTACACCGTAATAGTAATTATTTTAGTCGTTTTTTCTTGTGTTACTTTTAATTTTATTTCTTTTAATTTGAATACCTAGCTTTAATATTGGTACACAACAATGATTACTGTAAAACGTATTATGAGTGGAAACCTGGTAACCTGGTTTTTTATTCAATGAAAATTTGCATGCAAGCCTAAACATTGTTATGGTGTCACTTTAGTAGTATTAGGAAAACAATTTAAATACATTCCAACAAATATAGGACAGCAATTAATAAAAAAAAAAAGATAAATAGTTCGGTGAACCGCCGACTACCCAAGATACGAGCATTGCTCAGTTTGGGAGTCGTTGAATCACTTTTAAAAGCCTTGTAACAATAACTTTGCCAATTTTACCTTGTATTATGTTTTATTTTTTGTACTTTTTTGTGTGAATAAATTTATTTATTTATTATTTACCTGTAATACAGGTGTTCCACTACCTACCACAGGCACCAGTGATTCACAAATATGTAAACTTGTTTATGCCAATAAATAATTTAATAATAAAAAGTATTTTCAAGACGTTGTCACGTTTAACTATCGTCAGTAAACCGACTTTACAGACAACCAATTTTTTTTTAATTCATAATTTGTGTGCGTTTGAATGCATCTCATCTCTCATTACAGAATTGAAGCGAAAACGCAATGACTACGTTCCTGAAACAGACGACGTCTTCGAAACCCAAATGGATACACCAACACGTGAAGATTTGGAACAATACTCCCAGTCATATGATGATGTACCTCAAAAGGAATTTACCGATGCTGGTACATGTACAGAAAAAAACAAAGACGTAAACGTAGGTGTAATAGATTTACATGGATGTAAATATTTTGGGGAATTCATTGCAAATGAATTATTAAGATTTGATGTTAAGGACGCTTTCGCAATTTTCAACAAATAACTCTGTTTTTCGGGGACCATTATGATGCACAAGGAATCATAAAAGTGAGGTTGTCATGGTATCAAATAAAAGATAATGTATTCATCTCCACGATGGCTTTAAAAAAAACGTGTAGTCATATAACATTTTCATACAAACACGATTTTACCATCGCAATAAATATTAAGTTGCAAAAAATGGGGTCTGTTAGGTACGTGTGAGCTAAATCCAGTGCACATTTAAAACTTCAAAATCGTATAATAATCTAGCTTATATATTCCTCCTATAGACCGGGGTAGAAGCCTTTAAAAAGAATACAAAGTGAAAAAAAATAATAGTAGGATGAAACCCATTAGAAAAGGAGGGGAATATTATAAAAATGAAAGGAAAAATAAATTACGGGCGATCTGAGGTCGGGAAGGGGATGGGGGGGGGGGTTTAAGGGTAAAAACGGTTTTTCTCGATTTCCGGCAAAACTAAAAGTCCTATCGAAAAAAGTCAAATGGCAAAGTTGTAGGTAATAAAAAGATCTAAAACTTTTACATTCACACTTTTTTCACATAACCTCAAAATTTATGTGAAAAATTCAAAAAACCAAGTTTTTGTTTTTTTATTTTTATCTTTTACAAAAATTGTTTTTTTATAACGAAATTTGGTGAAAACTTACTTTTTTATGTCCCAAATACGCTGTAATTTATTTGATTGAAAATATTTATTTTTTCACCTTATATTGAATTAATATCGAAAAAGCAGCCTCATTTTCAATCGAAAATTCTGACGTCAAAATATCAGCTTTTTTCAAAAAGTTGGTATGTTTTCTGTTCGTTGAAATCTCTACTTTCCGATGGTGTAAAAAAATATATATGTTACAATAGTAAATCTTCTCAGAAAATGAGTAATTAGGTACCAACGTATTGCACTATAATTTACTGATCAATAAATATCAGAAAAAAAAAATATCTTCAAGTATCAACATTTGTTAGGTTAAAGTATAAAAGTGAGCGAGTGATTGATTCTATGTGTGTGTGCACAAAATGTGTATGTGTTGCGACTAGGATACCTAAAATTGAGCGCGTCAAAATTGCGAAAGCGTCGGAAAGGTATGAAAAAATGCAAAAAAATATTGAAATATTAAAAGGTGATTTATTAAATACTTAATATTAAAGTTTCACAAGTTTGTTTCAATCACATTACCTAATTACTGTATTGTACTTTTTGTTTCACCTAAGTAATTGACAGACAGTACCTACTTATTTATAATAGAAACTTGAGTGAAATAAATAATACAAGTCAAATTTACAAATACAAATACAGTGTCAAACTACAGTTTAATTCAGTCTAATTTAAAATATCACAATAATAAATATAGTACTAATAGTACATTGTATACATACAATAAGTAGTCTAGAATGTAGAATCTTCTTAATTAAACCACAGATCGATTAAGAAAATAATAAAATCAAATGTTAAAAACACGTAAATAAGGTACCTACCTAAAAATAATCCAAACGTTTAGGCAAGTACCTACACGTAGCTTATTATTAACGCTTAATTACCTATAACGAGTGATAGTGACGAAAACATGGATCAACACATAAATAAACATTACAAATACGACACATGAATTTAGTTTGTTTTCTTATTTTTTGTTTTGCGCATTCTTTGCATCGTCTATAGTGACCTTTGTTTTCGGGCATGTGCTCGACTGTGCTACCAGGCAGTACTCTTATAGGATTATTTTTAATACTGCACGGTACTCGGGGATGTGTTAATTCCAATGGTTTGTATTTTTGAATTATTTGTCGTATAACATTTAATTGGAAATCAGCAATAGGTGATTTACTTATATTACTTATTATTTTATACGAAAAATAAGCGTTTAACATATGCATGTCTACAACATGAAAAAACAGCTTTTTGTACCATTTTAAAGATTTTCTTATACATTGCACTGAACTCAACAACATATCAGCTGTGTCTACACTTCCCATATGGCTTGAGTAATCCAATACTGCTTCTGGTTTAAAAACCGGCAAACCAGTGACGCGATCCTCCTTTAAAGATGGCAAAATTCTCCCATTATGAATACTGGTTAACATATAAATATCCTTTTTTTCGCGCCATTTGATAACCGTCAATGGTGGATTAGATTTTGTGATAAGCTCACCTTTTTTTAATTTTTGGGTCATAACTGGCATTCCCGCTCTGTTTTTCTTTACTGTACCACATGCGTATATTTTATTGTCATGTAAATATCGAAATAATTTTGGACTAGTAAACCAATTATCAATATACAAGTGTCTTTGAGTCCCAAAAAAATCTTTGAGCAGTGTAGCAACTACTGCACCGCCCACGCCCAAACTAGCTGGATCCGTGATAGCACTCGTTGCACCGCAATAAACTATGAAGTCAATAATAATGCCGGTGGTCACGTCACAGAGAACAAACAATTTTATAACGAATCTGTTTCGTTTTTTCGGAAGATATTGTTTAATACTTAACCTCCCCTTAAAGGGAACAATACTTTCATCAATGCATAGATTCCGATAGGGCGTTAACAAAGCTTTATATTTATCGCGGGCGTGATTAGTAACTAATTCGATTTTTCCTAAAATAGAGTTTTGATTTATTTGCATAGGATTATTAAAATGTAACATTCCTAAAATACTACAAAAACGATTTCGAGACATTAGGTTGCCAAATATAGGTGTCAACAACAGCGGGTCATTAGACCAGTGCTCTTCTATAGTTAAATGATTATTCCGAGCCATCAACATAATTACGGCAATAAAGATATAAAATTCGGGTACAGTTACATTATGCCATTTCTGCAATCTTGAATGTGAAGATATGGCTGTTCTAAGAATAAAAAAATTATGAAATTGGTTTATGTGATCCACAATCTGCGTCACTAAATTTCTGTCCAAAAAATGCTCAAATATATCAAATTCTGTGCAATCTCCATTCATAAAATTAATATTCAGCCCGGACGTAAATTCATTAAATGGTTCCAATATTGGTGTAAAGGACTCTGATGACCATGTTTGTTGCTCCTGCTGCCCGGTGGCTGAACTTGTTGCCTGCCCCACAGTTACCTCGTTGGTCGATGACTGAAAATAAAGCAAGTATGTATTTTATTTTAAGCAATCCATTATTGAGATGAGAAGATCTGAAAAAAAAAACATACGATGTTTTTTTTCTAATGTTTTAAGTATGGGTAGCAATAAAACGAGTGACTTTAAATTACAATTTTAAGTATCAAAATTAATTAATTTGTGTTATATAATTACTAAGTGAGCGACTGACTGTAAGTGACGAGAAATCAACAGAACAGTATCTTACAAACATTAATTTGAGTTACTTAAAATACAAAATGAGAAGCTTCATAATATTTGTTTGAGTGTCAACGTTACGTCCTGCATTTTTTTCAATATTTGGCAAATGTATTTTTTATACTGAGCTGCATTTTATCTTAAATAAAGTGTTTCTAACCTAACCTAAAAAAAAAACCTAACCTAACCTAAGTATGTATAACCTCACTTAGAAAAATCGATTCTATCTTAATATTGAAGTTGCCCTCTCTGTATTTCCAGTCGCTCACTTAGTAATGTAGTCGCTCGGATAAAATTTTAATATATGAAATGGATTAATCACAATTCACTTTTTGTAAGCTCGTTCTGGATTTTATTATTAATCAATATTCGTCGTTAGTTTAGTTAATTTTTCGTTTACTCAAATTCATACCGCTCAAGTTATTAATACAGTATGTCATCATCAGTCGCAAAGCTTTTTTTTAATCGCTCGTTTTATAATTCCCCTTTAAGTATTATGTCATAACAATCAAAATCAAAAATCAAAGCATTTATTTCAAGTAGGCCAGTTACAGGCACTTTTGAATAGTCTTAGACAAATATAAGAATATCCCACCAAAAACATTAAATATGTATAAAAATAATGCCAAGCCTCTCGATGCAATCTTTCCATCAAAAAAAGTTCTGAGATCTCATAGCATCCAAGTCCTGTTCAACTTATTCTGTAGTTAGTCAAAGTCGAAGCCAAAAACCATTTATTCAAAATAGGGGCAAGTCAGCACTTTTCGATCGTCATATAAATCAATATTTTAGTGACTGTATCAATAGTTTTCTCTATATTATAATCATAATGACTTGGCAATGAGCACAAGAAGGAATAAATATAAAAGGATGTCAACGACATTTTATTCATCACATAATTTTGTACGGTGGTCACATCACATAATTTCTATGGTTTCATGTCAAGCTTTTTAGACACCTGAATATTATTTATTTTCATTTTATATACTTTCATCCGCCATGAAAAGAAGTTAAAACGGGTAATAAAAACTGTTGTAAACAGGTATTTTAAAACGACTTTGTTTTAATCATGCCAACCCTGTTTGATAATATAATAAAAAAACATAATTATAATTATCTCTTGTAGATAATTATATTTGTACGCTTCATGGCAAAACATGTAGAATCTGACCACGTCTAAGTAACACACACAGTGTAACTACCTGTGAATAAATAAAAGTTTCTTATTCTTTAAATAAACGTTATTATTATTATCAAGACATACCTCAGAGTCATCGTCTTCTGGTCCAACATTCTCCGAGTCCGATTCCACACCTTGTAGAACGCTTAAAAGCTCATCCGCAGCCATTTCTTCGTTCATGTTTAAAATAACAGGGTTTTTTATTTATTTTATTATGTTTGGTAATAGTTACAGTTTTATGTGGCAGAAGGCCAATTACAATTCTTATAGATATAGATACTCATAAGCAAGCTTTTTCTAAAAAGATTTATAGAAAAAAAAATATGGATGTTAGCAAAAAAACGTGGTGTATATTGTTGATGACATTATTGTATTATACTTTATTATTATTATTTATTTACTTAAAGAATACAAGTTAACAGTGTCTGTGTCTTTATGAAAAATTAAATAAAACTCATTTATTTTGGACAACGGAGAACCATATTTTGTTAGTTTTACAAACGGCTTATGCTCTAGTGTTAATAGCAGTAAAAATAATATATTAAAACAAAGGATGACAAAGCAGGAACAATGTGTCCTACTTGATCTACCTCCGAACAAAATGCTCAATATTTGGAGTATAGGTCTCCGCCACAGCTCTCAGGATATAGCTGCGACTACTCTGCACTCTGCAGGTGTGGGCCTAGACATACATTTCCGAAGCGCCACAGAAACAGGGCAGCCGCAACAACATCCTGAACGTAGTATTATATTGAACGCGTAGGACATCCAGCGATCTCTTGGTGTAGTTGACCCATAGATTGCTCGTGTAAACACTCTGACAGTAGGACTTTAAAGAGCAATGTTTAGTCAAGTCAGAGCACCGAGCAAATCTACGGGCCAGCATATTACCTCTGACCGCCAGTGTCAAACGCTCCCTCTCAATATCCGTATCATCCTTAAGGACGTCGGTGATGAAATGTCCAAGGTTGAATTTGGATACTCTATTTAAATGGCGGCCATTTAGCTTAATAATTTCTGGTACCGCATCTGGACATGTACCTGCGGCCCGAAAGAGCATATTTTCACTCTTGGTGACATTATAAATAAGTCCATGTGAGGCAGCATAAGTCTCACAGACTTTCAGCAATTCCTTGATTGCATTTCTTGATTAACCATGTCGTCCGCGTAACTAATGTTATAGACGCTTACTCCATTTATTCGACACCCAACACTCATGCTGCTAAGCTCAGTGATGAGACCATCAACATAGAGATTGAAAAGTCTAGGGGATGTCAAAGCCCCTTGTCTCACACCGCATTCCAATCTGTATGCTGGAGAGTAAGGGTTAGACCACTTTACCTGGTTATTGTCAGGGATACCCCTGGGGTATCCCTGTCCCTCAAATTGTCCCAAAGCATCTAATAGGAAACAAGATCAAAGGCCTTCGAGAGGTCAAGGAAACAGGCGTACACCCGGCGGCGCCTTACGATCGGTAAAATATTGAACAGTATGCTTGAGATTCAAGGGACCCAAACTGTGCAACATGAAATTTTAAAATAGTTTTCAAATACGAGTCAAGCTTACTGTCCAACACCTTAGCCATGATCGTAGCTAGCGAAATGGAACGATAATTTCCTTTATTGGAAATGTCCCCTACCCTGTTCTTAACAATGGGAACCACAAGGGTTTTCATGATTTTTTCCGGCAAGTACCAAGACCCTCGGCATGTGGACTCCTGCATATTTCAAATGCTCAACGCGGAGTCCATCATGACCTGGACACTTGCCTCTGTTCATTCCCTGTATGATTATGAGCGGAGAATACACCTGGAAATGGTTAATAAACAGTTTTGCAATATCCCGTGATAGCTCTTCCCCTCCACACTCACCGCGGGGCCGGGCCTTTTATTTTTGCGGATGGGAAATCATCAAATAACTTCCCTCGTTCTGGGCGGAGCGGGGGGTGTGTCAGACTTGTACTGACTTAAACCTAACCATGTTCCTTCTATTGCCCTTAATGTTCCGGGGTCGCAGTATCTCTTTCGAACAACCCGCAACACCATAAGGCGGTGGCCCTGGCAGGGCCCTCTGCTTTGCTGACATCTCTTTGAGGCGTGCGTGGAACACTAACGCGCCGTCGACACGGCCTGTTGTCAATAGACGGACGGACGGTGAGCTACCCATTGCTCACCGTCCACAGGCCCGCATCTACGGTGGCCGGGAGTCGCCTCGCGGCGCCCGACTCCCGGGGCGTCTCCCACGGCGGCTGGATTGGTTTGAGGTTCGCTCCCTCAAACGCCCGGCCACATCCTTTGCTAGCATGACTGCTTCGCAGAAGGAGGTGACCGCTTACCATTTCCTATCGTTCCAGACCATGGACTGAACCAGGGCGTTCCCGAAACCTCCCGTGTCCGGTGGGGACCTGCGTCAGGCGGTAGGTGAGGACTCCATGGCGCCTATCCAACCACTCCTCAAAGAGGGGACTTGTTGCCACTGTTGTGGCGTGCCTTGTTGAGACAGTATCTCTCTTCATGCCACCATGAGATCGCACCGGAGGTCTGTCCGCTGAGCGGCGATTTGCCAGCGGAGATTCCCCGCGGTGTAGTGCCTCCACGCGCCTCTCGTACAGGCCGCGAGGACTATCGCCTCCAGATCCCACGGTGGCAATGGAGATCGTGCGGTAGCCCCGGATCAGCCTAGTGGCTACCACCGCGTTGGGGCGCGCTCAGGTAGTGGGCGGCGCTTCGCCCCAAAGAACGCGCCCATACCGGGCCCCCGTAAAGGGCCATGGACCGCACGACTCCGGCATAGAGCAGGAGGCAGGAGGCGTTTGGCCCGCTCAGATTGGGCAGGAGCCGCTTCAAAGCAGCCCCGGCCCGCATGAGATTGGCCAAACGTCGTAATGAAATCAAATACTTCATCGTCGACTCGACGCTGATATGAATCCCTCCTACCGTCAGTTGGGATCCCGAAGGTGGCGCATTAAAAAAAATCGAGAACCTCCTCCTTTTTTTGACATCGGTTAAAGCTAATAGATATGTTATTAATGCGTTACAATAAATTATAATGTTTTTTTTAAAAAAAAAACATACCATCGTCACTATGCTGTTCCTCTTTTGGCTCAATAATATCTTCTTGTTGTTCACAAATAGCTGGTAATTCTTCTTTCACATAAATGCTTTCTATTTGACCAACTTCAACTATACTTATGGTCTGTATTTGGAGAGTTAATAAAACCATGAAAAATCTCTAAGTGGTCTGGTTTTATTAAAGGTCTTCGCTGTAAAAAGATAATTACAGTATTAGATAAATAACAATGTTTATGATCACAAGGGTATCACTTTCACATAAGGAAATAACGCTCTGTTGAACAATATCTCACCTTATAGCCCCCATTTAATATCTGAGCGAACAGGTCTTCAGCTTCCAGACATTTTCTCTTTAATCTGTAGCATTTCTTCAGTTGAGCACAGCAGACGAAACAAGCAAACATTGGTCTACTATCTTCAGTCACAAACTGCAACAAAATCATTCGATGGACGGTGTGAGGAATGATAATAGAAAACCGGTCAAGTGCGAGTCGGACTCGCGCACCGAGAGTTCCGTACAAACTTGTGGGTAACTAATAAAACTAACGAAAGTAGCTGGAACGAAAAGATAAACTGTATTGAAGGACAAACTTGACTTTGCCGATGGAAAACTGTTGTCCCCGTATATCGATATAAATCGCTGTTACTTTACGAATTGCTGCGCTGCGTGTTGCGGGTTCAATTCCCGCACGGAACAAATATTTGTATGGCCTACGGGTAGTTGTTCCGGATCTGGCTGTTTGTGTATGTGAATTTAAATGTTTGTAAACGCACCCACGATACAGGACAACCCACACTAGGAATTTGTCTCACTAGGAATTCTTCTTTATTTTAAAATAAAAAACTATATGGTGCAACCTTGCAGGTTACTTCACAAGAATTTCCAGCATCACTCTTTGGTTTTCAAGATAAACAGAAACATATGATATTGGCCTGGTTTTAAAGTTGGATATCACATGTAACAGCTATTTTACCTTAGTAATATAATATAGTGTTACCCCGAATTTAACGCGAGCGAAGCCGCGGGCAAAAGCTAGTATATTATATCTACAACTTACTGGAATATCAGTCAGCTTCTCATACAGCTCATGTAAGCTTTTGTTGACCACTACAGTCATGCGAACATTGTCCACTGTACATATTCTACACATTCGTAGTTTCGATGTTCTGTATGGATTTAATGTTTCTAGATCTGTAAGTAAACAAAAACAGTGAAGAGCATTCTTCAAAAAATTCAAGTATTAGACTAGATGAAGCGAAGAATGAACTGCGTGAAGAATGTGTTTTATTGGTTTCCGTACCTCAAAAGGAAGAAACGGAACCCTTATTGGACGCTACCGCAAGCAATGACATCTAAGGGCAGTATTTAGAAACAAATCTCACTCGTGGTCTTGAATAAAACTCGGTATCAATCAACGTAAGACCATGCTCTTAAGATGTTCCTTAATGAATAAATACAGTATCAACATCATCTCAGCTCTATATCCAGTCGCACCAGATTTGATACGAATTAATAGGCAGTTTGAAATGTAATCTCTATTTTACAATAATAACATAGAATCTGTCTTACTTAAAAAATGCTTAAAAGGTCGAAGTTGCCAGAACCTAGAACGTAATAAAAAAAAGTCTAATCTGCCAAAAAACTATTCCGAAAAAGTTTCTGACAAGAAATTCTTTTATTTTAACTTTAATATTTTGTTAATTACACACGTTCACACGCGTCGCGTCACAAATAACTGTTAGATTTTTCACCTACCGTACACAAACCAACACAAATCAACCAACTGTCAGACGGGATTTTAACGAGCAGATGGTCTTAAGATAAGGTCTACCATGATTTGAGACCATCTTAGCAATAGAAACGATATATTAATCTGTAGTGATCTCACTTGAAAATCGAGTCGCAAACCGGGTTTCAATATTTGTTTATTAATTACATCGATATCTCAATTGCGGTCTAACGACCGGGTTTCAGAAGAGAGATTTGTTTCTAAATACTGCCCTAATAGTCTAGTCAACAAGTGCTTTTTTAGTCAAAACTTTTTAAAAGTCTCGGAAAAATATGGTTGAGGGCTCATTCGATTCGGGATCGCATCTAGAAAGTTTTTGAAAAAATTCAAGACCCGCTCGAAAAAATTGCAAAAGTTATTATCAAATTAGTAAACAAAAAAAAAGGGGTTTGGTTTTTTGGGTATATCTCGAAAACTATTTCAGATATTTTAATTTTGAAAAAAGATTCAAAAAGAGGAGAAATTTTCCTAAAGAAAACTCTCAACTCCCGAAATTGTAGGACCAAGATCTTATCCTCCTTAATAATCAAAAATAAAATTATTATTAAGGAGGATAATAAATTTTGATTTAAAAAAAAAGCGTACCTTAATATTAATAACAAGTGGTAAAAAAAAATTGTTAATTAACAAAACGGTTTTTTAGCAATATTTTTTTTTAAGGATCGTTTTTTATCTTAAAATTCATAATTTTTGACGAGGAATCTATTTTCAAAAAAAAATTCAATTATCTTATAAATAATTTATTCGTTTATAACAATTTTATAAACAAAAAGAGATAAAATTTATAAAAAATGATTTTTAGGTATTTTTTATTGATAGAAAAACGAATGATTATCGACATTGGAAAAAAAAATTCTTGTAACATTTATTTAAATATCTAATTTGCCGCCTAGGTAATTTGTTAATAACAAATCGAAAATTATCAATTTTTTAATTTACTCGACGGAAATCCTTTCTTTAATCTTTGTAGAATAGCTCAACGAGAGGAAAAAAAATTGAGATTTCTGGTTTAACAAATAAGCAACTTGCAATGTTTATAGCCCAGTCGAAAGAAATTGTTAATTAATTAATGGATAACATTTTATAAAATCGCGATAAAAATATTTTTTCTACGGCATTTCATTCTTTAATTTGTCCTGTATTGTCTGAATTTTTTCAAATTTTAATATCAACATTTAATATGTATAAATAATATTTTTCATTAAAGCGCTCGAAGGGGGCGTGGCTTGCGGAAACCCGAGTACCCGTTTTCGGGCGTATTTTCAGCTCCCTGTAAAATGATTAATATTGGTCCTACAATTTCGGGAGTTTGAAATTTTCTCCTCTTTTTGAATCTTTATTCAAAATTAAAATATCTCAAATAGTTTTCGAGATATACCCAAAAAACTAAACCCCTTTTTTTTGTTTACTAATTTGTTAATAACTTTTGCAATTTTTTCGAGCGGGTCTTGAATTTTTTCAAAAACTTTCTAGATGCGATCCTGAATCGAATGAGCCCTCAACCATATTCTTCCGAGACTTTTAAAAAGTTTTGACTAAAAAAGCACTTGTTGACTAGACTAAAAGGGGAGCATGACGAACATGCCACCGGTTGCCCAGTTAGAAATAACATTATGATCAATTGCTGAGGTCACTAGTTAAAAAATTGCTGGGACCAATGGCTTAAGGTGCTTTCCGAGGCACATACTTATAACGATAGAATTCTTTCAACAATCTCTGTATTCTTCTGATGACGAAACCCTCTTTAAGTGTGGTCTTGCTAGGCATGCTAGTTATGATCTATGTGTATGACACATTGAAATACATTCATTTAAACCAACAAACTCACTTTCACTTTCACATTTGCAGTATTATAAGCAGTCAGTTCGTAGGATTTATAACATTTTGCTTTTTAAAACATACCTTTGTCACTATGCTGTTCCTGTTTTGGTTCAGTAATATCATCTTGTTGTTCACAAATAGCTGGTAATTCTTCTTTCACATCAACACTTTCTGTTTGACCAACTTCAACTATACTTATGGTCTGTATTGGAGACTTTATAAAACCATGGAAAATCTCTAAGTGGTCTTGGTTTATTAAAGGTTTTCGCTGTAAAAAGATAATTACAGTATTAGATAAATAACTATGTTTATGATCACAAAGTAGTTTAGGCTGTAGAATATCTCACCTCATAGTCTCCTTTGATAATCTGAGCGAACAGGTCTTCCGATTCCAGACATCTTTTGTTTAATTGGAAGCATTTCTTCAGTTGAGCACAGCATACGAAACAAGCAAACATTGGTCTTCTGTCTTTAGTTTTAAGCTGCAACAAAATTATTTGTTTTTAGTAAATATTTACTTTCAAATATATTGTCATACTGATGTTTGTGCCAGCTTTAAATCACAAGTTGACCAGGCGCCTTCAGCGGCTGCACAGGAACAGTCCATGCCTGGTTACGGAGACAGAAATACAGGCTTTACCATTTCGTGTCTATAAAAAAAAACCTGGATAAATCTAACTTCTTAATGTGGCTTTGGACCAAAGTCTACTCTAACATAGCTAACGCATAAATCATAACGTAAACTGGGAATACAATGAACATTCGCAGGATCAAAATGGTCCTTTACACAAAGAATCAGCCATTAAACAAGACGAGAAGTCACACAAAATACAATCTGAAAAAAATACTCACTCAAAACAAAAACACATCACAGATAAACTCAACTAAACCTCCCGAGAAAACATCAAATTAATGTGCCACAATCTGTATCAAACAAATAAAGGACTATCATAAGTGTTCTGTTGGACGTTATATCACATTAGAAGTCATAAGAGATCCCAGGACATATTTTTATTTTTAAAGTTGCTCCTCACTAGGAATTTATTGTGTCTCCTGGGTGTGTTTACAAACATTTGAACTCACATACACAATCAGTCAGACCTGGAACAACCGTCTTTACATTTATAACTATATACACATAGGCCACAGAAATATTTCTTCCGTGTAAGGATCGAACCCGACACTGTCACTCGCTCAGCCACTGCGCCAACTGTGTCATCACATTGCTCATTAAACAAATACTTCCACATTAGAGGCATCACTAATAACCCACGGTGCAGAGCTTACATGGAGGCTGCAGATACAGACACACATATGCTGTTAAGAAATACAGGCATCACATCAAATCTGGAAAATACCACTAGCTCCACCATACATCTGACACAAGCCACAAAAGTGTCCACATTTGCACAGCACCCTAGGTGTTCTGTTTGTTTCCTTTTAAGGTACAGAACCATAACTAAAAAGGAACTAAATGGTGCAACCTTGCAGGTTCATCACAAGAATCTCCAGCGACACTCTTTGGATTCCAAGATATACAGAAACACATGATATTGACCTGGTTTCAAAGCTGGATATCACATTTAACGGCTATTATACCTTAGTAATATATTATATCTACAACTTACTGGAATATTAGTCAGCTTCTCATACAGCTCATGTAACTTTTTGTTGACCACTACATACATGCAAACATTGTCCACTAAACATATTCTACACATTGGTAGTTTATCCATTTTGGAATCCAAAAAAGATAACTTAATTCATATTTTAATCCACAAAACACAGTTGAGGACCTGAGTGGCTTGTTTATTATAATGACGATTTCTTCTTCTTTGTTATCAACAAACACTTAACTACTGAAACACTACATTAATATCTAATGCACTTTTTTGTTGGACCTGGCAGCAATATAGTGTAGTCTAGACAGTCGTTTATAGTCCGTTCAGTCCTGATAATCCTTAGGAACCATCACAAATGTACAATCTTGCCAATGACCGGTATGTGCCGCCGGTAGCGGTAGTCAACAAATGTGTTACTACGGCTATTTGAAATTATTTTCTATTCTCTTTCTATACTACTCCAATATTTCTTTAATTACAGAGTTTCTAAATAAACATCATGTTCATGAAATCACTTCACTTATTTAATAAAAGGCGTATGTGGATAAGGACACCACAATTTTGCCAATACCACGTAGGTACTATAGTAGACCATCAAACGCTGGAGATTATATCAGTAATTATCATTGTTGTATAGAACAAAGCAATGAGATAAAATAATATAAAACACAGTCTAAAATATTAGACAAATGAAAACAAACTCATGCATGACGGAAGCGAAATATTAAATGACAGCACCACAGATAATTACAATAGGTTTAGTGTAAAAGGCTGGTAACATAAATAACAAGGTATTCTCGATATTCTTACCGTTTTGGTATAATACTCTCGCATTTTCACAGATTCTCAGTGACTGTTTTTTCACCTCATTGCTGTATTTTCGAATGCATGTGGTAGTTTTTGCTTTAACATCGTGCAAGTGACATTTCATGACATTAGATGACAAGACATTATTTGTGATGTAAATATTATATAGTCGATAGTTGTTTTAGGAAAATAATAAATTACGCAATTAAATTATTAATTACTTTTATTCTTTATTTTGAAATATTTCTAGTTAAATATTTAAAGAAAAAGGATGTGTGTACTTTGTACACGCGATAGAAGTTATACTTCTTTGGCGTATAGAAAAAAATAACTAAAATGCTGAAGTGATTAACGATAAATATAAAAATTAATCAAAAAAATGTGAGCCGTCACGGGACGCCTGGCAAATGTGAAACATCGACTTTATTTTGTAAAAGTAATATGCAGAAAAGAACAGATTGTGATAGGAACTAAATATGTCATTGAAAACATCATTATTCTGTTTCATTGTGGACTTTCCAAAAGGACGTCGTTTTCGTGTTCATCATCGTTTATGAATTCGAGGATCGAAGGCACTTTGAATAAAACTCTATTACTGGCCCCGTGAGGTAACCCATCCATTTCCAAACCTTGACAAACGTTGCTTAACCTGGCTCCCTGTGGTAACCCATCCATTTCCAAACCTTGCCAAGGGTTGCTTAACCTGGCTCCGTGTGGTAACCCATCCATTTCCAAACCTTGGCAAAGGTTGGTTAACCTGGCTCCGTGTGGTAACCCATCCATTTCCAAACCTTGGCAAAGGTTGCTTAACCTGTCCCCGTGTGGTAACCCATCCATTTCCAAACCTTGGCAAAGGTTGCTTAACCTGGCCCCCTGTGGTTACCCATCCATTTCCAAACCTCGGCAAAGGTTGCTTAACCTGGCTCCGTGTGGTAACCCATCCATTTCCAAACCTTGGCAAAGGTTGCTTAACCTGTCCCCGTGTGGTAACCCATCCATTTCCAAACCTTGGCAAAGGTTGCTTAACCTGGGCCCCTGTGGTTACCCATCCATTTCCAAACCTCGGCAAGGATTGCTTAATCTGGCCCCCTGTGGTAATCCATCCATTTCCAAACCTTGGTGAGGGTTGCTTAACCTGGCTCCGTGTGTTAACCCATCCATTTCCAAACCTCGGCAAGGGTTGCTTAACCTGTCCCCGTGTGGTAACCCATCCGTTTCCAAACCTTGGCAAAGGTTGCTTAACCTGGCCCCCTGTGGTTACCCATCCATTTCCAAACCTCGGCAAGGGTTGCTTAACCTGTCCCCCTGTGGTTACCCATCCATTTCCAAACCTCGGCAAGGGTTGCTCAACCTGGCCCCCTGTGGTAACCCATCCATTTCTAAACCTCGGCAAGGGTTGCTTAACCTAGCCCCCTGTGGTAACCCATCCATTTCCAAACCTCGGCAACGGTTGCTTAACCTGTCCCCGTATGGTAACCCATCCATTTCCAAACCTTGGCAAAGGTTGCTTAACCTGGCCCCCTGTGGTTACCCATCCATTTCCAAACCTCGGCAAGGGTTGCTTGGAATGTGAAATTGATTTAAAAAAACACCAAAATAATATTTATTTATTATGAAAGTGAAACACGTGTTCTAAATATAAAAATACTAGAATATGCAACTTGAACATAGGTGCCACCTATAACTAACTTCACGCTGTCGCTGGCTAAAATCACTCTCATCATTTTTCTCCATCGCGCCAAAAGAAGTATAACTTCAAAAACATTTAAAAATATAAAAACATTTCATCGGGAGCAGGGTTATCCAAGTTATCGGAGGTTAGGGCTTCAAATATAGTGGGGTCACACAATCCGGATCGTATCAAGGAGTACTGTTTTCTAAATTGTGTCCTTAATCCAACAGCCTAAGACTCCGAGAGGTAACTTTAAATACCACTGTGACAATCGCTCGGAGGACACCGTGGAGTAGGTTTAAAACCTCAAGCCAGCTACTGGCTGGCATCAATACAAACAAGTTCCTTTTGCACGACGCAAAATTTTCTAAATTGTCACAATTCTGAAGTATAAGCTATCAAAGTTGAACTGTCCATGTTAGCAACATGGGCTACGCAAGCTGCAGTGACGTCACGGGCGGAGCGGGACAACGGAACGCCGCCGTCTGGCACGGCAGCCCCAAAGAATATCCTTACCAATATTATAAAAGTGAAAGTGAGTTTGTTTGTTACGCTTTAATGGCTAAACCGATTTTGATGAATTTTGGTACAAAGATAGTTGAGGCTAGTGGAGACGGACATAGGCTATTTGGAAAAAAATTGGGATGTGAGGGAGAAAAGAGGGAAGAAAAGGGAAAACTTAGCGTTGCTATTACAAATCAATAATGCGCAAGGGGAACTGTGTTTCCTCGAATTTAACGCGAGCGAAGCCGCGGGCAAAAGCTAGTAGTACTATAATATGGCAACCCTCGGACGGTAACGTTTCATTTTAATGGTTATACGAGCCAATAATGCTCATATTGCTATACAGCATAAGTACGTTTTTACGCACGTAATTATTGACGCTAAACACTCTTTATTAATTTTATTAGAACATACATTTAGTCGTCACTACAACTCAGCCGCGGGCTGGTCGATCAATTATAACGTTGCATCAAGTGCGGCTCAGATAACTAAACAAATATAACGTAATTTAACTATTGAAGCTAACAGTGGTTTGGTGTGAACTAACTGCCTCTCTCCAACAACTACCGGGGTATCAGTCAACGACGAGAATACTCCAACACTGGTACTTCTACAAATATTAATGTTTATATTAACGAATAAGTCATTGTTTTGAAACCCGCGTCTTTAGTTGTTGCCCTGCTCCCGTGGGTAGTAGCGTGATGTTGTATAGCCTATGTTACTTCCTGTGAAAGTAGCTTCCTATTAGTGAAAAAATGGTTAAAATCAGTCCAGTACTTTTGGAGCCTATTTGATACAAACAAATCCTTCCTCTTTAAAAAAGTAGTATAGATAACTTATATGTATAGCTTACTAGCTTTTGCCCGCGACTTCGTCCGCGTGGATTAATAGTTCCCGTTCCCGGGGGATTTCCGGCATGAAAACTATCCTATGTCCTTTCTCGGGTCCCAGACTATATCTGTACCAAATTTCATTGAAATCGGTTCAGTGGTTTAGGCGTGAAGAAGAGACAGACAGACCGAGTTACTTTCGCATTTATAATATTAGTTTGGATTTGGATATTTGGGAAACGTGACGTTTTATATGGAGGAGAGAATGCCAAACTTAAACTTACTAAAACCTACCCATGTTCCATCTTTTGCCTTTTATGTTTTATGCCGCGGTATTTCTTTCGAACAACCTGCAACCCCGGCAGGGTAGCAATGTGCTTGACCGCTATTTGAAAAACAAAATAAAGCGGAAGTTAGGCAGGCTACATAAACCAAAGCACTTTTTGAATTGTCCAGGAGTAACACAAGGTAAATGAGATAACAAATGAAAAAAAATACAAAATAATTAACAATATTTGTTTCTAAACATAGATTCTCAAGTGAAATATAACCACAATAAAGCCTATCACTAAGTTTCAATCGTACTATCTATAGTACGATTGAAACTTAGTGATAGGCTTTGGCTTCGGTTCTAACCGATACCACTAATTTGTTATTACACACACACGACATTATGATTTCGCTAAAACTTCGCTACATTCGACTAATCCGTAACTTAATGGTAATATTTTCTAAGTAATAGTGAATTACAAAACAGAAATACATACAGAGAAAATTATCACCAGAGTCCACGTCAATTAAAGTATTTAGAGCTACAATTAAATGCGTATAACAAGCCAAGTCAACGTTTGTGGTCAAATATTTAGGACGAGATTTTACGCCAATTTAAAAATCTGTGAGATGAACAGAGAATTACTATCTTAGGCCCGTTTTTTAAACTGTTCGCTGTAGCATGATGCGGGTGACATTAGCTAAATGCACCATTCCTCTTCAATCTGGAACACTACGGCGATTTAGGATCATGACTCATTCTAATCATTATTAAATTATTACATCACAATCATCATCTTTGTCCTGCCTTTGTCCCTTCGATCAAAAATGTTCTAGATTCCCGATCAACGGTTCAAAAACGGGCAGACAAATATAGCCTCTATTTTAACCTATTACGGTCCAATCCTGGCCAACACTTACCTACACGTAAAAATGGTGCAGCGTACGTTCAAAAACTGTGCAAATTACTACTGCAATACTCAGATTTCACAAGGAATCTCTTTTTTTCGGTATGTATATGCTAATAAATGCTTATTTTCCTAGTGAAAGTAGGACTGATTGTGAAATATAAATCATTATATTTTTTTTGGTTTGTTCCCCAAATGTTTGGTACAATACGTCCAACATTGGTTCAACGTCGACTGATTTAGAATAGTGAATTGAGTGGAGTAGAATAGAATAGGGCTATATTTCCTACTGATCCATTTTGATGTGCAGAATGGATATCTAGTGTTGCAAAGAAAAGAGGAGAAGAATTTAATTTGTTTAAATGTTTTTCAAACGTATTTATGTATAGTACAAATATAACCTTTCTTCTGCGGCAGTCAGGTACAAAGATACAAGTGTGTATTGGACGTTAGCTGACACACAATCATTATTTATATAAGAATGTTAAATACGATTTCAGCTAAATTTATTATTGATTAAAATATTTTTTAGAAACTACAGCTAGCTAGCTAGCTCGGCCACTTATGCGATATGATTTTGTTCTTGATCCTTTATCTAGTACATTTTAGATTGAATCCTGGTCCCTTCCTGTCCTTGTATTCTATTTGGGGTCAGCGCAACAAGATTTCATCTTCCATATTTTCTTTATAAATTCGTAGACTGCAATATTTATAGATCTATGCTTTCTGAACACAAATTGTTGTTTGGCTATGAGACCATGCCTTTCAAAAAAGGAGTAAAGCGTTATATTTATCGTTTTTTTCTATAACTTTGGCGAAAATTGAGATAAGTACTATTGGCCTATAGTTACTGAAGACTCTTTTGTCATGTTTTTAATGAATTGGTTTGAAAATAGTTATTTTTAGTTTCTCAGGAAAATGACCAAGTTCAATGCAAAGAATGATGACGTAACTGTAAACGGTAGAAGGAAACGTGATTGTAAAATGTGTTTACAATAAAACGGTCGAAAATGTACTCAATTATAATTCAATAATCACTTAACAATAAGGTAAAATGCTTATGCTAACGAAGTAAATAAATGTGCGATATAATAGTACAAGTTGCAAATAAATTATGAAGCAGTAACCTTCAACTGAGAATACTGCGAAATGTTGATTAGGTAAATATTTAACTAAAATTTAAAATTATGTTAATTTTTTGGTATAACAAACAAAACAAATAAGCAGATAGTTATGAAAAAAATTGCCAGTGGAGTTATGAGCGACGAAAGTAGGGCGCGTTAAAGCCTGTTTACTAAGGCCTACACAACAGTGCAAAACAAAATCAAGAAAATATACAGGGTTTGTTTTCAATAAGGCTTATTAATTGATTTTATTTTACTAAAACCACGATCGCAAAAATCACATAATAATATGTTAGGTTTTTCATAAGTATGTGTACGAATAATTATGTTCAGTTAAAAATTGCTTGTGACTTATGCTCAGATGTTTTACACTTGTAGGGGGTTCACATCAGTGTGTGTACGAATATGTTTTGTTAAACTACCCTTTTGACAGAAACTACGCTCACATACATCACACTTGTAAGGTTTTATTCCAGTGTGTGTATTCATATGAATTGATAAATTACTTTTTTTACTGAAACTACGCTCACATACATCACACTTGTAAGGTTTAATTCCAGTGTGTGTATTCATATGAATTGTTAAATAACTCTTTCGACTGAAACTACGCTCACATACATCACACTTGTAAGGTTTTATTCCAGTGTGTGTATTCATATGAATTGTTAAATTACTCTTTTTACTGAAACTACGCTCACATACATCACACTTGTAAAGTTTTATTCCAGTGTGTGTATTCATATGACCTGTTAAGATACTGTGTTGACTAAAACTACGCCCACATTCATCACACTTGAAAGGTTTTTCACCAGTGTGTGTACGAATATGACTTTTTAAATTACATATTTGACTGAAACTAAGCTTACATGTATTACACTTGTAATGTTTACAAGCGTGTGTACGTATATGATTTGTTAAGTCTCGTTTTATATTGAAACTACGCTCACATACATCACACTTGTAAGGTTTTATTCCAGTGTGTGTATTCATATGAATTGTTAAATAATTCTTTTTACTGAAACTACGCTCACATACATCACACTTGTAAGGTTTTATTCCAGTGTGTGTATTCATATGAATTGTTAAAGTACTCTTTCGACCGAAACTACGTTCACACACATCACACTTGTAAGGTTTTAATCCAACGTGTGTATTCACATGATTTGTTAAAGTACTCTTTCGACTGAAACTTCGCTCACATACATCACACTTGTAAGGTTTTACACCAGTGTGTGTACGAATATGTTTTGTTAAATTCCCCTTTTCTCTAAAACTAAGATTACATACACCACACTTGTAAGGGTTTTTATTACTGTGTGTACCAATATGTATTGCTAATCGCTTTTGAGTGTTTCGGATAGTTTTCGAGTCCGATACTAGGTTTGCCTTTTGTTCAGCTGGTTGTGAGTCTTCTAATTCTGTTCTTCGCAAGGGTAGTTCTGGAATCTTCGCTGTAGTCGACCCTGTGATAATAAAACCGGTGAGTTAACTATTTACAAGTAAATTGGGAATAAGCAGCATGAACAGAAATCAAATGAACAGGGTTTTTTTGTTGATAACATTATTTTAGTATACTTTATAAAAAATAAAATAAAACTCATTCATTTCGGACAACGGAGATCCATATTTTGTTAGTATTACAAACGGCTTATGCTCTAGTGTTAGTAGCAGTAAAAAGAATATATTAAAACAAAGGATGACAAAGTAAGAACAATGTGTCCTACTCAATCAACTTTCGAACAAAATGCTCAATATTTGGAGTATAGCTCTCCGCCACAGCTCTCAGGATATAGCTGCTACTACTCCGCACTCTAAATAGCAGCGACGCAGTTTTTGCGCATTATAGCGTGAAAGCCATCGGTGTGGGACTGGACAAACATTTCCAAAGCGCTACAGAGACAACAACATCCTGAACGTATTATTATATTGAACGCGTAGGACATCCAGCGATCTCTTGGTGTAGTTGACCCATAAATTGCTCGTGTAAACACTCTGACAGTAGGCCTTTAAAAGAGTAATGTTTAGTCAAGTCAGAGCACCGAGCAAATCTACGGGCCAGCATATTACCTCTGACCGCCAGTGCCAAACGCTCCCTCTCAATATCCGTATCATCCTTAAGGTCGTCGGTGATGAAATGCCTATGGTTGAATTTGGATACTCTATTTAAATGGAGGCCATTCAGCGTCATAATACCCGGTACCGTATCTGAACTTCTACCTGCGGCCTTAAAGAGCATATATTCACTCTTGGTGACATTATAAATAAGTCCATGTGCGGCAGCATAAGTCTCACAGACTTTCAGCAATTCCCTTTTGCCCCAGCAGTCGGGCCCAGCAGCACCATGTCGTCCGCGTAACTAATGTTATTGATGCTTACTCCATTTATTCGACACCTAACACTCATGCTGCTAAGCTCAGTGATGAGACCATCAACATAGAGATCGAAAAGCCTTGGGGATGTCAAAGCCCCTTGTCTCACACCGCATGGCAATCTGTATGCTGAAGAGAAAGAGTTCGACCACTTTACCTGGTTTTTTTATTGTCATACCAGTACTGAAAGAATTTTAGTATTTCAACAGGGGTTTCCCTGTCCCTCAAATTATCCCAAAGCACCTAATAGGAAACAAGATCAAAGGCCTTCGAGAGGTTAAGGTTACAGGCGTACACTCGGCGGCGTCTTACGATCCGTGTAATATTGAACAGAATGCTTGAGATTCAAGCGACCCAAACTGTGCAACATGAAATTTTAAAATAGTTTTCAAATACGAGTCAAGCTTACTGTCCAACACCTTAAGCCTCGGCCAAACCTGCGCGTCAGTAAAGCGGGACGCGGGACGCGATGCGGGAGCGTCTGCAAAGCGAAACTGACGTGCATACCTGCGCGACTGCGGCGCGAATCGCCAACTTCATTAATTGATGAACAATCACTGAAGACGCGCGACTTTATCTGGTGTAACTACTAAATTGTTGTGGTGATGACATCCTGGTACTTAACATCAGAGTCTGACTCTGATGAGGAAGACCTTTTATTGCTTGCTCTTGCGGAACAAACAACACGGTAAGTATTGTATTTAGTGATTGAGTAAGAGCTCACAGACGAGCGACAGTGTGTCGGCGACAGTTCGCGACACTTGTCGGCTACGGTCGCAGACCGTCGACCAGTGTCGCGAACTGTTGCTGACAAACTGTCGCTCGTCTGTAAGAGCCCTAAGCCACAAATTATTGTGTGGCGAAGGCCAGGATCGTCTACGTTACTACTACTACTACTCGTTAAACGTATGGTGTTGTATGCGACCGTTTAAGCCACACGCGACGCGCAACGCCCCACGAGTGCTTATACGAGTTTGCACAAATAACTTAGGGCACTTTCACATATAAGGCGCAGACAGCGGCTTACTATGTGCCATCAGTAAGCGCACAATACTATTTTGATTAGACCTTTCACACCTAGCGCATAATTGGCAGTTACGCTTGATGTGAAAGCTCTATTCAAAAACCGGCCAAGAGCGTGTCGGACACGCACATGAAAGGGTTCCGTAGCCATAAGTAGGTAGTTATTTCCATACATTACCATTTAGTTAGGGCAACTGCACTTCATAAGTTGGTCGAGTTGTATAAAAATAACTATGTATGATACAGAGTCCGCTATAGTTTTAGTTGAAAGTACTTACTTGGAGGTATACAGCACATTTTTTTCAGAATTATTGTAATAGTATTTCAAAAGTTAAGGGGGGGGGGGGACGCTCTAATTTTAACTTTGTATTAATATATCTCGAGACTGGGGTTTTTGATCTACATGGTTTCAAGGCAACTTTTGTTGTATTTAAAGAGACCTTTTTAACGATACCCCACACGATGGGGTAAGTCGATTTTTTTCTTCGAATTAACTTTTCGCTGTATGGGAGGGGGGGAAAAAATAATTATTTTTCGATAATTTTAAAAACCAATTTTTGGATTATCAATATACATCTCTCCACCAATTTTCGTGGCAATCGGTGCAGAAACGGCGGAGAACGAGCCAGGACGGACGGACAGACGGACAGACATGACGAAACTATAAGGGTTCCTAGTAGACTACGGAACCCTAAAAAGAGCATGGCGCGCTTAATGACGGCTCATAGTGAGCCGCTGACTGTGCCTTATAAGTATTATCACAAAGTATTCTTATATTTTAACTTAATTATTATTACTTACAGGAAAAGGTTATGGGTACACGATATTAACAAGGAAAGAAAAAAATATGGGGAATACCATACCCTAATGAGAGATTTACGAAACAGCCCACAACGGTTTTTTATCTATTTCAGAATGCCAGAAGCATGTTTCGATGAAATTTTAGAACTGATTAAAGAAGACATAACAAAACAAGATACAAAATACCGCGAAGCTATTTCTGCAGAGGAACGGTTAGCAATAACTTTAAGGTTAGTACCTATGTCTTGCATCTGCTCACACCCAATTTTGCAAAATCTTTATAACCAAAATTATTTCTGACATATAAATGACATAGGTTAAAGAAAAAAGACTAAGATTTAATCATTCAGAAATTTAATCATTTAAAATTATGAAGTCAATATAATATGAAAATCAGATTTGAGCCGAGAATGTTTTGAAATATTTCGGTGCAGTAGAATCACCATCAGCATTTACTGCCTCTTCATTCAAACCGTGCAGTTCATGTTCACGAGTTGTAACCACAGCCTCGGCTGTTGTCTCGTCTGAATTATTATTATGAATAATCGGTTGTAAATTAACTGTTGAACTTGTATTAGGAGTGTTGGAATAATCGGCGTAATTAGAAAAGTTTAAAGTTGCCGTAGCCACAGATGATGTCATTTCTGTGTTACTGTTATTAATTAAGTCCAAAATATTTGGTGCACTTGTATTGTAAGTATTAGAATAATTGCCATCATCGGAAAAGATTGAAGGAGTCGATGAATTAGTGTAAGGCGAGACACGTGTGCTTTCATCGATCTCTGCTAATTCTTGTTCTGCTATGATTTGAGCTAGTTTCATTTTTATAATAGTCTGTCTACGGAGCGACAATCTCTTAACACTCTTTGCATATCCAATAAATATATGTTCCAAATCGTCCATTTGTGATTGTGATCTCTTTTGCGATTTCCTTTCAAAATATTCTAGCACTTGGTTGACTGGCGTGACTTTATTGTTATTTTTTTGCGTAAGAGTGTTAGATCCAGGCGGAGTATTTGAAATAGGTGCATTTCGTGCAGCAATGATCTCAGCCTGTGATGCAGAAGTTTGTGTTACCGGTTGTGATTCATTATTCTCAACTGCAATTTGGGCATCGTCGGTTTGATCAATGCTTTCGTTTTCAGAGGGATCATTAATATTATCTATCGTTTTAGCAAAAGTTAAATGTGGTTTTAGAAATTTCATTTGTTCGGCCCACTGCCACTGGCCGTAGTTTTTCTTTGCTGCTTGTCCTGTAGTGGTTTTCGTACTTTTAAGATATTTTGCGAATGTATCACGGAGATTTTTCCACTTTTTTTTCGCAGCATCACCTGGAATTTTAATATAATTTATTTATATTTAATTATTTTATGGTATTTCTCTCTTGATGTATATATGTGTGTGTGTGTGTGGTGTGTGTGTGTGTGTGTGTGTGTGCACGTGTATGGGATGTGTGGAGGAGGTGTTGATGTGAGTGTCTATTATAATAATTTGTTTTATTTTTCAGATTTCTTGCAACCGGCGATAGCTACAAAACCATTTCTCACAGCTACAGGGTTGGATTTTCTACAGTAGCACACATAGTAAAACAAGTATGTTACTATATTTGCTCGAGACTACAATCCACTTACATGCCCGTGCCTACACGACAAATTTGGGAAGCATCGGCTAACATGTTCCACGAACGGTGGCAGTTCCCAAATTGCGTGGGTAGTATTGACGGCAAGCATGTTACCATTAAAAGTCCTCCAAACAGTGGATCTAACTATTTCTGTTATTTGAAGAAGTTTTCCATAGTACTTCTGGCAATAGTTGGACCAGACTATAAGTTCATTGGTGTGGACATTGGAGGATATGGAAAAAATAGTGATGGAGGAATACTTGAAGAATCATCAATGGGACAAAAGTTGTCAAACAATTCGCTAAATATTCCGCCACCTAAACCTCTTCTCGAGCAAAATATACCTACGCCTCATGTTTTAATTGGAGATGAAGCATTTGCCTTGAAAACATATTTGATGAGACCTTTTCCAAGGCGGTCAGCAAGGGAGGACAATAGTAAAGACAATTACAATTATCGACTTTGCAGAGCAAGACGTGTCGTAGAAAACGCTTTTGGTATTCTAGCAAAAAAATGGAGGATATATGATAGACCCTTAGAAATAGATGTTGAAACTTCTAAACTTGTTGTAAAAACAACTTGCATTTTACATAACTACTTGATTTGTAAAAAGGCAGATACTTTTTTGCATTTATTACCATCTCCTACGACTACGGTCTTTGTGAACTTTGATGTCGATGTAAGAAGAGCAGCTAACGTTCCTTTCCAAATACGTGACCGTTTTGTAAACTACTTTAATAATAATAATATGAATAATAATGCTGTGTAAAAAAAATATAAGACGTGGATTATTGCGATTTCCTAAACATTTTCGTAGCCGTTTGCAAACGGGCTATTCATACCTACAATATGCCTCTGCGACATGTATACCCAGTTCAAGTACTTGCGAACGTGAGCGACGTTGCCATTTTGTGCAGCGTACAGTTCGAACCAAACTTAATGGCGGCTCGGAAGTTAGCTGCGAGTGCAATTTCGCGCAGGTAACGTCAAGTTGACAACAGACAGCAGTGAAAGCACGACGAGTCGTGCGAGTGCGAGTGAGACAGAGGGTGCGTGGGGTGTCCCCCGCCCGTCTTCACCTTCAAAATTGCGTTTTGCGCAGCGAAACGCACGATGTTCCGAGCCGCCATTAAGTTCGGTTCGAACTGTACCTACGCAGAGACTTTGGTTGGTTGTTTATCAATGAATTTAGAAAGAGTTGTGCTTCCTTGTTTCAACCTCCCCCCTCCTCATATAATTATAATCGGATATTATATACATATTATAGAGAATATACTACAAAATTAGTAATGAAATGTGTTTTATTTACTTACCATCCATTTTAAACACCGGACCGATCAAATCCCATATTTTATCCTTTTTTCGTAAATTCTTATAGTGTGGATTTTTCAAATCATATAAAATAGGATATTCTCTTACTTTTTCTATAAACAACTCTGTAGTATCTCCTGTTGTAGTCATTGTGGAATTAAATAACAAACAAACTCGCTCACAACACGTCTGACCACTGAACGCGTGCGTCCCGCTCTGCCGACGCGGCCGTCCCGCGATGCGGTCGCGTAGGTATGCAAAGCGCCATTAGATGTTATGGGTAGCGTCCGTCGCGCGGTAGACGCTCCCGCTTCGCAGTCGCTTTGGTCGCGCAGGTTTGGCCTCAGCTTTAGCCATGATCGTAGCCAGCGAAATGGGGCGATAATTTCCTTTATTGGAAATGTCTCCCACCCTGTTCTTAACGATGGGAACCACAGGGGTTTTCATGAATTTTTCCGGCAAGTACCAAGACCCTCGGCATGTGGACTCCTGCATATTTCAAATGCTCAACGTTGAGTCTATCATGAACTGGACACTTGCCTCTGTTCATTCCCTGTATGACTGTCTTGACTTGCTTGGAAGAGAAGGGCACAAAAGTCTCCTGTACCTCACAACAATACTCAGGATCTGCAGGAGTTGAGGGACCAAGGGGGTATTGCACCTGGAAATGGTTCATAAACAGTTTTGCAATATCCCCGTGATCACTCTACCCCTCCACACTCACCGCGGGGCCAGGCCTTTTATTTTTGTTTTTTTATCTATTCCTTTGACCTAAACTTGAACTTTTCCAAGTGCGAAATTCACCTCCCTGCAACAATTGGCGGCTACCATTTCTTAATTGGACTCGAAAGCACCAAATTTTAAAATTACCGGAATAAAATCTCTTTATCTCCTGTGGTCACCGATGTTTGAGGAATGTTTGCCGTATATATATATATATATTTATTATATTGAAGGACAAATTCTTAATTTTAATGATTTCAGATAGACTTTTCCAAAATTAAAATTCATTTGGCCGGCACACCTACATGATACTGTTGCTTTGGACCAAAACCTACGTAAAGTTTCGCTCCTGTCAACTTTGGAAAAACTAGACAAATTTTTAGGGACACTAACTTCGTTACTGAATGTGGCCCTGGACGACCAAGCTTGGCAGCAAGCCACACTTCCCTTCCCATCGGCACTTCAAGATCGACGGTGCATCGAGTGCTACAGAGGCACCGGTTCCACCCATATCACGTGCAACGTTTTCAAACGCTGACGTCACGTGATTATCAGCAAAGAGTAGAATTTTCCCAAAGGATGCTTAGTGTGATTCGGGCGGGCCCAAAATTTTTAACACATGGAGTGACGAGTCTTCATGCCGCGCCGAGATGGATATTTAAATTTACATAATTTGCACAGTTGGCAGCTGGTGAAGCTACATTCCATGCGTGAGGACAGCAGCCATAATCAATTTAAAATAAATTTTTGGGCGGAAATAATTAATGGGAAAATAAAAGGGCCCCTTGAACTGCCGGCAACTTTAAACGCCAATTGTACCTGCATTTTTTAAGGAATGAACTGCCAACGTTACTTGTCCAGTCTCACTGCTCCACCTGCGGCCTGTTCGCGAACTAAACGAATACTTACTGTGAGCCTTCTCAGCTTTTCGTTTTACTTCTAATACTTCTGTCTCTTCTTCCTGTCTTCTTCTTCTCCTCTCCTTTCTTTTAAGCTCCAATAAAGGCAACTCATATTCTGAGTCGGATTCCGAATGATATAGTTTTATATCTTCTATATCCAGATAGTTGTCGTATAGATTTACTGTTTCTAGACCTGTAAGTACACAAAAACAGTAACAGGACAAATGGTGACGTTGCATTTCAAGAATATCGCTACGCTTTATTATTTTTTGTAGATAGGTAATCACCAAATAACTTCCCCCACTCCGGACGCAGCGGGGAGAAGTGTCGGACTTGTACTGACTAACACCCAACCATGTTTCTTCTTTTGCTCTTTATGTTTCGGGAGGCCCCTCTACTTTACTGACATCTCTTTGAGGCGCGTGGAACACTAACGCGCCGTCGACACAGCCGTCGTCACCGTACGGACGGACGTTGAGCTACCCATTGCTCCGAAACTTCCGTGTCCGGTGAGGACCTGCGTCAGGCGGTAGGTGAGGACACCATGGCGCCTCTCCTCAAAGAGGGGACTTACCGCCACTATTGTGGCGTGCCATGCACGGGGTTGCGACAGTCGCTTTCTCCATGCCACCATGAGATCGCACCGGAGGTCTGTCCACTGAGCGGCGATTTGCCGCGGCAGTGCAGAATCCCCCCGGTGTAGTGCTTTCGCGCGCCTCCAGATCCCACGGTGGCAATGGAGATCGTGCGGTAGCCCCGGATCAGCCTAGTGGCTACCACCGCGTTGGGGCGCGCTCAGGTAGTGGGCGGCGCTTCGCCCCAAAGAACGCGCCCATACTGGGGCCCCGTAAAGGGCCATGGACCGCACGACTCCGGCATAGAGCAGGAGGCAGGAGGCGTTTGGCCCGCTCAGATTGGGCAGGAGCAGCTTGAAAGCAGCCCCGGCCCGTTCGAGATTGGCCAAACGTCGGAAATGAAATCAAATACTTCATCGTCGACTCGACGCCGATGTGAATCCCTCCTACCGTCAGTTGGGATCCCAAAGGTGGCGCATTATAAAATTACAGACGAATTGAGAACCTCCTCCATTTTTGACGTCGGTTAAAGTAATAGATATTTTATTAATGAGTTACAATCAAATATAATGTTTTGTTTTAAAAACATACCATCGTCACTTTGCTGTTCCTCTTTTGGCTCAATAATATTATCTTGTTGTTCACAAATAGCTGGTAATTCTTCTTTCACATCAATGCTTTCTATTTGACCAACTTCAACTATACTTATGGTCTGTATTGGAGAGTTAATAAAACCATGAAAAATCTCTAAGTGGTCTTGTTTTATTAAAGGTCTTCGCTGTAAAAAGATAATTATAGTATTCGTCAAATAACAATTTTTATTGATGATCACAAGGGTTTCAATTTCACATTAGGAAATAACTCTCTGTTGGACAAAATCTCACCTTATAGCCCCCATTTAATATCTGAGCGAACAGGTCTTCAGCTTCCAGACATTTTCTCTTTAATCTGTAGCATTTCTTCAGTTGAGCACAGCAAACAAAACAAGCAAACATTGGTCTACTATCTTCAGTCACAAACTGCAACAAAATCATTCGATGGACGGTGTGAGGAATGATAATAGAAAACCGGTCAAGTGCGAGTCGGACTCGCGCACCGAGAGTTCCGTACAAACTTTTGGGTAACTAATAAAACTAACGAATGTAGCTGGAACGAAAATAAACTGTATTGAAGGACAAACCTAACTTTGAAAACTGTTGTCCCCGTATATCGATATATATATTGATATATTATATATCGATTATTACAAACTTAATTATTAAGTTTGTAATAATCACATTTTTTTATGTTGCATCTACAAAGGTCATTGGCGACCTTAGTGTGAAAAGCATACCCACGAAGTATACGAACAAACTAGAGTGAGATAGATCGATAGATGTCTTTATTTAACGTTATTATTGGGTCGCATTATTGTGGGTACTGCCTGCCTAGGACATATTGAATTTGTAAATTCAATTTCAACTCGATACTTTCACTCGTTCTCGAAACAAAGGGTACACCCTAACTAAAAAGGAACTAAATGGCGCAACCTTGCAGGTAACTTCACAATTTCCAGCATCACTCTTTGGTTTCCAAGATAAACAGAAACATATGATAGTGGCCTGGTTTCAAAACTGGATATCACATTTAACAGCTATTATACCTTATGTGCAGGGCACATTGCTATGGCTGGATTGGAAGAATAAAACACCGTAGATTCTTGAGTGTTGCCACTTTATTCTTGATTCTTGATTCTTCCTATTTTCTTTCTTGAGTTCTGCTGGTGCCCGCTGACTGTGTCGATCGCGAGAAATTCACCCGTTTTTATACAGTTTTGCTTAAGAAAAAGCAGAGTCTCTGATTCGAGATAGAGGTCGACCAATCAGAGCGCACAAATTTTCGACCAATAACGTCAAAGAGCGGGTTCGACACAGTTAGCTTAGGCATGGCAAAACTTTACCCTATTTAGAGCCGCGTTACATTTTCACGGTTTTTATACAAATTTTCTATTAAAACCTATTACAAACCATATATATTCTTATTCTATGACCTTATATCTATGCGAGAAAAATATAATTTAACATAAAACACGACATAACATTCACTAGTTGTTAAAACAATAATATATAAACACTTCGATATGTAAACTAACAGATGTTAACAAGTTCTAATGAGAATCTATATGCAAGTACTAATGAGACACTACTAATTCTTGTAAGAAACTAATAATCATTATACAATCTTAAGTTCTAACTATAAAGGAGTTCACTTTCCTAATTGAAAATCACTGTCCTATCAGTTCGTTTACACTGTTCACTTATATGCACTATTATTGCTTATATACACTATTATTGTGTTATATATCACTGTTATGCTCACTCATCCCGCACACCTTAGTAATATATTATATCTACAACTTACTGGAATATCAGTCATCTTCTCATACAGCTCATGTAAGCTTTTGTTGACCACTACATACATGCGAACGTTGTCCACTGTACATATTCTACACATTTGTAGTTTCGATGTTCTGTATGGATTTAATGTTTCTAGATCTGTAAGTAAACAAATTCTGTTCTATTTTTGTTGAATTAGACTAGATGAAACGATGAATGAACTGCGTGAAGAATGTGTTTTATTGGTTTCTGTACCTCAAAAGGAAAAACTGGACCCTTATTGGACGCTACCGCAAGCAATGACATCTAAGGGCAGTATTTAGTTGCGGGTTGTTCGAAAGAGATACCGCGGCCCCGGAACGTAAAGTACAATACAAGTCTGTTCCCAACCCAAAAAAACCGGCCAAGAGCGTGTCGGGCCACGCTCAGTGTAGGGTTCCGTAGTTTCCCGTCCGTCACAATAAGTGTTCCCACTTAGGAGTTTAAAGGTGGAGGAGGAAATTATTTTGTACAACTTTTTGTCTTTTTTGTACAAAAACTGTTGTGTCAATCAAGTTCAAAGTGATTTTCCTAGAAAGTCCTTATAAAGTTCTACTTTTCAGATTTTTTTCATATTTTCTAAACTTACGGTTCAAAAGTTAGAGGGGGGGGGACACATTGTTTTTTACTTTTGGAGCGATTATTTCCGAAATTATAGACATTATCAAAAAATGATTTTAGTAAACCCCTATTCATTTTTAAATACCTTTCCAACAATATATCACACGTTAGGGTTGAAATTTAAAAAAAAACACTTCCCACTTTACATATAGGGTGGCTACCCTAATAAAACATTTTTTTCCAATTTTTATTTTACCACTTTGTCGGCGTGATTGATATACATATTGGTACCAAATTTCAGCTTTCTAGTGCTAACGGTCACAGAGATTAAGCGAGGACGGACGGACGGACAGACAGACATGGCGAAACTATAAGGGTTCCTAGTTGACTACGGAACCCTAAAAAGGGCAGTATTTAGAAACAAATCTCACTCGTAGACACACTCGTAATTAATAGACAGTTTGAAATGTAATTCTTTTTACAATGATAACATAGAATCTGTCATATTGATAGCCATGCCTTGATATTTTATTAATGAGTTACAATCAAATATTATGTTTTGTTTTAAAAACATACCATCGTCACTTTGCTGTTCCTCTTTTGGCTCAATAATATCATCTTGTTGTTCACAAATAGCTGGTAATTCTTCTTTCACATCAATGCTTTCTGTTTGATCAACTTCAACTATACTTATGGTCTGTATTGGAGACTTAATAAAACCATGGAAAATCTCTAAGTGGTCTTGGTTTATTAAAGGTTTTCGCTGTAAAAAGATGATTACATTATTAGGTAAATAACTATGTTTATGATCACAAGGTAGTTTATGTTGTAGTATATCTCACGTCATAGTCTCCTTTGATAATCAGAGCGAACTGGTCTTCAGCTTCCAGACATCTTTTGTTTAATCGAAAGCATTTGTTCAGTTGAGCACAGCAGACGAAACAAGCAAGCATTGGTCTTCTGTCTTTAGTTCTAAGCTGCAACAAAATTATTTTTAGTAAATATTTGAAATTAAAATAAATTGTCATACTGATGCTTGTGCCAACTTTAAATCACAAGCTGACCAGGTGCCTTCTGCAGCTGCACAGGAAAAGGCCATGCCTGGTTATGGAGACCATCACAGGACATTTTTTTATTTTTGTGTTGCCCCACAATATGAATTTCTCCTGTCTCCTGGGTGTGTTTACAAATCAAATCAAATCAAATCAAAATATTTTTATTTTACATAGGCCTACATGGGCACTTATAAAACGTCGAGAAAAGATGCACGGTTCGGGTTGGTCGTTTCCTATGGAGAAGAACCGGCAAGAAACTCCATGGTTACTCTTTTAAAATCATTTAGTTTTACAATGTTGTTGTTGTTACAGCGTTAGCACTTAAGTATGAGAGGACAGCGTAGGCCCGACAATAAGTCATTGCTTACTTTACAAAAAGTAAAATAAAATAATACGTTAACAAAAGTTAACAAGCGTCTAAGAATCTACAAGGCCAACCATGTCCACTCATTCACAACTAATAGGTAGAAAAGAATCTATACAAAAGTAAAAAAATAAATAAAAAAATATTGCAAAAACAAAATAATAACTAAAAGACGAGTCACACAGATGTTGCTATCAGTACTGTAACTATTCAGAACAAGGGTGATATAAAATATGTGATTTGACAACTATTGCAAAAAAAAAAAAAACAAAATGATTAAAGAGATCACACAAATAAATAAGATTGAGAATAGTTAGAGACATCCACAAATTTGTGCTGATTATAGCTACCAGGGAAGCCGCATGCGCAGAAGGAACTATAGCCAAACTTCTTTATCTTCAACGTAGTCCTTGATTTTGTAATATGCGTTTTTAGTAAGGACACGTTTTATGTAGTTTTTAAACTTTCCATCTGTCAGTTCTATAACTGATTTTGGCAACTTGTTATAAAAGCGTATACTGTTTATTAGAAATGACTTGCTAGTTTTTGTTAATCTAAATTTAGGAATTACAATTTCGTGTTTACTGCGTGTATTAATATTGTGGTAGTCGCTCCTAATTTTGAAAAGCCCCCGATTTTTACGGACATACAATAAACATTCTAAGTATTTCTAAGATATAAAGTGAGGGCAGAGTCAGTATATCGATCTCTTTAAATTTTTCTCTGAGGGACTCGCGAGGACCCATTTTATAGATTGCATACAAACATTTGAACTCACATACACTAACAGTCAGACCAGGAGCAACTATCTGTACATATATAACTAATACACATAGGCCATACAAATATTTGTTCCATGCAGGGATTGAACCTGAGACCGTCACTGCGCCAACTGTGTATTAAACAAACGCTTCCACACTACAGGCATCACTGATAACCCCCGGTGCAGAGCTTACATGGAGGCTGCAGATACAGACACACATATGCTGTTAAGAAATACAGGCATCACATCAAATCTGGAAAATACCACTGGCTCCACCATACATCTGACACAAGACACAAAACTGTTCACATTTGCAAAAAAGAAACAAACAGAACTCCTAAGGTGCTGACCCTAGGAGTTCTGTTTGTTTAATTTTCAGGAATCCTAACTAAAAAAGGAACTAAATAGTGCAAACTTGCAGGTTCATCACAAGAATTTCCAGCATCTTTCTTTGATTCCAAGATAAACAGGTACATGATATTGACATGGTTTCAAAGCTGGATATCACATTTAACAGCTATTATACCTTAGTAATATATTATATCTACAACTTACTGGAATATCAGTCAGCTTCTCATACAGCTCATGTAAGTTTTTGTTGACCACTACATACATGCGAACATTGTCCACTAAACATATTCTACACATTGGTAATTTATCCATTTTGGAACCCAAAAAAGATAACTTAATTCATTTTTTCCTCCACAAAACACAGTTGAGGACCTACTAGGCTTGTTTCTTATAATGACGCTAAAACACTTAGCTACTGAAACACTACATTAATATCTAATGAACTTCTTTGTTCGACCTATTAGACAGGGCAGCAATATAGTGTAGTCTAGACAGTCGTTCATAGTCCGTTCAGTCCTGGTAATCCTTAGGAACCATCACAAATATACAATCTTGCCAATGACATGTAAGGGTCCGGTAGCGGTAGTCAACAAATGTGTTACTACAGCTATTTGCAATTCAATTCTATTTTCTTTCAATACTTCTACAATCTTTCAATAATTACAGAGTATCTAAATAAACACCATGTTCATGACATTACTTCACTTATTTATTTGATGGCGTTTGTTAAGAAGAACACAATTTTGCCAATATCACGTAGGTACTATGGTAGACCATCAAACGCTGGAGATTATATCAGTCATTATCATTGTTGTATAGAACATAGCAATAAGATTAAATAATGTAAAACACAGACTAAACAGAAATTAGTCAAATCAAAACCATATCAAAACAACTTCACTTATTTATTTAATGGCGTTTGTGGAAGGAGACACCACAATTTTGCCAATATCACGTAGGTACTATGGTAGACCATCAAACGCTGGAGATTATATCAGTCATTATCATTGTTGTATAGAACATAGCAATAAGAAACACAGACTAACTAAACAGAGAGTAGTCAAATCAAAACCATAACAAAACAAACTCATGACGGAAGCGAAACTGCGAAATATTGAATGACAGCGTTGACAGCACTACAGATAACTATAATGCTGCCGCGGCGGTAAAGTGAAAAAGGCTGGTAACATTATTCAGAAGGTATTCTCGAAATTCTTACTGATTTGGAATGGTATTCTCGCATTTATACAGATTATTTGAAAACGTTAATTCATTCCTCGTTGCTGCTGCTGTGTAAAATGTATCGAATGCATAATTATAGTACAGTTTTGGCTTTAGCATCGTACCAGTTCATGATATTAGATGACAAGACATTATCAGCGATAAAAATATTACAAAATCAATATTTTTTTTATTAAAATAATTCATTAGGTACGCAATTAAAATATTATTTACTGTTTTTCTCACTTGTATATTTTTAAATATTTCTAATTACATATAAAAAACCATGAAACATATAAAATTGGCAGAATCGGTTAAAAAGGTTATCAAAGTTATTGGAGGTTAAGGCTCCAAATAAAGTGGGGTCACACAATCCGGGTCGTATCAAGGTGTACCGCTTTTTGATTTGGGTCCTTAATCCAGACACCGAGAGGTTACTTTAAATACCACTGTGACAATCTCTCGGAGGAGACCGTGGAGTACACTATGGCGATCTGCGTCGCGTGGGTGGGGAGCACCGCTGTGACCTCGTAGAGGCGACCGGCGGTGTCGATCTCTCGCGTCCGGTCCTGGTTCAGTCACCTCCATCTATCTAAGGAGCGATGCTAGCTATCTATGCTACCGAAGGAGGCGGTGGGAGGTAACCTCAAACCAACCCAGCAGCCGCGGAAGACGCTCCGAGTGACGAGCGCTGTGAAAAGCCTCTAGTGTTGTCGTAACTTAATTAATTACCAATATTGTTTTATTTTTATACCTACTCCAAACGGGTTGAAACATTTTTGTATGAAGCGTGGCCTAACTAACTAAATTGTATATTATTTTCAAAATGCTTTCAAATACTGCATTTAAAACCTCAATCAGTAGTTCGCATCAATACAAACAAGTACCTTTTGCACGACGCAAAATTTTCTAAATTGTCAGAAATTTGAAATACCTATAAGCTATCAAAGTTGAGCTGACCATGTTAGCAACATGGGCTACGCAAGCTGCAGTGACGGAACACCGTCCGAATATCCTTATCCTTACTAATATTATAAAAGCGAAAGTGAGTTTGTTTGTTTGTTTATTTGTTTGTTTGTTACCTCTTCACGCTTTAATGGCTAAACCGATTTTGATGAATTTTGGTACAGAGATAGTGGGGAACCAGGAGACGGACATAGGCTAACTTTTTTTTGAAAAAAGTGGGATGTGAGGGAGAAAGAGGGAAAAAAAGGGAAAACTTAGCGTTGCTATTACAAATCAATCAGGCGCCACAGCAAAAACTGCAGGTCTGCTTGGTGTGTTATACCGAATTTAACGCGAGCGAAGCCGCGGGCGAAAGCTAGTAGTACTATAATATGGCAACCCTCAGACGGTAACGTTTCATTTTAATGGTTATACAAGCCAATATTGCTCATACAGCATAAGTACGTTATTACGCACGTAATTATTTACGCTTAACACATTTTATTAAGACATACATTTATTTGTTTATATCAACGAATAAGTCATTGTTTTGAAACCCGCGTCTTTAGTTGTTGCCCTGCTCCCGTGGGTAGTAGCGTGATGTTGTAAAGCCTATGTTACTTCCTGATAAAGTAGCTTCCTATTAGTGAAAAATGGTTAAAATCAGTCCAGTACTTTTGGAGCCTATTTGATACAAACTAATCTTTCCTCATTAAAAAAGTAGTATAGATAACTTATATCTATACTATCTATACTAATATTATAAAGAGGAAAACTTTGTTTGTATGTTTGTAATGAATAGGCTCAAAAACTACTGAACCGATTATAAAAATTCTTTCACCATTCAAAAGCTACATTATCCACGAGTAACATAGGCTAAATTTTATTTTTGGAAAAAAATAGGGTTGTGTAAAAAATCAACCAGAATAGTTACTTATTTTGCGTACGCTGCCTAAACTATAAAAGATAGAACCATAAAATGTTCTAATTAATTGTAGAAATTATAATATCTACAAAAAAAAACCGCAACACTATACTTATTTATATTATTTTCCCGTGACCCAAGGGCTGGCTTTTACTTTGGCCAGAGGCTTAGCGTTGCCATACAACGTGGCAACGCGGCCAGTCTCTTGGGGACGTTGCCAACTGATAGCGTTGAGGACGAATTTTTTGACGCTATTTTTTAATTTATTTGTAAGTTACAATTAATTATAATTATAGATTGTATATTTTTATACTATACCTATTTATGTCGAGTGAGGACAACAACCATTTTTTATTTAAAAATCTTGTTTTTTTTTTGGACTACATTTAAACTCTTTTTTATTTTACTAATGCTATTAATCCTTATCAAAATAAATTATTTCATCACTAAGTACAGTTTATGTAGATATCTAATATTTGGCCTTTGAATGATTAAAATTAGACGTTTGGTTTTGAAGTTATGGCGATATTAAAATATTACGATTTCTGCTGCACGGCCCGTTGCGAAGAGGACTGCACGTCATAAAGACGAAAGATTTGTTTTTTGTTTGTAATGAATAGGCTCAAAAACTACTGGACCGATTTTAATAATTCTTTCACCGATCTAAAGCTACATTAACTGTGAGTAAAGTAGGCTATATAAAATTACGCTACAATAAATAGGACCGGAGCATATATGAAAAATGTTGGAAAAACGGGAAAAAATTATTATTTTTGTAAGGTTACATTGCGTGCGCTGTGTAAACGGTAACAGTTACACAAAAAATATCAGCTATGAAATGATTGCTTTTAAAAAGGTCTAAAAAAAGTCTGCGATAGTACATATCTATCTTTTAAGGTTGACTCACTATAACCTTTTTTATTGGAATAATATTTGTTTTAAAATAATGCACCAATAAACCGCGCCAGAGAAACAAGTGTTCCTGAATCGACAACGTGAATCAAGTGCTGAACTTTCTCAACGTTTGGCGTCACAGAATTCCCTAACTTTATATCAAACGGCGAATGGGAAACAAGTGCTGAACGTTCGCAACGTTTGGCCGCACAGAATTCCCGAACTTTAGCAAACCGCGAACGGGAAACGAGCGCTAAACGTTCGCAACGTTTAGCCGCACAGAATTATCGAATGTTGGCGAACTGAGAAAGGGAAATAAGCGCTGAACGTTCCCACCGATTAGCTCAAAATGCAAGATCAACAAATAGAACTCGCAGGCAACACAACTTATTGAATTATGTTTTTGCTTATGACCCAGACCCTGTACTTACTCACCTATACATTTAATCGAAGTCGTGGGTTAAAGTTAGCGTTAGCCCAAAGTTACTATTCTACGCGGACGAAGTCGCGGGCGGAAGCTAGTAGCTTATATTTGGGAATCGTATGTTTTAGTTTTTTTTTCGAATGCAAAACTTGTTTATATTTATTCCAGATATTTAATAATCAAAGGTATTAAACCCGATTAGGATGAGAAATCATCAATTCACTTCCTCCGCTCTGCGGGAAGCGGGCGGGAGGGAATGCCAAACTTTGACTTACTAAAACCCAGCCATGTTCCATCTTTTGCCTTTTATGTTCTGGGGCCGCGGTATTTCTTTTGAACAAGCCGCAACCCCGGCAGGGTAGCAATGTGCTCGGTCGCTATTTGAAAAACAAAATAAGTTTGAGGAAGTTAGGCAGGCTACATAAACCAAAGCTCTTTTTGAATTGTCCAGGAGTAACACAAGGTAAATGGGAAAACAAATTAAACAAACAATAATCAACAATCATTATATTTGTTTCTTAACATAGATTCTCAAGTAAAATATAACCACAATAAAGCCTATCACTAAGTTTCAATCGTACTATAGAACCGATACCACTAATTTGTTATTACACACACAAGACATTATGATTTCGATAAAATCTTCGCTACATTCGATTAATCGGTAACTTAATGGTAATATTTTATCGGAATGATAATAAATGGTAAAATTACGTATCTTCCGACACTTTATAAAGTTCTTACATCCATTTTGAGAGCTAAACTCTAAACACATTGATGACAATTTTATCATGTCTGCTTCTCAAAATGGATGTAGGAACGGGTCCCGCAGTACTAAGGAGCTGCTCCTCATTGATATGGCCATTAGTCAACAGGTTCGCCGTTCCCGAAGGCATCTATCGACATGTTGGATAGACTATAAGAAGACCTATGACTCCGTGCCACATACATTGCTCATGAGGGTGTGCAATGGAGTACAGTCCTTCGCTATCCAGGATGTTGGCAGATTCAGAGAAACAGTGAACCGATAGGGATAAAGCGAGGTATATTCCAGGGTGATAGTTTGAGTCCACTTTGGTTCTGCTTAGCCTTGAATCCTCTGAGCACGCTGCTGGAGAATTCAGGTCTGGCCTATCGATTGAGGAGAGGTGATCAGGTTATAACTCACCTTCTTTACATGGATGACCTGAAACTCTTTGCCCAACAATTTGCAGCTGATGGAGCTACTGAAGGTAACTGAAACTTTCAGTAGCGTCATCAGGATGGAATTCGGTGTGGACAAATGTGCAGTCATGCATGTAAAGCGAGGGGAAATTGTGGAATCTGTGGGAACCCAGCTCTCAGATTCCATAAACCTTAGATCCCTCTCAGCAACCGAAACCTACAAGTATTTGGGGATGATGTCGGAAGAGCTGGGCATCAATGTTGCTGATATGAAGTAATCGTTGAAGGAGCGCTTCTTTGGCCGCCTGAGAAAAGTATTTAATAGTCTTTTATCAGGCGGAAACAAGGTGCGTGCTTTCAACGGATGGGTCATGCCGGTTTTAATGTACACTTTTGGCATACTCAAATGGACTCAAACAGAACTGGACGCCCTGGATAGGAAGGTCCGTACATTGTTAACGGCATTTCGTATGCATCACCCACGCTCTTCGGTTATGAGACTGTATATCCCACGGAGTTGTGGAGGTCGAGGCTTTTTAAACGCCAAGACTCCACAATCGCGAAATATGCAGTCTCAGGGAATATTTCCTAGAAACCGACGTGGAAATGCATCGGGATATGGTTGCAGTGGACAAAGGCCTCACCCCGCTCTCCTTGGCTACCGAGGACCGGCGCTGCTGCAGCTGCCGGGCAAGCCGCCGCGCACCCGGCGGCATTCAAAGCCGCCGGCTTTGCTACACAAAGGAGCCGCCGGCATGGCCGCCGGGGTGTGCCGGCGGGTAACTCGGCTTGTTCCTGGCATTCAAGCGGTAGTGGTGTGCGGTTTGTAGCTTGCGTTTTATGTGACTGTCACAACCGGAATGATGCTTGGCGGCTTTGCGCGGCTTTTGCCGGCGGCTTGTATTGCTGGCGGCATACCCGCTCGGCATAAACCCGGCGGTATTGCCGCCTGTGTGTAGGAGCCTTAACAACCGCAAGGACGTATGACAGAGTAAGGAGCTTCACGGACGCTTTTTCCGGGCCCTACATGGACCCGATGTAGATCAATCAGCGTCCGTAGCCTGGCTACGTTCCGGGGATATCTTTGGAGAAACTGAAGGTTTTGTCTGTGCAATTATGGATGAAGTTATGATGACGAATAACTACCGGAGATTTATTGTGGAGGACGACACGGTTGACATATGTCGGGCATGCCACCGTCCGGGTGAATCAATTCGACACATTATCTCCGGTTGTTCTCGTCTCGCTAACGGAGAGTAATTGCATAGACACAACCTTGTAGCCAGGATTATCCATCAGCAACTTGCTCTTAAATACAGCCTTGTGGAATTGGATGTGCCGTACTACAGGTATGAGCCCGACCAAGTTCTTGAACATGGCAATTTCACATTGTACTGGGATCGCTCCATCATCACTGACAGGATTATTGTTGCCCACAAGCCTGATATAGTGGTGGTGGATCGATCAGAGCGGCCCGCAATGATTGTTGACTTAACAGTCCCGCATGATGAGAACCTCGTGAAAATCGACAAAAATAAGCAAATTAAGTATTTTGACTTGGCTCGCGAGGTTGTCGGATGTTGTGGGATGTGGACTCAGCGATCATTGTGCCGATAGTCGTATCTGCCAATGGCTTAATGGCCAAGAGCCTCGACCAATACCTGAGGAAACTCTCGTCAGGCTCTGTTCCCGATACCGGTGGGCTCCTATTTTTTGTTTTTTTTTTTTATATTGGAAAGATGTAAATAACGTCTTATTGGTGATATGAGTTATCACCAGTAGTGACATCTAAAATGAAATTAAGTACTAATTTAAAGTTTTTTTTTCGAGCCAAGTAACAGATGGCGCTACCATCTTTATGAAATGTCGCTTGTGAGGTTTTGGTGTGACACAAGTTTCTGAACATGTCACCCGACTAAAACGATTTTAAAGACGTTATCACGTCAAAATATAAAGAATATGTGAAAAAAATATTAACGTATAAATGGTTATACCGATATTATAACAGAATCGTGCTTACAGATAAAATTTGCGAAGACAATTTAAGCTATGTACGTTTTTTTTTTGGTTTAGAACCTTTGACTTGAGCACAAAAGCATGCGTTTACTCTCCACATACATTTTTGTCACATATTTGTGTCGTTGGCGTCCAAAGCACGCACTTGCTTGTCAAGCGGCTCCTGCCCAATCTGAGCGGGCCAAACGCCTCCTGCCTCCTGCTCTATGCCGGAGTCGTCCATGGCCCTTTACGGGACCCCGGTATTCGCGTTCTTTGGGGCGAAGCGCCGCCCACTACCTAAATGCGCCCCAAAAGATGGTGGCCATTAGGCTTTGCCACGGTGGGATCTGGAGACGATAGTCCTCGCGCGCCTGTACGAGTGGCGCACGGAGGCACTTCACCGGGGGGAATCTCTACCCGGAAAATTGCCGCCCAGCGGACAGACCTCCGGTGCGATCTCATGGTGGCAAGGAGAGAGCGACTGTCGGAACCCCGTGCATGGCACGCCACAATAGTGGCGGTATGTCCCCTCTTTGAAGAGTGGCTGGAGAGGTGCCATGGCTTCTTCACCTACCGCCTGACGCAGGTCCTCACCGGACACGGAAGCTTCGGCAGGTTCCTGCACATAATCGGGCGGGAGGTAATGCCCGGGTGTCATGACAATATGTCTTCGTAAGTTTGGTTTTTTACTGAAATTACGCTCACATAGATCGCACTTGTAAGGTATTACTCCAATGTGTGTATTCATATCACTTAACTTACTCTTTTGACTGAAACTACGCCCACATACATCACACTTGTAAGATTTTATTCCGGTGTGTATATTCATATGAATTGCTAACGTACTCTTTTGACTGAAACTACGCTCACATACATCACACTTGTAAGGATTTATTCAAGTGTGTATTCATATGACTTGTTAAATGACTCTTATGAATGAAACTACGCTCGCATACATCACACTTGTGAGGTTTTATTCCAGTGTGTGTATTCTTATGAATTGTTAAATTACTCTTTTGACTGAAACTACGCTCACATACATCACACTTGAAAGGTTTTTCACCAGTGTGTGTACGTTTATGTTTTGTTAAAATAGTCTGTTGACTGAAACTACGCTCACATACATCACACTTGTAAGGTTTTTCACCAGTATGTGTACGAATGTGTTTTGTTAAGTCATGTTTTCTACTAAAACGACGGTCACATACATCACACTTGAAAGGTTTAATTCCAGTGTGTGTGCGAATATGTTCTATTAAGTCTTGTTTTCTACAAAAATTACGCTCACATACATCACACTTGTAAGGCTTGATTCCAGTGTGTGTATTCATATGACATGTTAACTTACTCTTTTCACTAAAACTACGCTCACATACATCACACTTGTACGGTTTTATTCCAGTGTGTGTATTCATATGCCTTTTTAAGTTCCTCTTTCGACTGAAACTACGCCCACATACATCACACTTGTAAGGATTTTCATCAGTGCGTGTACGAATATGTATTGGTAAGCGCTTTTGAGTGTTTTGGATAGTTTTCGAGTCCGATACAAGGTTTGTCTTTTGTTCAGCTGGTTGTGAGTCTTCTAATTCTGTTCTTCGCATGTGTAGTTCTGGATCCTTCGCTGTTGTCGACCCTGTGATAATAAAGCGGGTGAGTTCACCTTTACAAGTAAATTGAGAATTGTTGTAACATCACTATTTAGTATGTTACTAATATGGTCTTCACTAGTAAATGTATTATCTGTGGTCTGCGGCGCTCCGCCACACTGCTTCCTGTGATGTCTTACTGTGTGTATCTCCTGTCCTGTGTCTCTTACCAATAAACCAGTATCTTACCCAACGGACTCTCATTTATAAGCATCCAACATAACATGGTGTCAGAAGTGGGATAAGAAGAATCATTCAAGAAAAAGTCGAGGTCGTCGAAGAAAATGCCGGACCAAGCGGACGTCAGCCATGATGGTGAGCAAAATTTTCAAACACGTGTGAAGCAGTTAAATATATCGTCGGATCCAGCTCATAACAACGCTGAATCATGGAAAAAATGGTCGCAAGCATTTGAGCTATATTTATTAGCGACAGGCCTTGACAAAGCAACTGAGAAACGCAAAATCGCCATTCTGCTGCACTCAATCGGTGAGCGAGGACTGAACATTTTCAACACGTTTAACCTAACAATCAATGGCAGCACGCTTGAAGAGGTGAAAACAAAATTTGATAAATATTTCGAGCCAAGAAAAAATATCACGATGTGCAGATACCTATTCTTCACACGTAAGCAGGAAAAATCCGAAAGCATCGACGAATTCCTCATGGATTTGGAGAATAAAAGCAGAGAATGTGAGTTTGGCACGCTCAGGGAATCGCTCATCAAAGATATTTTCATTGCAAACCTCAATTTGGACTTGTCACATGTGCGTCAAAGGTTACTGCAAGAACATGACTTAACATATCAGAGAATGCAAGAGCTAGCGAGGACGCTCATAGTCGCACAGCAGGATGCTGAGAAAATAGTCAAAGGGAGCAGCATCGCCAGTGAAAACGTCATGCATCTCAGTCGGAGGAGCCGTAGTCGAGGAGATGGTCGACAGCGAGCTTCCAGTCGCAAGTCAGCTTCAAGCAGTCGCAAGCCAGCTTCAGGCAGTCGCGAGTCACCTTCAGCTTCAAGCAGCTCGAAGACATGTAGCCGCTGTGGGCAGTCTCATCGCTACAAGTGTCCAGCTCAAGGAGTTCAATGCAGGTCATGTAAATCTTATAATCATTTTGCTAAATTTTGTCTCAAAAATAAAAAAGTCAGTCAGTTGCAATCGTTTAATTCAGATAATGGTAGTCAAGATTATTTCGTAGGTATGCTGAATAGTCAAAGTCATAATAGTCAAAGTCATAATGGTCAAAGTCATAATAGTCATTCTCACGGTCAGTCACTCAGACAGACCAGTCAGTCAGTCCAGTCAGGTCCTATGTCCAGTCAAAAAGTCACGGTCAGTCACTCAGTCAGACCAGTCAGTCAGTCAGTCAGTCCAGTCAGGTCCTATGTCCAGTCAAAAAGTCACGGTCAGTCAGTCAGTCAGACCAGTCAGTCAGTCAGTCAGTCCAGTCAGGTCCTATGTCCAGTCAAAAAGTCACGGTCAGTCAGTCAGTCAGACCAGTCAGTCAGTCCAGTCAGGTCCTATGTCCAGTCAAAAAGTCAAAAGAAAAAATGTCAGAGTCTCAATGATGAAATCAGTCACATGTCGGAGGGATTTCACAATAAGGCACAGTCGTCCAGTCAGTCACATAATGGATCATCAGTGGTCAATACTTTGAATCACTCAAAGCAGTCGTGGCAAATTTGCTTATTGGTAGGAGATACAAAAGTCAACTGCATAATAGACTCAGGTGCAGATGTCAATATAATGTCAAAACAAACATTTCAAAATGTTAAAAGTCAAAATAAGCTGTCAAAATTGTCACTTGTCAAATGTCAAATAAATGTCACAGGATTTGGTGGAAAATCCATTCCGATTTTAGGCAAAGTCAACTTAATTTGTAATTTTTGCTTAAACAATAAGAACATTGTTGAAAACATAATGTTTATAATACCAGATATAGAGTGTCCAAATGTCCTTGGTCTCCCAATTTGTGAAAAGTTAGGTATAATAAAACGTGTCTTTTCAGTATCAAAACAAGACTTTTGTGAACAAATTCATACACAATATAATGATGTATTCCAGGGTCTTGGCTGTCTGCCTCCAGTCTGTCATCTAAAACTCAAGCCTGATGCAGTACCATGTGTGGATCCGCCCAGGAAAGTCCCATTCGCATTACAAGGGAAACTGCGTGAGGAGTTGGATCGCATGGAGAAAATGCAAGTCATAGAAAAGGTTACAAAACCTACAGAGTGGGTTAATTCAGTCGTTGTAACAGTAAAAAGTTCAGGTCAGTTACGAATTTGTCTTGATCCTAGAAATTTAAATAAAAATATCATGAGGGAACATTATCCACTCAAGTCAATTGATGAGATTAGGTCTCAGCTCGAAGGGGCTGTATGTTTTTCTCACTTAGATGCATTTTCAGGATTTTGGATGCTACGTTTAGATGAATATAGTTCAGAATTATGTACTTTTCAAACACCATTTGGTAGATATAAGTATTTAAGATTACCCTATGGCATAAATGCCTCGTCTGAAATATTTCAAAGAGTCATGATGAATCTATTTGGTGACATAGAAGGCGTACTTATATTCATCGATGACATCTTAGTCTATGGACCAAATGAGTCAGTTCATAATGAAAGATTACACAAAGTCATGCAAAGAGCTCGTCAAGTCAATTTAAAATTTAACAAGTCAAAATGTAAATTTTCACTGTCAGAAGTATGTTTTTTAGGTTATGTCTTCAGTAAAGACGGTGCAAGGGCAGATCTTGAGAAGGTCAAAGCAATTGTCAACATGCCTACACCACAAAATGTCAAAGAGTTACAGAGAATACTAGGTATGATAAACTACCTAGGACCTTTTATAAGTAACCTGTCAGAAAAAACACAAATGTTAAGAAATCTTTTAAAAAAAGATGCAGTCTGGACTTGGGATGAAAATCATAGTCAATGTCTGAGGAAACTGAAGGATGAAATTACAAATTCACCAGTTTTAGCTCATTATAATCCCAAGATTCCATTAGTCTTGTCAGTCGATTCGTCAAAGTCAGCGTTAGGTGCAGTCATTTTACAAAAAAATAAACCTATAGCATACAGTTCGAAAACTTTAACTCAAACCCAAGAAAGGTATGCTCAAATAGAGAAGGAGCTGCTAGCAATTCAATTTGGTTGTGAAAAATTTCACCAATATATATATGGTAACAGAGTCACAGTTCACACTGATCATAAACCATTAGTCTATCTGTTTAAAAAACCATTACATGATGTCCCAGCTAGATTACAGCGTATGATGTTAACTTGTCAAAAATATGATTTAGAAGTTATACATGTCCCAGGCAAAGAAATGTTCATATCAGACACATTGTCAAGAGCAGCTTTGAAAGAACATTATAGGCCTGAAAATGAATCAGAAATGTCTTGTCATGTCAATCTAATGTATGCTAACTTAGCAATTACAGATGAATATAGCACAAAATTGGCTCAGGAAACTAAGAAAGATGAAACCCTGCAGCTATTAATAAAGTATTATAATGAAGGTTGGCCAAAAACCAAAAATAGTGTCAGTCCATTAATAAAACCATTCTGGAATATACAAGGAGAAATCCATAAAATTAGAGATTTAGTATTCAAAGGCTCAAAATTAATAGTACCACAGTCAATGCATAAAGAAATGTTAGTAAAAATTCACAAAGGTCACCAAGGTATAAATAAATGTCTAAACTTAGCTAAAGAATCTCTTTATTGGCCAAATATGTCTAGTGATATTAAGAATTTAGTAGAACAATGTCTAGTGTGTGCAAAATTCAAACCATGTAACCAAAAGGAACCACTACAGAATTATGAAATAAGCAAATATCCATGGCAACAAGTCGGTATTGATTTAATGCATTTCGATAGTTTAGTATATTTAATTGTCACTGATTATTATTCAAAATTTATAGAGATTGCATTATTAAATAACAACAGTACATCAAAAAATGTAATAACTCATTTAAAGTCCATATTTGCTCGTCATGGAATACCATTGTCACTGGTATCAGATGGTGGACCTCCTTTTCAGTCAGTTGATTTTAAAAATTTTATGGAAGAATGGGACATAGAACATATTGTAACTAGCCCATATCATTCACAGTCTAATGGACAAGCAGAGAGTTCAGTCAAAATCATAAAAAACATGCTAAGAAAATGCAAAGAAAATGGATCAGATCCATACATAGCATTGTTACAATACAGAAATACAGGTAAAAATAATTTTTCATCACCAGCACAGTTACTCATGTCTAGGAACTTAAGAGATAACATTCCAACATCATATAAGAAGTTGAAGCCAAAAGTGGTAACATTTAAAGATTACAAAGAGTCTGTCAAGAAAAATGATAAAAATAAGTCAAAATACTACAATAAAAATGCCAAGTCAATGTCTATGTTACATCATAATGATCATGTCTATTTTAAGAGAAACCCAAGTAGCAACTGGGAACAAGCTATTGTTAAGCAAAGATTGTCAAATAATAGATCATATGTTGTTGAGGATGTCAATGGAGTTAGGTATAGGAGGAATAGAATACACTTAAGACATAAATATTCTCATAATTGTGCTAACCCTCCCATGCAATCCAACTCGTCACAAAGGGGAGAGGAAGGTGACAGACAGGAGTCTAGGCATCAAGAATCCTCATCTCAGCAATCCTCAAATGTAACAACTAGGTCAGGTCGTATTGTAAAACCTACCAGAAGGTTAATTGAAGAAATGGATTAAGTTAAATTATAAATAGAGTCATAAGTAAAGTTTAAGTAACTATAAGTATAATTAAGCATGTTGTCTTGTATAAAATTAAATAGCATAGCACTTATATTAATTGTCAGTCAGGGGTCTAATTTGAACTCAACAAGGGGGATGTTGTAACATCACTATTTAGTATGTTACTAATATGGTCTTCACTAGTAAATGTATTATCTGTGGTCTGCGGCGCTCCGCCACACTGCTTCCTGTGATGTCTTACTGTGTGTATCTCCTGTCCTGTGTCTCTTACCAATAAACCAGTATCTTACCCAACGGACTCTCATTTATAAGCATCCAACATAACAAGAATGAGCAGCGTGAACAGAAATCCAGGATTCTTTTGTTGATGACATTATTAAAGTATACTTTATACAGCGTGTAAAAAAAGGAGCAATAACATTTGAGGGGCATACAGCTAAGGTCAAGCAGTCTGAGCATGTTCCCAGGTTCACAAATACTATACAGAGAAAAAACAGAGAAAAATATATAGAGAAAAAGACATTTTACTTTTATGTTGCTCAAACTCCGTGTGACAACCTTAAAATTAGCTGAGAGACAGAATGGAACATATGCAAATAGTGATCATGATAAAAAATAAAACAGACTTCCAAAAAATAAAGTCCGGAAGTCGTTGACTTTTTTGCCACCGATTTCCGGAAGTAAACTTGTTTTCCACTTTTTTTGTTTTTTTAGTTTAGCAATAAACCCAATTATTCGACGTTAAATTCTAAATTCAACGAGTGGTGTATCTGGATGATGGTAACCTTTTTTTTCGGATGGTATATGTGTGCGCTGCCCTAACCTACGAATAAACCAGTGTGCTTTTAGCTGTCAGTAGTTTCACTTGTGTCCCTACGTACCTATACAACAGTGGCGACGAGTTTACCCACAATCGTACAAATTATAATTCCTTGTGAAAAATGGCACAGTCATTTTGTGGCATTCTATCGACGTTAGATCATGATGTCAGCGATTGGAAGACATATAAAGGTCGTATTACACAGTGGTTCATCGCAAATAGCATCGATGCGGAAAGTGATGCGACGGGAACCAGGAGGCGAGCGATACTACTCAGTGCACTCAATGATAGTATCTACAAGTTGGCAACAAACTTAGCCCTGCCAAAAGACGTACAAGAGGTGCCATATGAAGACCTACTAACGTTATTGGATGACCATTTTACTCCAAAACGTTGGAAGTTTAGCGAGCGGCACAGCTTTTACGCAGCTTGGCAACAGCCGGGTGAGATATACTCAAAATGGGCAGCAAGGTTGCGTGGGCTAACGGTGCATAGCGGTTTCAGCAATGTTACGGAGGCGTTGCGTAATCGATTCGTGATGGGGATGGTAGCGGGTCCTGAATGGGAGAAACTGTTTGCGCGACTTGAAGACCATCTTAACCTTGGCGAAGGCAGTGGAACTAGCAGAGAGTGTAAGATGCGCGCGCGTGGCGCATATGGAGCGTATTTCTGGATGAAGTCAGGCTCATGGTCTGAAGGTTAACCCTGCGAAGGCTCAATTCATTGTTATCGGCTGCCCTAGGCTACGTTCGAAAATTGATTGGTCGAAGCTGCCTCTTTTTTGTACTAGATTCATATTTGGTTTGCGTAAATATGATCATGTTTCAGAGTTTTCCGTTAAGCTATCATTACTGTACAGTATTCTTTTTAATCCAACAACACCCTCTTATCTCAAATAACGTTTTAAGTTCCTTCATGACACATATGTATAATAGACACTTGAGATCACCGGAGAATTTGAGACTTTAGATGCCTGAACATTCCACAAAATTTTATGACCAGTTATTCACGGTATAGGCTGTCTGTTTATGGACATATTCTTATTAGACAGCTTCAGGGGCATTGTTCCTTTGGTAACGCACTTGAGGAGTAGATGCGGGAATGGGGGTGTAGAAGGCGGGGTGCGAACACATCGACTGCTCCGGTTAAATGGACTATCCTCCATAATGAAGCAGGTTAATTTTATTCCTCAAACACTTTTAGTCATTTTGACAAATATACCTTAGGTAGGTACACAAATAAATAAATATCTCTGGGACATATATACATATAAATATCTCTCTCTATATGGGACAACTCACACACGGCTATCTGATCCCAAGCTAAGCAGAGCTTGTGTTATGGTAACCAGACAACTGATATACATACTTATATAATTTATAAATACATACATATTATAGATAAATCACACCCAGACACAGAACAAACAATCATGCTCATCACACAAAGTTTGTCCTGGGTGGGAATCGAACCCACGACCTCCGGCTCAGCAGTCAGGGCCACTAACCACTAGACCAACAGGCCCGTCAATCTAACGAGTATGTGTCACTACCGGCTATTGGTAGAAACTAGGTCAAATTACTGCAAGTAATAATCGTTTATTGGACTCAGCAGAATATAGCCTAGTACAAAATATGACTACACGGGGTTGTAATATAAAAGGCTGCTGAAAACTAAATGAGCGTCTGTCTTCCAAACTAGGTAAAGAACCTGTATCTTGGAAATCAGTTCACTTTAAAAGACAAAATGAATTGAGAAGTGATTATTTGTTTATTGTAATGACTAGCTTTTGCCCGCGGCTTCGCTCGCGTTAAATTCGGTATAACACAGTACCTGCTACCTGCAGTTTTTGTCTTAGCGCCTTATTGATTTACCAACGCTAAGTTTTCCCTTTTCTTCCCTCGTTCGCCTATGTCCGTCTCCTGGTTGCCAACTATCTCTGTACCAAAATTCATCAAAATCGGTTTAGCCATTAAAGCGTGAAGAGGTAACAAACAAACAAACAACCTCACTTTCGCTTTTTAACCGACTTCCCAAAAAGGAGGAGGTTCTCAATTCGGCCGGTATGTTTTTTTTTTTCTATGTATGTACATCGATTACGCCGCGGTTAATGGACCGATTTGCGTGATTCTTTTTTTGTTCGACGCGAAATAGCTGCCAGATGGTCCCATAAAAATTTCTTTCAGTTTGGTCAAGTAGTTTTTATTTTATAAGCATTATTGTTATTTGGACGATGTTATTTGGACGATGTTCTTTTAACGATACTTTGTAAATTAGTATGTCGATAACTTTAACATTTCTAATCCGATTTGCGTAATTCTTTTTTTGTTCGTTAGGGTACATATTCAAATTGGTACCCTGGTCATCTAGTCAGCATATGATGATGGGATCCCAAGGAAATCGAGAAGAACATTCAATTTAAAAGCATATAACTGTTACGTTTCAGACAATATCATACAGTTTGTTCAATTATTTGCGTTTGATGATGATTTCCTATGGATGAGCTGATGATGGAAGGTACAACTCCTCAAAGGTTAGGAGTTCAGAGAAAATTCTTTCAAAATTATACGTACATATGGATAGAGAATAGTATTCCTTGAGGCTATTAGGTTGACCTTGAAGGTAAATCTCATTAACGTTTAGGTTTAATAGTGTTAAATGATTTTCTGTGATTGTTAAATAAATAATAAGCGAACATTCATATCATAGCCTACAGCCATTTTGCCCAGAGTAACATGGGTGTGCGTTCTCCGCCTGGTGCACCTGAAACATCAGATATTTCACGTGGGTTCCTTCTATCTGGCAGAATCTTGATGCTCCGAAATTTATTTGGCATAACACACTTAGCATAATGTTCTTTAAACGAACATTTTAAATGCATAAACATTATTTGATATAATTATCGTTTCGCATAATGTTTAAAACTTCGAATCTACAATGGCATACGTTTAAGATGGCAGAATTACATTTAGTATAATTACGATTGGCAGAGTGAAAATTTCGCATAATTCCGTTTAGCATTATGTTCATTTAGAGCGATGATTATTTGGTATAATTTCACTTGGCATACTATGCAGATGGCAGAATTGGCTAGGTTAGGTTAGGTTAAAACTAAAACCTGTGTGTGTGTGTGCAGAAACGACTTGCATTAATAGAAAAAAGAGATTGTTTTAGTAGGTTACCCGGAACTGAACTATTTAGATTAGGATAATTACTTATTGTAATAAATGACATTATTTCAAACTCAATTAAATAATAACCAAAATAAATGACATTATTTCAAACTCAATTAAATAATAACCTAAATAAATGACATTATTTCAAAGTCAATTAAATAATAACTAAAACAAATTACATTATTTTAAAGATTTAAATAATTAAAAAAATATTAAAAAACTACGTTAAAAAAAACCGACTTCCAAAAATACTAAAAAGCAAAAAATAACTTACTCAATTTATAACACTATCCTCTACTTACCTACTAACTACTTATTCTTCCCGCTTACTGCTTGGTTTGAAGTCGGTGCCAAGCCACAGCATAATTAGCAAACCTACAATAAACATTATACAAAAAAGTAATTAGCGCCATCTATAATGAAAAAGAAATATCACGTGTTGTGCTATTAAACGCTAGATGGCGTTGTGACGTGACGTCATATTTCTGAATAGCGGTGTTTAGATTCTCCATGATTTAATAAGGTCAACAAAAATTTTGGCACCAATTGCATTTAAAATTCTAAATTTTAGACGCATGCTCCAGGTTTATGCTACGATTTAGTTCTTCAATTTTGCACATTTTAGAGTTATCAATATATATGGCTTGGCACCGACTTCAAACCAAGCAGTAAGCGGAAAGAATAAGTAGTTAGTAGGTAAGTAGAGGATAGTGTTATAAATTGAGTAAGTTATTTTTTGCTTTTTAGTATTTTTGGAAGTCGGTTTTTTTTAACGTAGTTTTATAATCTATACTTATAATAAATCTGTAGAGAGGTCAATTCTGTACATGAAATATATTTCCAAAATAACTATCAGGGGGTGATTAGTGATCGATACTGATGCCAAAAATGCAATCAGTAAAATTTTTGTCTGTCTGTCTGGATGTCTGTAAGTTCGTTATAGAAACAAAAACTACTCGACGGATTTTAACGAAACTTGGTAGAATTATTCTTCATACTCCTGGGCAGGTTATAGTATACTTTTCATCACGCTACGATCAATAGGAGCAGAGCAGTGAAGGAAAATGTTGGGTAATCGGGAGAAGTTGGTTAAAGCTACACAGAAATCATGTATGACGGAAATGTTCTCCTTAAAATTATATAAAAAATATCCTACGACAATAACACGTGTAACTCCCGATAACTTAGCAGTTCGGAGCTTTCTGATTATTATTTGTCTACTCTTACGTTTATAACACTCCCACTCATCTCTAATTAAAAACAGTTAAGAATCATATAAATCGGTATACAAACACCAAAGTTATGCATGAAATACGCTAATAAGCCATCGCGCGTGAATACTGAATAATGCTATAAGGATTATTTTTGTGTAATATTTGGCTGTTGATGCGAATAGACGTTCAGAGTGTTCGACCTTATTGACAGACAATGCTTTCAGCCCGACTTTTAGTCTTTAAATAATTTTTAGATTTCTTTTGTTGTTATTTTATAAAATAGGTATTAGTTATTTTGGTAGTGTTTAAATATTCGTTCAAATTACAAATTATTCATAGTTTACATTTTATTTCTTTTTAGGTGAAGTAGTAGTAGGTACGCATAGATTTTTAGAAACCGAGTTTCGGCTAATTTATGTTCAGTTTTTTTTATACTATATTGGTAAAAGCGTAGTTAATTATACTAATTATAGTTATCATCATTCAGATTCAGATTCAGATTCAGATCATTTATTGCATTCCACAATGTACATGAATAGGTGGTAGTAAACAATATTGGTGACACAATTGTGGACCCTGTAGGGCACAGCAAAAAACATTATTATTATTATTATTAAATCGGATAAAAATTGACTTATAGACTACCTTATCCTAATTATGTACAATTTCATTAAACATACATTACTTTAAATTATACATCCATTACATTAAATTACAATTAATTAATTACATTCTATTTACAATCGAATTATAATACAATGTTTCATATTGTTATTGTTTATATTTTATATTAATTTTTGAGCTGTATAAATTTGTCATTTAAATATTCATTTATGCTGTAGTAGCATTTACTTTGTAATAGGTTTTTTAATTTGTTTGTGAAAATAGTAATCTTTTTTTCATTTTTTATTAGCTCGGGTAGTTTATTATAAATTTTTATTGACATTACAAGTGGGCCAGAAGAATGCATTTTCAAGCGAGATGTTGGTAGGTTTAGACGTGTTTTCATCATCATCATCATCAGGCTATATTAGTCCACTGCTGGACATAGCCCTCCCCTAATGAGCGCCATAGCGTTATATAGTTATATTCTTTATTATAGGTATTATTAATTAAAGTATTTATAGGTTTTTATTTTTAAGTGAAGTAGGTATACATAGGTAGATAGTATTGGACGGGTTTCCTCCATCTGGCAGAATCTTGATGCTCCGAAATTTATTTGGCATAACACACTTAGCATATTTTTCTTTAAACGAACATTTTAAAGGCATAAAAATTATTTGATACTAGCTTCCGCCCGCGACTTCGTCCGCGTGGCATAGTTACTTTGTGCTAATGCTAACTTTAACCCGCGTGATGACCCGAAAAAATGTATCTTTCTCTCCCCTTTTCTTCCCTCATTCTCCCCCTTTCCTCACTTTAAAAAAACTTGCCTATTTCCGACACCAGGGCCCCAACTATCTCTGTACCAAAATGCATCAAAATCGGTTCGGTCATTTAGGCGTGAAGCCGTAACAAACACGACACGGTTGGCGCAGTGGCTGAGCGATCGACTGCTGCGCTGTGTGTCGCGGGTTCGATTCCCGCACGGAACAAATATTTGTATGACCTACAAATAGTTGTTCCGGGTCTGGCTGTTTGTGTATGTGAGATTGAATGTTTGTAAACGCACCCACGATACAGGAGAAATTCCTAGTGTGGGGCAACGTTTTTAAAAAAAAAGAAAGAAAGAACAAACAAACTCACTGTCGCTTTTATAATATTAGTAAGGATTTATGAAAATAACCGAAGGTAACTGAATGCCTATTCAGTTACCTAACGAAATAAGCTACGTTAGAGGTCCTAACTGTAGCTACCTTACACTTAAAAAAGTGCCTACTTAAATAATAAAACTGATCCTAAATACACTACAGCTACAACTAAATAAAACTACAGCTAAATAAATTAAAAAATAATAATTTGAATTTATATTTAACCTGAAAATAATTTAAGTATATATATATATATTGTTTTTTTTAATATATCTAATTATGCCTATTATCTATAAGAACCTATTAATTACCAAATAAAGTAGGTACTAAAACTAAATAATTCTAATAGAATTATACCCAGAAATATGTAGGTAAGTACAACTTGTAACAAAAAAAGAAATTAAAATAAAGCTAAAACGCCTGTCCAATACTGGGTCCACCCTTTATAGCAGAACTTTTTATGTCATAATTTTATTTTGCATAACAACGGATAGCATAAACTTTATTTCGCAGAAAATTGTTTGGCAGACACTCATTTATCATACATTCAAAACTCATAATTTTGTAAGTCAGAATCATCTCTAGACATAAGTTTCATATCCAAAATATTCAAAAAGCAGAAACATCATTTCGCAGAAAGTTCACAGTCAGAATCGTCTTTTGACATATATTTCATATCGATATCATTAAATGGCAGAATTGTCATATCGCAGAAAGTTTATAGTTAGAATCATCTTTATCATTATTTGTTGTCATTTATTTTAATTATTTATTTCTTTAAAATAATATCATTTATTTTAACTATTATTTAATTGAATTTGTAATAAATGTCATTTAATTCCATAAGTAATTATTATCCTAATGTAAATAGTTCAGTTCCGGGTAAACTACTAAAAACAATCTCATTTTCTATTAATGCAAGTCGTTACTGGCACTCGCCGGTCGCTGCCGCGGCACCGCTCGCTCGGCTCGTGCGTAGGGGGTCACAGTTTTAACCTAACCTAACCTACCCATTTTTTTACAAAAATTTAACCACGTAGCAGGTCACTGTTTTGACCTAACCTACCCTAGCCATTTCTGGCATCTGATGGTATGCCAGGTGAAATTATACCAAATAATAATAGCTCTAAATGAACATTATGCTAAACGATATTATGCGAAATTTGAATTCTGCCAATCGTAATTATACTAAATGTAATTCTGCCATCTTAAAAGTATGCCATAGTAAATTCGAAGTTTTAAACATTATGCCAAACGATAATTATATCAAATATTTTTTATGCTTTTAAAATGATCGTTTAAAGAAAAATATGCTAAGTGTGTTATGAAAAATAAATTTCGGAGCATCAAGATTCTGCCAGATAGAGGGAACCCGTCCAATACTATCTACCTATGTATACCTACTTCACTTAAAAATAAAAACCTATATATACTTTAATTAATATTACCTATAACTATAATAAGTATAATTAACTACGCTTTTACCAATATAGTATAAAAAAAACTGAACATAAATTAGCCGAAACTCGGTTTCTAAAATCTATGCGTACCTATTACTACTTCACCTAAAAATAAATAAAATGTAAACTATGAATAATTTGTAATTTGAACGAATATTTAAACACTACCAAAATAACTAATTAATACCTATTTTATAAAATAACAATAAAAGAAATCTAAAAAGAAATTATTTAAAGACTAAAATTCGGGCTGAAAGCATTGTCTGTCAATACGGTCGAACACTCTGAACGTCTATTCGCATCAACAGCCAAATATTACACAAAAATAATCCTTATAGCATGATTCAGTATTCACGCGCGATGGCTTATTAGCGTATTTCATGCATAACTTTGGTGTTTGTATACCGATTTATATGATTCTTTTTTTATTGAATACGTAATAATGTTAACTGTTTTTAATTAGAGATGAGTGGGAGTGTTATAAACGTAAGAGTAGACAAATATAATCAGATAGCTCCGAACTGCTAAGTTATCGGGAGTTACACGTGTTATTGTGAGTCAACCATAAAAGATAGACCTATGCTGTCGTAGGATATTTTTCATATAATTTTAAGGAGAACATTTCCGTCATACATGATTTCTGTGTAGCTTTAACCAACTTCTCCCGATTACCCAACATTTTCCTTCACTGCTCTGCTCCTATTGATCGTAGCGTGATGAAAAGTATACTATAACCTGCCCATGAGTATGAAGAATAATTGTACCAAGTTTCGTTAAAATCCGTCGAGTAGTTTTTGTTTCTATAACGAATATACAGACATCCAGACAGACAGACAGACAGACAGACAGAAAGACAGACAGACAGACAAAAATTTTACTGATTGCATTTTTGGCATCAGTATCGATCACTAATCACCCCCTGATAGTTTTTTTGGAAATATATTTCATGTACAGAATTGACCTCTCTACAGATTTATTATAAGTATAGATATAGATAATTATCGGTTGGCATAGGTAATGTTTAAAACTCCGAATTTACAATGGCATAGTTTTAAGATGGCAGAATTACATTTAGTATAATTACGATTGGCAGAGTTCAAATTTCGCATAATATCGTTTAGCATAATGTTCATTTAGCGACGAGTATTTGGTATAATTTCACTTTTCATACTATGCAGATGGCAGAATTTAATTTAAGAACTTGCCAACTGATAGCGTTGAGGACGAATTTTTTGACGCTATTTTTTAATTTATTTGTAAGTTACTTAGTATGTTTAATATTTTATTTAAGAATAACTTTAAGTTTAAAGACTTATATGCCTAATAAGTCTTTAAACTGACATGGTCACTAACATTATTATTAACTGTTAAAACGGGATATTTACCATGTTTGTTATTTATTTTGAGTCTCCAATATTTTGGTGTGAACCGATACAGTGAGTTACAATTGTATACAAAAACATATTAAGGCAAAAATAAGATATTTTTGGAATTATATAGAAAAAAAAGCCATTGTTTTTAGTAGGTTACCCAGGACCCAACTATTAAGATTAGGTTAATTTGTTCAAAAAAAATGCGTAGGTTAGGTTAGGTTAAAACTGTGACCCCCTACGCACGAGCCGAGCGAGCGGAGCGAGCGGTGCCGCGGCAGCGGCCGGCGAGTGCCAGTAACGACTTGCATTGATAGAAAATGAGATTGTTTTTAGTAGTTTACCCGGAACTGAACTATTTACATTAGAATAATAATTACTTATGGAATTAAATGACATTATTACAAATTCAATTAAATAATAGTTAAAATAAATGATATTATTTTAAAGAAATAAATAATTAAAATAAATGACAACAAATAATGATAAAGATGATTCTAACTATAAACTTTCTGCGATATGACAATCCTGCCGTTTAATGATAACGATATGAAATATATGTCAAAAGACGATTCTGACTGTGAACTTTCTGCGAAATGATGTTTCTGCTTTTTGAATATTATGGATATGAAATTTATGTCTAGAGATGATTCTGACTTACAAAATTATGAGTTTTGAATGTATGATAAATGAGTGTCTGCCAAACAATTTTCTGCGAAATGAAGTTTATGCTATCCGTTGTTATGCAAAATAAAATTATGACATAAAAAGTTCTGTTATAAAGGGTGGACCCAGTATTGGACAGGCGTTTTAGCTTTATTTTAATTTCTTTTTTTGTTACAAGTTGTACTTACCTACATATTTCTGGGTATAATTCTATTAGAATTATTTAGTTTTAGTACCTACTTTATTTGGTAATTAATAGGTTCAAGTTATAGATAATAGGCATAATTAGATATATTAAAAAAAATGGTTGTTTGTAAAGTAGGTTTACGATCGAGATGTTTACGTGATAACGTCTTATTGGTGATATAAGTTTTTGGGAAGTAAGGAATTAATGAAGATAACAATTTTTTCAAATTTTAAATTACATCTATCGTTTTATTCACACTTTTGATGATAAATTTCGGGTGTAAAATGACAAGTTTACTTATTCGACTATGATATACATTTTTCTTCATACATACATTCATACAAACATACTTTTATACATTTATACAAACATTTATGCATACATACATACATACAATACGATCAGTTACAATCTTCACATAAATTTATCTGTTTCCAATCTGGGTAATTTTGTTCAGGATAGGACGATGATAGGAAAAGTTAGAAATAAAAGGAAGGTTTTCAGCTGTTATGTGCCTTGTAAAAGTCAGGTCGATGGTTGTTCCTTTTAACGTAGTAGACTTTGAAACATCTGACAAATTTTCAAGATTGAACGTTTCTTTCATGAATCTGAGGAATGAGTCATCTGTCTTAACGTTTTTGTTGAAATCACCACACAGAAGAATGGGTATATTAGAATCAACTTGAAGGAACGGGGGCACGTACTGGGTGTTGTGAATGTACGGACCGAGTGCTTGCCAGAGTAACATTCCGACGTTTTGCGTACTAGTTCCTGGATGAACGTATATAGCGCCGAGCACAAACTTGAAGGTGGTATCTGCAGTAAAGCAAGTAACTTCAGTCAAGCACACATCTCCTGAGGTTTTGATGTGACGAGTTGAGTCTGTAATCGCAATTTCAACCACTTTCGCTGTAGATGGCGATGATAATCTGCGATAGATTGCAACTCCTCCAGCTGCGTTGGTGTCTGAATCAGTTCGATTATTATTCCTGGATATGCACTCATAATTGTTAATCGGAAGTGGTGGACAAATGTCTCGCATCCACGTTTCAGTCAGAACTAAATAGTCGGATCTTAGTATGACTGTATCTGTTTCTAAATCCTCAACGTGGGCGCTTAAACTTTGACAATTGATGTTTGTTATAATTGTTTGTCCCAAGTCGGTAGCATCATCACAGTAGACCAGGTAGGTTGTTCTTGGTGCACTGCTGCTTGATTCGATGAAGTACTGGGTTGTGCAGCACTCCTAACTCGTTCGGCTTGACGCTGTCGAGATGCACGTTTTCGCTGAGCGCTGGTTTGTACAATTTTAGTTGTCTTCCCCGTGCCGCTGGCGAGAGCTAAATTTGCAGCTCTACGTAGATGGTACGCTTTGCGTTGTCTTTCAGCGGCTTTTCTTGCAAACGCCGCGGCCTGTTCTGGGGTTCTAGTAGCTGCTACACGTTTTCTGTACTCACGATTTCGCAGGGCATTTTTTTCGGCAGTGGTGGGTATTGCAGACGTTGACGGCAAAGCATCCTCGGTCTCCATCGGTGTACTGGATGTTGAAGGAATGTGCGCACAGGGATCCATCATGTTGAGCGTGGTGATTTCTATGGAACACAAAATATTTTAATTCCAAATGAAATGAAGTCATTTGAAAGTTTTGTAAAATACACATTTCCTGTACTCACGGTTTCGCAAGGTATTAGATTCGGCGGGATTGGCTGAGTGTTGCACAGTGGGAGGTATTGCAGACGTTGAGGGCAAAACATCCTCAGTCTCCATCGGTGTAACTTTCGCATTTATAATATTAGTTAGGATTAAAATTTGTTTAAATAATTCTAATTCCGTTTAAATTATCAATAAATGATATTCAATTAATTAGAAATAAAATTTGAATTGAAATCAATACTAATTTTGAATGTTTGAATTTGTAATACGCGCCTTTACCAACTTGGCACATGAGAATGATTTCTTGCATTGTGATTGGTCGCTCGAGTCGTAGGTTAGAATGCATTGTTTTGACAGGTGAGAGATTTTAATTCGATATTCTAATCATTCACCCGACGCGACGCGCTCCTTTATCTATTTTTTCCGTATTATAATTATTTAGGGTATGAGTCCAACTATGTTTTTATTTAACACTACCACAATTCATTTTTATCATAACACTAGCTGTGCCCCGGCATGCGTTGCTATGCAATTTTCTACCTGCCCTACCCTACCTACCCTACGTACCCTACCTACCTGACCTACCCTACCTACCCTACCTTTTCTTTGCTATAAACCTCACGGAGCCCGAGACCTTTCCAACGAATGCAAAACCGTGGAAATCGGTTCGTGCGTTCTGGAGTTATAGCGTCAGGAAGGAAAACCCGACTTATTTTTATATAGTAGATAACCTCTAAATTTCGTTTGTTTACACGTGTCTTTTTTCCATCTTTCATTACTTTTACAAGTTTATTCAAGAATGTTAATTGTTAGTAAGTAGGCTATTTTATTTTATTCACGTTTTTTTGTTGCAATTGTTGTAACACTTCACTTGCACTTCACATTTTGTTTCACTGTTAAACATTCAACGAAAACTTAACCGCACGAGAAAATCTCCATTCGTTTGTATGCCGCTAGAGTGAGAGAGACGGAAGATCGGTCCACTCACTCGAACGCTATGCCAGCCTCCGCTCGTGAGGATTCCGCGTGACAAGTTTCACGGAATGACTGGCAGCGCTCGAGATGAGACGGGAGATCGGTCCGTCTCTCTCTCGTTATACCTGCGATCGCGCTCGTGAGGTTTTGGTGTGACACAAGTTTCTGAACATGTCACCCGACTAAAACGATTTTAAAGACGTTATCACGTCAAAAAAACAAAATATATATATATATATATAATTTAGTACTTAAATTATTTTCAGGTTAAATATAAATTCAAATTATTATTTTTTAATTTATTTAGCTGTAGTTTTATTTAGTTGTAGCTGTAGTGTATTTAGGATCAGTTTTATTATTTATGTAGGCACTTTTTTTAAGTGTAAGGTAGCTACAGTTAGGACCTCTAACGTAGCTTATTTCGTTAGGTAACTGAATAGGCATTCAGTTACCTTCGGTTATTTTCACAAATCCTTACTAATATTATAAAAGCGACAGTGAGTTTGTTTGTTCTTTTTCTTTTTTTTTTAAAAACGTTGCCCCACACTAGGAATTTCTCCTGTATCGTGGGTGCGTTTACAAACATTCAATCTCACATACACAAACAGCCAGACCCGGAACAACTATCTGTAGGTCATACAAATATTTGTTCCGTGCGGGAATCGAACCCGCGACACAGCGCAGCAGTCGATCGCTCAGCCACTACGCCAACCGTGTCGTGTTTGTTACGGCTTCACGCCTAAATGACCGAACCGATTTTGATGCATTTTGGTACTGAGATAGTTGGGGCCCTGGTGACGGCAATAGGCTAGTTTTTTTAAAGTGAGGAAAGGGGAAGAATGAGGGAAGAAAAGGGGAGAGAAAGATACATTTTTTCGGGTCATCACGCGGGTTAAAGTTAGCGTTAGCCCAAAGTAACTATGCCACGCGGACGAAGTCGCGGGCGGAAGCTAGTATTAGTAAAGATTATTCAACACGTCTGTTCACTATGACTGCACGATCGAATCCCGGAAATGGTATCTAGATCATGATATAGCCTTGTCTTTGCAATTTAACTGGATGCAGTAAAGTGCAAGTAATCGTGTATCTAGATCATGATATAGCCTTGTCTTTGCAATTTAATTGGATGCAGTAAAGTGCAAGTAATCGTGTATCTAGATCATGATATAGCCTTGTCTTTGCAATTTAATTGGATGCAGTAAAGTGCAAGTAATCGTGTATCTAGATCATGATATAGCCTTGTCTTTGCAATTTAATTGGATGCAGTAAAGTGCAAGTAATCGTGTATCTAGATCATGATATAGCCTTGTCTTTGCAATTTAATTGGATGCAGTAAAGTGCAAGTAATCGTGTATCTAGATCATGATATAGCCTTGTCTTTGCAATTTAATTGGATGCAGTAAAGTGCAAGTAATCGTGTATCTAGATCATGATATAGCCTTGTCTTTGCAATTTAATTGGATGCAGTAAAGTGCAAGTAATCGTGTATCTAGATCATGATATAGCCTTGTCTTTGCAATTTAATTGGATGCAGTAAAGTGCAAGTAATCGTGTATCTAGATCATGATATAGCCTTGTCTTTGCAATTTAATTGGATGCAGTAAAGTGCAAGTAATCGTGTATCTAGATCATGATATAGCCTTGTCTTTGCAATTTAATTGGATGCAGTAAAGTGCAAGTAATCGTGTATCTAGATCATGATATAGCCTTGTCTTTGCAATTTAATTGGATGCAGTAAAGTGCAAGTAATCGTGTATCTAGATCATGATATAGCCTTGTCTTTGCAATTTAATTGGATGCAGTAAAGTGCAAGTAATCGTGTATCTAGATCATGATATAGCCTTGTCTTTGCAATTTAATTGGATGCAGTAAAGTGCAAGTAATCGTGTATCTAGATCATGATATAGCCTTGTCTTTGCAATTTAATTGGATGCAGTAAAGTGCAAGTAATCGTGTATCTAGATCATGATATAGCCTTGTCTTTGCAATTTAATTGGATGCAGTAAAGTGCAAGTAATCGTGTATCTAGATCATGATATAGCCTTGTCTTTGCAATTTAATTGGATGCAGTAAAGTGCAAGTAATCGTGTATCTAGATCATGATATAGCCTTGTCTTTGCAATTTAATTGGATGCAGTAAAGTGCAAGTAATCGTGTATCTAGATCATGATATAGCCTTGTCTTTGCAATTTAATTGGATGCAGTAAAGTGCAAGTAATCGTGTATCTAGATCATGATATAGCCTTGTCTTTGCAATTTAATTGGATGCAGTAAAGTGCAAGTAATCGTGTATCGGACGGCAGCTGATGTACCTCAAAAGGAATAACGGAAACCTTATTTGATCATTTTGTTTTACGTTTATCTGTCCGTCTGACTGGCTGCCTGTGACTCTAAGGGTTGGACCACATCTGGCAGCACGGAATCGCATTTGTTCCGCCTGTGCTATCACGTGCTGCAGTGTGCTTCCGCATGCGGACGCGCGCTGTCGCATTTCGTAGACAAAAAAGGCGATCGCACGCGTCAGCATGCTGCAGAATAGGTGGCATACTGCCGCGTTCTTTCATGATCAGTTTAGTTTCAAGCGCGAGATGGATAGGACCACGGAAGAGAGAGCAGTGATTCTAGCGTGTATTTTGTGATCGGCGGTGAAAGGATGCGTTAGCATGCTATAGCGCGCTTCAGCGTTCAGGAGTCTCCCTGCCGACCATTGCATTTTGTCCGTGATGCCGATCGCCTCGAGGATTCCGCCGCGTGCTATCGCATTATGCTTTCTGTCTCGGTCTAGCAAATGGCAGTTCTAAGCGACAGAAAGAGAAAGGGCGACGGAAAAAGGCGATTCCGTACTGCCAGATGTGGTCCAACCCTTACTAGCTCTTGGATGGTTTTTCCTTTTGACTAACAGAACCCCAACAATCGTATAGCTTTCTTTTTTTTCGGGTGGGAAATCATCTAATGACTTCCCCCGCTCTGGGCGGAGCGGGGGGGCATGTCAGACTTGTACTGACTAAAACTCACCCATGTTCCTTTTATTGCCCTTTACGTTCCGGAGCCGCGGTATCTCTTTCGAACAACCCGCAACACGATATAGCTTGCATAATGCTCAACAAACAAATACTTACTGTTTGTCTTCTTAGTTTTTCGTTTCGTTTGATGCACTTCTTGTTCTTCCACTTCTGTTTTTAGTGCAGTTAATGGTACGTCATTGTTAGGCTCGTCCCCAGGTGGGTTTGGTGGCATATATTCAATTTCCAGATAGTTATTGTATAGGTTCATAGTTTCTTGTTCTGTAAGTAAAAAAAACAGTCGTGTAAGGCCAGGAGCGAGTGAGACTCACGCACCGGGGGTTCCGTACAAACTTGCGATAAAAATATCCTTTCTTTTGACTTGGAGGATTATTTTTTTAGCTCTAAGGGACCACAGACTTGAGGATATGGTTTTAATTTCAACTTGATAACTTCTCGCGTTCCCGAGATAAAGGGTCTTCACAGATATACAGACGCACGGATAACAAAGTGATCCAATGAGGGCTTAATGAGGACTAAAGTCTATGGTCCTTTTGTGCTGTGAAAAAATCAACCCTCTAAGTCTATGCCGTCAAAAGATATGGCTGTTTATATCAAAAGTTTCTACGGAACCTTTGGTTTTTTGTAATTTCAATACTGTTTAATTTATTTTTTATTAATTTAAGTACAGTTTTATGTATTTTTTTTTTTTATGAAGACAACAGGGGTCCAGTGTGTTAGTAACAAAATTCTTAGCCTATGTTAGTACTTAATAGTAAATAGCGATCTAAATCAAAATCAAAAGTCATTTATTCAAATTAGGCTGATAATCAGCACTTTTTGAACGTCAGATTACAAGAGACAGCCCCACAAAAACGCCCCGCCCTTCGCCACTTCCTAGTATCCTTCCTAATATATGGTTCGATCGACCAGCGAATGCACAAGCGGGCTGTCTGCCCGGGCGGCAATTGAGTGCAGGATGGTTATTACGATTAAGATGTTAATACCCCGGACTTAGGGGGTAAGGGGGTCCGAGCGATTGCCGTGTAAGTCGAATTCGCGTAAATCGGGGTTCAACTTTGCATATTAATACATGTGTTTTTCTTTTCTTGTTAGGCTCAAATTACTCATTTTTGTTCATTTAGATGACATAATTAGAGATTATAAGTAAAACACACTGCGCACGTAAAACAGTTCCACGCGGAACACGGTTAAAGCTGTCGCAAACTGAACACTGAGAGGGCGGAGCTCGGAGCGAGAGCGATGCGCGCGGCAATCAAAATGAAAAACCGCGTATCTCCGAATTCGAATTTATTTATTTACGAAAGTCGATTTAATTTTTTACAAAAAAAGTTTTATATTTCAACATTTTTAGTTATGGTATATTGATATATCACATATTTTTTATCAAGTATTAATTTTCCATTGTTACTAAAAGATTAGCAAATCAATCATATAGACAAATTATGTATTATAGACGATAACTCATAAACTACCTAAGCAATATAAATAAAATTGATATGGGACCAAGTGGGAAGTATACCCTATCAAACAAAAAAAGAATTTTGTTAATCGGTCCAGGCATCTTTGAGTAAACGGTGAACATTCATAACAAAAAGAATCCTACGAATTGAGAACCTCCTCCTTTTTTGAAGCTGGTTAAAAAACTTACCATCATCACTTTCAGGTTCTCTCTTCGGTTCAATAATATCATCTAGTTTCTCACAAACAGCTGATAATTCTTCTTTCACAACAACGCCTTCTGCTTGACCAACTTCAACTATATCTATGTTCTCTGTTGGCGTTTTAACAAACCCATGAAAAATTTCAAACTGTTCTTCGTTTATTAAAGGTTTTATCTGTAATAAGATGAATACAGTGTTGGGTCAAATTTGTTTATGATCACAACGGCATTACAATGTTTAAAAAAAGGAGCAATAACATTTAAGGGGCATACAGCTAAAGTAATAAGCAGTCATTGTGCATGTTCTCAGGTTCTCAAATACTATACTTTTAGCTAAAAATACATTTTACTATTTTTTTTGCACAAACTCCGTGCGGCAACCCTAACATCAGCTGAAAGCTTTTTATTTCCAATTTTATTTAATTAGGTAGGTATCTCTACATCCAATAAGTAGTAGGTAAGTTATTCCAGTGGGTAAGAACTTCAGGAAAGAGTATGTCATGTAACCAGCGCATTCGTACAGTACGACTGCGCTGGTTACCTGACATACTCTCAGTGACAGTCTCTCTCTCTCAGTGGATTTACCAGTAGGCTGAGTAGGCTGGAGCCTAGGGCGGCAGATTCCAGGGGGCGGCAAATTTGGTCTTTTTGCAATAATAATCTAGAAACGGTTACAACTAGCCCCCAGTAAACGATCATTCTAATAATGAGAAAGAGACGATGTAATGAGGACGATAGAACACAAACCATAAAGTTACAATTTCAGAATAAATGTAAATAAATGATTGTAAACTAAACTAGCGCACCTATTGAATTTCAAAGGTCAGTAGGGGCGGAAAAAATTGTATAGCCTACTGGCGGCAAATTTTTAAATCGGTAAAACCAAATACTACTATCGTCGGCCATTGACCTGATCGCCTAGGGTCGTAACAGTGAAGTTAGTATGATTTTGCTTCTTTCACAGTGTATTCTTTACATGATATATGTATCATCCATCATCTATAAGTATGATCGTTTTCGGCCACGGCGCGACCAATCTCAGCGGACATTAGCCACCGGGGCGGGAGATATTATAGTGCGGGCGTGTGTGCGCAGGCGCAGGTGCACTCTCTGTTCCCTCACTCTCATAGTCTGATGGGACGGCAATCTGACACGATCGGAGATCAGGAGCAGGACTAACGGCTTAACGTGCGCACCGAGGCTCGGGGGTATCTTACCGCTATATTGATAAACCCAATGACACTTCTTCCCCGACCTGGGATTCCAACCCAGGACTCCGTGCTATACTCCTGATCTAATTATAATAATTAGTATTTAATAAGGGAATCTTTAATGGAGGAGCTCGTGGCTAAATAATAGCAGCCGCTCAGTTCGATCTTTAGGTTAAGCCGCGCTTGCCTAGGTTGGTCTGTGGATGGGTGACCACCCGTTACATACCGAGTTTCCTCCGTGCCTCGGAAAGCACGTTAAGCTGTTGGTCCCGGCTGTCATTTGTAGATCTTTGACAGTCGTTACAGTAGTCAGTGTCCCGAAAGTCTGACAACCAGTCTTACCAAGGGGTATCGTATTACCCAGTATTAACTGGGTTGTGGAGGTCAGATAGGCAGTCGCTCCATATAAAATACTGATATTCAGCTGCATCCGGTAAGACTGGAAGCCGACCCCAACATACACACATCAAAAGTATCTAGGGATCAACATATATTTTTGCAATAACTTTTCTCCTGATTGATATTAATTAAAATTTTCTTTAAGGATTCATCAAATAAAGTGTTTTCGTTTGTCACAGTAACGATAAACCAAGTCACCTTTGCATTAATAAAGAAATTTGCCTTTTTTCTAATAAAGGGATTTTTGACATTTGAACCACTAACATTAAAGTTCGAAAAAAAGACTGAAATAACAGTTTTCTTTAAAATTTTATTGGGTAACTTAAACAATTAATAATCCGTGTTTCTACCGCGAACACTAACAACACAAGAACATCGGTTTGGCATACTCAAAATGAGTTCATCCAAATCACGCTGTGGAATGGCCGCCCATGTTCGTTGCAACAACAAAAAAAGGTCTTCTTGCGACTGGATACCCTCCATATTCGGCAGAGCTCTTCTCTGTAGCATATCCCATGCATGCTCAATCGGGTTCAAGTCTGGCGACTGAGCAGGCCAGGGCAGGACATTGATGTTAGCTGCGGCGAGAGTCTGTCTTACAACTCTTGCGGTGTGCGGTCGTGCATTATCATACATTAACTGAAATAAGGGACCGATTTGCACTTGTAGAGGAACGATGACGTCTGATACAATCGTCTCAGCATAAATTTGAGCGTTGAGGTTGCCTCTGATCCAAATCAACTCAGTTCTTCCGCCGATCCAAATACCCGCCCATACCATGATGGTTCCACCACTATAAGGATGGACTTCCTGGCAGGATTTTAATCGCTGTTGGCGTCCAGGGGTTCTCCAGTGTCGTATACGTCTTGTATCCGGTCTCATACCAAAACGAGACTCATCAGAAAAGCACACGAAACGCCATTGTTCTTCTGCCCAATTTCTGTGTTCAAGAGCCCATTGATATCGAATCCTACGATTGTGCATTGCTATAAGTGGTACCCGTAGCGGTCTTCGGGAATGAAGGTTCACTTCATGCAAGCGGTTTCTGACTGTTTGGTCGCTAATTAAGTTCCCTGAAGAGTGATGAAGCCTCACGGCTAACATCATGGCGGTTATTGTTGGAGCTCTTCGAGTTAAGATTTGAATGTATCGGTCTTGTCTCCGTGTGGTGCAGCGATACCGTCCTCCATGGCGCTCAGCCACGGTACCAGTGCTTCGGTAACGTGTCCAAAGTCGACTGATAACACTCTGACTTGTATTCAGAGCTAAAGCTACAGTACGTTGCCGGGAACCAGCTTCTATCATTCCCACGGCTCTGAGCATTTCTTCCCTGCTTAAATGACGTCGCCGCTCCATAATAACGTTGGTTTTAATCAGTAGTAGGGAAACAGTAGCACTAATAATGTCTTCAATGCGTTGTATGTTTTTATAGGGAAAATATTGACAGCTTATTTTCATCTTTTACTCGAATTTGATTGAGAGTTCCTGATTCAAATTATGAAATGCACCAAAAAGGATCCATATAAATTTATAAAATCATAAATTTATTACAAAACCACATCTCAATCTCAAGAAATCCGCATAAAAATGCTTGATCCCTAGACACTTTTGATGTGTGTAGTTGGGAAAAGGCTAGGCAGATGATAAAGGGAATTTCAAATGGATTTTGAAAGTACTAATTCTTGTTGGAGGTCCAATAGCTCAGATTTCAATATTAGGTGCTAATCTTCTGGGAATGAATGCTCAAAAAAGAAACAAAAAAGTACATTTCAGATACAATAAATAAAATTATTCCCCATCGAAGACCTTTCCGTGCCGTAACGGAACAGTTACTATCATATGTCTGCTGAATGACAGCTCACCTCAAAATCTCCTTTCATTATCTGAGCGAGCAGTTCTTCAGCTACCAGACATCTTTTCTTTAATCTGCAGCATTTCTTCAGTTGAGCACAGCAGACGAAACAAACAAGCGTTGGTCTACTGTCTTCAGTAACAAACTGCAACAAAATTATTTTTGTTTGCTAATATACATAATATTTAAGTAAGTGCTTATTTAATATTTTACACAGTGTGCTTACGTGTCGTATGAATCTGTCCTATCGCAGGTCTGCTGGAAAAGATTTCTAAATGAAATAAGCAGTATCTTTGTGGTCTTTTGTCTGTATATATTTTTTTCAATCATATGTGTTTTGTGTGTACATAAATAAATAAATAAAGGCAGGCTTTTTTGCAGATGGAAAATCATTAAATAACTTCCCCCGCCCTGGGCGGAGAGGGGGGGTGTCTCAGACTTGTACTGACTAAAACCCACCCATGTTCCTTCTATTGCCCTTCATGTTCCAGGGCCGCGGTAGCTATTTCGAACTACCCGCAACCCCGGCAGGTGGTGGCCCTGGCAGGCCTCTCTGCTTTACTGACATCTCTTTGAAGCGCGCGTAGAACACTAACGTGCCGACGACACGGCATAAAGGCGGATGTAGTGTCTTGGGCATTCGCTACCCGACTACCTTAGAGTGATGCAGAGCGGGGGTTGTGGGTTGTTTGTGTGTGAACAACAAAACTTCAAGTAAAAAAAAAACAAAGACCTAAAAAGGTAGAAGTTAGATTGACCCATAGACACATCACATACATTTCCAACGGTCGCCCACTACTGGGTGTTATGTCTCAAGGTTGCACCACATGGTAATCCAGCTATATGCCAGAAAGAATACCTGACGATGGTATTCTGCTGAATCCCGCTAGTGACCAGGGATGTTGAGGAAAAGGAACCGAATTGTCAGTGATAAAGAGAACTTCTACAACCTTATTCGGAGATGTGCTGGCAACTGTCAAACTTCAACTTCCAGTCAAACCAGATACAGCCAAATACAAGTATTTTACATGGAACAACTGCATATTTGACCTTCACAATCCAATTAGTACTAGGTAATACAATATTCCTTGGTAAGACTGGTTGTCAGACTTTCCAGAAACTGACTATCTGTGACAATTGTCAAAGATCTACAAATGAGACCCGGAACTGACAGCTTAACGTGCTTCCCGAGGCACGGAGGAATCTCGACAGACCAACCTAGGCAAACGCGCGTTTACCAAAAGATTGTCCCCTCTTTGAATAATATAAATTCCAATTTTGCTTTTTGGTATGAAGGACAATAAGCAGTTGTGTAGTTCAGTGCAGCCTTGCAGGTAGGGTTGGCAGGTCACCAAACCTAATAGTCAGGTAGAGTCCAGCCAATTTGGCCGGACATTTGGTAAAAAAGACGGACACACTGGATTATTGAAGATTTTGTGTCTCAGTATTAATAGATACTACAAAATACAAAAAGTGTATAGGTACGTTAAATCAAGCTTTTATGATTATTATCCTCAATCTTGTTGAATCTAAAGAAATATAAATAAACTCAAATGGCAAATAAAGTACTTACAATTATAAATTTAATTTTTACTTGATTATTAACCATTCAAATACTATCCAACAAGGCAATCCAAAAAAGCAAAAGCAGGAAATAGTTTATTTTGGGCGGACATGCAATCAAAAAGCCTAACTATGTCCAGCTTTATCCAGACACCTGGCAACACTACTTGCAGGTTACATCACAAGTTGTCTTCATCAATATCTTAACTTTCAACATACACAGTAAAATAATACCATATTTGCCAAGTTTATATGTTTCAATCAAACTGAATAAAGATAAATAATGTTTATTTTGCAAGTAGGTTTTTACAAACACTTTTACACATCTTAAAAAACTTGGTAACATGCTTTCTCGCAGGTTCGCGCGATGCTCACGTGACGTTAAGGTCACACTATTTAAAAGCTACTGCCAAACGGTATACACAGGCAACCTGTGGAGCAGTTACACTAAAAAAGCCTACAATGCTTTGCGCATCCAATATAACAATGCCTTCAGGGGTTTGTTGGGGCTCCTTTGGCGGTGCAGTGCCTCTGGCATGTTTGCCGAGTACAGCACGGATGGCTTCCATTTAATGCTTCGCAAAAGGACGGCCTCTCTGTGGTCTCGGCTAAAGGGTAGCACAAACAGGCTTCTGAGTGTGTTGTCGGACAGAGTGGACAGCCAAATCTTGAGGCAGTGGTCGCTCATGCATGTCCAGCATCTAGATTGTTTTAAATTTTACTAACATAGTTTTTAAGTTTCTTCTACAACTAACATAATTATTATTATATGGACTTGTAACTTTGTGTGCCTTGTCTGAAATAAATATTTACAATTTCAAAAAATAAAAATCTAGTTGAGGGCAGTGTTTCATACCCGACTACTCTGAGAAGAAACAAACTCAGAGGTCATAGTCTCTTTTTTAAAGTCTAGACTGAAATCTTGGTCAACTTACATGAGGGCCATGCAAATTAGTGTCTGAAATGGTCTTTTTGAGAAAACTACACAATATGAGTGGACCTGTCCCGTCAGTGCAAGCATTTGTCAGTTATTGTGTAACTCATAACTCAAGGAGCTCAACGACACAACAAACAATGCCAAAAGAGAGACATTTGTGAAATACTAAAAACATCAACTTACCGGAACATCAGTGAGCTTCTCATATAGTTCATGCAAGTTCTTGTTGACGAGTTCATACATACGTACATTCATCGCTAAACATATTCTACACATTACCAGTTTTTCCATCTTGTAACTCGAATTGGTCAGTGGGTAGTCTTAGGAATTTAATTACTTGGTTATCGTTTATATTTGATAAACACGGTTGAGTACTAATAACTGGTGTCTCAGTATATTATTATGACAGTATATTATTATTTCTTTGTCTTTGTTTTCTACAAACAAACACTTTACATAAAACGATATGAATATCGAATGCACTTCTATTATGCACCTAGTTATGACAGGGAAGCAGTCTAGATTGTTATACGTATGTTTTCTCTCGTAGTTGGTCCAGGCAGATTAATGTACTCTGTGGTCCAGGCCTCATATATATTATTGTAGTCTTTGGTCCAGGCTTTCTCTGTTTATTTTTAAAAGCATCACGAATTTACATATTCCCAATGACAGGTAGGTGTGCCAGTAGCGGTACCACAGAGTACTATAATATAAAAGGAAAGCGGTACTCAACAAATGAGTTGCAACAGCTATTTGCACCTCTCTTCTATTTTTTCGATACGTCGTCAATTCTTCATTATTTACAGACTATGTAAACACCATGTTCAATTTAAGAGAACGGCTTTAAAACATTCAATAAACTGAATTTTACTTATTTGGAAGATTAATCAAATCAATGAAAACAGAAACCAAAGATAGTAGAACCAAGTCATAGAGTACTATTATATACACTTCTGGACACATCTATTGGCCCACCTTAGAGTTTAGGTTTCGATGGCCCCTACCGAAATATGATTGCTAGATTGAACAAAAACTGTTGATGCAGTTTTAAACCTGATACATTTTACCATCTTTTTCGATCGTATTGTTTTAAATTTGAATTCAGAATACCATACGACATGGAGCTACGCCTAACAAGTCGGATATGCGCCTTGTTAAAGGCAATTGATTTTTGAATAAAAAACATGTTTTATCAAATAAAGGTTTAATTTAATAACGCGTGTTGCCTCCATGGGCATCTACCACAGCTCTCATACGATTAGGCATAGAGTTTATCAACCGCTCTATGAAATTTGAGGGATCATCTCCCATTCCTCTTCTATGGCAGTTTTCAACTCCTGCATCGTCTGGGCAACTGGCTGACGAGCCCTAACACGTCTTTTTAGCTCGTCCCACATGTGCTCAATAGGGTTCATGTCTGGGCTTCTGGCTGGCCAGTCCATAACTGTGATGTTCACATCCCGAAGATATTCCCTGACGATGCCGGCCGCATGGGCTCTTGCATTATCATGCATAAAAAGGAAATTTGGGCCCACATAGTCCGCGTATGGCATCACGTGAGGTTCTAAGCACTTACGAATGTACCTTTCAGCATTTAATGTTGGCAGCCGTGGTCCTGTAACAACCTCAAGTTGAGTTTTGCCGCTCGCGGATATACCGCCCCAGACAGTCCATGAGCCACCGCCATAAGCAACCCTCTCTTCAAAGCAGCATTGTGCGAAACGCTCTCCCTTACGTCGGTAGACCTTCTTCCTTCCATCATTGCCATGTAACACAATTTTAGACTCATCAGAAAAGAGTACACGGCTCCAATCTTGCTGTGTCCAATTTAAATGACTGCGTGCGAAATGAAGGCGCGCTGTTCGGTGGGCTCGCGTTAGTTTGGGCCCATTAGCTGGCTTGTGTGGTACCATATCGCGTTCTTTTAACCTTCTCCGAACAGTTCGAGCGCTTACAGATACTCCGTGGAAGTCGCGAAGTTGGTTTTGTATCTCAATGGAGGTAAGGTGACGATTTCTCAAGCTGGTCGTCACGATGAATCGATCCTGCCTTTCAGTTGTGACCCGAGATCGTGGCCTTCCTTGGCGACGAACAAAGCCGCCAGTCTCTAGGTACCTCCGATAAACATTTCGGACCGCAGATCGACTTAAATTAAGTTGAGCACTCACGTTTCTTTGGCTGTGTCCGGCCTGAATAAGTGCCACAGCTTGGGCGGCAATTTCAGGTGAAGTATCCATAGATTATTGATAGAACCTCACCTTAATGTTAAGAATAAGTAATGTTTGTTGCAAAACCAAAGATATCAATCACTTTTTCAAGAATTAAATCCAAGTAAACCAATAAAACCTGATTTTCTTAGTATTCGATTGTTTGATATCAACAAACAGGCTCCAAATTGTCTTTTGTTTCTTTAAATTCTGTGTTCGAAATTCAAAAAAAGACTATTGAATGAAATTGTGAATGTGCCAGGTTAAAAACTGCATAAAAACTTTTTGCTCGACCTAATATAAAATTTTAGCTAGGACCAAACGAAACTGAAAATACAAGGTGGGCCAATAGATGAGTCCAGAAGTGTAGATAGTACTATTATATAGATGAAATAGAGAGCCCACTTGACAGATTTTTTGGTACCCGTTGTTACTGCTGCCATCTGGTAGACCGCTCCTGAACTAATTCTTATATGTGTATATACATACCTATAGCTAGTATAGCAAGCCATACATCTACTATGCCTATTCTCTGCTAAGGTGTTTAAAACGATGTAATTTTTTTGCTAAAGGTATTTAATGGAGAAAAAGGCAGTTTTCGCCATTAAAACCACTATCTGGAGTATTATAAACTCGAACAAAACAGAATATATCACAAAATGGAATAAAATCTACATAAATGCGCCAACGCAAGTCGTAGCCACCATTTTGTGATAATGTCAATAATGTGACAATGTTAGTGTTTTGACGTTTTTTGTTGAATGTTGTTTTGTGAACATCGAATGCAATATTTTTATTGATATAAAAACAGTTTTAGGTACTCCAATCAAATAATTTGGCAATTTAGTTCAAAGAAACAAATAATTTCAAATAACATAATTAGTCTATTTACGATTTGAATGCCATCTCACGGACTTGAAGTACTAATGTGATTTATTTCCAGGAACGGTGTAATAGATGGTGCTAGTATCTTTCAAATATTAAGTCACTATGGCAGTGTCCCCCCCCTGAACCAAGTAAATATGTTCCTTGAGTAGAACAGAAACACTCAGACAACAACCACAGACTAAATAGTGTTTTGGCCAACAAAAGCAAAATTTTTTAGGAATCTTTTTTCATGACAATGGATACAAAGTCTTTTCAGTGAACAACAAGATTCAAATCAAATGTTGATGTCGCTATCTTAAGTCTAAAAGGCGATTGTACAGTCAATGAAACAGATTAGTAACCAGCCTCGTCATCGTCAACACAATTTAATAATGAACTGGCACCTGGGCAATCTCAGTTGACAGCGCAGTGGTGTGAACGAGATTTTTGATGCCTTGTATAGATAGTTTAATTATTTTAGTTTTTTTTGTTTTTTAATGTATTTATATATAGTTAGTTTTATTCTCAAAATAAAATAAATATTTATACTAATGACTAACTATGCTGTGTGTTTTCGGGTGGCAAATCAACAAACAGTTGTTGATTTGCCACCTGAAAACACACAGCGTAGTTTATGAAGCAGCAGTGTACGCTTAGCCTCGTAGCGCACACGCTATAATACTCGATGGCATAACTATGGTTGCACAGATGGCGCTATAGTACTTTCTACAGCGTAGAGCCATCCAAAATGCATTAAAACTTGACAAAAAAATATAATTTGCAAAATACCGGATGAAAGTATTTAAGCTGCGCTTAATAATTTGTGTACCTCCTAGTGAAAAATTTTATTTGACATGACAAATCTTATGTCTTTTATTCAGACCCTCAGAGGGCCACATTTCTGGCTATCACCACCACAGGCTCACAAAAGTAAAGATCAACTCAAACCAAAATACAAGGAACCAATACAGTCTACCTCCCACTACTGTCCTCAGACACCAAATAATAAAGATAATATTAAATATAATTTTCGGGATAGGTACCCACAAAAACCGGATAAGAGCAAGTCTGACTCACGCACCCAGAGTTCCATACAAACTTGCGATATAAACGGCCAAATTTTCACAGCACATAAGGATTACAGAGAGACTGGAGTATCCTACTAATCCTACTTCCTACTAATATTATAATTGCAAAATTTTGTGAGGATAGGATAGATGTATGTTTGATCCTCTTTCACGAAAAAACTACTGAACGGATCTTGATGAAATTTGGCACAGAGGTAGATTATAGGCTAGAATAACACATAATATGATACTTTTTTTTCGATAGTACGCGGGTGAAGCCGCGGGCGGCAGCTAGTTTGGTTGTAATTTCAACTGGATACCTCCAAGCATTCCCTGGATAAAGGGTTTTGACAGACAGACGGACAACAAAGTGAAGCAATATCCGTTTTTTTTTTGAGGTGCGGTTACCTAACAAAAAAAAAATTGAAAGGACCGCTTACGCCTGGCGGGAATGTGTCGACTACCGATATTACCTTCACCATGAAGTTGACTGGATTGATGGCCGTACTGCGCTCCGGCCTGTAACTGTGCTGCACTTGCGCCTGTCCTTGCAGCCACCGCTGGATGGCGTACTAATTTTAAAAGTTTGTTAGAATTCTGGGAAATCAAACTCAACTCAAAGCATTTATTTCAATTAGACCATTACAGTCGTTTTTGAATGTCATAAAAATGATGCTGCTACAGTCCCAGTCACAAGACATAATAACTTGTGAAACTTTTTATAGCGGACTAGCTGCAGAATAGATATATATGTATTAAAAAAAAACGTATGAGATTTTGAGGTTATAATCGAACTGTAACAACGAATATTAGGTATGATTTTACATAGCTTCAAGTGATTTGTAAGAAGCTGAAATATTATATTAGTACGTATGAATCTATTTTCTAACGCATAAGTGAATGTAAGTGCAACCTAAAAATGCATAGTAACTATTTATATAATTATATATAAGTAACATTGGTAGGTAGACTTGTACTTATTATAAGCTATCCATGTAATCCATGTTTCGGGGCCGATTTACCTACCCGAAGACTTAATGCACACAGTCGTAGAGCCAATTGTCAAAGATAAGGCGGGTGACTCATCGGATGCTTGCGACTGTCATAGCTAAGTTGCTGGACAGTCTGCTTGACAGACAGTTGGATAGCCACCTCCATTTGCATGACGCTCAGTATGGGTTCTGCTGCCCTACCATGACGTCTTAAAACAGAACTTATTCCACTGAGGGAAAGAGACATAGCTATACAGGGTGTCTAGCACCATCTCTTTCTCACACAGGAATAAGAACTGCTATAAGATATGGTAACCCTGCAGACCCGCGTTGTCAACTGAGTGTTATCTTCTGTCTCAAGCAAACTGTTCAGTACTATACGGACAGCAGCACACCTGTATAATGCATGCTTCTTAGATCTTTCAAAAGCATTCGATTTGGTGTGTTATGACAAACTCAGGCAGAACCTACGATGTGAAACAGATGTGGCGGATGAGATTGTCTCTTTGCTCCGGTACTGGTACAGTTAGCAGCACAATACTGTTAACTAGATGGTCTCACAGTCGGACGTATACACATTGGAATGCGGAGTGAGACAAGGTGGCTTATCTTCTCCTCGTTTTTTAACCTGTACGTGAACCGGCTCATCGGTGAGCTCAGCAACACTAATATTGGATGTTCCATAGACGGTGTGTGTATGAAACGTGTGCGTTCGAAGCTCACATACACAAACAGCCAAACCAGAAACAAATCATAGCACACACTTGTTACAATAACACAATCTTGCTGTATATGACAGTAGCACCCGTATAATCCAGGTCCAAGAAACCGTATGATTACCTTTGGCTTGGGGATATAACTCACACCAGACGCCAGGCGATCCTAGCGGCTGGTCACGCATAAAACACTTGAGACCTGCAGACTTTTTTTTTGGGATGGGAAGTCATCAATTAACTTCCCCCGCTCTGGGCGGAACGGGAGGGAATGTCAGATTTTTATTGACTAAAACCCACCCATGTTCCTTCTATTGGCATTTATGTTCCGGGCCCGCGGTATCTCTTTCGAATAACCCCCAACCTAACTATGTGAAAAGCAAAATAAATTGGCAGAAGTTAGGCAGGCTAAATAAACCAAAGCTCTTTTTAAATTGTCCAGGAGTAACACAAGGTAAATGGGAAAACAAATTAAAAAACAAAATAATCAACAATCATTATATTTGTTTCTAAACATAGATTCTTAAGTGAAATATAACCACAATAAAGCCTATGACTAAGTTTATATCGCACTTTAGCACCGATACCACTTATTTATTATGATTTCGATAAAATATTCGGTAGGTTCAATAAATTGGTACCTAACTTAATGGTAATATTTTGGTTTTGCTTTTTTTTGCTTTGCTACATTTGATAAAACGGTATTTTAATGGTAATATTTTATCGCAATGATAATAAATGGTAATACCGATATTATAGCAGAATAGTGCTTACAGAATATAATTTGCAAAGACAATATAAGCTATGTACATGTTTTATTTTGATCTAGACCTTTGAGGTAGGCACAAAAGCATGTGCTCACCCTCCTCGCCAAGAAACTATTTTTACACATGTATATATTTTTGTCACATATTTGTGTCGTTGGCGTCCAGGGCACGCGCTTGCTTGTCACATATATGTGACAATGGCGTTCAAAAGGTTATGTGTGTAGTTCAAGATGGCGCTGCTTGTGAAGAAAAAATGCAATGTTACAAACTTGGTAGGTACTAATTGTACCAAGTTTTTTAGGTCTGTGTTTTTTAGCTAGCACAGTATCTACACTTCATTTTATAGCAAGCTAAGCAGCAACTTGATCAACAACAACGATATAGACCATGTTGACTTATTAAGTAAAAATAACTGTGGTACAGACGCCTGCAGGTCAAGCTACCCGAAACTGTCAATTTTTCCCAATGAACCTTGAACCTTATACTTTAGAAATAAAGTCGAAAATCTATGAAAGAAATCTGACAGATTGTAGTAGCTTGATGTGCAGGCGTCTTTACATTTTGAAACATTGGATTTGTTGGTAGTTTCTAAGTAATAATAGTGAATTACACAACAGAAATACATACAGAGACAATTTTCGCCAGAGTCCACGTCAATAAAGGTATTGATAGCTACAATTAAATGCGTATAACAAGCCAAGTGTGTTTGTGGTCAAATATTTAGGCCGAGAGATTTTACGCCAATTTAAAAATCTATGAGATAAACAGAGAATTGCTATCTTAGGCCCGTTTTTAAACTGTTTTCACTGTAGCATGGTACGGGCGATATTAGTTAAATGCACCATTCCTCTTCAATCTGGAACACTACGGCGATTTAGGATCATGACTGATTGATTATACATACATGACATACAACTATGTCAACACTAACTCTAAGGCGCGTTGCCCACACGATTAACAGTCGAGGTGCAGTTGAGGCGCGAGCGCATGAGGCGCCGCAACAAGATTTTCTTAATTTTTTTTTATGAATGGCATCTCGCAGTTCAACCAAGGAGGTTGTCGTCTGCTTAACCGGGCGAATCCTGTGGATGCCTTAAAAATTAAGACCTCCAGCCAGGGTGAAAACTTACTAACTAAGCGACTACACGCTAAGGGCACCCCCTGTGGGGTACGAGCCTCGGCTTAGGGCGTCGCTGAGGGACAGCAAGGGACAAGCTGGATCTGAGTGATATTATTTATGGGCTGATTTGGACTTACTGGCTCAGCAGCGCGGGCTGGCTCTTGCAAGGGACGGGTGGGACAATTACCGGGACGTCGCGATGGGCCTCGTCGGCGAGGACGGAATGAAAATCTTTATAAATGAATGGCAGTGCGCTCATATACAAGAGTTGCGGCGCGGCGGAGGTGAAGGCGGGGCGGAGGCGAGGTGCAGGCGCAGGAGGGGCGCTTAAGTGTGCCCAAGCCACGATTCCACCGCCATTTTGTGGTTCCCAAAAAACCCAAAACCCAACCCAAAATCTTCTTCTATTTAAAATAAGAACTTGTATATGTGCGAGTACGTCTTCGACTTCTGACGACGACATGGTGTATGGATTAATAATGTGAAGGAAGCATAGCCGCCTGCGCCTCGACTCCTACGCAGAGACCTATCCTCGCCCGTGCTGCGACGCCACACCGCCGCTGACGCGACTTCGCCTCGACTTACCAGTGAGCGACGCGCCTCAGTTTACACAGACATAAGATATGGCCGTTTATGTCGCAACTTCGTTCGAAACCTTCGGTGCGGTGGCTCATTCTTGGCCTGTTTTAAGTTTTACCATACCTGTTGGTCAGTTGATTGCGAACTTTGATGATCCGAGAAACCACACGGAAGGTACGTACTGCGTTTATAATTTTACACCTTGCATATGCATCGTTCAAGTTAACAATTTTGAGCCAAGAAAACTCGTTGGAATAATCGAATTCTTGGCAGCGAATTACCTAAACAAGAACAGGTTTAAGCTAATTTAAGTAATATTCGCTGAAACTTGGCTATACATCAAGTACACTAAACATTCAAAATTCGTATTTTTATCTATAATACAGCACAACATGATGTCTCTAATAAGTAGGTACATATGTGTTTTAAGCAAGCCAGGTACGCTCAGGTGCCGAAGCTAGTTTGTCAGAGTAAGGCGCGTCGCCTACACGACCAACAGTCGAGGCGCAGTCGGGGCGCGGGCGCGTTAGGCGCGTCGCCCACACGACATTTGTAAAGAAAATCTCGTTGCGGCGTGCCTCTTATGTGCCTGCGCCTCCACTGCACCCCGACTGTTGATCTTGTGGGCGACGCGCCTAATGCGCCCGCGCCTCGACTGTTGGTCAGGTGGGCGACGCGCCTTAAGGTTGCATAACTACCGCATAGGGTGGGGATTGACGTAAAATGCCGTAATGTCAATTTAATCTAAATTTTGAACGGTAAGGCCACACTTATCACATTTGACACCATTCAAACATTAAAGCCGAATCTAAATGACACAAGGGGGTCTAAAATGTCAGCTTTCACAAAATCATAATAATAATATAAATTACGTTATTATCAGAGGTCGGAGTAGGTAGATTGATTTAAGGTCGTTGACGTCAAACGTAGAGGATAATATGGATATGCCTCCAAAATACCGGAACTTCAACAGTGACAATATTAAAAATAAATTAGAATTATGTCATGGAACGAAATCCGGATTTAGACACAATTAGAGAATACAGCGAAAGTATTAAAAAACGTAGCAAATAATCTGATTACTTATTTTAAATTTGCTCCATTGACGTCTACAGATGTTGAACGATCATTTTCGACATATAAATGGACATTGGACGTCAAAAGGAATACTTTAAAATTAGAAAATATTGAAAAAATTATGATTTTTATAGGATTATAGGATAAAATGGCATGTCCAAATTATAATATCTTGACGGAAGTACATAAAATCAATCTACCTACTCCGACCTCTGGTTATAATAGGGTATTTTACTCTATATGAAAGAAATTCTAAAAATATACAATTCAGATAGCTTAGGCAATAAGCAGTCGGAAAATGTTAAATTTAGTTAATAAAATAACTAAATAAATTTTAAAATTGATTTCAAAGTTTTCACTTTTTTTAGTCTGTTGTTTTACTAAGCGAAACAGTGTCCGCCATGATTATTACGTCATATGGTCATAAAACAAAAAGTGACAACTGTCAACTGAGCAACTATTACTATTTTTGTATTAAAAAACTTTACATTTTAATTTTTATTGAAATAATAGTAATAATACCATGGAAGAAATAAATACTATCATATAATAATACCATAATCTATAGTGAAATATACAACTAAACAGAAAGACTAATACCAGCGCATTTGTGTACATGACCAACTGACGTCATGACCACAGAGTAACATGGCGTCAAGCGTTTTTGTGATTTTACGCGCGAAAATAGAAATTGTAAAATTGAAATGCAGTTTTATGGCACTTATCGATTGAATAATTTTTTTTTGGTGTTTTTCTAGGACCCTAGGATCAAAATGAGATACTTTTTAAAAATGGGTGTAATACCGTATTCTTAAAAAGGTCACAGAAGCAGTTACCTAATATTTTCAATTGTCACTTTGTGACCACGAATGGTAACGTTATTCATATTATTAACCTATTATGATTCTGCCTAGACTGCCATTTTAGACCACAAGGATTTTTTTGACACGAAAATTCACACCAAAAGGGTCGATAACACCGATAACTATCTAATCGTTAAGATAAATTTTATTATTACTCCGATATTATGGTAGTTGACCATCAACCAATAACTACAAGACACACTTTATAGAAACACTGAAAACACAATCAATTTTCTATATATAGTAAAAGTAGATGATTGGTTTCTTTAAAATGAAAAATTGGCAATTAATTACGTTGCAGCGTGCTTTTGTATTTAAATGGGGAATCTTGTTTTGACAGTTCATGAAAAGTATGTCAATTATTACCCAAAAACAAAAGGGTAATGGAATCACCATTACCCTTTTGTTTTTGGGTCGGGAAATCATCAAATAACTTCCCCCGCTCTGGGCGGAGCGGGGGGATGTGTCAGACTTTTACTGACTAAAACCCACCCATGTTCCTTCTATTGCCCTTTATGTTCCGGGGCCGCGGTATCTCTTTCGAACAACCCGCAACCCCGGCAGGCGGAGGCCCTGGCAAGCCCCTCTGCTTTGCTGACATCTCTATTCCATTACCCTGATCTATTGTTATATTTAGTATAATTAATCTCTGAATTTGTTGCTAAGCACAAATGTCGAGAACAGCTGAACGAATTTCGCTAATTCTTTTTCGCTTTTTCAGAAGAGGGTTCTTATATGTTGCGGGTTGTTCGAAAGAGATACCGCGGCCCCGGAACGTAAAGGGCAACAGAAGGAACATGGGTGGGTTTTAGTCAGTAAAAGTCTGACATGCCCCCCCCGCTCCGCCCAGAGCGGGGGAAGTCATTTGATGATATCCCACCCGAAAAAAAAGGTTCTTATGTAAAAAAGAGGGTAGGTAGGTAGAAAAATTACATTGCAACGCACACACAGTACAAAAAACTTAATTTGCGATTATCATCCAATACCTACATGTTTTCTCGTAAGTTACTTAATTTAATTTTGTAAGATTAATATCGAAGATACAGCAAATATTATCGGAGCAATAAATTATAACATACTACATTTAATTTTATTGTTTCACAAAATCTTTATATTCTTATATTACAATAACACAAGTGCCAATTTACATAATGTTTTATGCTATATTAACACACACCTTTTTCGAAGTTGGGTAGAAGACTTTTTGATTCATAGTATTCGCAATATAGACACTATTGCAAATAAAGATTTTATGACATTACAAGTTTTAGTCTTTGAAAATCACTTCACAAACTTAATGGACACGAACAATACATTTAGTTTTATTTCGGAATACAACATTTAGTTTTACTTCTGGGGGTCTAAATTGGCAGCCACGCGCCGTAGCAGAATCATCACTACATAGTATAAAACAAAGTCGCTGTCTGTTGCTATGTTTGCTTAAGTCTTTAAAACTACGCAACGGATGTTGATGCGATTTTTTTTAATAGGTAGAGTGATTCAAGAGGAAGGTTTTTATGTATAATACTTCATGCTATGACTCTTAGGAGGTGAGCAGCGGGTGAAACCGCTGGGCAGGTCGCTAGTAATAGAATAATTCGTAAAATGGTCACAAAGCTACAATTCACAATATTAACCATTTTAAGAATTTTAACGTTTTTCATATTATTAACCTATTATGATTCTGTTTAAGCATCCATTTTAGACCCTCGCTGCTGAAAATAATCTAAATATTAAAAAATCACGTGTCACTGTATTTTAGATTCAATGAAATGATGTGGTGGCGCTGTTGTCGCATATAAATCTTGGTGGTCTCTGTGACCGAGCAGAGCAAGGATGGTTCGCTAGTGATTTAATAATCTTTTTTATTCGGAGATAAAAAGTACCCAATATCTTCGCATGAGAAGTTTTACTGCATTATTTAAAAGCAAGGTGCGTTTGCAAACTTGTAAATGGCACAGTGTTGCCATCATGACACATTTAATAAGCTTTTATTATATCCTCGTGAGACCCAGACACATTTTGGGTTCACTACGCATTAAAACCGAACAGTCCGTTAGCTTTAAGTCCCGAGACTTGTTGTTGAAAATTTGACATGTTAGAGTTATTGGTTTGAAGTAAGACTTTCAGGGCATAGTTATGATAAATAGATGCCGTTTTACATAGTATTTTTTTTTAAATATTTAAGCCTAATTTTAAAAAAATGAATGATTTCGTAATATGTCCATTTAAACGGCTAGTAGACTTTAATAAAACGACATTTCGAGGACACGGTTGGCGCGGTGGCTGAGCGATCGACTGCTGCGCTGCGTGTCGCGGGTTCGATTCCCGCACAGAACACTAGGAATTTCTCCTGTATCGTGGGTGCGTTTACAAACATTTAAACTCACATACACAAACAGCCAGAACAACTATTTGTATGGCCATACAAATATTGGTTCCGTGCGGGAATCGAATTTGAAATAGTATGTGTTGCTTAGACGTTTTTAATGTGTGTAGGTATTTTTTATTTTTTTGACGTGATAACGTCTTTAAAATCGTTTTAGTCGGGTGACATGTTCAGAAACTTGTGTCACACCAAAACCTCACAAGCGACATTTCATAAAGATGGTAGCGCCATCTGTTACTTGGCTCGAAAAAAAAACTTTAAATTAGTACTTAATTTCATTTTAGATGTCACTACTGGTGATAACTTATATCACCAATAAGACGTTATCACGTAAACATCTCGATCGTAAACCTACTTTACAAACAACCAATTTTTTTTTCTGTTATAACAACTACTGTTTTATGGTTCTGTACATCAAAAGGAAAAAAACAAGAAGGACCCTTATTGGATCACTCAGTTATCCGTCTGTCTGTCTGTCAAGAGCCTTTATCTCGGGAACGCGTACAAGTATCGAAAAGAAATTAAAACCATATACTGAACTCTGTATTCCTTTCGTGATGTGAAAAAATAAGCCCTCTAAGTTTATGCAGTCAAAAGATATGGCTGTTTATGTCGCAAGTTTGTACGGAACCCTTTTTTTTTTGGGGAACGAAATCACCAAAAACTTCCCCCGCTCTGGGCGGAGCGGGGGGAGTGTCAGACTTTTACTGCCTAAAACCCACCCGTGTTCCTTCTTTTGCCCTTCACGTTCCGGGGCCGCGGTATCTCTATCGAACAACCCGCAACCCCGGCAGGCGGAGGCTCTGGCAAGCCCCTCTGCTATGCTGACATCTTTTTGAAGCGCGCGTGGAACACTAACGCGCCGTCGACACGGCCTGTAGTCAATAGACGGACGGACGGTGAGCTACCCATTGCTCACCGTCCACAGGTCCGCTTGTAAGGAACCCTTGCCTCGCTCTGGCCCGTTTTGTTTTTTGTAACAAAAACCAATAGCATATCGTTGAACAACAAGAGTAACTTCAGTGTAAATGCATCTTCAAGCTAAAACCGATACAATTAAACAATATAGTAATAATTATCAGAATTAAAAAATGCATTAAAATAATTTTATTTTAAATCTCATTAGAAATGGCGTTACAATTTCTAGTTCCCAATAGGGCCAATGAGAGGAAGCTATTTTCAAATAAAAAATGGCGTCAATTTTCAACCATAGAGGATGCACGGAACTACCTTTTGTAACGCCATTGTTAAATATGTTTTTTTTTCTATAATTAAGCATTAAAACTCGAAGACAAGGATTTCAATTAAAGTCAATTTTCAATAAAAAAAAAACACTAAAATATATAATTAAAACTATTGGTATTTATTTAAAATGTTACATTTTAAAAGCTTTTACAATGTATTTAATAAAAAAAAGGTACGATCTACTAATGTGTATATGTACAACAGTATTTTTAACAAGTTGGTATTTTCTTTAAACGTCACAACTCTTCCGAAGAATGTTTAATGTAGAATGTAGGAAATTCTTCTATTTTAACTTTAATATTTTGTTTATTATTGTTAATACTCGCATTCACACGCGTAGCGTCAAATATAACAAGTAGTTTTTTTACGTACCTACCGTACACAAACCAACACAAGTCAACCAACTGTCAGACGTGATTTAACGAGCAGGTAACAACGAATATTAGGTATCATTTTTATAGCTCTGAGTGATTTTTAAGAAACTGAAAAATTATATCATAATACACTACTATTTTTATACCTACCCAGACAATTAGAAGGTACCTATGCATTTTTCTGACGCCTAAGCAGATGTAAGTGCAAAATGAAAATGCCTGTATTTTTAACATTAGGCATAGATGGCGGCTGGCGGATGTTATTTGTCGCCGGTCCGTGTTACAGAAGTATTTGCAACTTACACGATAAAAAAGACAATTAATAGGCATTTTCTACCAGTCAACCTTTGGGTGATGCAGAGACAAACAGTGGTAGGTGTAAACAAAAAATTAAAAAAATAATAAACATTATCCTAAATAGATATATAAAATACTATACATATAAAACAAAATACTATAAATATATATCAAATAATAGATACACCAAATAAAAATGCAAACAATGGGGAAAACATTAACGCTGTGACGATACTGCCGACTTTCTGCGAAGAAACTCACGAACTTTATGCTTAAAAGTTAAACGGTTGGTTGCCATCCTGATTTCCTGGGGAAGTGCATTCCACAACGAAATAGACTGGACAAAGAATGAACGGTGAATGAAGTCAGTGCGGTGAGAGGGACAATGCAGAATACGGTTCTCCGATGACCGCAGACTCCTATTGTGGTTGGCACAAATATACTGAAAGTGGGAAGCAAGGTAACTAGGGGATGTAGGAGAAACAAGAAAAGAAAACAAGGTAGTTAGTGCTCTTAGCTCCCTACGCTGACGTATGGGCAACCACTTAAGAAGAGACCGGTGTTCAGAGACATGATCATATTTACGCAAATTGAAAACAAATCGAATGCAGTTATTTAGAAGACGGTCAAGTTTATCGAGGAGTTCTGCATTCAGGTCAAAGTAGCACACATCACCATAGTCGATGATAGGAAAAATTAAGGACTGCACAAGCATTGTTTTCGTATTCGACGGCAAAAAGTTTCTCAAGCGATACAGAGCCCGCAACGTACCAGTAACCTTTTGACTGACACGTGCAATTTGAGTGTACCATTTCATAGTACTGTCAATATATAATCCAAGATCTTTTACATCAGAGCTGTAAGGGACGACCGTACCGTCGAAAAGAACCGGCGGCAAGATCGTGCCATCCAACTTACTAAGGCTGCGAGAACTACCGATAATAATCGCCTGACATTTATTGGGGTTTACTGCCACACCAAATTTATCGGACCAGGTTTGTATAGCCATCAGGTTCCTGTTTATGACATCGATCAAACCTGGTAATTCATCAACCCTCCCCTGACAGTACAACTGCAAGTCATCGGCATACAGATGATACGCACACTGAAGCTCAGAAGTTAGTAAATTTATAAAAGTAGAAAAGAGAAGAGGAGAAAGAATACCGCCTTGAGGAACACCAGTTTCCAAGTCACACCAACATGATGAGGAATCTCCAACATGAACAGACTGCTGGCGTTCCTGAAGGTAAGAGGAGAACCATTCCAGTGCTCCGGGAGAGACCATAATATGGGATAAAATGGCTAGAAGGATGTCATGACTAACAGTATTGAAGGCATTCGAGAAATCGACCAGTACTAGTACAGTTACCTTGGTGTCTTCCAGTCCTGCCCTAATATCGCCAGTCACTTTGAGGAGGGCAGAAATAGTGCTATGCCCTGGCCTGAACCCAGATTGAAGAGGGCTTATAAGCGAGTTCCGATGGACAAAATTTGAAAACTGCTTGTGTACACAGGCCTCAAGCACTTTGGATAGAAAGGGAAGGATCGATATTGGACGGAAATGGATAGGAAGAGAGGGATTAGGAACTTTGGGTAGAGGACGAACATAAGCTTTGCGCCACAGGGAAGGAAACACACCAGTGAATAAGGAAAAATTTACAATGTGGGTAATCGCAGGCAGGAGTTCATCCAAAATAGTTGTGATCATACTACGGGTGATATTATCACAACCCACTGCCTTCGATTTGATAGCAAGAATGATCTTATTTATCTCTCCCGGTTCAACTGGAGCGAAGCAAAAGTGACTAATCTGTGGACGCGTTAGACCAGAAATTATTGACAAAGTTTGTAACTTGGTTGAGCTATCCATGGTGGTAGTCGTAGAGAAATGACGGTTAAGCTCGTCTAAGTCACACGAGTTTGGAAGGTCTAAATTTTGTTTGTGACAGTTGAAAAGTAAATCAATATATTGTCTGTGAAAATTCACCAACTTATTAAAAAATTGTGTTGTATAACTTATCTAATATAATATACAATATTAATTTTAGTTTATGAGAAACCTGAATACAGTTTTTTTTTTCAGAATAAGTAATTGAATTGATTCCAATAATTTTTACACCATGTTATTTTGTCCCAAAAATATTTTAAAAACAGTTGAGTTGGTCTCTTAGTAGATATAATTATGCAATCATACAGCGACACCAGACGAGCGTGGCGACCGTGTTTTTGAACGAACAAAATATAAGCTTAATTCTGATTTTTCATGAAACAGTCCTGAAAATTTGTACATAGTTCTTTAAATAAAAATACTAGACACTTGTTCCGGGTTTCACATAAAGTAAAACTAATGTTATAATAATAAACCCATAACATGTTATATCCTATGGCACATAATTGATTTGAAAACGTAAGGAGTACCAATCAAAATACAAAAAAATTGACTCGTCTATAGCTATTCTTAGAAACTAAAAAAAAGGTAAAATTTTCGTTTGTTTTAAATGGCGTTATCTGTAAAGAAGAAAGTGAAATAATCAAATACATTTTGACATAAATTAGTTTATATACATGCTAGTTTATTATTGAAAGTTCATGCAGGCTGGCACTAAGGCGAGGGAGGGGAGAGTGGGGGCGAGGCGCAACTGCGCGAGCGCAGTCCGCGCTTCATGAGATAGCTCGAACGACAATAGACCGAACGCGTACTTAATAAAAATCAAGTCTAAAACCTGTAAAATAAGTTTAAATATTAATAAAGAAACGCATTATTTCTTGCTTATAGGAAGTAGATTGACAGTAATTTGAATCATGCAAAATTGATTTTACAAAATAAATTGTAGTCTGGTAAATGTGATTAAAATTATATAATAATAATTGTTAGATATAGTGTTTTGTTAGGGAATTCATTTCATAATTGCAGAGTTGGATACGACTCATTAATCCATATTAAAATAAGGTTTTTTTGTATAAATTTCAATGAAATAACACTGTATTTGCAAAAATCCCTCTCAGTGGGAGGTAAAGGGCTCCTCAAAATCATTTTTTTTTATTTCAAGTAGGCCAGATACAGACACTTTTGAACTGCCGAAACATTGACAACAATAAAATGAAGCTACAGTCCCAGTCACAAGGCATAATAACTGTGAAAGTACTGTAATTGCCCATTCCAAAGTGTAGACCTCTATGGATAAGAATGGTCAAGAAACTCCATGGAAACTCTTTTAAATCCTATATTCTCAGAAGGTGTAACGACATATTTCACGATTGTGAGTTTGACATATTCTCAGGCAGCGTTACTAACTTTCAAAGAGCTGTGCTCAATAAGATGTAATTCTTGCCCTATAATATTATTTTCTTTTTCTTATGTGTGTGTTGTATGATGTTTTGTTATTTTATTCAATTTTCGCATTTATAATATTATGTAGTATTTTAGTTGTAGCACATTATCTCTATTTAATTTAATTTTTTATTTATTTTACCTCAATCAAATTAATTTAGTTTTAAGTATAATAGACCATTTATTATTAATTGTTAAAGATCCCTTTATTGATTATTATTGTATAGTGTGATCTATATAAAATGCTTTGCTCACCTTTTTTATTAATTTAGATGCATTCAATTCTATTGTAATTATAGATGTTACTCACTACGAATGCTTTTGCATGTATTTAGTTGGGTTTGCCTAAATAAATAAATCAGAATATAGTTACAAAACCTTAGTTACATCATTCGTGTTAATATGATAAACTATTTAAGAACGATGTAGCTAGACGTGTACATTAATATTAATATTTTTTCTTATTCTTGTATGGATACTTTTTTACCAATTCGTTGTGAATGAGTGGACATTGTTGGCCTTGTAGATTATTAGACGCTTGTTAACTTTTGTTAACTTCTTATCTTATTTTAAAGTAAGCAATAACTTATTGCCAGGCCTACGCAGTCCTCTCATACTTAAGTACTAACGCTGTAACAACAAACATGTAAAACCAAGATTAAAAAACCGGCCAAGAGCGTGTCGGGCCACGCTCAGTGTAGGGTTCCGTAGTTTCCCGTCCGTCACAATAAGTGTTCCCACTTATGAGTTTAAAGGTGGAGGAGCGTGCAATGTTGCACGCTCCGCGGCAGGCGCTCCAACAGTTTTTGTACAAAAAAGACAAAAAGTTGTACAAAATACAACTTTTTGTCTACAAGTTTTTGTACAAAAAAGACAAAAAGTTGTACAAAATACAACTTTTTGTCTTTTTTGTACAAAAACTGTTGTGTCAATCAAGTTCAAAATAATTTTCATAGAAAGTCCTTATAAAGTTCTACTTTTCAGATTTTTTTCATATTTTCTAAACATATGGTTCAAAAGTTAGAGGGGGGGGGACACATTGTTTTTTACTTTTGGAGCGATTATTTCCGAAATTATAGACATTATCAAAAAATGATTTTAGTAAACCCCTATTCATTTTTAAATACCTTTCCAACAATATATCACACGTTAGGGTTGAAATTTAAAAAAAAATCACTTCCCACTTTACATATAGGGTGGCTACCCTAATAAAACATTTTTTTCCAATTTTTATTTTACCACTTTGTCGGCGTGATTGATATACATATTGGTACCAAATTTCAGCTTTCTAGTGCTAACGGTCACAGAGATTAAGCGAGGACGGACGGACGGACGGACAGACAGACATGGCGAAACTATAAGGGTTCCTAGTTGACTACGGAACCCTAAAAAGAGTAACCGTGGAGTTTCTTGCCGGTTCTTCTCCATAGGAAACGACCAACCCGAACCGTGTATATTTTCTCGACGTTTTATAAGTGCCCATGTAGGTATATGTGTTTTTTTTATTGATTTTCCTTCTTAGTTACAGATTTATGAAGGTCGAAGTTACAACATTTGAATGTGATAATAATATGTGTTTTAACGTACTTTAAATACCTCCCGACCCTACTGTACAATGCATCAATCAGCACATTGTTTTGAGTGCGTTACATTGAGGTTTATTGTAAAACGGGAATTTTCACCAAAAACTAAAATCTGTTCTCAGCCAGAAATTTTGCGATAACCATTTTGGTGCCTAACAGAAAGTTAAACTTAAAAATTACGTTACTTTTTTGATACATGCTCAATTTATTAACAGCGTTAATGGTTAATGATTATGTTATAATCACCACTTTAAAGTGGTGATGAGTGCACAACTCACCTTTACTTCATGCTCATGTTACTATAGATGTCAAACTCGTCCATGCTTTCCGGCTCGAAGGCCCGAATCTGCTCAAACAGTTCACTATCCATAAAACTGTCGGTTTGTGCAGGCGTAGCCGCGCTGAAGTAGCTGTGGTGATTTTCCGCCGGTGATTGTAAAGTGGTGATTAATTTTCAACGGTGATAAATGAGTTTTTTGTGTGTAATTGTGTGTTTAATTTTCAAGTATATGTTCGTGTTTGTTGTTCAGCATCCACCATTCAGGAAAATCGGGAAAGAAAGAGAAAATGCAACACGTTATTAAGAGTAAGACGGTCGTTAAAAAAAAAAGCCTACAACCGTCGCCAAAAAGGCAGCACAGACAAGATAGACGCAGTTGTAGTCTATGGTACGGTAAAATAAAATCTTTTTCAATATTATATAAAAAGAGTAAATTAACAAAACATTAACGACCGTCTGTGTTGCATTTTCGCGATTGGTTCAATAATAAGAAAAAATGTCGTTAAACACATTTTTTTTTAATATTTTTTTTTATAAAATTGGATCTTAAAAAAGTAATGTCAGACATTTTTTCTTAAAAAAATAAATGAAAATCTCTTATTATTTTTCACATATAATATTGTTACAAATACATCGATTCAAAACATACGTACATGGGTCCAACATCGTAAAATTGTCATGTCGAGATAAAAATTACTTTGTTACATCAAAACTTCGTATTCTCATATTATTTTAAAGATTTGCATATTTTTTTTCTTAAAAATAAAGGAGAATGCCCGCCAATGGGCCCCTTATTGTGGTACCGTGTCAAGACTATTTACTTCTCAAAAACTAAGTGGTATTTTTATATGTTCAAGTTTTTTTTAATCAACCTTTTTTTATCCTAGCATTGGAAAACATAATTAATATTAAATATATTGATTTTAAGTTAGTTCCGCCATCATAACTTATCGCGAATGTTGCCAGACGACAGACTATGTCTATTAAATAATGGTAAGTAATCGATTGAAAATATCGATATTTTGCTAATTCGTCGGCTAAAATGGCCAGATATATTTAACTGATTAGGTGCGATATAGACGACGGGCGGGCTCAATCTTTATTTGAGTTAAACAGAAGTAAAAGGAAACCAAAAAAAGTGACAAAAAAAACTTAGCCAGACAGACTGGCTCCGTAACGCGTTACGTGACGGAGCGGTTTACCCTCCCATATGAATTAACACTTCAAAAACTAAAACTACAAAATGGTCACACCATAGACGTAACACTACAATTAACAAATAATATTACTAATATCAAATCGATTTAGTGAATCGATTACCAAAAATATTTAATATGGTCACACCTAGACTAGACAGATCTATGATCTATCTGTCTCATACAATGACTGTATTGTGGTATTTAAGCTGGGGTCGCTTCAATGATATAAGCGCCCCAGCTCCATTTCTAGATAATATACTCCTTGAAGAATAAATACCTGCTGTTTTATTTATTGTTGTTCTAAGTAAGCAGTCGTAGAGCAGCTTACTTTAGTATAACCTGTTCTTTACCTAAACCCTTCCTACATAAATCTACATAAATACAGTAATCAAGAGAAGCAAGAGAAGATTATATGCAGTGTTTTTTTTTAATTCAGTTTCATTCAATTCTTAAACAATATTATTTTAATTTGAAATATGTCTAAAATAAAAGAATATTGTTTTATAACCTCAATTTCAGCATCTGAAAAAATAAGATTTCTCTTAAACTAGGGTGAAAAATTGAAAATCGATTTCAGGATCTGAAAAGGCAATTCAAGTTCTACAATACCAAGTTAAAACCACCGCGACACGCGAATTTTTTAAGGGGCCCAAAACTCCTAACTAAATCGGCATTCTCCTTTAAAAGCTTTTCTTATAAAACAGTAACTGGCGAGAAACGTAAAAATACTGATATATTTTTAAATAAAACGAATAGGCTAGTTTCCATGGTTAAAGTAATTACATTCTATTTAGACCGTCTTTTAGATTATTCAAAAATAAGGGACTCGTATTTTTTTATTTGTAAATTAGACCAAAAATGACAAAGATACGGTCCATTAAAAATACGTGTGACGTCACTTGTTGCGAAAAAATGCAGCAACGCGTGACGTCACACGTAACTTTAATGGGCTATATCTTTGTCATTTTTGGTCTAATTTACAAATAAAAAAATACGTGTCCCTTTTTTTGTAAATATAAAAGACGGACTAATAAAAAAAATTAGGAAACTACCCCCTCGTTGAATTTTAAAATATGTTGCCATGTTAATGAATCGCCTTTCTTTTACAAAAGCTGGTGTCTATAATAATCATCTATATAAAGAAGCTTTTAGAAAAAGAAAGAAACACATTTCTTATTTGAAGTTTTGACTAATCAAAGTAGAAATGCCTAGCTCCACACAAATACAACTACATATTTTAGTTTCTTAAAAATGGTGAAAATTTTCTGTACAATTTAGACCACAAAACCAGTTTAAACAGATCTCTTATTTAACGGGAGATCTGTACAAAGCTAGGTCATGTTAAACTGACCTAAAAAATGCATGAATACCTTAGTGTCTATTTTCAAGTTTTTTCGGAAAATGAACTTGAAGGTGTTTCTAGCTTAACATGATTTTATTTCTGTACTAAGCATGGATTTTATGGAATTTTCTCGTTAAATTAAGTATTAAATATGTAAGGTTCTCTTAATTGTTAAGATAAGCAAAAAAAATGCATTGCTTTTAAAATTTTTTAAAAGCATATATTTTTGCAGCAATATTTAAGAGCTAAAAATTATATAATATAATATGGGAGCCATACAACAAGTATGGTAATTTTTGCTGTTTTTTTCTTTCTTTCTTTAGTGTTGTTGAACTGAAAACTGTTGAATCAAAATGGAAGGAATTTGAAAGTGTGTTGTTTAATTAAAATCAAGGTGGATGTAAGTCCAAGAAAATGATAGTAAGCCGTTTGTATAAATTTTGCGAGAGTTAAAGATTGAGCGCATTTTTTTTTTCAGTTGAGCGATAAATTGTATATTATGATATATGTTATGTGTGGAGCCGACATGTTCTTACTGTTTTTTTTTCTATCAAATTACACCTAACTAGAGATAATAGTCACATCCATTTAAAGATAAATTTCACATAAATTCGTTAATTTTATTAACTATTTTCTTTTAACCAACCGATCAGAAATTAAACAAGGCAACGTGTATACCCGAAGGAATTTCTGAATAAAAATAAGAAATAATACTTTTTTATAAATTTTGGTCAAAAGTCAGTAAAAAAAAACTTGTTAAAACTCCTTCGGCACGTTGGCGTACATTTTCGATTTGTATCCATAATTGACTTATTCAATACTTATAAATACAACATTCAATATAACTAGCCTATTCGTTTATTTGGTTGCTTGACGTATAAGTGACAGCTGTCGATTTTAAAAGCGCGCCATCTTTGTTTTTTTGCTAGAAGTACATCGTTGTATCCTTAACGAAATTAATTTTTCATATACCGATATGTAAAATTAATTTCAATGATGGGGTAGTCTAATATGAATAGCGGAAGAGATATTAAGCATTGATTATTATGTATATAGATTACGTTTCCAAAAAAAAACAATTGTGCGCTTTTATTATTGGTTATTCGATGGCGACAGATAGACCGCAAATTCTTACACTAATACTTTTTCAAGATTTTCTTAATTGTTGAAAAAAACCTAAGATTTTAACTTCCGCACACCATTGCTTAGTATGCAAACAAATAAAGGACTTATTTATCTTAAAACTTAAATTAAAATGTCATGTTTTATATAAAAAATGTACTTACTTAAAATAAGGATAAACTAAAAGACTTAAATTAAGAAAATTAGCACCGAATTTATACATAGAAAAGAAAATACTTATTTTTTTTTATCACAAACAATTTTTTTCGGATTTTTTTTACTGTCATGAGCAGTATTTTGAATCAATCAAAATAAGAATGATTAAGTAAAATTATCGAGACTTAGAATTGACTTATAAATATGGGTAGATGTGGTTAAGATATAACAAAAATAAAAAGTATAAATTAACCACATCTCACAAAAAAAAAAAAACATTATAATATAGTTTTAGACTTACTTAATTTATAACGATAAACATTATTTATTTAATTATAGGAGGAAAATTAAAAATGCATTTTCATGGACCCCATGTTAGTTATCTGAGATTTTTTTAATATTTAAAAAATCAAAGGCGATTGACTGATCAACGATTTTCTATGCATTGTATAAGAAAAACAATTTCAAATACTAATATTATTGGTACAAACAGAAAAACGTCGATCAATCTTCAAAATCAAATATAGAAGAGAAATAGATTTTTTTTAGGAAACTTTTAAGTTTTAATATCAGTCACTTTTTCAGAATATATTAAAAAAAATAGTAATAGAATTTTCGAAAGAATTCATATAGAAGGACGGTTTAATATTGACAATGATGTTTGTTATTTTATAAATATTATAAATAATTTGAGACTAAGTTATTATCTTTGATATGATTTTAAGGAGGACCTGGTGGTTAAATAATAACAGCATTTCGGGTTGGTCTTAAGGTTAAGCCGCGCTTGCCTAGGTTGATCTACCCTATTTAAGGTTTTGGTTTTGCCTAAGTTTCCTCCTTGCTTCGGAGAGCACGTTAAACTGTTAGTCTAGTGCAGAGATGGCGAACCAATGACACGCGTGCCATTGAAGGCACGCAGCACAACGATTTGAGCACACAAACAATTTTAATCATATTTTTATCTTCCTATCATTTTTTAACTCGCCGAAGCGATTCATTATTTTCAAAGATGAATAACATTAATTCGGTTGGAAACCGTTTAGCGATGACTCTACTAGTCAGTAAAAAAAGTTTCGAATTGATAGTAATTATTTTCCTAATTCAATCACTTAGCCAAAATTATTTGATTTGTACGTCTATGGCCTCATTCAACATTTCTTTAGGAAAAATGGCACGTTGGCAGGTTCGCCACCCCTGGTTTAGTCTGTCATTTGTAGATTCTTTGACAATCGTTCTTATAATCAGTGTCCCGAAAGTCTGACAACCAGTTTTAACAACTCAGCACTAACTGGGTTGTGGAGGTCATATAGGCTTACGCTTGTAACAGAGTGGGTATTTTTATATTTTACCCTCTCTGTTGCCTCAACCTCTTCCCTTTGGATTGCATTGCAACATTGATTTTTAAATTTTTATATTTCGAATTTAATTCTGTCATTTCATTTTCAACAATAATTTTTTGGCTCATTACACGTGCTAGTTTATTTTTTTAGACAGATAATGACTTTTGGAACGAAGTTCCTTATCGCGCGTTGCGAAAGGGGGCTAGACCGAAAAAATGAAGACCAAAAGTTGTAACGACACTTTTTGCTATAGTTGTAAGCCATGCGGCGTGCGCGTGTTTCTCTGTCTCTCTCTCTCTCTTATAGAAAGCAAGCCAGTTATGTTCGTTTCGTCTTTCTATTTCGCATTGAACAGTGGTGTCGCGACGATTATTTTTGTTGGGTGTACACAGGTTTTTTTGTATATAATAAATAATAACTTCGTTCCATCCGGGTGTCCTCTAAAGTTTTTTAGGAGTTATGTATCTGCAAGCCATATTGAATTTTATGATGCGAATTTTTGGACCGGATCAGTTTCGAAGATAACACCTCAACACACAAACATTCAAACTTAATAATATTAGAAGGAAAGTAAAACTTTTAGATACAATCGAATTTCTAGAGAATTTAACAGACAACTTTTAATTGCACTCAATGAGATTAAACATGCAATATAATTCAATAAATTTTAAATATAACGCGACAATTACCAATTTAATGTTTTTTTTATTGTATAATACTTATATTTAATTAAATATAAATTGGGATACATGCAAATTTAACGATAAAAGTTAACGCATAATATTTTAATGGTTTAAATATTATTAAAAAAACAACATTTAATGTTTTTTATAAATCTAAAATTGATTCCAGGATTTTTTTATGATTATTTTTTTCCTATATGGTAATTGAAAAGATGAGATTTTATGTTGTAAATTCGTTTTTAAACCCTGAATCTTAATTCTTTTAAATTTGATCGAAAACATGTGATATGTTAGTTGTTTATTTGAATGTTTTAATTCTGTATTAAAACTATTTTTTATTTAAATCAAACGTTAAGGCGGGGATCACAGGACCGGTTTGTAATGTAACATTCAAAGAGCAGTATTTAGAACCAAATCTCACTCGTGGTCTTAGAAAACTCAGTCTCAACGTAAGACCATGCTCTTAAGATGTTTCTTAATTAATAAATACAGTATTAAGATTATCTCAGCTTTATACCCAGTCGCACTAAATTTGATAAGAATTAATAGACAGTTTGAAATGTGATCTCTATTTTACAACGATAACATAGAATCTGTCATATTGATGCTCAAAAGGCCGAAGTTGCTAGAACCTAGAAAATAATTTAAAAAAAGTCTGATCGCCTGCGCACACAAGCCTGCACTATAATATCTCAGCTTATATTAGGCGTCGTGGCCAAAAATGGTCAGAAGAACTGTGCTAGCAGCTGGAAGTGGGTTTCTGAGCTTGTCCTATTGTGGACCCACGTACGCCACTGGCGCCTTAATAAACACGAGCGTTTTAAAAACGCGACGTTTTTTTAGCGCTGCCAAAATTTATCGAGTTGATATGTTAATTTTAATTGTAGCTGTGGCAGTAAACAGGATTAAAAGAGAGAGCATCTGCTAATTTTAATTTAACTACGTTAATAATTTAGTTGCTGATATATAAATTTATTAAAAAAGAAATAGGTTGGCGCAGTGACTAAGCGTCTGACTGCTGCGCTACGTTTCGCGGGTTCGATCCCCACACGGTACAAATAGTTGTATGATCCACAATTAGTTGTTCCGGGTCTGGCTGTTCTTGTATGTGAGTTTAAATGTTTGTAAACGCACCCACGATACAGGAGAAATTCCGTATGTTTTTTTTTTCAAATACATTCTTTACATCATTTCGCCAGTCAAACTTATCAATAGACGAACCTCCTTTTTTGGAAGTCGGGCAAAAAGAATACTGCTAAACACGAAACACTAACGACTAATTAAAAATAAATGCCAATACTTTAGAAACTATATAGAATGTATAATACTGTAAGTTTGTGTCAATTCGCACTTGACTGCAACCTCTCTTGGTACAAATGTTCACAGAACTAATGCGTGTTTTCTTTTGCCCCTGGCTGGAGGCCTTAACTTCTAGGCATCCACAGGGATCGACCGGTTAAGCAGTAAACGACCTCCTAGGTCGAACTGCGAGATGCCATTCAAAAAAAAAAAAAAAAAAAAAATGCGTGTTTTCTCCCAAAGTCGTAAATGATAAATGATGTTTATTTTTATTTTATTTTTTTTATTTTGCAACTAGGTTTTCACAAACACTTCTTTGTCAAAAACACTAAAAAAGACAAAACACGGAAAATCTGTTTAAGTACTTCCAGAAGTTTCCACAGACTTCCGGAAGTGAAGTTATTTTCCGATTTTTATTGGCCTTTTTAATTGTGGTACGATGGTACCTCATACGAATCTTTATCGAGTATTCATTTTCCATTGCTACTAATATAAGCATATCATCCACAAAGATTGGATGAAAAAATAAGCACATATTATAAAAAATAACTCATAAAATACCGAAGCAATCTGAATAAAAATAAAAAAATCGGCCCATAAATGACGGAGCTATTTCGTCACAAACATACAAAAAACAGTCTAATTGAGCACCTACTCCTCTTTTAAAGTCGGTTAAAACCAGCCATGGTGGTTACATGAGCAATATTAATTGAAAATTAATGCGATAGTGATCGATCTTTATTAAAACACACTTTATTTCAAAACTGTATTATGTATAGGCAACTGTCCCACCGCACAAGAGGAAGCGACTGGCGGTAGCGATTTGGCATGTCACACTTATTTGTAGCTTCGCCTTAAGAACGGAAGAGCATAAATATTTCCTATTTAAAAAAAATATATAGTAGCCCACCGGTATCAGGAACAGGGTTCAAGCTACCGGCAGTCAGGGCTTCAGAGAGAGGAATCCCCTGACGATACGAGCCGTATCGAGGAGTACTGCCTTCTGAATCAGGCCTTTGATCCAACCGCCTAAGGATAGCTTCGACAGATGTTCGTCGAGGCTATTGGCTATTAAGCCATTGGCCGTTACCACAATCGGCACGATGGTAGCCGTGTCGACAACCTCGTGTGCCAAATCAAGATATTTTAGTTGTTTCTTTCTCAGCTTTCACGAGGTTCTCGTCATATGGGATGGTAACATCGATTATCATTGCGCGGCGCGCTGATCGGTCTATCACCACTATGTCAGGCTTATTGGCGACAATAGTCCTTTCAGTAATGACAGACCGATCCCAGTACAGCGTGACATGGTCTTTCTCGAGAACTGGGTCGGGCACATACTTGTAATACGTATTTTTATTTATTATTAACTAATGTCACCTGCATCATGCTACTGAGAAAATAGTATAGGTAAAATAAAGTCACAATGCTACTATGGTGAAATTTATAATAGAAAAACCTAATTGACAGCACGGTTGGCGCAGTGGCTGCGCGATTGACTGCTGCGCTGCGTGTCGCGGGTTCGATTCCCGCTAGGAACAAATATTTGTATAACCTGCAGATAGTTGTTTCGGGTCTGGCTGTTTGTGTATGTGAGTTTAAATGTTTGTAAAAGCACCCACGACACAGGAGAAATTCCTAGGATGGGGCAACGATTTTATAAAAAAAAAAACACTTTTCTCGACATGGGAACCTTAGTGGTAGTGGGAACACGCATTTGCCCAGAAGTGGGACGCTGGTGAACAGTATCAGCTTAACTTGCTTGTCGCTATTCGCCGTCGGTGGGACCAATGCCTTATATTATGTTTTTTTTTTCACAAATGTACCAAGTGTTCCTCAGAAAACTCATAAAATATCTATTTTGGATCACAATATTTTCATTAATTCTCTTATCCTTGAAAAATACAAACAAAATTGAATCTTTAAACTAATTATGGCGGGACAAAACCAAAAGCAAAATAATATAAAAAAAATTATAAACTTTTTCATATATTTCGTTAATTTATGCGAAAAAAACACGAAATATGCACAAAATCTGTGATCCAAAATATTTTTAACATTTTTTTTTTATATTTCACCCTAACTTAAGAATGAAAAATATCGATTCATGGTCACTCGTCAAAGTCTAGCAGACTAATCATCCGTTTACAGTTGAAGAATCGTAGTACCGCAGCTAAAAAGAAGAAAACATGTTATAACAGGAACCTATTAAATAATGCATGTAAAAAGACGCTTCGCTCCGCTTTACAAAATAAATGCGCCATCTTGTTTTTTTCAACACATGTCAATGTCATTCTTAAGCCAAAAGAGCCGTGTATCACGTATTCAGAAAGGAATCGACGCACAAACGAATACTAAGTAATCATTGCAAATCATTATCATTGGTAATTTAAAAAAAAAGCTGTTCTATAAATTTTTGTCTATGTCGTTTGTGCATCGATTTCGCTTTGTTTTTTAGCCTCATTTTCACAGGCCTTTGTTAAGAGAGGCCTGTAGAAGTCCTGGCCTCATTGAAGACTTAAGCACCATTTTTTTTTAAATTGTCTTTTTGTGAAACATGTCTTAGACACAGATAGAGTATAGTTGTGGACAAGTCACTAAATGACAAGGACACACTACTGAGAGTAAACTAGACAAGTTAAGCAGGTCTACCATCACCAAAAATTGGACCGTAAGGACTATTTTTGCTTACAACGCCCGGCCGTTATAAAAGGGCTTATTTATTTTCATTAACCAATAGCAGCATCTGATTTTTGATGGAGCCTTATTGGTGCATAAATTTTAAAACAAAATTAAATAAAAGGCCGGATTTCTTTTGGTCGTATAAACGAATTCTATCAAACTCAAACCATTTATTTCAATTAGTCCATTACAGGCACTTTTGAATGTCATAAAACAAAAGAATGAAGCTACAGTCCCAGTCACAAGGCATTATAACTTGAGAAAGTACTGTAGTTGCCCATTCCAAAGCGTAGATCTCTATAGAGAAGAATGGGCAAGAAACTCCATGGACACTCCTTAAAATTTTTACAAAATCATGTTTACATCATTCATGTTGAGATTATACATATATGTGAGAATGATGTAGAAAAACGAGCTTATTATGAGCGTCCAGAGTAAAAGAGCAATTATAAGAATTACTTAATAGATAAATTAAAATAAACCGAGGCAGCCAAGAGATGATCTGTCACAAACAAGATCATCGTAGCAAAAGATTCTATTTTAAAATCAACAGATACAACTTTCGGTGACAGTACATTTACTAAACCATAATTTCTCTAGTTATGTTTAGTCCCATGTAATAACAAAATAGACGGAAATATTATTCCTCTATCTCAACTGCGCAACGCTTTGTCGGGTCCAAATTATAAGCCAAAAAATGGAGCACATCACACAGTCCCCTCTCATGCTTACGTAAACATTCGTATGTGTATTTTCCTTTTTATGTACCTAATTTGTTTCATTTATTGTTTAATGAGCGGCAGGTTCTACAAATACTAGAAATAAAAAAATAGATTTAAGGTAGAGGACATATTATATATTTAAACGAATTATCGACTATCCTTACTAATATTATAAAAGCGAAAGTGAGTTTGTTTGTTACCTCTTCACGCTTTAATGGCAAAACCGATTTTGATGAATTTTGGTACAGAGATAGTTGGGAACCAGAAGACGGACATAGGCTATTTTTTTTTTAAAGTCGTGTGTGATGGAGAAAGAGGGAAGAAAAGGGAAAACTTAGCGTTGCTATTACAAATCAATAAGGCGCAAGGGCAAAAACTGCAGGTAGCAGGTACCAAGGAAAAATCAGGAAAGGGGAACTGTGTTAGCCCGAATTTAACGCAAGCGAAGCCGCGGGCAAAAGCTAGTCAAAAATAAGTAAAGCAAAGAACCCCCCGCCACCTCTCTATAGTGTTTACGTAATAATTGAACGGCCCCTAATTAGTATACTCTTTCTAGGTCTTAAAACGACTATAAATTAACTTAATAAACAAAGGCTAGGCTTCGTACAGGCCAGGAAATATTTAAGTGCATCTAAATATAAAAAAAACTATACTTAATAAAAATTATTAACTAAAAGAAAATATAGTCAACCTTACACTACTCATTAAAAAAAAAACCATTGCAGTAAAAACTTAAACATACTTAAAAAAAAACTTAAAAATTATATAAAATAGTTACTTAAATATATTTAAAAAAATCAGGATGTGACTATAAAAAAAATATAAAACGAATAAACTAAAATTATTAATACTAATTTATATTTCACTTCAGTTCGGCATCAAAAAAAATAATAGAAGATACTTTCAAAAATCAATCATGTACCTATAGGAAGAAAAAACAAATTAAAATAACAAAACAATAAACACAAAAAGATATCGGTGTCCATTCTGTTGTTCGAGGCCATCCATAAAGTACGTCACATGTACAGGGGGGGGAGGGGGTCGACGAAATGTGACATGGTGTGACAAGGGGGGGGGGGGGGTCCTAGTTTTGTGACATCACATTTCAAATTCAATAAATTGAATCGCGAAATTTGAAATATTAAATTATTTTTTAGTTTTCTCTATAAATTAGGTATTTTTAGATGTAAAATTGCAAATTTGTGACGTCACTCTAGGGAGGGGGGGGTCTCACAAATGTGACCACCTGTGACAAGGAGGGGGGGGGGGGGGTCTAAAAATCATGAAATTCGTGTTACGTACTTTATGGGTGGCCCCTTTCAAACTAAACCAAAACACACTAAAATTTAGTTAATTCCTGTCGCTCTTCTGAAATTAATTAAACTGACACAACTTAACCATATTATAGTTTGAAAGCATTGATAAAATAGTTTAGTTACTCAATTTAGAGAAAATAGGGTAGTTGACACCACCAATCAAATGACATACTTTTTATGAGCTGCCAAAACGCGATTCCCCCATAGATTTTGTATGAGACTCGCAACCGATGACGTCACTAAGTTGTCAAGTCAATGACGCAACTATTTATTAATTTAAAAGCAACTAAAAATCGAATTTTGAAGTTATTTTGAAATGAATGGAGTTCTCAGGTCTAGAATAACGTGTTCTTTCAGAGAAATTGTGTCTTTAAATTATTGGTTAATGGTGTCAACTACCCAATTGCAATCTCACTATTCTGAAATTGACATTAATCACCAAAAATAGTGGTTGTCAAGCTAAATCTGACTACCTTTTATCGCGATTAAATGGTGTGCAATTAAATTAGTTTTGATTAGTTATGTCAATTCAATTAGTCTAGTTCAATCCGGTAATTCATCAGAATCGGCACCAATATCAGCTATAGAATTTTCTACAAACTAAACTACACACTCAAAGATTTTGAGTGAACTATTTACATCCCCGGCTACAATACTACAATTTAAAATCATTTTAGATTTTTATCTCGCGTTTTTTTTCCAATGAGAATGTTTAGATGGATGTGTGGAGTGACAAGAATGGATAAAGTAAGGAATGAGTATATTAGAGGAAGTTTGAAAGTTGCGCATGTTACAGAAAAAATGAAAGGGAGTCGTTTGTCTTGGTATGGACATGTAATGAGGAGGGACGAAGCACATGTGACTAAAAGAGTGATGGATCTGAATGTTGAAGGTCGGAGAGCGAGAGGAAGGCCAAAGAAAAGATGGATGGATTGTGTAAGGATTTATGAAGGAGTAAATGATGCCGTGACGTCTGCTAGGCCAAAGTCAAGACCCCAAATAGAATGGGACAAGGGCAAGAAAATGATGATAGTCTTTTTCAACCACGAATAAGTATAAAGTTACCAAAATTCAAAAGCGATTTTCTCTTTCTCTTTAAAATATCGTTTAAAGATTTCACGAACTTAGTATTTTGGAAGCCATACTAAATCCCTCGAGTGTCTTTAAGTTCCCCCAACTTAAGGTATGATCGATTTTAGCGATACGACCGCCCATTGTGTCACCCTATTTTTAAGTTGTATATAAAAATAAACTTTTTCGTGTCACAAGTCACAGCGTTTGCGATAAGTATCTCGTCGCATACAATTCTTGTAATTTGTATGGTGTACATAATAAAAGAAAAAGAAAGAAAGAAAATCTTTTATTTGGGACTCGCACAAAACAAGTAAAACAATAACGAAATAAAATAGTACAGACAAGGTTATTGTCTGTGCGAGGCCAAAAAGGTCCCTGTCTCAGCATAAGCTGCTGCGATATTTTAGGATTAAAATAACACAAACGATAATAAAGAATATTCTATGTATTAAAAAAAACGGAATTCTTATAGGATCATTTTGTTGTCCGTCTCTGTTTGTAAATACCCTTTATCTCAGGAATGCGTAGAGGTATCCAGTTAAAATGTAAACCATATACATGAATCTGTAGTCCTTTTGTGCTTTTTAGTGAATATATACCCGGTGTCTAATTTTATTTTTCATATTACTTTGCAGAACTTCCCATTATAAACAATTATGTGGTTTATCTTATTTTTTTTTATCACATTACACACTCACATTTAAGTAAATGTTAAGTACATATTATACACTTAAAACTGTTTTATGACCGTCACATCACTATATCAGGGGCCTAAGTCTGCTATTACAATGGTGTCAGAATGGTCGATCACTGATCGCATAATGGTTAATTTTGACAAGTTTGGTAATCTACTACATACTAAACTTGTCAAAATTAACCATTATGCGATCAGTGATCGACCATTCTGACACTATTGTAATAGCAGACTTAGGCCCCAGGTCCAGTTGAAAAGCAGCGTCGGGCTCTAGCTGCTCGGCAGTTTGCTGAACTGGGCCTATTTGGCGCAGCCGTGAAACACACATTATTTTTATTTTATTTGTGTTTATAATTAAGTTTCATTATTTTTATTACTGTGTGCATTTATGGCTTGTGCCAAATAAACTTGTTTTCTTTCTTTTTTTTAAAAAACGCAACCCTCTAACGCCCGGTTCATAGAACTTATGTCAAAATACAACTATCCGTAAGCAAAAAGAGTCGTTTTTGTTTATTGGAACCGGGCGTAAGTCTACGCAGTCAAATGACCGTCTATCTAAGTTTGTATAGAACCGAACAGTTTTTCACGAGAAAATTGCTTTAGAATTTAGGTAAGTTTATACAAGTTACTTGTACGTAAGTTTTGAGTTCAAAACCGTGTCTCACCTGCTCTGGACGCTGGGCGTGTTGCGGTGCGAGTCGGGCGAGTGCGCGTACGCAGGCGACGACGACATGTACGGCGGCAGCGTCGTCACCAACACCGGCTTCACGTAACCGTTTTTCAGCATCTCGTTCTCTGTTCACACACACGAACGAACATTATTGAAGCTCGCATATTTGTCCGTACTGGCTTTTCTTTTGCGGAGAGGAGCACAAACTGTGGCTGGACCACGGTGAGTGCAGGCAGGCCAGGGAAGCTCTTCCTAGTATCGACGGCCGCTTCACTAAACAGGCGCTTCGGATGACAAAACCACAGCTGCGCACAATTACAGCAGCCATTACTGGCCATGGCTCTTTTAATAAACACCTCTTTGTCTTAGGAGTCACAGACAGCCCACTGTGCCGAGCCTGCATGGAGGTAGACGAAACAGCAGCCCACGTGCTTCTGCACTGCCCAGAGGTTGCCCCATACAGGGCAAAGTACTTCGGTAACCCAGGTACTCTACGCGAGATCGTCAGCAACACCAAGGCGCTGCTGACGTTTCTCGTGGAGCAGGGGTGGATCGAATAATATTCCCACCCATACGCAAAATACGCGCCTCAGACGTGGAGTTGCGGACACCAGCCCGTTATACAATACAACAATACAATACAATCATCAAATAACTTCCCCCGCTCAGGGTGGAGTGGGGGGGAGTGAACACTGTCTGGCTGGCACTGAATGTATAATTTATCATTGCACGTATAAGCGGGCAGGACCTTTTGCCTGGTTTGTTGCGGATTGGAAACCATTAAGGCGCCACCCCGACCAAAACGCCGCGCAAGCCGTTTTTGTACAGTTTTCTAGAGCTATCTACTTGTTATTTAAAACGAACTAAGTAACAAAAAAAATACATTAAATTTCTTTATAATCTTGATTCCATTATTGTAGATTTCGTTTTTATTTTTATTGAGTCATTATTTAGTAAATCTCCTTACAACAAAGCCCCAGAAATGAGAAAAAATATCAATAACATGTATCTCCTCGTAAAGTAAACATTGTTTAATTTTGCTACTGACACTAATGGATACACAATTCTATAATGCACATTTTGGTAAAAATATTTTTTCCAAAAACCCAATACTTAATTTCATATAGATTTTATTCCAAAAAATGGGCATTATTCACTACTGCTCTCACTCACTCACTCCTGCGCGGCAAAGAAGCATTCGCTTCCCGAATGCTCAAGGTTATTTACGTAGGGTACGGCCTTAAATAACTTTATCGCTCCGGTTGGAGCAAGGTGGTGTGTCAGACTTTAACTGACTAAAACCCAACCATGTTCCTTCTATTGCCCTTTACATTCCGGGGCCGTGGTATCTCTTTCAACCAACCTTTCACCCTGGTAGGCCTACCGATAGACAACTCACCGGGCTTGGTGTAGTACTTGGAGAAGACATCGTCCTTGGCGATGTTGGGGTACAGGAACTGCAGCTGGGTGAGGTCCAGCACCCTGTCGGCCAGCGAGCGCAGCATGAGGTCGCGCGACGTGAAGGGCTGCAGGCTGAACACCTCGTTACCTTCTGAAATAATTAAAATTCCGTTTTTTTAAATTCTGCACTTCAAAAGGAAAAAAAACTCCAACACAAAGCATTTATTTTCAATTAGACCATTTTGTTTATTTGCGGTGGGAAATCATCAAATAACTTTCCCCGCTCTGGGCGGAGCGGGGGGGAGTGTCAGACTTTTACTGACAACCCATGTTCCTTCTATTGCCCTTTATGTTCCGGGGCCGCGGTATCTCTTTCGAACAAACCGCAACCCCGTGCGGCGGTGTCACTGGCAGGCCCTTCTGCTTTACTGACACCTCTTTGAAGCCGCGTGGAACACTAACGGACGGCCGGCTCACCCAACCGGCTTACCCATTGCTCACCGTCCACAGGCTCACACCTACGGTGTCCGGGAGTCGTCTCTTGTCGCCCGACGCGACTCCCGCGGCGGCTAGATTGGTTCGAGGATCTTTCCCAAACGCCCAAGCATCGCGGGCTGGCTCGAGCAAAGGGTTGAAGGGAATAAAATAAATATCCTCCACTTACCTCCAACCCAGGCAATGGTGATGCCTCCGAGCTCGGAGTCCGAGAAGCGTAACAGGAAAGTGCCTGCCGGGCACTTGGACAGCATCTCTTCAGCTTGCTTCTTCTGTATGAAGCCCATGATTAGACTGCAATCATAATAATACTCATCATAAACCAGCGTCGGGCACTAGCTGCTCGGCAGTTTGCTGAACTGGGCCTATTTGGCGCAGCCTTGAGACACACAATCCTTACTAATATTATAAGGATAATATTTTTGTGTTCACCAAAAATCTTAAGGTACATCTATGTATGCATTTCTAAAATATTGATCTTAAACCCGTTTAATTGTTTTACTATAATTAAACTACTCGGCCAATAAAATATGTTACATCAAACAAATTCCAAATTAACACCAAGATATAACACTTTTTTTATTGTAGTGCGCTGCAAATATTCTATTGTAACAATAACTATTTAATTCTTCCCCGAAAAATACTGATCGTGCACCAAATATTCCTGAATGTTAAAAAAATGCGTAGGTTAGGTTAGGTTAACTGTGACCCCCTGTAACGACTTGCATTAATAGAAAATGGATAAAGATATAACACTTTTTATTGTAGTGCGCTGAAAATATTCTATTGTAACAATAACTATTGCAGTGCATTATCTGAAGTAAAACTAAAAAAATAAATGCTTGTTTTTAAAATTAGGTGTATTACTATTTTTACAAATTTGCAACAGTTGTTAAATAGATGCTCGTTATGACATATTTTAATTAACATATTTTGGTGCACATTCAGTATATTTGGTGGAACACAGGCAAAATTAGGTAAATGAAATGGGAATAAATTGAAGTACTTTTAAATACCATCCATATTATAAAAGCGAAAGTGAGTTTGTTTGTTACGTCTTCACGCCTAGGTGGCTAAACCGATTTTGATGAATTTTGGTATAGAGATAGTTAAAACCTTGGAGACGGAAATAGGCAAGAAAACTTAGCTTTGCTATTACAAAACAATAAGGCGCAAGGGCAAAAACTGCAGGTAGCAGGTATCTGCAAATTCGGGGTAACACAGTTCCCCTAACTGTGTTACCCCGAATTTAACGCGACCGAAGCCGCGGGCAAAAGTTCGTATTTTATACATACTTTTTATTTGTGTTTAAAATTAAGTTTTATTATTTTTATTACTGTGTGCATTTATGGCTTGTGCCAAATAAACTTGTTTTCTTTCTTCTCATCATCTGCCTAGCCTTTTCCCAACTATGTTGGGGTCGGCTTCCAGACTTACCGGGTGCAGCTAAATATCAGTATTTTACATGGAGCGACTGCCTATCTGACCTCCACAACCCAGTTAGTACTGGATAATACGATACCCCTTGGTAAGACTGGTTGTCAGACTTTCGGAACACTGACTACCTGTAACGACTGTCAAAGATCTACAAATGACAGCCGTGACCAACGGCTTAACGTGCTTTCCGAGGCACGGAGGAAACTCGGTATGTAACGGGTGGTCACCCATCCACAGACCAACCTAGACAAGCGCGGCTTAACCTAAAGATCGACCCGAGCGGCTTCTATTATTTAGCCACGAGCTTCTCCTTTTTCAGTTCTCAGTTTTCTTTCTATTTATTTGTTGTGGGAGGTAGGAGCCACAGCGACAGTTCCAACCGTGTCGTCAAACGCTCTGTCATAACGACGGGCCTGTTGGTCTAGTGGTTAGTGGCCCTGACTGCTAAGCCGGAGGTCGTGGGTTCGATTCCCACCCAGGACAAACTTTGTGTGATGAGCACGATTGTTTGTTCTGTGTCTGGGTGTGATTTATCTATATTAGGTATGTATTTATAAATTATATAAGTATGTATATCAGCTACCCTACCATGACGTCTTAAAGCAGAACTTATTCCACTGAGGGAAAGAGACAGAGCTATACAGGGTGTCTAGCACCATCTCTTTCCCTCAGTGGGATAAGTTCTGCTTTAAGACGTCATGGTAGGCCAACAGTTGTCTGGTTACCATAACACAAGCTCTGCTTAGCTTGGGATCAGATAGCCGTGTGTGAGTTGTCCCAAGATATTTATTTATTTATTTATAACGCTGTGTGTCAGCACCTCACATACCAACAGGGAATAGCGGGGAAGGGGGGGGGGGGGGGGGGGTCCGGTCTGCGCGAGCGCCTTGCACACACTCAGCTCACAGCCCCGGGCCGTTTCGGAATTTTCTTTGTACGGTCTTCACATTTTATAACAGTGTTAATTGTGGCATTTTTTTTGGGAAGGGAAATCATCAAATGACTTTCCCAGCTCTGGGCGGAGCGGGGGGGGGGGTGTGTCAGACTTGTACTGACTAAAACCCACCCATGTTCCTTCTGTTGCCCTTTACGTTCCGAGGCCGCGGTATCTCTTTCGAACAACCCGCAACCCCGGCAGGCGGAGGCCCTGGCAAGCCCCTCTGCAATTGTGGCACATGTGGTCAGTTTTATTGCCTTGTGTGGTTTTACCCTAGTTAACTGCCCTGCTCCCGTGGGTAGTAGCGTGATGTTGTAAATCCTATGTTACTTCCTGATAATGTAGCTTCCTATTAGTGAAAAAATGGTTGAAATCGGTCCAGTAGTTTTCGACTACACAAACGAACAAACAAATATTTCCCCTTTAAGTATTGATTCTCAACCGAGCCTATTCACTGGAAAACTCGAACATCGAACTCAAGACCTCAAAACTATAATATACACTCACCGATCACACCACAAGGTCCTCAGGTAGTCCCTGGTTACCTTCACAACCATATAGAACCACTCCCAGAATGTGAAGTTCCTCTCCGGGAGAGCATCCTTACAGAACTGTGTCCAGGAGACGGGCATGGCGTTGAGCTCCATCGTGTTCATAGGCAGACAGGTCCTGGGAACAGCACATATACTTCATATTACATATAGCATACGTTCAAAAGCCGATAGGGGGCGCTGTATCCTAGCTACACATACAATGAAGTGGCAAAGGACGTATTGAGAAGACTTTTGTAAAGGAGAATACGCAAATTGGGTTTTTTTTTGCATAGAGATATTACATGATCGTCTTCTACGATGTCCTACTCATCGCTCTGGTTTCCTTAAATATTCCTTCTCTGTCCAGGCGGTTTCCTGTGGAATGCGCTCCCTCTGAATATCAGGACGGCTACCAGTCGGTTTACATTTAAGGTAAAAGTTCGCGAACACTTACGTAAGAAGTTGGCAGACTCTTTTCAAAATTAAAAAGTTTCAGTTTTTCATCATATTTAGTAGTTTTTACCTCTCTTTACTTTTGTATATTTTCTATGTATGTATATATGTATTTATTATTAATAAAATTGATATTTCCTGTCACATTGCACCTACTATGTCTTTGTCTCTGCATCACCCTACGGTTGACTGGTAGAAAATGACCAAGGCATTAAGTCCGCCTTTGTACAATGTTTTTGTTACTTGTGCATGAAGTTTTAATAAATAAATACATGAATAGATTATCCTTACTAATATTATAACAGCGAAAGTGAGTTTGTTTATTTGTTTGTTTGTTACGTCTTCACGCCTAATGGCTAAACCGATTTTGATGAATTTTGACACAGAGATAGTTGGGACCCTGGAGACGGACATAGGCTAAAAAAGTGAGAAAAGGGGGAGGGACAAATAGGAAAGAAAAGGGGAGAGTTTTTTTTTCGACAATCACGCCGGTTATACTTAGCGTTAGCCCAAAGTAACTATGCCACGCAGACGAAGACGCGGGCGAAAGCTAGTAATTTTATATTTTTTAACACTATCTTCTTAACCTGGAAGAAATCTCATTTTTATTTTAAGGAAAAAAAAATATATCTGGTTGTTGAGCTGCCCTTTCCACCTCTAACTCTCTAATCCTTTCAGAGTTATTCAACCCTGAAAGCGTTTGAAAATAAGAGGTCTTACCTAAAGATCTTCTCAGCAAGGAACCTTAGGTTATCTTCAGACAGATCGCCTCCTGTAGCCGAACAGAACTTAATGCGGAGGGTCTCGGCTAACTGGCCCCAGGTCACCTAAGAACAAAAAAAATTGTCATTGTGGCCGAGGCGGAATTCCCACACGAGCCATAGGACAGGGTGTTATGGAGAAGCGAAAAGCAGTGACATACGGAACAGGTCTTTTCCGGAAAAGTATAATATATCAAATGGCTCCAGTATTGTATCTCAATTTAAATTATTTAATAAGCGACTTAATAAATTTTTAATTACTTAATTTTATTACTCTACGACTGTATTTATGGAGGATTGTTAAATTTCCATAAATTCCGTTGCCCCACACTAGGAATTTCTCCTGTATCGTGGGTGCGTTTGTAAACATTTAAACTCACATACACAAACAGCCAGACCCGGAACAACTATATGTAGGCAATATAACTATTTGTTCCATGCGGGTATCGAACCCGTGACTCGCAGCGCAAAAGCGCCAACCGTGCCGTCACGTTTTATTAATTTGACCAATCACGTACCTTAACTTAAACATGGAGTGTTCAAAACGTGCGCGCGCAGAAGTAAAATGGAAGAAGAGAAGAAGAATAAATATGGGTGTTGGTAGCGCGCCCATTAGTCATGAAGTTTCTTTTTTATGATTGGCATTTTGCAGTTCAACATAGGAGGTTGTCGTCTGCTTAACCGGGCGATTCCTGTGGATGTCTTAAGGCGCGGTAACAAGCTAATCCTTAGGTATTCGCGGAAGTGAGGCTAGCTGCATACTGGGCATGGTCTGACACAAGTACACGACAGTATTGCATCGAAAGAATAGAAATAAGGTCGAAAATATTTCGGTGTTTGATTTTATTTGAATATCATGTCCGTTTTTTTTTTCGTAGTACTAGACCACTTTTGTAAACTGATTTTGTTTAAGGGCGAGCGCGCACTACGATAAAAAATATCGCAAATCTGTGAACCACAGAAATACACTACAATCCGCGCATTGCGAAAATAAATCGTTTGTATTTTTAATATTGTAGTTTGCGATTTTATTTCGCATTAAAAAAATCGCAACGATTTTTTATCGCGGTGCGCGCTTAGCCTAAGTCTTTACTTTATGTATTGAACTATACACGGTAATTTTTTTTGGCTAGTGGCATGTACAGATACGGCTAACATTGCGACGAAAATCTAGACGTCTTACGAAGTGTTTGCCTTGTAAAGCGCCTTAAAAATTAAGACCTCCAGCCAGGGTAAAAACTTACAAACTAAGCGACTACACGGTCGCGGGCACCCCCTGTGGGTACGAGCTACGTACCTTGTCGGGCACCGCGAAGGGCACCCGTCCGGGCGGGCTGAAGGCGTTGTCCCACGTGACAAACTTACTAACTAAGCGACTACACGGTCGCGGGCACCCCCTGTGGGTACGAGCTACGTACCTTGTCGGGCACCGCGAAGGGCACCCGTCCGGGCGGGCTGAAGGCGTTGTCCCACGTGACAAACTTACTAACTAAGCGACTACACGGTCGCGGGCACCCCCTGTGGGTACGAGCTACGTACCTTGTCGGGCACCGCGAAGGGCACCCGTCCGGGCGGGCTGAAGGCGTTGTCCCACGTGACAAACTTACTAACTAAGCGACTACACGGTCGCGGGCACCCCCTGTGGGTACGAGCTACGTACCTTGTCGGGCACCGCGAAGGGCACCCGTCCGGGCGGGCTGAAGGCGTTGTCCCACGTGACAAACTTACTAACTAAGCGACTACACGGTCGCGGGCACCCCCTGTGGGTACGAGCTACGTACCTTGTCGGGCACCGCGAAGGGCACCCGTCCGGGCGGGCTGAAGGCGTTGTCCCACGTGACAAACTTACTAACTAAGCGACTACACGGTCGCGGGCACCCCCTGTGGGTACGAGCTACGTACCTTGTCGGGCACCGCGAAGGGCACCCGTCCGGGCGGGCTGAAGGCGTTGTCCCACGTGACAAACTTACTAACTAAGCGACTACACGGTCGCGGGCACCCCCTGTGGGTACGAGCTACGTACCTTGTCGGGCACCGCGAAGGGCACCCGTCCGGGCGGGCTGAAGGCGTTGTCCCACGTGACAAACTTACTAACTAAGCGACTACACGGTCGCGGGCACCCCCTGTGGGTACGAGCTACGTACCTTGTCGGGCACCGCGAAGGGCACCCGTCCGGGCGGGCTGAAGGCGTTGTCCCACGTGACAAACTTACTAACTAAGCGACTACACGGTCGCGGGCACCCCCTGTGGGTACGAGCTACGTACCTTGTCGGGCACCGCGAAGGGCACCCGTCCGGGCGGGCTGAAGGCGTTGTCCCACGTGACAAACTTACTAACTAAGCGACTACACGGTCGCGGGCACCCCCTGTGGGTACGAGCTACGTACCTTGTCGGGCACCGCGAAGGGCACCCGTCCGGGCGGGCTGAAGGCGTTGTCCCACGTGACAAACTTACTAACTAAGCGACTACACGGTCGCGGGCACCCCCTGTGGGTACGAGCTACGTACCTTGTCGGGCACCGCGAAGGGCACCCGTCCGGGCGGGCTGAAGGCGTTGTCCCACGTGACAAACTTACTAACTAAGCGACTACACGGTCGCGGGCACCCCCTGTGGGTACGAGCTACGTACCTTGTCGGGCACCGCGAAGGGCACCCGTCCGGGCGGGCTGAAGGCGTTGTCCCACGTGACAAACTTACTAACTAAGCGACTACACGGTCGCGGGCACCCCCTGTGGGTACGAGCTACGTACCTTGTCGGGCACCGCGAAGGGCACCCGTCCGGGCGGGCTGAAGGCGTTGTCCCACGTGACAAACTTACTAACTAAGCGACTACACGGTCGCGGGCACCCCCTGTGGGTACGAGCTACGTACCTTGTCGGGCACCGCGAAGGGCACCCGTCCGGGCGGGCTGAAGGCGTTGTCCCACGTGACAAACTTACTAACTAAGCGACTACACGGTCGCGGGCACCCCCTGTGGGTACGAGCTACGTACCTTGTCGGGCACCGCGAAGGGCACCCGTCCGGGCGGGCTGAAGGCGTTGTCCCACGTGACAAACTTACTAACTAAGCGACTACACGGTCGCGGGCACCCCCTGTGGGTACGAGCTACGTACCTTGTCGGGCACCGCGAAGGGCACCCGTCCGGGCGGGCTGAAGGCGTTGTCCCACGTGACAAACTTACTAACTAAGCGACTACACGGTCGCGGGCACCCCCTGTGGGTACGAGCTACGTACCTTGTCGGGCACCGCGAAGGGCACCCGTCCGGGCGGGCTGAAGGCGTTGTCCCACGTGACAAACTTACTAACTAAGCGACTACACGGTCGCGGGCACCCCCTGTGGGTACGAGCTACGTACCTTGTCGGGCACCGCGAAGGGCACCCGTCCGGGCGGGCTGAAGGCGTTGTCCCACGTGACAAACTTACTAACTAAGCGACTACACGGTCGCGGGCACCCCCTGTGGGTACGAGCTACGTACCTTGTCGGGCACCGCGAAGGGCACCCGTCCGGGCGGGCTGAAGGCGTTGTCCCACGTGACAAACTTACTAACTAAGCGACTACACGGTCGCGGGCACCCCCTGTGGGTACGAGCTACGTACCTTGTCGGGCACCGCGAAGGGCACCCGTCCGGGCGGGCTGAAGGCGTTGTCCCACGTGACAAACTTACTAACTAAGCGACTACACGGTCGCGGGCACCCCCTGTGGGTACGAGCTACGTACCTTGTCGGGCACCGCGAAGGGCACCCGTCCGGGCGGGCTGAAGGCGTTGTCCCACGTGACAAACTTACTAACTAAGCGACTACACGGTCGCGGGCACCCCCTGTGGGTACGAGCTACGTACCTTGTCGGGCACCGCGAAGGGCACCCGTCCGGGCGGGCTGAAGGCGTTGTCCCACGTGACGGTGGCCCAGCCGTGCGGCTCCTGGTTGCCGTGCACGATCACCACCACCGGCAGCGACAGCGTCCACACCTGCAACCACAACGTGGCCTTATAAATACCTATATCCTTACTAATATTATAAAAGCAAAGGTGAATTTGTTTGTTAGTTTGTTATGTCTTCGCGCCTAAATGGCCAAACCTATTTTGATGAATTTTGGTACAGAGATAGTTGGGACCTTGGAGACGGACATAGGCTATTTTTTTGAAAGTGAGTAAAGGACAAAAAAAACAGAGGGAAGAAAAGGGGAGCGAAAAAAATTTTTTTTCGATCATCTTGCGGGTTGAAGTTAGCGATAGCCCAAAATAACTATGCCACATGGACAAAGTCGTGGTCGAAAGCTAGTTATATCTATTATTATTATTATCATATATATATATAAAAATGAAACCCGTTTCCCGTTGTCACGCCATAACTTGAGAACGGCTAGACCGATTTGGCTGATTATTTTTTTGTAGTTTTCTAACACTCTGTAGAAGGTTCTTACGGAAAAAAAATATTAAAAAAAGGTTTTAGAAAAATTGAAAAAAATACATTTAATTTTGCATATTTTTAAAAAACGCGCGTAACGAATGTCAACGTCATTCACAGCCATAGACTATGTTGAAAGAGCATCGTTTGTTCGGAAATGTGGTTGCTTAATTAAATTCTATCGCACTAATTTACAATTTTTTAAAGGGGAACTGTGTTACCCCGAATTTAACGCGAGCGAAGCCGCGGGCAAAAGCTAGTTATAAATATATTAATAACACGCCTCATCGGTAATCGGTAAACAGAAAAAAATACGGAACAACATAGAACCTCTTCCTTTTAGGAAGTCGGTTAAAAATGAGTGGTATTATTACTTGAAATAAATAGATAATATATTATACTGACCTGGAACACAAGCTCCCCGCCGCCCACGTTGAACTGCGAACGGAAAAGCAGCGTCAGCTTCTCGTCCATGACGCTCTCTGTGCCCTTCTTCTCCGCACGCTTGATCTTGCGCAACGAAATATTCCTGTAAAAAAAAAGACAATACTTTTATAGTTCTGTACCTAAAAATGAAGCCATCAAAATCAAAAGTCAAAAGGTCGAGGGTTCGATTCCCACCCAGGACAAACTTTGTGTGATGAGCATGATTGTTTGTTCTGTGTCTGGGTGTGATTTATCTATAATATGTATGTATTTATAAATTATATAAGTATGTATATCAGTTGTCTGGTTACCATAACACAAGCTCTGCTTAGCTTGGGATCAGATAGCCGTGTGTGAGTTGTCCCAAGATATTATTATATTATATTATTATTAAAGTCATTACTTTTATGGTTCTATACCTAAAAAGAAACCCATCAAAATCAAAAGTCATTACTTTTATGGTTTTGTACCTAAAAAGAAACCCATCAAAATCAAAAGTCATTACTTTTATGGTTCTGTACCTAAAAAGAAACCCATCAAAATCAAAACTTTTATGGTTCTGTACCTAAAAAAACCCATCAAAATCAAAAGTCATTACATTTATGGTTCTGTACCTAAAAAGAAACCCATCAAAATCAAAACTTTTATGGTTCTGTACCTAAAAAAAAACCCATCAAAATCAAAAGTCATTACATTTATGGTTCTGTACCTAAAAATGAAGCCATCAAAATCAAAAGTCATTTATTCAAACTAGGAGTATTTATTTTTACTCTAATTTATAATTTACAACTAGCTTTTGCCCGCGGCTTCGCTCGCGTTAAATTCGGGGTAACACAGTTCCCCTTTCCTGATTTGCCGGTATCTGCTACCTGTAGTTTTTGCTCTTGCGCCTAATTTATTGTAATAGCAATGCTAAGTTTTCCCTTTTCTTCCCTCTTTCTCCCTCATATCTCAATCTTTAAAAACAAATATCCTATGTCCGTCTCCAGTCCCCGTAACAAACAAACTCACTTTCGCTTTTATAATATTAGCAGGCGGGCAAAAGCTAGTTAATTTATAATTTCGTAAGAATAACTTTTGATTTGATTTTATAATTTGTACTTAAATTCGGGGTAATACATCGTTATTTTTTGTCGTCACTTGTTTTCTTTTTTTTTTAAACCTGGAGTTTCTCCTGTATCGTGGGTGCGTTTACAAATATTGAAACACACATACACAAACATCCAGACCCGAAACAACGACCTGTAGGTCATACAAATATTTGATCCGTGCGGGGATCGAACCCGCGACACGCAACGTGTCGTCAAAATGAGTCGCGCTTGAAACCACGAAACCAACGGAGCTGTCAACGTTTTCTTTTGTAATATGGATATGGCTTTTTTTTTGGGGTGGGAAATCATCAAAAACTTCCCAAGTAACTTCCAAAAGTATTGTCAGACTTGTGCTGACAAAAACCCACCCATATTCCTTCTATTGCCCTTTACGTTCCGGGGCCGCGGGATCTCTTTCGAACAACCCGCAACCCCGGCAGGGGAATCAAGCCCTGGCCCCCGCGTTCAGCAGTCGCGCTTGACACTACGAAAACAACGGAGCTGTCAACGTTTTCCTTTGTAATATAAATATGTAAGTAATTTATATACAGGATGTAACGGAAAGGGTATATACATACCAATAGCGAGGCTTCTTTTTTTTTTTTTTCTTTCTTTTCTTTCTTTCTTTCTTTTTTTCTTTCTTTTTTTTTTCTTTTTTTTTTTTTTTTTTTTTTTTATATTTAGCTGAAACCCTTGCGATATCGTTTGATAAGCCTTGAAGAAGCCTTGCTCTTGATATGTATATACCCTTTCCGTTACACGTTGTATATGTTTGAAAATTAATTTTGAAAAATGTTATGCTACAGACTACCTACAGTACTGTTTCTCCTCTTCTTAAATCCATCCAAAGGTTGTCTTGAAAAGATCGCTTTTAGCGATAAGACCGCCCATTGTGTCACCCTATTTATAAGTTTGTCTAGTGTTATTGGAGTTTACTCCTTAAGAATCATTTTTTTCATATATAAGGCGCCCGGTATGAGAAAAATGTGAGGTGTAAAATCTACTGATGAATGACCTCGTTACGTTTTTGACGAGACGTACAGTTGAATATTACTAGATGGCGCTTTATGAAATTTGTCGTCCGTCAGTGATATTTTTAATTATTTGTACCTAAGGAGTAAACTCCAGTCGTGCGTCGGAGCTGACACACACACTTGTTTTCTTGTTACTTGTATGGTGTACATAATAAAGAATATTCTATCTATCTATGGGTAAGGAGACTCACCGGAAGCTAACGCTGAGCTGGCGACTAGTGGGCTGGTACTCCATGGTGCCTGTGTTGTTCAGGATGTCTCCACATTCCACCGGCTGCTGGCCCTTACCGGCCTGAGTCTCGCTTTTGAGTAACAGCTGCGCTTGCTGCTCTGATATTATAACGACCTGCAAAATAGGTAAATGAAGTAAAACGGAACACAAAATATTGCTATAACTAAACTATTTATATAGTTATTTTCGTTTCGTCTTTCTATTTCGCATTGAACAGTGTGGTGTCGCGACGATTATTCTTGTTGAGTGTACATAATGAATAATAACATCGTTCCATCCGGGTGTCCCTTGACACCTCTCATTTTTTTTGACGTGACAACGTCTTTTAATTCGATAGAGCCGGCTGCACGCACGAAAAAACATGACTCATGCGGCGTTACCTCGCTCTGAGGCGTTACATGTAAGGCTTGAGGTCGTGGTATACGAAACGGGGCACTATGAAAAAAAGACAGAAAAATTTTACTCAAAAACAACGCCTAATCAAGCCTTCGGGATCCGGTGGGATGTGGGAGTATTAGGGTGGGGGAAACACCCGGGAACGACCTTAAGGTCAACGACCTTGACCCCAAGGTCAATGACCTTGACCTCAAGGTCAAAGATCAATTTATAAAAAATACCGGAAATGCCGGGAACCCTTAAGATCGATGACCTTGACCCAAGGTCAATGACCTTGACCTCAAGGACAAATTTAAAATAAACACCGGAAATGCCAGAAACTCTTAAGATCGATGACCTTGACCCCAATGTCAATGACATTGACCCCAAGGTGAATGACATTGACCTCAAGGTCAAATTAAAAAACACCGGAATGGGGTCAAGGTCATCGATCTTAAGGGAACTTAAGATCGGAAATGCCGGGAACCCTTAAGATCGATGACTTTGACCCCAAGATCAATGACCTTGTACTCAAGATCAAATTTATAAAAACGCCGGTAGTGCTGGGGACCCTTAAGGTCGATGACCTTGACCTCAGGGTAAAAGGTCAAATTTATTAAAACACAGGAAATGCCGGGAACGCTCTAGGTCAATTACCTTGGGGTCAAGGTCAAAGGTCAAATTCATAAAAACGCAAGAAAAACCTAACACGAAGGGGATGACGGGGGCTTCGTTCGCTCGCTTCGCTCGCTCTTGAATTAATTATTCGTTAGGGAATTAATCTAGCTGACAGAGCCCGGGTAAGGTCGACGGAGGCCCCTCCGGGGCCTCCTCTCTCTCTGACTCCAAGGGTCAACAGTAACCTAACACGATAGGTTCGTGTCGGGGTGCCCCGAATTTTTTTCTAAGTCCAGGACGCCTTAAAAAGGAAGGTTACATTTTACCTTCTATCTTAGCGGTTATTTTTCAACCGAAAATTTTAATGTTTCCAAATTTAAAATTTTCTTTTGAAAAATGCTACCATTCCATCAGTATTTTCAAGACGTTGTCACGTTCAACTATTCTCAGTAAACCGACTTTACAGACAACCAATTTTTTTATGTATGTTCACGCACAGAGAACTTATTACCTTAGCTGTATGCCCCTTAACCTCTTGAGCCCCAGCGGCACAAAAACGTGCCAGTAAACAAGTATTACCGTTGAGCCCCGCTGGCACAAATTTGTGCCACCAAACCCCGACCGATTTAAAACTGTATTTGTAGTAAAGATAAGTCTTAAAATCGTTTCTGAACAAATGTTCCAAAGAGCCCGCCCAGCGGTGCTTGACGGATAGTAGCCGTAAAGGCGTAAACAATGGCGGTCCTTGAGAGGTTAAATGTAAAATGAAATGTTATTTCTCCTTTTTTTACACGTTGTATATGTGATATTGAAGTCCGTGGCAGTGATATAGTTAAACCGATATGAGTATAGTATGGTCATACTCACGCTGACTCTGGGAGGCGTCATGTACACGTTCAGCTGACCCCCAACCAGTAACCGGACAGTAGCCGTGAAGCTGCGACAAAATACACTTTATTAAACATACATTTTAATAAGGACAAGCTCGAGGCTAAACATTTACTTTGAACATTATAAAAAAATCCAATCTGTCCATGTATCCAAAAAGGGGTGGCAAAGTAGACCGGGACGTAACGCACCGGATCAACCCAGGATGCATGAAATGGCGACAGTCGGCACTGGAACAACTTGTGACCCACGGATGCCCCTCAAATTACAGGGGAAAATATACAAGTCCGTGATTAGACCTGTTGTACTGTATGGGTCAGAGTGCTGGGCTGTAAAAAAGGTGGATGAAAAACGATTTCAGGTAGCGGAGTTGAGAATGTTGAGATGGATGTGTGAAGTGACAAGAATGGATAAAGTAAGGAATGAGTATATTAGAGGAAGTTTGAAAGTTGCGCCTGTTACAGAAAAAATGAAAGGGAGTCGTTTGTCTTGGTATGGACATGTAATGAGGAGGGATGAAGCACATGTGACTAAAAGAGTGATAGATCTGAATGTTGATGGACGGAGAGCGAGAGGAAAGCCAAAGAAAAGATGGATAAATTGTGTATTGTTTATAAAACTAGTAGGAAGTAGGATTTCATTTGCTCACCGTGTGTTGGTCTTCATGACCTGAGGAGGTTGCTTCTCAATCACGAAGGTAGACGTCACCAGGGTTGACAGCAACCCGGTCACCTGAAACACAGAAAAATAATTACAAAAAGATATAATATGCGGACTGCATTAAAAGTAGGGGTAGATACTTTCAGGGTTGCGGATTATTCGAAAGAGATACCGTATCTCTTTCATCGTAAAATAAAAGGCAATAGAAGGAACACGGGTGGATTTAAGTCAGTGCAAGTCTGGCACGCCCCCCGCTCCGCCCAAAACGGGGGAAGTTATTTGATGATGTCCCATCCACTAAAATTAAGTATACCTTCTTTTTTTTTCGGATGGGAAATCATCTAATGACTTCCCCCGCTCTGGGCGGAGCGGGGGGGCATGTCAGACTTGTACTGACTAAAACCCACCTATGTTCCTTCTGTTGCCCTTTACGTTCCGGGGCCGCGGTATCTCTTTCGAACAACCCGCAACCCCGGCAGGCGGAGGCTCTGGCAAGCCCCTCTGCTTTGCTGACTCTCTTTGAGGCGCGCGTGAAACACGAACGCGCCGTCGACACGGCCTGTCGTCAATAGACGGACGGACGGTGAGCTAACCATTGCTCACCGTCCACAGGCCCGCATCTACGGTGGCCGGGAGTCGTCTCGCGGCGCCCGGGGCGTCTCCCGCGGCGGCTGGGTTGGGCAGATGTTCTCTCCCTCAAAAATTAAGTATACCTGCTTGCTCATCTCGTCCAGCATTTCAGCGAGATGCGGTTGCCTCAGCTCGACGATGGTCTTGGTGTTGATGCGCGCGACGCTGTTGACTTGCTGGCGCGTGAGCCAGATGAGGTCCGCCAGCAGCTCGCACCACTCCTGGATGGTGTTCAGGTTCGACTGCATCGGGACGCCGTTGCCGCTCAGTTGCTGCTCGCGCTTCCATCTGGAGACGACAAGTATTTATTTACTTACTAGCTTTTGCCCGCGGCTTCGCTCGCGTTAAATTCGGGGTAACACATTTCCTCTTTCCTGATTTGCAGGTACCTACTACCTGCAGTATTTCCCCTTGCGCCTTATTTATTGTAATAGCAACGCGAAGTTTTCCCTTTTCTTCCCTCTTTCTCCATCACATTCCACTTAAAAAGGGCCTATGTCCGTCTCCTGGTTCCCAACTATCACTTAAAATTGGTTAAGCTATTAAAGCATGAAGAGGTAAAAAGTTGTATGTGAGGGAGAAAGAGGGAAGAAAAGGGAAAACTTAGCGTTGCTATTACAAAACAATAAGGCGCAAGGGGAAATACTGCAGGTAGTAGGTACCTGCAAATCAGGAAAGAGGAAATGTGTTACCCCGAATTTAACGCGAGCGCAGCCGCGGGCAAAAGCTGGTTTATAATATTAGTAGGATTTCTTGTAATTATAGGTATAAGCGCCCGTTGAGATTATAGGACCGAATGTTATCGTTCCCACTGTTGGGCTTGTAGAACTTTTGTTGACTTCTTATCTAATTCTCACAAACATTAGCATTTATAATATTAGAAGGATATTTGTGACCAGCATATCATGTAATATTAGTAGGATATTTGTGACCAGCATATCATGAAATATTAGTAGGATATTTGTGACCAGCATATCATGAAATATTAGTAGGATATTTGTGACCAGCATATCATGAAATATTAGTAGGATATTTGTGACCAGCATATCATGTAATATTAGTAGGATATTTGTGACCAGCATATCATGTAATATTAGTAGGATATTTGTGACCAGCATATCATGTAATATTAGTAGGATATTTGTGACCAGCATATCATGTAATATTAGTAGGATATTTGTGACCAGCATATCATTTAATATTAGTAGGATATTTGTGACCAGCATATCCAACATGGCGTCTACATACTTGATGAGTTCCTCGTCCAGCACCTGGCTTTGTAGCTGGCGGAGGTTAGCGATGTTCTCCTTCATGTGGTCCACCAGCTCCATCTGAGATTGACTGATCTGCGCCACCTGGAATATAGCAACATTCGATTGTATTTTTTTTTTTAAATCGCTGCCCCACACTAGGAATTTCTCCTGTATCGTACACAAACAGCCAGACCCGAAACAACTATCTGCAGGTCATAAAATTATTTGTTCCGTGCGGAGATCGAACCCGCGACACGCACCACAGCAGTCGATCGCTCAGCCACTGCACCAACCGTGCCGCCAAGTTAACTATATTAGAACATATAGTGTAGTATATGTTAGTTTCCCCACACACTGTGTCTACATATCTCGTCCAACTTTCCTCTCGTAGGTCTGCTGGAAGAGATTTCTAAAGAAATAAGCAGTACCTACCTTTGTGCTCTTCTGTCTTAATGTAATGTCCTGTCATCTATTTTGTGTATGTGTTACGGGCAACGTGATTAACTGGGCATTATTAATAAGGACCGGCCATTATTAATAATGCCCAAGAGCGATGAGCAAAGTGATTAAGTTATCACTTGACCGGCCATTATTAATAATGCCCGACGGAACGTAGTCCATGTAATAAATCAGTGTTTAAGATAGCTTGAATTTATCACTTGGACCGGGCAATGTGATAAACTGGACGGCGACCCTGCCTTGCAACATGCGGGGGGAGGGGCGGGCGCACACGCAGCGACGTATTAGTTCACAGTAATACTTTGGAACGATAGGTTAGGTTTGATTTTTCAATCTCAGAAAAATCAAACCTAACCTAACCGAACCCATCGTTCCGAAGTATTACCATTATGTCATTACATTTTTAACTGTTTATTTTTTAACTATTTACTATGTTCAATAGTTTATTTTTTGTTAATTTTAATGAAAATATTGTAAGTTTAATTTCAATTAACAAACAAAAACACTACAGTTCACCTATTTTATGACTTCGCCCAAGATAGGGTGAGCATTATTCATAATAGCCGGGAAAAGTGATTAATCATGCTATTTTTATCACATTGCCCAATTGAGTCGGGCATTATTAATACAGACCGTGAATTTGTGATTGTAAAATATGCATAAATAAATAAATAAGTAGTGTAGTCACCAGAGCGTTCAGTTTCCTCTCCGTCTCCTCGATCTGCACGCGCAGACAGGCCACCAGGTCTCGGCGCTCGTTCGTCATCGACTGCTGCAGATAGTTCATGTGACCTGGAAGACAAAAATGTTCGCATATACAGTATGTTAGGTTAAACGAGGGACTTATTGAGGGAGGGTATTCAGTATTCGATTCTCGTCCCAAATATGTAAAAAACCTATAACCTTAATTTCTGATGTAATTGTCCAATAAAATACATTACTCATGAACACTGAGCGCGAGAGAAGTAAATTTGTAAACAGTGAAGTAAATCACGCGGCAAAATACCTACGCGCCGATTCTAACGAAAAGGCGTCCTAAGCCAGGTTTAAAGTATGAAGGGAAAATGGATTATACCTAAAGGTCATTGACATGCACACAAACATGTTCTGCGATAGTATTAAATCGCTAGCGCAAGGGTATATACACGTTGCGAGACTTATGCGAAATTTTTGGTAGGGTTCTGTCTTTTATTTATTAGTGTTTTTTTTTTGTTTATATTTTTATTAGTATCATGTAAGTATGCACTATTGTGGGTTTGAATATGTCCCTCGTTTAAACTAACATACTGTATAATAACTAGCTTTCGCACGCGACTTCGTCCGCGTGGCATAGTTGCTTTGGGCTAACGTTAACTTTAACCCGCGTGATGATCGAAAAAAAATATCTTTCTCTCCCCTTTTCTTCCCCCTTTTCTCACTTTTTTTTTTAGAGTATGTCCGTCTTCAGGGTCCCAACTATCCCTGTACCAAAATTCATCAACATCGGTTTGACCATTTAAGCGTGAAGACGTAACAAGCAAACTCACTTTCGCTTGTATAATATAGTAATAGTAAGGATTACTATACCACATTTAATAAACTTCTCCATAGAGATCATCGCTTTGGAATGGGCAACTACAGTACTTTCACAAGGTATTATGCCTTGTGACTGGGACTGAGCTTCATTATTTGTTTCTTGACATTCAAAAGTGCCTGTAATAGTCTAATTGACCTGCCAGGGCTGCGGGTTGTCCTGCCGGGGTTGCGGGTTGTTCGAAAGAGATACCGCGGCCCCGGAACGTAAAGGGCAATAGAAGGAACATGGGTGGGTTTTAGTCAGTACAAGTCTGACTCCCCCCTGCTCCCCCGCCCAGAGCGGGGGGGAGTTAATTGATGATTTCCAACCCAAAAAAAAAATGCTGGAGTTACCTTTATTCTTGAGACACTCGTGGTATTGTAGTGAGAAGGACTCGATGTTGGCTTGCAGTGTGCGGATCTCTTCTCCGACGATGTTTACCTTCTGACGGACTGTCTGCAGACCTGTTATCAGCTGTAGAACAAGATTATTATGTTAATTTATTTATTTTCTCACGACAATATACATATTTATTTATATATTGACGGGCCTGTTGGTCTAGTGGTAAGTGGCCTGACTGCTGAGCCGGAGGTCGTGGGTTCGATTCCAACCCAGGACAAACTTTGTGTGATGAGCATGATTGTTTGTTCTGTGTCTGGGTGTGATTTATCTATAATATGTATGTATTTATAAATTATATAAGTATGTATATCAGTTGTCTGGTTACCATAACACAAGCTCTGCTTAGCTTGGGATCAGATAGCCGTGTGTGAGTTGTCCCAAGATATTTATTTATTTTATTTATTTATTTTCAAATAGTTTTTTTTTTAAATACGTTGCTCCACACTTGGGATTTCTCCTGTATCGTGGGTGCGTTTACAAACATTTAAACTCACAAACAGCCAGACCCGAAACAACTACCTGTAGGTCATAAAAATATTTGTTCCGTGCGGGGATCGAACCCGCAGCGACACGCAGCGCAACAGTCGATCGCTCACCCACTGCGCCAACAGTGTCGTCATTTTACCATATTTATACTAGTACATATTTTGGTTTTTCATTTAAACACATTTTTTTTTTTGTATTTTTACATATTCCTTAAATACATACATAAAACAAAAAAACATTTAAAAATACAAAAAATAGTATCCCGCTGGTATCGGGAACAGGGTCCAAGCTACGCGGTCAGGGTTCCAGAGAAAGGAATCTCCTAACAATACGAGCCGTGTCCAGGAGTACCGCTTTGTGTATCAAGCCTTGACAAACTTGACCCAACTGCCAAACGAGAGCTTCCTTAAGTATTGGTCGAGGCTCTTGGCAATTAAGCCATTGGCTGTAACGACTAATCGGCACAATGATCGCTGACTCCACATCCCACATGTTGACAACCTCGCGAGCCAAGTCACTATACTTGGTTTACTTATCTTTCTCGGCTTTCACGAGTTTCTCGTCATGCGGGACTGTTAGTAGATATTTTTATTATTAGTTATGTCTATTTATAGTTTTTATGGCACTATTGACGCAGTGGCTGAGCGATCGAATGCTGCGCTGCGTGTCGCGGATTCGATCCCCGCACGGAACAAATATTCGTATGACCTTCAGATAGTTGTTTCGGGTCAGGCTGTTTGTGTATGTGAGTTTAAATGTTTGTAAACGCACCCACGATACAGGAGAAATTCCTAGTGTAAGGCAACGTTTAAAAAAATAATTCGCAGAGATAGTACTGGCATCGGATGGATTCCAGGTAACGGGAAGCAGTTATTTAGGTCTACTATCTATAAGGCTCGTACCGAATCATTTGATAACAAACAGTAGTATATAGTATTCGTTATCAAGACGTTATCAGGCACATTGTTATCAATGCGGTCGGTGTCAATACACACCTAAATTTAAAATATAAATCGATCCCCAGTTGTTAGTATCTGTTGTATATTAGACTAGCTTTTGCCCGCGGCTTCGCTCGCGTTAAATTCGGGGTAACACAGTTCCCTTTTTCCTGATTTGCAGGTACCTGCTACCTGTAGTTTTTGCCCGTGCGCCTTATTGATTGTTATAGTAAAGCTAAGTTTTCCCTTTTCTCCCCCTTTCTCCCTCATTTTCCACTGTTTTTTTTTAATTAGCCTATGTCCGTCTCCTGGGTCCCAACTATCTCTGTACCAAAATTCATCAAAATCCGACGGATTCATCATTTAGGGACGGGATGTGAGGGAGAAAGAGGGAAGAAAAGGGAAAACTTAGCGTTTCTATTACAAATCAATAAGGCGCAAGGGGAACTGTGTTACCCCGAATTTAATGCGAGCGAAGCCGCGGGCAAAAGCTAGTTCGTTTATAAAAATAATATATATTTTTTTTTAATAAAAGGGAGAAATGAGGAAGAAATAGGGAAGAAAAGGGAAAACTTAGTTTTGCTATTACAATAAATCAGGCGCAAGGACAGAACTACAAGTAGTAGGTACCTACAAATCAGGAAAGGAGAACCGTGTTACCCCGAATTTAACGCGAGCGAAGCCGCGGGCAAAAGCTAGTAATTAATAAATAAACAATGGTGAACCACAGTGACGTCAAAATAGCTGAACAAAAAATGAAACATGTGTTTATTATCATATCACACATTACGAGCGTTTCAGGATCAATGTCTACATTATTATTAGTTTCTCATAGTTCAATTTTAAATGGGGAGCTTGTGGCTAAATGAATATTTTTCTATTTCTTGTATAGATTCTTTTTTTTCCAACTCCTTGTGAATGAGTGGACATTAAAAAAAACAATATTAACAAATATTTGTATTGCCTACAGATAGTTGTTTCGGGTCTGGTCTGTTTGTGTATGTGAGTTTAAATGTTTGTGCACGCACCCACGATACAGGAGAAATTCCTAGTGTGGGGCAAAGTGAAAAAGAAAAACCACTTACCTCGCTATATTTCCTCTCCGTCTGCGGTTGCGCCACGTATGGTGTCCCCATCGCGTTCTGTATCACATCCATCTCTAGCGCCAGCGAGCGTCGCATGTACGCGTACAACTCGTGTGGGGCGTGACTGTGAATAAATAAATAGATTATTTTTCACTCTTAAAAATTACTTATTTTATAGTATTTTTGCTGTAGCATGGTGCGGGTGACATAATTTCAACAATAAAGCTTTGGAACGCGCTACCTTTTGGCATTAAAAAAGCTGAAAGTAAATTTATTTTTAAAAGAAAAGTTCGTAACCATTATTTATGTCCGTCTACCAATTAAAAGTCAAAGTAGTTACTGATAAAGTTCTCGTTTTTATTTATTTTTTTAAATGTATTTATTAGTTTATTTGATATGTATATGTGTATTAGTATCCGTATAAAAATATACGTTTTCGTTAACAAATAGTTTTAGATATAATATATATTTTATATAATTTTTGTACCCTACCACAATTGTCGTATTTTACCCAAAGGTTGACTGGTAGAGAATGCCTTATGGCATTAAGTCCGCCTATGTACCACTATTGTACATGAAGTTTAAATAAATAAATAAATAAATAAGATGAAAAGATATGTTTAGTGCTTCATAGTAATCCATCCCATTATTAAACATGTCTGTGGGTAGTCCTATACGGCTATTATAGTTCGCTATAGCCGTATAGGTAGGACAGTATTTTTTTTTTCTTAAAAATATTTTCACCGGTATCGGAATTGAATTGATGATTGAGAAAAAATTATAATGGTTTTAAAAAAACTAGAATACTGGCTTTTAGTACGCACGTAAAAATTACAAGACGTCCGCCATATTGGAATTAAGTCACTTGACATTTTTTTTTGTATTCCTGACAGCAAACCCTTTCATTTGATACCCATATCATGGGGGTAGATTTCAAACAGCCAGTCCGCCATCTTGGGGAGGCCGCCATATTGGATTTGTAATTACGTTTCTTAGCTAGTCATGTATGGAGCTCGTGGCTAAATATTAGCAGCCACTCGGGTCGATCTTTAGGTTAAGCCGCGCTTGCCTAGTTTGGTCTGTGGATGGGTGACCACCCGTTACATACCAAGTTTCCTCCGTGCCTCGGAAAGCACGTTAAGCCGTTGGTCCCGGCTGTCATTTGTAGATCTTTGACAGTCGTTACAGGTAGTCAGTGTCCCGAAAGTCTGACAACCAGTCTTACCAAGGGGTATCGTATTACCCAGTATTAACTGGTTGTTGAGTTCAGATAGGCAGTAGCTCCATGTAAAATACTGATATTCAGCTGCATCCGGTTAGACTGGAAGCCGACCCCAACATAGTTGGGAAAAGGCTAGGCAGATGATGAGCTAGTCATGTATTGTCATCAGAACTCAGTGTGTGTGCAAAATTTCATCCTAATCGAAGACCGGGAAGTGGGTGAAATTAAGATTTTCTTACATACATAGTTACAAGTGAAGCTAATAAAAAAGCGTGTTAAATAAATAAATATCTTGGGACAACTCACACACGGTCATCTGATCCCAAGCTAAGCAGAGCTTGTGTTATGGTAACCAGACAACTGATATACATACTTATATAATTTATAAATTCATACATATTATAGATAAATCACACCCATACACAGAACAAACAATCATGCTCATCACACAAAGTTTGTCCTGGGTGGGAATCGAACCTACGACCTCCGGCTTAGCAGTCAGGGCCACTAACCACTAGACCAACAGGCTCGTTAATAAGGATACAACTGTAAAAGTAATGACATATTACATATTATAAAGTACTGACGTATTTCGGGTAAACCTAAATGACTGGTTCATTTACAAATACAAATATTTTTATTTGTTTAACATTCACGGATTCGATCTAACTCACTTAGTTTTTGTGGTTAGTTTTGCGGTTTTCCTATAGTGGTCCATGAAAAATCACGAAATAGAGCGAAGCCGCGGGCAAAAGCTAGTTTTATATAATTAAATTAGATGATACTGTACTGGTTAAGTATCATCTAATTTAATTATTATATTTTCTTGTTTTTTTTATAAATATAAAAAATTAACATTCTGTGTAGGTACTATAAAATACACGTGATATAGGGGGAGGGAGGTGGGGGTAGTCTTAAACCTCACCACTTATCACCAAGGGGTAGTGAGAGGGGGGGGGGGTGAAAAGCGCCAAAAAATCATCACGTGATTAATGGACGGCTAATCCATTTTAACCGACTTCAATTAAAGCAGGAAGTTCTCAGAAACTCTCTTCTCAGTTCTCGGTTACTAAAAATTTAAAGATGAATGTAACTATCCGCCTGTTATGTTGTAAGAGAAAAACGGAAACCTTATAGGATCACTAGCTGCGGCCCGCGGTTTCACTCGCGTGGTGATAGAATATACCTATATGTATGTAGCCTATGTGTTATTCTGATGAATAAGCTATATTATTGCACAGTTTCATTAAAATCCTTTCAGTAGTTATTGCGTGAAAGAGTAACAAACATCCATACAACGTTCACGTTTATAATTTTAACTATATCAATAAATATAAATATATATTGTAATGTGTTACTGTTAAATGTCCCAATAAAGCAAAATAAATAAATATCCTACTAATATTATACATACGAAAGTTTGTGAGTACGGATGTATGTTTGATCCTCTTTAAAAACTACTGAACGGATCTTGATGAAATTTGGCACAGAGGTAGATTATAGTCTGGAATAACACATAGGATACTTTTTTTTATCATCACGCTGGCGAAGCCGCGGGCGCCAGCTAGTATGTTATAGTAGGACTTTGTTGTCCGACTGTCAAAACCCTCTATTCTGTCACGATCGTCTTTATTACTCTCTGGAGAACATTTAGAGGTATCGTGTTAAAATTAAAATCATATACTTAAACCTGGGTTCCCATACAGCTGTGAAAACAACCCTTAAGTCTACGCACTCGAAAAGATATGGCAGTTTATGTCGCAAGTTTGTACGGAACCCTTGATGAGCGAGTCTGTCTCGAACTTGGCTGGTTTGTTTTTACTATGTTTGTTGCTCGATTTCAAGCAAGACAAGTCACACTTACCCGAATTTTTTTAAAGTCGATAAAACATACAGTCAAATTGAGAACATCCTCATTTTTTTGAAGCCGTTCAAAAAGTGCCTATAACTGACCTACTTGAAATAAATGCTTTAATTTTGATGATTACCAGCAAACTTACATCTAGTACTCCGCTACCCTCACCTGTACTGCATGTGAAAGTTCTTGGCGGCGTCCAGGAGCTTCATCTTGGTGACGAACATGTCCGGGGACAGCATCAGGTCGGCATGAGCCTGGATCTCCTGCACCAGCTCGTCCACGAAGAAGCGTTGCTGCTCTTCTGGTTCCGCAGTCCTGTAGGGTTAATTTGACGTGGTTACTGATTTGGGTTGGTATTTGCACGTGATGCAGAGGAATGGGGAAAATTTTGACCACTGAGGATCTTTGCACATTGAGAAACTGAAGTTAAGGCAACTATCAAACACGGTGGAGCACACAGTGGCGGGTCTGCCCAGCTTGGGCGGAGCACCGCCGTGCCCTCGTAGAGGCGATCGGCGGCGGCGATCTCTCGCGTCCGGCCCTGGTTCAGTACATGGTCCGGAGCGAAAGGGAATGGGAAGCGGTCACTTGCTTCTGCAAAGCAGTCATGCTAGCAAAGGAGGTGGCCGAGCGTTTGAGGGAGACAACCTCAAACCTACCCAGCCACCGCGGGAGCCGCCCCGGACGTCGGGCGCCGCGAGACGACTCTCGGCCACCGTAGATGCGGGCCTGTGGACGGTGAGCAATGGGTAGCTCACCGTCCGTCCGTGTATTGACGACTTGTCGTTCTCCCCCTTTTTTTAATTAGCCTATGTTTGTCTCTAGGGTCCAAAAGGTATTTTACTAATGTATACCTACTTTTTACCTGTAGGTATCTATTATTATCAAAATTAAGTTATAACTTCTTGTGACTAGACCACAATTATACCCCACTTGGCGCCTAACCTGGATCCGCCCTTAGGTCCAGAGACCAACCTCGGCTACCGCGGCTTAACATGGAGATAGACCCCCAATTGCTGTTATTATGTAGCTATAAGCTCCTCTTTTGTTCTTCAGTAATTATAGCTACAAATACACGAATGAAGCTTACTCCCGGAACCGTATTGATTTGCACTTCCCGTGAACTCAGCGCGATTGGAACCTCCATGCTTGATACCAAGAACTACCTATATGTATATCTTCTATTTATTTTTGAAGTCATATTAATGTTAGTACCATTTCTATAACTAGATGGTGATTTTCTGAATCGCGCTATGGTTTCGTTACACGGTAAACTATAAGGTGTTCAACCGATTAGTAACACTGGTTACCACTCAGATCCAGCCTGTCCCTTTGCTGTCCTCCCTCAACGACGCCCTAAGCCGAGGCTCGTACCCCAAAGGAGGTGCCCTTAGCGTGTAGTCGCTTAGTTTGTAAGTTTTTTGCCTTGGCTGGAGGTCTTAATTTTTAAAGCATCCACAAGAATCGCCCGGTTAAGCAGACGACAACCTCCTAGGTTGAACTGCGAATTGACATTCAGAAAAAAAAATGGAGGCCCTAAGTACAAGGCACCCATAGTATAGTCCGATTTAGCAGCTAACAACCTAATAGGTTGACTGTTTTGCGGGTGGGAAATCATCAACTAACTTCCCACGCTCTGGGCGGAGCGAGGGTTGTCAGATTTGTACTGACTAAAACCCACCCATGTTCCTTCGATTGCCCTTTATGTCCCGGGGCCGCGGTATCTCTTTCGAACAACCCGCAACCCCGGTCAAATGAAGCCTTACTCCCGGAACTGTATTAATTTGCTTACTCCCGGAACTGTATTAATTTGCAGTTCCCTTGAACTCAGCGCGATTGGAACTTCCCTGTCTGATACCAAGAACTAGCCATAACCAGCGCTGTGTTATTTTGATCCTAAAAAATCGCAGCTTATGCTGAGACAGGAACCTTTTTGGCCTCGCACAGACAATAACCTTGTCTGTACTATTTTATTTCATTTTGTTACTGCTTTACTTGTTTTGTGCGAGTCCCAAATAAAAGAATTTCTTTCTTTCCATATGTATCATCGTGGTCAGATAAGCAGTCGCTCCATTTAAAATACAGCTGCATCCAATTAAAATGAAAGCCAACTCCAAAATATTATTCATCATCTGCCTAGCCTTTTCCCAACTATGTTGGGGTCGGCTTCCAGTCTAACCGTATGCAGCTGAATATCAGTATTTTACATGGAGCGACTGCCTCTCTGACCTCCACAACCCAGTTAGTACTGGGTAATACGATACCCCTTGGTAAGACTGGTTGTCAGACTTTCGGAACACTGACTACCTGTAACGACTGTCAAAGATCTACAAATGACAGCCGGGACCAACGGCTTAACGTGCTTTCCGAGGCACGGAGGAAACTCGATATCTAACGGGTGGTCACCCATCCACAGACCAACCTAGGCAAGCGCTGCTTAACCTAAAGATCGACCCGAGCGGCTGCTATTATTTAGCCACGAGCTCCTCCACCAGAAAGAGAGCGAGCCGCTCGGGTCGATCTTTAGGCTAAGCCACCTAAAGATCGACCCGAGCGGCTGCTATTATTTAGCCATGAGCTCCTCTTTCTCCAAAATATTATAATTAACACTTAAAACGGGAAAGAAAAGATGTATGAATTGTGTAAGGAATGATATGAAGGAGAAAGGAGTAAATATCCGTTTATTAGAGGAAGTTTGAAAGTTGCGCCTGTTACAGAAATATTGAAAGGGAGTAAGTAGTTTGTCTTGGTATGGACATGTCATGAGAAGGGACGAAGCACATGTGAATAAAAGAGTGATGATCTGAATATTGGTGAACGGAGAGGTGAGCAATAGGTAGCTCACCGTCCGTCCGTCTATTGACGACAGGCCGTGTCGTCGACGCGTTAGTGTTTCACGCGCGCCTCAAAGAACTGTCAGCAAAGCAGAGGGGCTTGCCAGAGCCTCCGCCTGCCGGGGTTGCGGGCTGTTCGAAAGAGATACCGCGGCCCCGGAACGTAAAGGGCAAAAGAAGGAACATGGGTGGGTTTTAGTCAGTACAAGTCTGACACTCCCTCCCGCTCCGCTCAGAGCGGGGGAAGTAATTTGATGATTTCCCAAACCAAAAAGACCTGACGCTCAGCAGATGCGATCGCGACTACAAGATCAACAAAACAGTCACCCTAAATCCTACTAATATTATAAATGCGAATGTTTGTGAGGATGGACGTTTGTTATTTACTCTTTCACGTCAAAACGACTCAACGGATTTTGATGAAATTTGGCACGGAGGTAGTAGTCTGGAATAACACATAGGATACTTTTTTTTCGATCATCACGCGGGCGAAGCCGCGGGCGCCAGCTAATGAGATATAAATCCCTGATTCACAATAAATTACGAACGAAAATCATCCATTTTCCTCTCCCAGACATGTTCAAAGAAAATCCGATCGACTCATCATTAAATAATTGGTGTTTGATATTCAGGTCAAGTCATATTTATTTATTTATTATTTATTCATCTTAACATCAATCAGGCAGTAAATTGAAAATTCTTGACTTGTATGAGTAAAACCCACCCATGTTCCTTCTTTTAAACATTTATGTACCGGGGCCGCGGTATCTCTTTATTTATTTATTTAATCATTTATATACAAACGCCAGCAGGTCAAGCTACCCGAAACTGTAATTTTTTCCCAATGAACCTTGAACCTAATACTTTAGCAATAAAGTCGAAAATCTATCAAAGAAATCTGACAGATTGTAGTAGCTTGATGTGCAGGCGTCTGTACCTACACACATTAGACGAGAAAGGAAAAAAAACATATAAAACTTCAGTACAAAGGTACTGCTTATTTCTTAAGAAATATTCTGCCAGCAGACCTGCGAAAGGAGATATGAGAACGAAATGTAGACGATAGTGTGTGAGAGAGTACGAGAAAAATATGTGTGCCTTAACCTATTATAAACTTACACATTTAAGTAAATATTAAGAAATATTTGTCATCATCATTTTCCTGCCCTTGTCCCATTCTTTTCATTCGAAGCCACGGTAACATTTACTCCTTTCTCTTCATATCCTTCCTTACACAATCCATCCAATATTAATAAAAACTTGTATAAATACATAATACTTAAATATAATTATATGTATACATAAATAAATACAAAAATTACGATTGAAAGGACAGGTTCTCTTTAGAGGAACCCGGAACCCCGGCTGGCGGTGGCCCTGGCAGGCTCCTCGGACCCGTAGAGTGCTTAAGGTGAAAGCTCCAACCTACCCGCGAAATTCAAATTTTCTTACGTTTTTTGCAATTTTTAGGCCAGTGCTAGGTTGTATGTTGATTAAAATATTATTCGCGGCTGTAGTTACAGAATTATAATCAACAAAATCAAAAAACGTAAGAAAATTTGAATTTCGCGGGTAGGTTGGAGCTTTCACCTTAACTTGTTTTCCATATACTCACCAAATGCGGCTCTCGATCCATGGCGCGAGGCAGTGGCGCACTTCAATTGGGAAGTGGTCTCCGTAGATGGTGCGTACCTGAAGCAATCGGAACACTGTCAGTTGGGACTGGTCATCTCTAAGAGCGCTCGGTTGATTGCAGTGTATTGAGCGATGAAGTGCACGGATGAATAAACGTAACTAGTTTATTTACGTTCCGTGAGTCCAAACCATTGTATAGTTATTTATTTAAACTTCAAGTACAATAGTGGTACATAGGCAAGACATAGCGTTCTATTTATGATTATTGACATCTGTACTTATGTTTACCTATGCTCTACAAATAAAAAGATTTGACTTTGACTTTTGACTTTGATAGGCGGACTTAAAGTCATAAGGCATTCTCTATTAGTCAACCTTTGGGTAAAATACGACAACAATGTGATAGGGTACAAATCTTTATATAATATAATTCTTCTGTGAGTGTGTATGTCACTGAACTTCTCTCAAACGACTGGACCGATTTTGATGAAATTTTTTGTGTGTGTTCAAGGGGATCTGGGAATGGTTTAGATTCACAATTTTGGTTACCCCGAATTTAACGCGAGCGAAGCCGCGGGCAAAAGCTAGTATAATATAAAAAAAATTATAAATTATGGGAAAAGTTAGCTTTGCTATTACAATAAATAAAGCGCAAGGGCAAAAACTACAGGTAGCCGGTACCTACAAATCAGGAAAGGGGAACTGCGTTACCCCGAATTTAACGCGAGCGAAGCCGCGGGCAAAAGCTAGTATGAAATAAACTCATAGATACATTAAAAAAAACGAGACACTTAACAATATTTACTACAATCCACCAACGTTGAGCACTGGCGTCCAGCACTGGCGTCCAGCCCTGACGTCCAGTACTGGAGTCTCTAACCCTGGCATCCAGCACTGGAGTCGTCCAGCCCTGTCGTCCAGTTCTAGTTCTAGTATAAAAAGAGACAAGCTTACCTTTTGCAAGCTCTCAGGAGGCAGCTGCTGAGCTCTGGCCCAGAGTGACATCTTGAATCTGCAACAAAGATACAATCATTCAAACTACTATAACAAAATTTGTTAATAATGAGACAAAAAGTGAATATTATCAAACTGGGTGTTTTCAAAGCAATCTATAATATAAAAGAAAGTCGTGTTAGTTACCCTATTTATAACTCAAGAACGGCTGAACCGATTTGGCTGAAAATTGGTGGGGAGGTAGCTTAGAACCAGGTAGAGTAAGCAGGGTAGGTAAAGTAGGTAGGGTAGATAGGGTAGGTTGGGTAGGTAGGTAAAGTAGGTACAGTAAGTAGGGTAGGTAGGTTGGTATGCCTGGTAGGGTAGGTAGGTAGTTGCATTGCAACGCTAGTAATCCTTACTAATATTATAAAAGCGAAAGTGAGTTTGTTTGTTTGTTTGTTACCTCTTCACGCTTTAATGGCTACACCGATTTTGATGAATTTTGGTACAGAGATAGTTGGGAACCAGGAGACGGACATAGGCTAACTTTTATTTTTTAAAAGTAGGATGTGAGGGAGAAAGAGGGAAGAAAAGGGAAAACTTAGCGTTGCTATTACAAATCAATAAGGCGCAAGAGGAACTGTGTTACCCCGAATTTAACGCGAGCGAAGCCGCGGGCAAAAGCTAGTAAAATATAACTCACCAGTTTAGTAATCTAGTGTCGACAATGATCGTCCCCGTACTTCGTTATCTGCATAAAGAAAAAAAAATATTATCCGGAGGTCAAATAGTTTAATACTTGGTGGGGTTCGTGATAAGGTCATTGTGACAAATTTTAAGTCGAGCAATCGGTATAGTGTCAAAGGGTAGCTTAAATTTTGGCGGCTCGGTTGGCGAAGTGGCTGAGCGATCGACTGCTGCGCTGCGTGTCGCGGGTTCTATTCCCCGTACGGAACAAATATTTATAAATAAATAATAAATATAATATAAATATCTTGGGACAACTCACGCACGGCTATCTAATCCGAAGCTAAGCATAGCTTGTGTTATGGTAACCAGACAACTGATATACATACTTATATAATTTATAAATACATACATATTATAGATAAATCACACCCAGACACAGAACAAACAATCATGCTCATCACACAAAGTTTGTCCTGGGTGGGAATCGAACCCACGACCTCCGGCTCAGCAGTCAGGGCCACTAACCACTAGACCAACAGGCCCGTCGTTTGTATGACTAACAGGTAGTTGTTTCGGGTCTGGTCTGTTTGTATATGTGAGTTTAAATGTTTGTAAACGCACCCACGATAGAGGAGAAATCCCAGTGTGGAACAACGTTTTTTTAAAAAAAAAAAAGAAAAACAGAATCTGACCACCACAAACCAGTTTGTAGTACTGAGTAATACGATACCACTTGGTTAGACTGGTTATTAGACTTCCAAGCCGCTGACTACCTAATACAACTGGCTTTGATCTACAAATGACAGACGAGACCAACGGCTTAACGAGTTTTCAGAAACGGGAAGAACACTTGGTATGTTAAGTGGTTAACCCAAGGGCGGATCCAGGGGGAAGGGGGTGTGTCATGGGGGTCACCTCCTCAGGGCTCCAGGACCTAATTGGACCACTTATTAAAATTGTTTTGTCGATTTCTGACCTTATTTCAAACTAGCTTTTGCCCGCGGCTTCGCTCGCGTTAAATTCGGGGTAACACAGTTCCCCTTGCGCCTTATTGATTTGTAATAGCAACGCTAAGTTTTGACTTTTCTTCCCTCTTTCTCCCTCACATCCCACTTTTTTTTTTTAAATCTATCTCTGTACCAAAATTCATCAAAATCGGTGTAGCCATTAAAGCGTGAAGAGGTAACAAACAAACAAACACTCACTTTCGTTTTTATAATATTAGTAAGGATTGCGTTATTACTACGACAAGGTAACTGGAGAAACAAGAAAAAAAAATATCGGCCAAATGTGAAGCGGACTTGCGCACCGACGCACGGTTCCGTACAAAATTGCATAAACAGCTATGCAAGACGTCGTAGACTTAGAGGGTTGATTTTTTCACAGCACAAAGAGACCATAGAGTTTAGCAAATGGTTTTTATTTCGAACCTCCACGCATTCCCGAAATAAAAGGTCTTGACAGACAACGGACAACTTATGCCCCGATCCAATAAACAAAAACGACTCGTTTTGCTTACGTAGTAAGTGATCAAATAATTGTTGCGTATTTTCTTTTGGAGGTAGGGAACCCTAAAAGCTGCGACCAGTGCGACCCTGGTGTTGTTTGGATTTTAAAAGAGTAACCATGGAGTTTCTTGCCGATTCTTTTTCATAGGAAACGATCAACCCGAACCGTGAGCCATCTCTCGACCTTTTATAGTGCCCAGACTACGTGAAATAAAAATATTTTGATTTGACTGGATTGGAGCTCGTGGCTAAATAATAGCTTCCGCTCGGTTCGATCTTTAGGTTAAGCCGCGCTTGCCTAGGTTGGTCTGTGGATGGGTGACCACCCGTTACATACCGAGTTTCCTCCGTGCCTCGGAAAGCACGTTAAGCCGTTGGTCCCAGTTGTCATTTGTAGATCTTGACAGTCGTTACAGGTAGTCAGTGTTCCGAAAGTCTGATAACCAGTCTTACCAAGGGGTATCGTATTACCCAGTACTAACTGGGTTGTGGAGGTCAGAGTCGCTCCATGTAAAATAAAGATATTCAGCTGCATCCGGTTAGACTGGAAGTCGACCCCAACTTAGTTGGGAAAAGGCTAGGCAGATGATCATGGTTTGACTGGATTGATTTAAATACAGTTCAATCACTTTTAATAGTTGCAGTTTCAAATCATTTCTCATTTCATAATTTTTTTTCGTTTTTACATATCATTTCTTATGACTGTAATCAGAATGTTCTGCTGTATATTCGCTACTCGCCAATTTGAAACACAAATCGGGCTTTAAACGTTGCTCTTTGTTTTTGCTAGTCAGCTATAGAAATTCCTGCCGGGGTTGCGGGTTGTTCGAAAGAGATACCTCGACCCCGGAACATAAAGGGGAAAAGAAGGAAAATGGGTGGGTTTTAGTCAGTACAAGTCTGACACTAACTCTCTGCTCCACCCAGAGCGGAGAAAGTTATTTGAAAAATTCCCATTCGCAAAAAAAAAAAGGTGATTATTACCTACTAGCTGTGCTCCGGGCATGCGTTGCAATGCAATTTTCTACCTTTCTACCTACCCTACCTATCTTACCTACCCTACTTACCCTATCTTTTAAGTTGGATCAAACTGCACACGGTGTGCAAATTTAATTTAAAATCGGTTAAGCAGTTTAGGAGTCCATCGCGGACAAACAACGTGACACGTGATTTATATAAATTAAGAAGATTATATTTCTTAGTAAGGTGAATTAATATTATTATAATAAATTCACTTAAACAATCTTGACATTTATAGAATAAATTATCATGCATTTGAGGGCTCCGTTTTAAATCAATGTAAAACTAAGACCGATAATATTATATTCAATTCATGGATGTCATGACATTGGTATTCATTTATTCTCATGGTTGCATTTAATTTATATCTTGAGACTTAGTAGCAACATGGCATCACCATCGGCTAAGCCTTTTTAGCCGACTTAAAAAAAGGAGGAGGTTCTAATTCGACCTTATCTTTTTAGGGTTCCGTAGTCAACTAGGAACCCTTATAGTTTCGCCATGTCTGTCTGTCCGTCCGTCCGTCCGTCCTCGCTTAATCTCTGTGACCGTTAGCACTAGAAAGCTGAAATTTGGTACCAATATGTATATCAATCACGCCGACAAAGTGGTAAAATAAAAATTGGAAAAAAATGTTTTATTAGGGTAGCCACCCTATATGTAAAGTGGGAAGTGATTTTTTTTTTAATTTCAACCCTAACGTGTGATATATTGTTGGAAAGGTATTTAAAAATGAATAGGGGTTTACTAAAATCATTTTTTGATAATGTCAATAATTTCGGAAATAATCGCTCCAAAAGTAAAAAACAATGTGTCCCCCCCCCCTCTAACTTTTGAACCACAAGTTTAGAAAATATGAAAAAAATCTGAAAAGTAGAACTTTATAAGGACTTTCTATGAAAATCATTTTGAACTTGATTAAGACAACAGTTTTTGTACAAAAAAGACAAAAAGTTGTACAAAATAATTTTTGTAGTATAATCGTAGCAAGCATTTTTTTTAACTTCGTTTACATATTTTATTATCCTGAACGTATCTTTTTTCAAACAAAATAATAAACTACGGAACCCTACACTGAGCGTGGCCCGACACGCTCTTGGCCGGTTTTTTTCCGATTACTCCGCCAACTGTGTTTTTTTGTTCGAAAGAGTATACTTCTGTGGAGGAGAAAAATATATATATTGTGAATATATATATATTTTTATATTCTTTAGGTATTTTGGAAGCTCGTTTATTTTAGGAGCTCGTGGCTAAATAATAGCAGCCGCTCGGGTCGATCTTTAGGTTAAGCCGCGCTTGCCTAGGTTGGTCTGTAGATGGGTGACCACTCGTTACATACCGAGTTTCCTCCACCGTAGATCTTGACAGTCGTTACAGGTAGTCAGTGTTCCGAAAGTCTGACAACCAGTCTTACCAAAGGGTATCGCATTACCCAGTACTAACTGGGTTGTGGAGGTCAGATAGGCAGTCGCTCCATGTAAAATACTGATATTCAGCTGCATCTGGTTAGACTAGAAGCCGACCCCAACATAGTTGGGAAAAGGCTAGGCACATGATTTCTTGGGTATTTTATAAGTTATCGTATGTAATACATAGTTTTTGTTCCTATATAATACTACTCTGTCAAGAAAGTACCGGGAAAAGATCAATAATACACAAAATGTCTGTTATTCATCCAAATTTATTTTATCACCTTCAAAGTATGCTCCTTTAGAAACGATACACTTGCGCCAACGAATAATCCATTCATCAAAACATTTTTCAAACGCTGCTTCCGGAATTGAGTTCAGTTCTCGCCGCGAATTCACCTTTATGTCTTCTATCGATTGAAAACGGGTGCCACGAAGTGGTAATTTGAGTTTAGGAAAAAGAAAAAAGTCAGCAGGAGCCATATCTGGTGAATATGGTGGTTGCTGGATGGTATTTGTTGAGTGTTTGGTCAAAAATTCGTTCACAATGATAGCCTTGTGCGAAGGCGCATTGTCGTGGTGCAAAATCCAAGAATTTTCTTTCCACAAATCTGGCCTTTTTCGTCGAATTTGCTCTCTTAAACGCCGCATAACGCTCAAATAATATTCTTTATTTACCGTTAGACCTTCCGGTAAGAATTCAGAGTGCACAACACCGCGATAGTCAAAGAAAACAGTCAACATGACTTTGACTTTTGATCGACTTTGGCGTGGTTTTTTCGGTTTCGGTTCAGTTGGAAGGCGCCACTCCGAAGCTTGTTGACTAGTTAGCATGTCAAACTCGTAAACCCACGTCTCGTCACCAGTAACAATGCGTTTCATGAATGTTGGGTCCGAACTGACTCGTTCTAGCATGTCCTCAGCGACTTTCATGCGATTGAGTTTTTGGAGAAAATTCAGATCTTTTGGGACTCGCCGAGCAGCAACATGTACGTAGACTGTGTAGGTACGGATCGACTCGTGAGATACAGAAAGTTCGGCGGCTATCTCTCTCAGAGTTGAATGGGGATTTTCAGTCACTATTTTCTTCACTTTTGCGATGTTAACTTCAGTTGCAGACGTTGACGGCCTACCAGAGCGAGGCAAATCTTCCATCACATCTCGACCGCTTTTGAACGCTTTAAACCACTCATAAGCACGAGTTTTTGATAAAGTCGATTCACCGTAAGCCTTCTGTAACATTTTCAGTGACTCCGAACACGAAATTCCATTGGCGATGCAAAATTTAAGACAAACTCTTTGTTCGATATTTTTGTCCATTATGAAATTCGCAATACACACTATATATGATATTACTAAAACCAGCACTGTATTTAATATAAATAACAGATGCAACTCAAACTCCGCGCCAAAATGGAAAACAGTTGTGCCAATCTAACAACTACAAAAAAAAACAAAAATTTTAATTTGGAACCATAAACAAATCATCCATTCCCGATACTTTCTTGACTGAATTTATATATATTTTAAAAAAAACGTTGCCCCACACTAGGAATTTCTCCTGTATCGTGAGTGCGTTTACAAACATATAAACTCACATACACAAACAGCCAGACCCGAAACAACTATCTGCAGGTCATACAAATATTTGTTCCGTGCGGGAATCGAACCCGCGACACGCAGAGCAGCAGTCGATCCCTCAGCCACTGCGCCAACCGTGCCGTCAAACTTCTCCCGCTCAGGGTTAGGAGCGGAAGGGAATGTCTTTTTCTGACTAAAACCCACCCATGTTTCTTGTGCCATTTGTGTTCCGGGACTCTTTGGAACAACTCACAACCCCGGCAGGCGGAGACCCTGGCAGGGCGAACAAATATTTGTACGACCTGCAGATAGTTGTTTCGGGTCTGGCTGTTTGTGTATGTGAGTTTTAATGTTTGTAAACGTACCCACGATACAGGAGAAATTCCTAGTGTGGGGCAAAATCATTTAAAAAAATAAAAGAATAAAGGAAGAAGTCGTTTTATGATTTCACATCCGAATGATAACGTGTCACTACACAAGCATTTTTTTCTTAGTATTCGAGACAACAGTTCAGATTTTATTAACTAAAAACCAGTTCTTTATTTCTTTAGCGAACATATGCAAACAAAGCTTGTGAAAGTAAGACAAACATTTTAATGTCCTTTTATATTAAACACTAGCTTTTGCCCGCGGCTTCGCTCGCGTTAAATTCGGGGTAACACAGTTCCCCTTTAAAAAAAAATTATAATTAGTGCGATAGAATTTAATTAAGTAACCACATTTCCGAACAAACGATGCTCTTTCAACATAGTCTATGGCTGTGAATGACGTTGACATTCGTTACGCGCGTTTTTTAAAATATGCAAAATTAAATGTTTTTTTTTTAATTTATCTAAAACTTTTTTTTAATATTTTTCCGTAAGAACCTTCTACAGAGTATTAGAAAACTACAAAAAAATAATCAGCCAAATCGGTCTAGCCGTTCTCAAGTTATGGCGTGACAACGGGAAACGGGTTTAAGATAATACTGGAGTGACAAAAAAGGATAAAGTAAGGAATGAGTATAATAGAGGAAATTTGAAAGTTGCGCCTGTTACAGAAAAATTTAAAGGGAGTCGTTTGTCTTGGTATGGACATGTAATGAGGAGGGATGAAGCACATGTGACTAAAAGAATGATGGATCTGAATGTTGATGGACGGATAGCGAAAAGAATGCCAAAGAAAAGATGGATGGATTGTGTTAGGAATGATATGAAGGAGAAAGGAGTAAATGATGCCGTGACGTCTGATAGGGGAGAATAGAAGAAGAAAACGTGTTGCGCCGACCCCTAATAGAATGGGACAAGGGCAGGAAAATGATGATGATGATGATAACTGGCCCCCGGTTACACCCATGTGGGAGTCAGGCGCGTATACAAATTTTGTATTTCAAACCCAAATCATATAATATCAATTAGACCCTTTTTTTTAAGATGGGAAATCATCAAGTAATTTGCCCCGCTGAAGCGGGGTGGGGGAGTAACAGATTTGTACTGACTAAAACCCACCCATGTTCCTTGTTTGCCCTTTATATTGCAGGGCCGCGGTAACACTTTTGAACAACCCGCAACCCCGGTAGGCGGAGGCCCTTTTTTTTTTTGGGGTGGGAAATCATCAAGTAACTTCCCCCGCTCTGGGCGGAGCGGGGGGGCAGTGTCAGACTTTTACTGGCTAAAGCCTACCCATGTTCCTTCTATTGCCCTTTACGTTCCGGGGCCGCGGTTTCTCTTTCGAACAACCCGCAACCCCGGCAAGCTGAGGCAAGCCCCTCTGCTTTGCTGACATCTCTTTGAGGCGCGCGTGAAACACGAACGCGCCGTCGACACGGCCTGTCGTCAATAGACAGACGGACGGTGAGCTACCCATTGCTCACCGTCCACAGGCCCGCATCTCCGGTGGACGGGAGTCGTCTCGCGGCGCCCGGCGCCCGGGGCGTCTGGGTTGGTTTGAGGTTCTCTCCCTCAAACGCCCGGCCTCCTCCTTCGCTAGCATGACTGCTTCGCAGAAGAAGGTGACCGCTTCCCATTCCCGCTCCGGACCATGGACTGAACCAGGGCCGGACGCGTGAGATCGCCGCCGCCGATCGCCTCTAGCTCGGGCACGGCGGTGCTCCGTCCAAGCTGGGCAGACCGCCACTGTGTGCTCCACTGTGTCCTCCGGGCGATCGTCACAATGGTGACACCCGGGCGTTTCCTCCCGCCCGATTATGTGCAGGAACCTCCCGAAACTTCCGTGTCCGGTGAGGACCTGCGTCAGGCGGTAGGTGAGGAAGGCGGTGGCCCTGGCAGGCTCCTTAGCTTTGCTAACATCTCTTTGGCGGCGCGTGGAACTCGAACGCGCCGGCGACATGGCGTGTCGTCACTAGATGGACGGACGGAGAGCTAGTAGTCTCCACCCTGGATATCAAATACTGGGTCCCAAGAGAATGCTAGTTGGGGGCTGACTAGCAACAACACTGTGGTGACTAGTTATATGTAACATTTTAAGCCACGCTTGGTAATACGTGATGGAGAATGTTAGTAGGTATGCCAAATCGCTTGAAATGTTGTCTCAGTAAAGCCTGTATGTATACAAACACACTAGTTTTTGTTGTAGTAAAAAAAACCTAGTAGTTTTGATTTTATAGGCCTTCAAAGTTTCGAAAAATATCGAGCCCAGAGACGTCAGACGTCAGTCGAGACGTCATTTCACAATGCGCCGCGCGTTGTATTTTTACATTTAGGCACAACACATGATTTCCTAGTATTTAGATTGGACTTTTTTTAAAGTATTTAGTTATAATTTCAAAGGTAAGGGCGCGCGACCACGAGCGGACTGAATGAGCCAGACTGAGCATGTTGTGTGATGACGTCACATCGTAACCGGCAGCCCGCGTCTTGTTTTACTTCTAAATCGGAAACTAATTGACATATACATATAAGTAATTCTTTCACTAGTATTTTTTATTTTTGACAGAGAATATGGACTGCTAATAATCAAAATTAGTTAACATTCTTCATTGAACCTGCTTGTATGTTGGTTGGAACATAACCAGTTTTTTATTTCTATGAAGAGACAACGTAAATAACATATTCCTAAATAGTTATTTCCATGTGGAAGCTTATAATATAAAGCAAAATTTTAAACTTACGCATGATATTTATGTTTGTTATTAATCTGTAAGCTTTCTTTAAAATAAATACGATTAGTAGTATAAAGATGAAAGTATATGTGAAGGAACATGGATGGGTTTTCACCCCAAAAAAAATAGTATGTGTGTGTATGTTTGTTAGTGCTTCACTCTGTAACGGCTTAACAGATTTGGATTAAATTTTGTATGTTGATGGGTTATACCCTGGATGCTGAATATATATCTCCTTCCGTATATTCATATGCTATTATTTATTTAGATCTATGCATGTGGAACCGCGGGGCGCAGCTAGTGTATATATTGAAGATTGAATATGAGAAAGTTGAGAGAGGAACCTCCAAATAATACACGCCCTTGTACAGTTGCCAAGGGAGAACCCCCTCAGATATTGGTCTAGGCTTTTGCCTACTAAGCCATTGGTCAACATAACTATCCTTACATTATTATTAACCTCTCAAAGACCGCCATTATTTATGTCAACTATCCGTCAAGCACCGCCGAGCGGGCTCTTATCGTAAGCGTAATCTGATTTTAAGACTTATCTTTACTACAAATACAGTTTTAAATCGGTCGGGGTTTGGTGCCACAAATTTGTGCCAGCAGGTCTCAACGGTAATACTTGTATACTGGCACGTTTCTGTGCCGCTGGGGCTCTAGAGGTTAAAGGTAGAAAAAGGCCAGGCAATTGTTGACCACCATGGTACATAGACCAATAATCAACAACATTACTATACTATTTTCATTTTAGCATTGTGCAGGTAAATGTAGCTATTTGTTAGTAAAATAAAACACCACAGACTACCTACTATTGTCTCTCCTCCTTTAAATCCATCCAAAGGTTGTCTTGAAAATATCTCTTTTAGCAGTAAGACTGCCCATTGTGTCACCCTATTTTAATTATTATTCTTGTAGTAAAAATAAAGAATATTCTATCTAACTATCTAGATTTTATAAATATAACCAGCCAAATGTTTTTGTCTAAAAATAAAATTGATAGGTAATTGAAGTTTCTTCTCCATAGAGACCTACGCTTTGGAATGGGCAACTACAGTACTTTCGCAAGTTACTATGTCTTGTGACCGGGACTGTAGCAGCATCTTTTTGTTTTAATGACATTCAAAAGTGCCTGTAATGGTCTAATTTAATTTTGACAACACGGTTGGCGCAGTGGTTGAGCGATCGACTGCTGCGCTGCGTGTCGCGGGTTCGATTCCCGCACGCAAATATTTGTATGACCTGCAGATTATTGTTTCGGATCTGGCTGTTTGTGTATGTAAGTTTAAATGTTTGTAAACGCACCCACAATACAGGAGAAATTCCTAGTGTGGGGCAACGTTTTAAAATAAAAATTAAAATGAATGCTTTGAGTTTGAGTTTTTTGAAGCAAATTGGGTACGACTTTCCATTGACGTCCGTCGAATTAAGGGTGGGCAGGGGGGTGGGGGGAGGGGGGGTGGTGGCTACTACCCCCCCTTAAAGGGAAAAGTTGCGGAGCCCCCCCCTTTTCGAGATTTTTTAATTTTTAAGTCTGAGGAAATTTTTCCCATTTTATGAATTAAAATTAATAGTAAGTGTAAAAAACCATGGGGGACCCCTTAGGGGGAAGTGGGTTCTCCCCCTACAGAAGGGGGAATCCCCCTTCATAAAAAAAAATGGCACTGATTTAAAGAGGCAGTTGTAAATAGCGGTTTTAGTAAGTTAAAAATAATAAATGGCACGTTTCATAACTACCTACCAGCCAAGCCAAACCCTAAAATATTTTATGCATGGTCGAGGGTGGGCTTGGTCGACGGAGCCCCGCTGCGCGGGGCTCCTACTTCTGGGTGGTTTATAAAAAAATAACCACGAAGGGGATGGCGGGGTCTATTCGCTCGCTTCGCTCGCTCACACGACCCCGCCATCCCCTTCTAACCTAACCTATCCGAGTCGGGGTGCCCTAAAGTCCAGATTGCAATCAGTTTCTCCTATAAGCTGCAGCTGCGGCTTGTTGGACTGACGATGACAGTGACAATACAAATAGCGTCAGTTTTACGTTTCGTTCCACAAGCCGACAAAAAACGGTAAACACTTAACATTTTTTTTTTTTTATTTCGTACTGAAAAAAATGCTGTAATTTATATATAAACTGTTAAATATATGTGTGCATGAAAACTATTTAAACTAGTACAAAATATTATTATTTACGTAAATTTATATAAAATAAAATGTTACCAAACGTAAGACAACTTAACCGTTGGTGAAACGAAACGTTCAATAGCGAGAATTCTATATAATCTGTGGTAGGAATTGATATAAATACTGCAAAAATATTTATTTTCAACATTTTTTTTCTCAAAAAGTACGCGTCTCCGCATGTTGAGACTTTACGTGTGTTCTTATAATAATTTAACCTTTCTGTAAAAAAAATATCAACCCCAAACTCGATGGACATCAATGGAAAGCTTAGCCGGAAAATTAATTCTAACTATAATGTAGACCTGCCTGATCTAGGTTTATGAAAACCTGTGTTTCAGGCCATCAATTTACGTCAAACATTTTAAAAACAGGACATTAGTAAATTTATTAGTAGCTAACTTATAGAGAAGACATATTATTAGTAATGCATGTAACATATATAATATGGAGATAATTATCTTTGGTGATGGGGGATGTATTGCTCTAGTTCTAGCCAGCGGTTTCACATGCTGCATAGCTCCGAAGTTGCATAGAGTGATGATAAATATAGTCTGGGCTACTGCCTAATAATCTATCATTCTATTGACAATGTAATGGTTAGAATTGGTCAAGTGGTTTTGAGGCTAATTGGCTAAAACTAACAATAAAAACTTTCCTCTTTAAATAGATAGTAAAGAAATCATTATATGTTATTTGGTTCTAGCTTACTTACCAGTAAAATGAGGATGAATGATGTGTATTGAGGAGTTAAACATTTAACAATCAAACTATTCACGAATTTGTTTAAATTGTCCAAGTAAACATATTGATGTGAAGATTTTCAAAAGAAAACCCATTGTCAGCATATTCTACATACTGGCCTGATTAAAAATGGCATTTAACAAAAAAGAACAAATACAACTTACTCAAATAACACCTTTTACAAGCACATTTCATCACAAAATGCGAATTTAAAAACTTTTTGCCACTATAACTGCGCATTTGCACTTTTAAGACTGTCTAGCAAAAACTAGGCAAAGGACACCTTTCCAAAATGCCACCAGCACCAGCAACTTTTTTAAAGCTATGCAATTCCAGGGGTGAGTTCACCCGACAGTTTACCTGTATTGAACGCCCTGAGCTAATTCCAAGAAATATTGACGCACACACTCAACACGAATACGAATACACAACGCACACTTCCATAAACAATTCTAATTTTAGGTATACGTATTTACTTACTCTTCCTGTATCAAAATATCTTGTTAAAAAACACTTTTATTCTGTTTCTGTCATCACATAAACCATTAGTGATTGTTTAACGTTATTCTTATGTAAAATTGCACACCGGTTATAGAAGGAGTGAGACAAAAAACTGATGACAAAAAAATTACTTCAAGGAAACTCATGCAAAAACATACCGCCCCGCCACCCGCGCAGGCTTGGTGGTTGACAGTTTAAGTGATACCATCGCCAACAATTAAATCTCCCAAGTATTTATATGACGTCATAGACCTCATGTCTCCTGATTTTTGTTAACGAATGATTCATCGATTCATTGCATTGCGCCGACACAATAGCTGTCTGTGTTTTATTGTTATAATGTAATAAAATAGTGTTGGGTTCTTGAACAACTTTCGTCCTTGAACCCTTAAAATAAACTTGTCAGCTGTCATTTCAAGGATTTTTAAATAAAGTTTATTAATCATTAAAATAAATTTCATGCGAAAACACTCGAAAATGTATGGAGAACATTCCAAAATCAAACAAGCAGACAAGTAAAATATAAAAATATTTTCTGAGCTCTAATTCGAAAATCTTCCTTTCACCCGATGGATGATGTTAATAATTTGGGTAAGTTTTCTACTTTGGCAACTCCAAGTGGCATTTCCAAGAAAATTGTCTAGCTGTCTTTATTTATTCAACGTTCAGAAGCTTATCTAACACGATTGCGAATTAAATTATTATTTTTCATTCATCATTGTTCAACTATATATCAACTATAAAAATCACCATCTAACACGCGAAAAAAAAGTCATAAATGAGTCAAGCTGTTTCTAAACGAAACGCACGAAAGTGGAATAGCGCGGTAAATTTAAAAAGTAAAATTAAAAAATAAGTGTCTTACTTGTTTTTAATTGGACTTCCGTGACAACTGACAAGGACAGCCTGTCATTTTGAATGAAGTTATATAATATAAATGATTTAGGCAAAACGAAGTTAAATTCTGAGATGAAAATAATAAAAATCGAATAAAATATACAGGCCACTATGGACTTACCGCTACCAATAACTAGGCCTAAGAAGAAGAAAACCTTGTGAGTTTATCATAAATTTAAATGCGTTATTGATTCGTTAGATTGTTATTTTTGTTTCTAAGAGAAAATCTAGCCCGGAACGTATGGACACACGGATTGCCCCTAATTTTGTTTTGTCATTTCTTTTTTTCATCCCGAAATTGTTAGCAAAAGAAAGGCAGAGGTGATGAACGCTTCGCGTATATGCATTATTTCACCAAAAAACAACACTTTAAACTTAAAATAATATTAAAACTACCTATCAAGTGTTTATTTATACAGTACTAGCTTACGACTTCGTCCGCGTGGCATAGTCACTTTGGTTTAACGCTAACTCTAACCTGCGTGTTGATCGAAAAAAAAAAACTCTCTCTCTTAATCCCCCTTTTCTCACTTTTTTTAGTCTATGTCCGTCTCCAGGGTCCCAACTATCTCTGTACCAAAATTCATCAAAATCGATTTGGCCATTTAGCGTGAAGACAACAAACAAACTCACTTTCGCTTTTATAATATTAGTAAGGATAGATGTGGACATACTGCTATCAAAATAATAAAAGCATAAACGCAATGTTGGTTCGTAGTCCAAAATGGCCGCGGCTAGCCCAGAGGGCTACCCTCTGGGCCAGCCGCGGTAACAGGTTGACCGAAAGAGATACCGCGGGCGCGGAAATCAAAGGGCAAAACAAGGAACATGGATGTTTTAGTTGATAAAAGTGTTATTCCCTTCCCTGTCTCCAGTGCGGGATATTTGATGAATACAATCCGAAAAAAGCCCTTTTTTTGGGGTGGGAAATCATCAACTAACTTCCCACGCTCTGGGCGGAGTGGGGGTGCTTGTGTCAGACTTGTACTGACTAAAACCCACCCATGTTCCTTCTATTGCCCTTTACGTTCCGGGGCCGCGGTATCTCTTTCGAATAAACCGCAACCCCGGCAGGTGGAGGCCCTGGCAGGCCCCTCTGCTTTGCTGACATCTCTTTGAGGCGCGCGTGAAACACTAACGCGCCGTCGACACGGCGCGGCCTGTCGTCAATAGACGGGCGCATCTACGGTGGCCGGGAGTCGTCTCGCGGCGCCCATCTCTCGGAGCGTCTCCCGCGGTGGTTGTGTTGGTTTGAGGTTCTCTCCCTCAAACGCCCAGCCACCTCCTTCGCTAGCATGACTGCTTCGCATGCGGAGGTGACCGCTTCCCATTCCCTCTCGCTCCGGATCATGGACTGAACCAAGCCGTCAGGTCGCGTGAAGAGTCGACTGTTTGGCGATAACCCGAAAAGCCGAAAGACTAGATCGCCACTCGGATTCCATGGCAGTACTGTTTCTACCCCACATATAACCAACTAGCTATCGCCCGCGGCTTCGCTCGCGTTAAATTCGGTATAACATACCAAGCAGACCTGCAGTTTTTGCTCTTGCGCCTGATTGATTTGTAATAGCAACGCTAAGTTTTCCTTTTTCTTCCCTCGTTCTCCCTCATATCCCACTTTTTCATAATAAAAATTAGCCTATGTCCGTCTCCTGGTTCCCAACTATCTCTGTACCAGAAATCATCAAAATCGGTTCACCCATTAAAGCGTGAAGAGGTAACAAACAAACAAACTCACTTTCGCTTTTATAATATTAGTAAGGATTAAGTAAGGATTAATTGAGTAGTGTTGTTGATCTACACACATCAAAAGTGTCTAGGGATCAAGCATTTTTATGCGGATTTCTTGAGATTGAGATGTGGCTTTGTAATAAATTTATGATTTTATAAATTTATATGGATCCTTTTTGGTGCATTTCATAATTTGAATCAGGAACTCTCAATCAAATTCAAGTAAAAGATGAAAATAAGCTGTCAATATTTTCCCTATAAAAACATACAACGCATTGAAGACATTATTAGTGCTACTGTTTCCCTACTACTGATTAAAACCAACGTTATTATGGAGCGGCGACGTCATTTAAGCAGGGAAGAAATGCTCAGAGCCGTGGGAATGATAGAAGCTGGTTCCCGGCAACGTACTGTAGCTTTAGCTCTGAATACAAGTCAGAGTGTTATCAGTCGACTTTGGACACGTTACCGAAGCACTGGTACCGTGGCTGAGCGCCATGGAGGACGGTATCGCTGCACCACACGGAGACAAGACCGATACATTCAAATCTTAACTCGAAAAGCTCCATCAATAACCGCCATGATGTTAGCCGTGAGGCTTCATCACTCTTCAGGGAACTTAATTAGCGACCAAACAGTCAGAAACCGCTTGCATGAAGTGAACCTTCATTCCCGAAGACCGCTACGGGTACCACCTATAGCAATGCACAATCGTAGGATTCGATATCAATGGGCTCTTGAACACAGAAATTGGGCAGAAGAACAATGGCGTTTCGTGTGCTTTTCTGATGAGTCTCGTTTTGGTATGAGACCGGATACAAGACGTATACGACACTGGAGAACCCCTGGACGCCAACAGCGATTAAAATCCTGCCAGGAAGTCCATCCTTATAGTGGTGGAACCATCATGGTATGGGCGGGTATTTGGATCGGCGGAAGAACTGAGTTGATTTGGATCTGAGGCAACCTCAACGCTCAAATTTATGCTGAGACGATTGTATCAGACGTCATCGTTCCTCTACAAGTGCAAATCGGTCCCTTATTTCAGTTAATGTATGATAATGCACGACCGCACACCGCAAGAGTTGTAAGACAGACTCTCGCCGCAGCTAACATCAATGTCCTGCCCTGGCCTGCTCAGTCGCCAGACTTGAACCCGATTGAGCATGCATGGGATATGCTACAGAGAAGAGCTCTGCCGAATATGGAGGGTATCCAGTCGCAAGAAGACCTTTTTTTGTTGTTGCAACGAACATGGGCGGCCATTCCACAGCGTGATTTGGATGAACTCATTTTGAGTATGCCAAACCGATGTTCTTGTGTTGTTAGTGTTCGCGGTAGAAACACGGATTATTAATTGTTTAAGTTACCCAATAAAATTTTAAAGAAAACTGTTATTTCAGTCTTTTTTTCGAACTTTAATGTTAGTGGTTCAAATGTCAAAAATCCCTTTATTAGGAAAATGGCAAATTTCTTTATTAATGCAAAGGTGACTTGGTTTATCGTTACTGTGACAAACGAAAACACTTTATTTGATGAATCCTTAAAGAAAATTTTAATTAATATCAATCAGGAGAAAAGTTATTGCAAAAATATATGTTGATCCCTAGATACTTTTGATGTGTGTAGTTGTCAGCACGCCTGCTGGGCAAAAGATCCTAGTTGTTTTATCTGGAAAATCACCAAATTCCTTTCCCCGCGCGAGTAGCAGGATGTAGTGTCACTTTTAATGACTAAAAAATACCGTTTTAAAAATAAAACCAATTATTTTTACAAAAAAGTTTTTTATTTCATCATTTTTTGTTATGGTATAATGATATATTACTTAATTTTTAAGGAGTATATATTAATTTTCCATTGATCATCATCGGATCATATCATCATATACATATATAATTCATATAATCTGATCTTTTAGTAGATCATCCTTAAATAGTAATCCATATAGACATCCACATAGACAGATAAATAAATATAATGTATTATATCATAAACTACCGAAGCAATAAAATAAATAAAATTGATATGGGACCATCTGGGAAGTATACCCTTATGGGACCATCTGGGAAGTATACCCTATCAAACAAAAAAAGAATTTTGCAAATCGGTCCAGGCGTCTTTGAGTAATCGGTGGACATACACAAAAAGCGGTCTCACGACTGGATTTCAGAAGTGAGATTTGTTTCTAAATACTGCCCATAGACATCAAAATAGACAACTTTATTGCTTATATTTCGGGAATGTGACGCACTGGAATATTTTGCTTCATGCAATACTTGTTTGTACTTACTAGCTATAGGTATTTCTACGTGACCACAATTTCGATAACAAAAGAAAATGGCGGAAGTTAGGCAAGCCACGATTCATACAAAAATCGTCATCTACTATGTATGTTAGTGAGTAGACAATGCGCGCCATCTACGTGGAACTAACCTGACAGTTGACGTTCCTTTTCAGGCAGATAATGTACCCGGCACCATACTCTCAGTCCTGGGAGCCTGATGTCATGCCGGCGTTGGTGAAAAGGAACATAGACGGACCCAGGAGTCCGAAGTAAGTGGACAGTAAATTTATTATCAGCCTGTAAAACCTACACATAGGGACAAAGTCACAAAAGCGTCTTCTTCTACGGCAGGAAAGAATGCCACAGGGTCGGTAGACGTCCTGCCGGGGCTGCGGGTTATTCGAAAGAGATACCGCGGCCCCGGAACATAAAGGGCAGTAGAAGGAACATGGGTGGGTTTTAGTCTGACACTCCCCCGCACTCCGCCCAGAGCAGGAGAAGTGAATTGGAGATTTCCCGTCGGCAAAAAATAAATAAAAGGCCTATACTGATAGGAAGTTGTTCAGTCTTCTCTGCAGGACCAAGAGAGCCGATACTTCGCCCCGAACCTGGAGCCAACAGTTCCCCGACAGGCCGGACCCCACCGTACCGCATCTCAAGTATGGCGTCTTTCGCAACCGACGAGGGTCGGAAACCAGGTCTGTGATACTGAGAAGATTCAAATATTACTAGCTGCCTATGAAAGTAGCCTATGTATTAATTCAAGTTAACTATATGTATGACAAATTCATGCAAGTGCGGTTAGTAGTTTTTGCTTGAAAGGGTAACAAACGTCTGGACGTAACTAGCACTTGCTCGCGGCATCGCATCCACCGCCCCATGTTTTGGAAGTTTGGGGTTAGAAAGAGAGAAAGAGTAGTCTATGTCACTATCCATTCCTGTAAAAAATCACGTCAATTCGTTGCTCCGTTTTGCCGTGAAAAACGGACAAACAAACAGACACACACATACACTTCCCCATTTATGATATTAAGTATGGATTAGAATTTTGCTGAGGGTTACTACCGGGTCCAATTGTATTTTCTAACCATCCTGAAATTCAACGAAATATTCAAAACAAAATTCCCTCTAAATCTGTCCAGCCGTTAAGGAAGAATTAGGTGACAAACACACAATATTTTATTTACAGACCCTTCATACCAAAGTCGGACTTACCAAAAGTGGATATACCACCGAGAATGGAGAGGTTATCAAAACTTGCGCTGCCAAAGGGTAGGCCGACAAAGCAAATGAAGGTCAAAAGAGGCTCGCCACAGTCGCCACCCGTTATAAGAGTGCCACGAGAGCCGACATTCTCCTACAGCTCCGATTCAAGTGCTGTACACGAGAAGCCAGCTAAACGACAAGGTAAAAGAAAGAAAGAAAGAAACTGTTTTTATAATCTTTAATAGTCATTTATTCATAGAAGCACACATCTGTAGCGACACAAAGATCAAAGTGGCAAAAAGTACTACAGTGCCATCTATACAACCACTGAAGAACTAACGGCAAAAATTCCTACATCGCGCAAGCAAAGTTGTGCGCGAAGTTAACATATATACGAGCACCCGACAGTTGGGCAGTGGCCCACCAGACACGACACCCGTCTGGTCGGAAGATCCTCCCTTTTCTATAGAGGATGGAGAACTTTACACCCTGTTCTTTATACCTACAGATATCCAATAACAATAGTAAAGGCTACAACGCAACGTAATGAGACGAGATTAACAAAATGGCTTTCGCGCGCCAACTCGATACCACGGAGACACTTCTTCGGTCTGACTTCGTTGGCGATCGGGGGTTCTTTCTCAGCACGGCATAGTGTAGCAACAGCAGCTTGTAAACCACAGCCTACTCACTGTTTTTCCCCGCGTTTTAACTGTTAGACTAGCATAGCGACGGTTCCTACGTACATAAGGTTAAGTCAAAAACCTAGGTTTACAGGAGAGTGTAATTTGTGTTCAACACGCCCTAAATAATTTTATGAATAAATAATTTTTTCTTTCTACAATATTTTAACAGTTTTAAGATCATTATAATCAATTATAATGCTATTTACACATAAATATTTTGTTATTTAACCTTTTCTTGGAAAAACTGATAGATGACCGTTTCTACGACACTTATTCGTTGTATTTATAATACTTGTTCTCTTATACGATTTCTAAAACAAAGTAAATAAATTAAATAAAAATCGTATGTCAGCATGTGCGCAAGATCTAAAGCAAAAATGCCATTTTCGACATGTCTTTATGTAGGTACGTAGGGACCGTCGTCGATAGGACAAGACTATAAAACAAAGTCACATAATTAAAAAAAAACTTACAAAAAATAGAAAGCTCGTTTTTAGGCATCTGTACCTCAAGTGGAAAAACACTGAACCCTTGTATGGTCACTTTATTGTCCGTCTGACTGCAAAGACCCTTTTTAATGGGAACGCGTGTAGGTTAGTTACAAGTAGAAGTTAAAACCATATACTCAAATCTGTGGTCTATTTGTGCTGTGAAAGTCAACCCTCTAACGGCCGTCCGACCTCCCAACGATAGATAGTAGATTTTCGGTAGGAAATGCTATCTGTCGGTAGGTTAATGAATAGTATAAATAGATTTGCCTATCTGTAGTAACGAGAACTAAGGATAGATAGGTTATTGAAAACCGCCGTAAGTCTACGCAGTCAAAAGGTGCGTGAGTCTGACTCGTTCTTGGCTGGTTTTTTTTACTAGTTTCACCCCGCGGTTTCACTTGAAGCGTGAACCCTATGTGTTTTTCTAGATTAAAGCTGTTTACATACCAAATTTTATTCAAATCATTGGTAAGAAACAAACACACATATACAAAGTTTCGTCTTTGTAACATTACTAGCTGTCCTACGCGGTTTCACCCGCGTCTTTGGTTACTGTCCCGTTCCCTTTACTACCTACGAGTGAGGTTACATAGCTTATCTTCATCAGGGATAATGTCGGCTTCTAATGGAAAAAGAATTTTTAAAATCGGTCCAGTATTTTCGAAGCCTATTCAATACAAACAAAAAATCAAATCTTTCTTCCTTATAATATAGTGTAGAAAAGAATTTTATGATAATATAAGGTACCTGCTACCTGTAGTTTTTGCCTTTGCGCCTTAATTATTTTAATAGCAATGCTAAGCTTTCCCTTTTCTTCCCTCTTTCTCCCTCATTTCTCACTTAAAAAAAAAAAAGTTAGCCTATGTCCGTCTCCAGGGTCCCAACTATCTCTATACCAAAATTCATCAAATTCGGTTTAGCTATTAAGACGTGAAGACGTAACAAACAAACTCACTTTCGCTATTATAATATTAGTAAGGATTTTTGTTCTTTTGTTTCAGAAAATTCTCGATACCAGCCTGTGTTTGTAAGCCGTACGATAAACGAGTCTTACTCTAGGAAACTGTGCTTATCGAATATCATGCACGTGGACATCAAGCCGAAGAAGACGGGGACTTCATCACCTAACTATTGCCCAGCTCCTTACCTCAGGGGTTCACCTCGCAAATTAAACGTTCCTACTTTAAGAAAACGAAATCTGCGTGACTTGATATACGCTATACCATAAGCTGTTTTAAGTCCAATAAAATATTCTCGTCTATGGAAATTTTTGTTCTGACAAAATACTTGCTGATATCAGACGCTTCATGTTTCATTTCACATCTTTCAGTTGAAGCGAAATGATTGAGCACAAAATGCACTAAAGTGAAAAAATCATTCGTTTGTGAACCCAAAAAAATAAAATCATAAATGTTTTGGTTTGGCTCTCGGCCTAAATCTTGTTAAAAAAAAGTAGATGAAAGAAGATATTTCCATTTCTCTTCTTATTACAGTATACCTAAACAAAACTATTGAATTTGTATCACTGTCAATATTAATAGTGATCTTTAATCTAAATAAAATACCTGTGATAGGATAGAACTAACATTTTTTGTGGTCGTGTCAACAGTGAAATGAAATAAAAATGAGTCGTTCATTTGAGTGAAGCGTGTAATGCCAGCTTCACTGATTGTGTATAAAAAATTATGGAATTGTAATTAAACTGTTAAGGAGTGCCTAAATAAGGACTTTTATTTCTTTAACTACAGAGGAGCTCGTTGCTAAATAATAACAGCTGCATCGGTCCATCTTCAAAGTTAAGGCACGCTTCCGTATTCAGTTGCAACTGGTTAGACTGGAAACCGACCCCTGTCGTAGTACTTACTATTATTTATTTTGGTCCTCTACATAAGGTAAGGGCTAGGGACTGGGTTTTTTCTAAAGAGATACTGCGGCGGCCCCGGAACATCAAGGGCAATAGAAGGAACATGCGTGGGTTTTAGTCAGTACAAGTCTGACACTTGACGGAGCGTCAAGTGTCAGACTTGTACTGACTGTACTAATTATAGAATTATAATCATCAAAATCACCAATACAACCCTCCAAGTTCATAAAGGCGTAGGAACAAAAAAAAACAGAAAAAGTCTTTCCTACAGCTTTATGAACTTGGAGGGTTGTATTGGTGATTTTGATGATTATAATTCTATAATTACATACGTCTTACAGCCGCGAATAATATTTTAATCAACATACAACCTAGCACTGGCCTGAAAATTGCAAAAAACGTAAGAAAATTTGAATTTCGCGGGTAGGTTGGAGCTTTCACCTTAAAGCAGAACTTATTCCACTGAGGGAAAGAGACAGAGCTATACAAGGTGTCTAGCACCATCTCTTTCTCACACAGGAATAAGAACTGCTATAAGATACATTGGTAACCCTACTGTTATAAGTTCTGTTTAGTATCAAGTACCTTATAAATAGTTTATTTTATAACATACTAGCTTTTGCCCGCGGCTTCGCTCGCGTAAAATTCGGGGTAACACAGTTCCCCTTTCCTGATTTGCAGGTGCTTGCTAGCTCTAGTTTAGTTTTGCCCTTGCGCCTTATTTATTGTATTAACAATGGTAAGTTTTCCCTTTTCTTCTCTCTTTCTCCCTCATTTCTCACTTTAAAAAAAGTTTGCATATGTCCGTCTCCAGGGTCTCAACTATCTCTGTACCAAAATTGATCAAAATCGGTTTATGCATTTAGGCGTAAAGACGTAACAAACAAACAAACTAACTTTCGCTTTTATAATATTAGTAAGGATTTCAACATGGTGTTTACTACAGATACATATTTTCAATATTGCCCCTACAATTAGATAACACGAAACGTTTAAAAAAAAACATTCTCCCTCGAAATACTAAAAAAGTTTAGATTCTAAACTTGTTATTTAAAATCTTCAATTCATAATTTATTAGGAATGGTTCAATCTTGAAATATTCTTGACAACAATCGTGATTAATTAAATACGTTTTAAAAAACGGGAACAGTATGACATCTGACATTTGTGAGAACCTCACTCTACACAAACGCCTCTAGCGGCGAATTCATGCACGATAGCCCTCATTGTGTTGACATAACGCCCTCGTAACAGCCGAGAAAGATAAAAAATCAAGAATCTCGTTTGGAGTCAGTATGTCGGCCAGTGGGATATGAACCCGGCCATCATTGTGCCGATAGACGGTTTAGCTAACGACAATTGCCATGAGAAGCTCGATTTGTTAAGTAGTGGGATCAAGGGCTTGATTTAGAGGGTGGTACTGCTGGACGGCTGGACGCATTACTCTTCTGGTATTACCAATAGATAGCATCAATACTAACAAGTATTATCCGAGAAAACCTGTTGTAGCAACTTGTGTCGCTTTACGAGAGTGGCAAAAAGTTCTACAGCGCCATCTTTGTAACCACTGAAGAACTAACGGCAAGATTCCCAGATCGCGCAAGCAAAGTTATCTGCAAAGTTAGCATTTATACGAGCAACCCGACAAATAACTGTCGGGCAGTGTCCCTCCAGACACGACACCCGTCTGGTCGGAGGGTTCTCCCTTTTCCATAGAGGATGGAGAACTTTACACCCTGTTCTTCATACCTCTAGACTAGACAGTCATGTTTTCAAGATTAAAGTTACAAGCTTTAGACTCAACTTAGAAAGCTTTTATGCGTACGGGAAGTCACCAAATAAATTCTCCCGCTCTAGACGTAGCGCAAGGGAGTGTCAGACTTTTACGGACTAAAACCCATCCATTTTCCTTCTCTTGTCCTTTGAATTGTGGGGCCGCGGTATCTCTTTCGAACAGCCCGCAACCCCGGCAAGAATTTTAACAGCTTAAGCGATCTTCCAAAGCGTAATTTTTGTGAGGTGGAATTATCCCGAAAACGTGACGCTTTGGAAGAATTTGTCTCAAATAATACTTGTTTGTATATTGATTTATACAAGTTATAAACGAAGGGGATATTTTATAAAAAACCGCTTTATAAAATTTGTAAGTAGGTTTTGGGTGAAAGAGTAACAAACATTTTGATAAACTTTTCCGTTTGTGGGTGAGAGAAATAAAACAGTGATTACACTTATCAGCTATCAGTTTATTTCATTTTTCATTCGAATGATAGTTTTTAGTTTCATAACTTTTAAAAACATTATCCAATGTTATTTAATTTAATAAGTGCAACAACCTTCCCTAAATATTTGTTTTTAAATTATAATTTTTTTTAAGAAGAAAGTACGAACATAGGGCATTAAAAACGGAATAATGTTTTTAAAAGTCACCATAGACAAATACAATTTTCTTACAAGCTACACACTGCAGTCGTTATTTTAGTTTGGTGAAACGCCGCTAAGTCACTATGGCAGCACTGTGCTAGGATAAGATTCCCCGTTTTTTTTTGTTAAAATCAGACGTGTTTAGTGAAGAAACTAAAAGCTAGTTTAGAATATAAAAAATTACTGCCATAGTCACAAAGTTTTAGTTGGTTTTAGTTATTTTACATAAAGCTAGTTTATTGAAGCAGCATTATTTTTTTACACGGCATTACAGTTTTGTTTTTTAATCCGTGATTAAATTGCTTTTCTTACTCAAATCCATCCCTAAGGTTTATTTTCTGTATCAGCCATAATACACGATAAAGGTAAGACCGTAAATATTTTACGTGGAAGAAAAAGAAGTATAAAATCACGGATCAAAAATTATTTAAAAACGCCCCTGCACTCATTTCTTTTTGTAAACATTTACAATCTATTTCTTTGAGCAGCATAGAGAAATAAAAAAAAATAATCGATTTACAATATCGGCCTGTTCAGAGAGTTTTATTTTTACGGATGGGATGCCACCAAATAACTTCCCCCGCTCTGGGCGGAGCGGGAGGGTGTCAGACTTTTACCGGTTAAAACCCACCCATGTTTGTTGTTTTGCCTTTTGTTCTGGGGTCACGATATCTCTTTCGAACAACCCGCAACCCCGGTAGGCGGGGCAGAGTTTTGCTGACAACTCTTTGAGGCGCGCGCAAACCACAAACGTGCAGTTGACACGACCTGTTGTCATTAGACGGAAGGATGGTTAACTACTCATTGCTCACCGTCCACAGACCGTCTGCAGTGGTCGGGAGTCGTCAAGGCGCCCGACACCCGGAACGTCTCCCGCGAAGGCTGGGTTGGTTTCAGGTTCTGTCCCACTAACGTCCAGCCTTTTCCTTCCCACCATTTTTCTCTATCAGCTGTCACAGCATCCATTACTTATTTTTTTTCATATCATTCTTACACAGTCCATTCTTCTTTTTTTTCACAATCATTCTTCAATCATCAATATGTTTAACTTATTCAACATTCGTATTGACAATAACTTCAATTTTATTTGAAAATAATGTATTATGTAGCATAATTGGCGCCATTTACAGTAAAAAAATGTTTCCATAGAGCATAAACTTACAGTCAACAAATAAATTGATCAGAAAACCATCGACATAGTAAAGCATCTGTTCACTTTAGAAAGGCAGTGTTCACTGTAAAAATATATTTTAAATTTCGCTAGGTATTCAATTGCGTTCATACTTACGACCCTATCCCGCTTCGAATACATATCTTTTTTTACTTCTCTACACCACATTAAGAGGATTCACCTGTAAATGCCTGAACACATCAATTAGAATAGGTTAGGTTACATTTATTTATTTATTTTTATTAAAATAGATCAAAAACTCATTGAATATGTATACTTTTATAGTATGATCTATGATACGTGTGGACTTATTAGCGCCATCTTTTAGCGGTATGTAAGAACAAAGAAGTACTGTTAAGCGTTAATAGATGGCGTTGCTTTCAAAAGTAAGTTCAAATAGTACTGCATGGTCCTTTTCGCGCGCGGTCATATTTTAAACTACAGGTACATCTGTTTTTTTTTTAAATACAATTATTTCCATATTCAAAGCTCTCTTGTTGTCGTTGAAGCACAAGAAGAACTTTGCAGCACTTCAGAATACGCCGTTTTTTAGTTATGGTCACGTTCATTTTGTCGTAAACATAATATTCTTATTTCAAAGTGTGTTCAGTTCTCAGTATTAATTAAAAACAAATGATTTTCAAGTGAGTGCTTGCAGACAAGCACTCACTTGCAGCCGCAGTAACCTACAAGTTGCTGAAAGTCGTCACCTGCCTACAGAACAAAATAAAGACAAGTGTCAACATCTCTTATAAATAGATTGATGATATTATTGTATACCACGTTACAGTTACTATTTTTTTGTTGTTTTTACAATTCATTTTCCGTATTTCGAACACATTTTTTCAGAGAGTATCCGGACAAGGGAAGCTTACCACCACACTTAAAGCATAAAATCAAATAATTAATTATGTAACCACAGTGTAGAAAAGAGATGGAAAACACGTAGGTATACCTCCTTCTCTTCCACACAAAACAACATTAAAAAGAGCAGTGATAAAGTCCTTTACAAATTAAATGATGAAAACCTCCCTGAAAAATATGTTACGAAACATTTAAATGATAAAAGTTAAAATACAGTGTTGCAAGATAATTTAAATAGTGCTTTGACACATTTCGTCTAGGAATGCAAGGATGATTAATATAGCATTTACTTGAGAAGAAAGTAAACGTTTTTTTGCAATTACCACGCGTAGTTTTGCCAGAATTTACCAACCTATTTCAGAGGCAAGGGCCGGTTCCAGGACCTAGGTGCACTACTAAATTAGAATATTGTTAAACGTCATAAAGTTTTTCTGTCGATTTTTGACATACTTTAGTTAAATACCAACTTTTTATCCTTTTATATTATTTTCAAAATTAAATTATAACTTCTTAAGACCCCGCCCCCCCACCCCGCGCCACAGATGGCCGCCCTTTTTCCGGAAGTTGTGTCCGATTAAGTTTAGGCACCAGTTAGTACATTGTATAGGTATCTGTGCCGTATTTTTATTGTTTTCCATTATTAGTTTAATTTAACACGTAAAATGAATTCAACAGTTCTTGTCATAAATGTTACTGTGTAATAAAATGAATCCTTTAAACATCCAAAAAGTATGACAAAAATATATTTTATTTAATCAGCGGGAATATCAAAAATTGCTTCGGATAATGGGATAAAATTGACGTAGGTTGGTAAATTTTTGATAGGCTCAGTACAATATTTTTTAACCTGTTGAATGTCGCAAAAAACGCGCGAAAAGTCGACGAATTTATGAGTAAAAAAAGTTAAACCGATAGCTGCTCCGTATAAAGTTCCCCCGTGGGTACTTAAGACACTTGTGGCTTTTTGTCTTATGTTCCCCCGTAGGAACTTAACGACATTCAACGGGTTGCTACGTCCATTATGTTATACACACGTCAAATAAAAAGTAACAATATACGGAACATGTCTAGGGTTGCCACCTGTTCTTTATTTTATAGTATTGCACGTTATTTACCTAATACGCAAAAATACTTTATTTAGCGTGACTTGACTTCTTTTGACATAAAATATACAGAATCAGATTAATTGTTAGAATTTTTGCATAGAACAGAACGACAAAATATGTATTTATTTTATTTTGAATGTAAAGATGCTGTGGAAAAATTTAGTCAGTGGAAATATGTGATTAAATTGGCTGTAATGAGAAAAAAAAATTCAAAACGGTTTTCGTATTAAACAGGAATAAAAAGTACTTTATTTTAACACAATGTACATACATACATATTTGTTTCTATCCTAAATATCAAATCTGTTTTTATATGGACAAAAACGGTGGCAACCCTAAATATTCCGTGCATTTTAGAACATCTAGGTAAGTTTCAGTTACAATTAGCTACATAAATGTATTTGTTGTCACATCTAGATACTTATGAGTATAATAATAATATAATATTTTTACAAATTGAAACAAAAGACTAAGAATGAATAAAATAGGTTGTTGTTCTGTTAAAGGTAAGTCGTCTTAAAAATATAGTTTTAAGTGATAATAAGAAAAATAATATCTAATGAACAGATTTGTATTTTTTGGAACGAAGTTTCTTATCGCGCGTTGCGAAAGGGGGCTAGACGGAAAAAATTAAGACCAAAAGTTGTAACGACACGTTTTGCTATAGTTGTAAGCCATGCGGCGTGCGCGTGTTTCTCTGTCTGTCTCTCTCTCTCTCATATAGAAAGCAAACCAGTTATTTTCGTTTCGTCTTTCTATTTCGCATTGAACAATATGGTGTCACGACGATTATTTTTGTTTAGCTGTCTACAGGATACCTAATAAATAATAACTTCGTTCCATCCGGAGGTCTCTTGACACCTCTCAAGTTTTTTATATACATATAATGAATAATGATGTACCCTATCACACTGTTGTCGTATTCTATTCTACCCAAAGGATTAAATTCTACCAGTCAATGGTAGAAAATGCCTTATGGCATTAAGTCCGCCTATGTACCACTATTGTACACGAAGTTTAAATACCTACATAAATAAGACCGCCTATTGTGTCACCCTTTTTATAAGTTCTACTCCGTTATTCGTGTAAGTTATTTGTATTGTGTACATAATAAAGAATATTCTATCTATCTTCTATTAATTTATGATAGGAAATAAAGGCAAAGTGACGAGTAAGTGGAAAAAGTAAACATGCTGCACGACCATAAACTAATTGAAATAAGGAGGTCTAGGTCTGGTCACAAAATGGTCGAATATTCTCGTGACCAGAGGGCTGGCCTTTTTTTGGCCAAATAATTAGCTTTGCCATCCAATGCTGCCAGCCTTCTGGACATTTTTCCTGTTGACAGCAATGCGGACGATATTTCTGACGCCCTGTACCTAATTATTTTACCATTTTTATACTTGTACATATTTTTATTATTTGTTTATGTCTTTTTGTAGTTTGAAAATAACAGTTGTTGTAAATAAAATAAAGGTTATTCATTCAATTGAATTACAGTCACAAAATGACAAAACACAATATTAACTTCGTCTGTTACCATTTTAAGAATTTTTACGTTATTCATATTATTATCTTACTAGCTTTTGCACGCGTTCAATTCGGGGTAACACAGTTCCCCTTTCCTGATTTGCAGGAACCTGCTACATATAGTTTTTAGACTTGCGCCTTATTTATTGTAATAGCAAAGCTAAGTTTTCCCTTTTTTTTCCCTCTTCCTGCCTCATATCCCACTTTAAAAAAAATAGCCTATGTCTGTCTCCAGGGTCCCAACTATCTCTGTACCAAAATCGGTTTAGCCATTCAGGCGTGAAGACGTAACAAATAATCAAACAAATTCACTTTCGCTTTTATAATATTAGTAAGGATTACGATCCTGCTAAGGCGGCCGTTTTAGATCCCAAGGGAAGGAGATTGTTGATGAATACAACCACAAAATAAATGTCATAATAGTCAATCCCCTCCTTCCTACCTTTAAAATAACATCTAAACTAAAATCGCTTTTAATTCTTAACACCAACAGTGATACTCTAGTGGTGTGACCGTCGCACTGCCAAGTCATAAGTTATTTTTAAGCTATTGCATAGCTTCTATCGCGGGCCTTGAGCGTGAAGACCGAATCCAAAAATTCCGTAACGAAAAAACCTAACACTTTCATTATGAATACGGTCAGTTATTTCAATTCACGATTCTAATGTTCTATCAGTGTGTTTGGTAGAGAATCGGATTGACAATCAACAGTACGCTGGATCAATCCCAGGTTCTTGTTTTTCTTTTTGCTACTTTTTTTTTATTGAAAGTACTTTTAAAATATTAGGTTTAGATATTTTTATTATCTAATCTAATATATAAAATTTCCGTGTCACAATGTTAGTTACCGTACTTCTCCGAAACGGCTCGACCGATTCTTATGAAATTTTGGGTACATATTGGGTAGGTCTGAGAATCGGCTAACATCTATTTTTCATACCCCTAAACCTCAGCGGGTGAAACCGCTGGGCACAGCTAGTTATTATATATTTTCGGAGTGTCAGCCTTTTATTGACTAAATCCCATTCATGTTCCGTCTTTTGACGTTGTGTTCCGGAGCCGCGGTATCTCTTTTGAACAACCCGCAACCCTGACAGTTGGTTTTTCATCTCTATTGCTGACTTTAAGTAAAGAAATATTCATTTCTTCTTTGAGTAAAACGTTTTTACAATACACCAACGCTAGCCGCTACCAAAGGGCAATATATTTAGTTGTACACAAGTTTCTTCATACTCAATGAATAGAAAATAAGTTTTTAAAACTCAACTCTAATTACATTGCTATCATATTCCCTAATCAAAATAATGGCTCACTTTATTCATATCACTAAAATACAACTAATTAAAAAAATAAGCATAATCTGAGTACTTATAGCCAAATTATATATTTTTTTTACATACAGTCCTGTCACATTTATGCTACCTCTATTTTTACAACACTGTCTAAACAAAAAATATCTCTACCAGTGGCGATGGGTGGATATTTTCAGAAGGGAAGCCTGAGTAACTAATATGCATAGTCCTCATATAAGTTGACAAAGACTTTTGTCTGGGCCTCAAGAGAGACGACGACCTTTGAGTTTGTTTCGGCTGTTTCTTCTCAGAGTAGTCGGGTACGAAACATCGGCCTCAACTAGTCAAAATAAGACGTGTAAAGGTGTTTGAAAAATCTACTTGCAAAATAAACATGTTTAAAAAACGTCTCTGAGTCATGTTTATAGTAGCCCTGCCTAAGTGCACATGTAAAAAAACCAACAATTTGTTAAACAGCAATCTATATGAATTAAAGCCAATATTAGAAGTCGTCTTCGGGCCAACTCTGTGTTCTAGAATGAAGAAATAACTCGGTAGTTTTCGTCTTTACAAGCAAGTGAAAAAGAGAACGAACTAAAGATACCTATACCTATGAGCTATAGATTACATTTTTCATAAGAAAAACCGAAGGGAATCGTTATATATGGACACGTCGCCACTGATGTTTGTACACCTTGTGATAAAGTCATTTCTGTTTTGCTGCAGTCAGACGTAATATAAGTGTGCAAGGACTGTGATGTATGTCGCGAACGCGTTGGCGAGATCATACCTTTGTTTAATTTCTCTCTCACAAACATATCCATTCTTGCCACTTGGTGACTATCATTTCAAAACACTAGAAAACAGGGTAAGTAAACCCTCAAACTCATTTTTTTTTCTTAATCACAGACTTTTAAAAACATTTATTTTACAGTAAGCCACTAATACACGAAAAGTGTTTATTCTTGTTGAACGAAGTCAAGATGCATTCTCATTACGATCATCCGATCAAATCAAACATGAACCCTTATAGCATCACTCTGTTGTCCGTCTGTTTGTCTATCAAGACCCTAAATCTCAAGAACGCGTAGAGGTATCAAGTTGAAAATAAAACCATATATTCATGTCTGTGTATCCTTGGAGTTGTGTAAAAACCATTCCTCTAAGTCGACGCGGTCCAAAGATATGGCTGTTTATGTTGCAAGTTTGAACGGAATCGGTGCGCGAGTCCCAAATCGGACTTAGTTTGTTTTTTTTTCTGGACCGTTTTTGAAACCTTCTAGTTTCGGAGATATATGAGGTAAAGTTCCAACTTTTACATATATTTTTTTTAACGCATTTGTTAATTATCATTTATAATACCTACATCTATGACCTTTGTGCTATTCAATGTGTCCATCAGAATGTTATGAGAGTTACGTTGAACGATACCGCGAAATGTGATTTTACACGCCGAAAAAAAGTTGCTTTGCAGCAATAATTTTTGCGCACTGTTACCTACTTGGTTTAGACAGAATACCTGGTTCACGGCTCCTTTCATCTTTTATGTAGTGTGGCCTACTGTAGGTATTTATAAAATACCATGTTTTTTTTTCTAAACATTTACAACACCTAAAGCAACGATATTTACCATTTAGTTTTCCAATCGAGTTCAATTTTATAAATCCATTACACGACGCATTTTTTCTCCTTGATCCACATTTTTGCTAATATTTATTGCACCGCAGAAACAAAAAATATTTTAAAGTATACAAATCAAATCAACGACACAAACAATACCTAGTGCGGGCAGTATTCTTCTCAACAGACACAATCTTAAAAAATATATTATGTTAATCTTATAAGCGAACATATAGATAACACATATTCAACAAAAACAAATGATAATTTTTGGTTCAAATTACCTATCAGACTAGCAGCTAAGGATCTTATTTAGTACATAATGTTTCCATGCCTGTACAAACTTTGACAGCTAAAATGTCAAAATATGGCGGCAAATACTTAAGGTGAAAGCTCCAACCTACCCGCGAAATTCAAATTTTCTTACGTTTTTTGCAATTTTCAGGCCAGTGCTAGGTTGTATGTTGATTAAAATATTATTCGCGGCTGTAAGACGTATGTAATTATAGAATTATAATCATCAAAATCACCAATACAACCCTCCAAGTTCATAAAGGCGTAGGAACAAAAAAAAACAGAAAAAGTCTTTCCTACAGCTTTATGAACTTGGAGGGTTGTATTGGTGATTTTGATGATTATAATTCTATAATTACATACGTCTTACAGCCGCGAATAATATTTTAATCAACATACAACCTAGCACTGGCCTGAAAATTGCAAAAAACGTAAGAAAATTTGAATTTCGCGGGTAGTTTGGAGCTTTCACCTTAAGTATGGCCTTTCGTTTACATTAAATGGCACTAATCGTTTTACACTTAGATTATAATATTTATAATCTAAGGTTTCACATTTAAATATTTGTGTAAAGTTTTCTACTTTTTATTCAAGTAGAACAAGTAATAATCATGTGATTGTTACACAATAATAGTATTAAATATATCTACAATGATTTTTATGAGTAATGTCACTACCAGTTTGCCCGAAAATCATCTAATTGGAGCATTCAGGATGAGATAGTATAGGTAATTATAATTCATCGTAGTTAACCGTTACCTAATATTCGGCACCTTTCAGAATTTCGGCCAAAACTGTAAATGACACGACATTACCTTTAAGAAAAACTAGTTGTTTTCTAATAAGTTCCAGAACATTCATTGGATCATGGAAAAAAATCTATTCGGTTTAATTTTTGGAATGAAATGTACAAGAATACTAACGCAACGCGGCAACGAAAGTTAGAACAACATTATTTTTATTGAAAAAAGACTTAGTCAAATAATCAAAAACCTTATCTATAGCCAAAAAAAGTTTTTTAGGCCGAAACTAAACAAAAGCTTGAACAAAAACAACACACAAACGTCTAGCCAGCCTACCTACCACATCATCATCATTTTCCTGCCCTTGTCCCATTCTATTTGGGGTCGGCTCAACACGTTCTCTTCTTCCATTCTCCCCTATCAGACGTCACGGCATCATTCACTCCTTTCTCCTTCATATCATTCCTTTTACAATCCATCCATCTTTTCTTTGGCCTTCCTCTCGCTCTCCGTCCAACATTAGTTTTACTACCTACCACATGGCTATGTTAAATTCAGCCACTGCATAAAGTTATTCTCAAATAGTCCGTATAAAAAATTATGGACTAAATTGAATTTTCTTTTAGAACAAATAAAGGTTTCGTCAAATCGATATCTACAGATAAATATTGGCTAAGGATGCCAGAGGCCAGCCTGTTACAGGAAATTATTATTGCGCTTTCTTCTCATCTTTTTTTTTTATTTTTGCGGATAATAAATCATCAAATTACTTCTACCGACTAAAATCCACCCATGTTCCTTCTTTTGCCCTTTATGTTCCGGGGCCACTGTATCTCTTTCGAACAACCGCAACCTCAGCAGAGCGCTTTTATCTTGTTCCAGCTTGTAATAGTTACGTCCCGACAAGGTCATTAACGATTTAACAACAACATTGTAAAGCCAAATGATTTTAACTCAACTTATGCTTAATTCAAGCTCAACTCAAAGATGAAGCTACAGTCCCAGTCACAAGACATAATACTTTGTGAAAGTACTGTAGTTGACCATTCCAAAGCGTAGATCTCCACGGAGAAAAATGGGCCAGAAACTCCATGGACAGTCTTTTTAAACATAACATTTTTACAAGATTATGGTTATATCATTCATGTCGAGACTAGACATGTATGTGAGAACGATTAAACGTGCACATTAAGAGTGTCCAGAGAAAAAGTAATAAAATTCTACCAGTGATAGAGAATGTCCATTAATTACGTGAGCCGTATAAGGCGCTTTGTCTTATAGTTTTTTTTGCAATATTTTTTTCTTATTCTTGCATAGATTCTTTTTTACCAATTCGTTGTGAATAGACATGGTTGGCCTTGTAGATTCTTAGACGCTTGTTAACTTTTGTTAACGTATTATTTTATTTTACGTTTTGTAAAGTAAGCAATGACTTATTTTCGGGCCTACGCTGTCTTCCCATACTTAAGTACTACCGCTGTAACAACAATATTGTAAAACCAATTGATTTTAAAAGAGTAACCATGGAGTTTCTTGCAGGTTCTTCTCCATAGGAAACGACCAACCCGAACCGTGCATCTTTTCTCGACGTTTTATAAGTGCCCATGTAGGCCTATGTGAAATAAAAATATTTTGATTTTGGGGCGTCGAGCTAAATATCATCCATCATCATCTCTGGTGTGAGTGAGTGGTCCCGAAATAAACTGTCAATATAAAAACGTTGTAATTTACGCCCCCTATAGCCGACGGAGATATCCGCTAGGATACGCATGTCAGTTTTGACCTTTTGAACGCCATTGTCACATATATGTGACAAGCAACCGTGTGCCCTAGATGCCAACGACACAAATATGTGACAAGAAAATAAGGTTAAATTGTGGCGTAGTGTGGAGGGCATGCCCTAGTGTTCTAAAGGTTATATGCGTATGCAAAATCTTTATGCAATACTAGCTTTCGCCCGCGGCTTCGCTCGCGTTAAATTCGGTATAACACACCAAGCAGACCTGTAGTTTTTGCTCTTGCGCCTGATTGATTTGTAATAGCAACGCTAAGTTTTCCCTTTTCTTCCCTCGTTCTCCCTCATATCCCACTTCTTTAAAATAAAAATAGCCTATGTCCGTCTCCTGGTTCCCAACTATCTCTGTACCAAAATTCATCAAAATCGGTTTAGCCATTAAAGCGTGAAGAGGTAACAAACAAACAAACAAACTCACTTTCGCTTTTATAATATTATATATATATATAAATATATAATATAGTAAGGAAGTAAGGATACCATTCTAAGGTTGTCTTCTACAAAATATGTATTATTGGGTTATGAATCGAGCTACACGATAACTGACAAATGCTTGCACTGACTGGACAGGTCCACTCAATCTGTCTAGCGCTTTCTTAAAAAGACCATTTCAGACACTATCTGCATAGTCCTCATATAAGTTGACCAAGATTTTTTTTTGTCTGGACCTTAAAAGAGACTATGACCTCTGAGTTTGTTTCGGCTGTTTCTTCTCAGAGTAGTTGGGTACGAAACACTGGCCACATCTAGTTTTAAAAAAAAACAAGACGTGTAAAAGTTGTGAAAACCTACTTGCAAAATAAACATCATTTATAATACAATACCCAAATCAACCATCGCAATACCAACCCAAACACCCACACACACACATGCGTAGATACACGCGCACATGCGCACACACACACCACACATTTGCACACAACGAACACTTACACAATACAATGTATTTATTGATATATTGTTTAAGGCGAGCTTTCCAATGACATTAGCTACCAAAGATCTTGTGTAACAACGCTTTAAAAAAAATATGTCGCTCGTCTACATCCTACGATGTATTTAAGTCGCTCAGTTTATTTTTGTATTTATATATTTGAAAAGATAACATTATTTTAATTGTTTATTTTACTAACAGTAGGTAGACCATTGACTAACCCTCGTTATATTTTTAATATTCGCACAGTTCATTAAAAGGTTGTCTGAAGGATTTCACTATGAGCGATAAGATTTCATGCAGTTTTCAGCAATAAATAAATAGAGTGATTCAAGGAAAAGGTTTATATGTATAATAACGCCATTGTAAACATAGAATCGGGGCTATCGCGCGTTTTTTCGCCGCTAGAGGCGTTAGTGTAGAGTGAGGTCGTCAGAAATGTCAGATGTCATACTGTTCTCGTTTTTTTTAAACTTATTTGAATAAATATTCAAGATTGTGGTCAAGAATAATTCAAAATTGAGCCATTACTTGTGGCTTTTGGATTTTAAATGACAAGTTTAGGATCTAAATTGTTAGTAGGTACTTTAAGGAAGAATGTATTTTGTGAGCACTACTGCAATATTGTAGAGACAATATTGTCAATATGTATCTGTAGCTAAAACACTATGTTAAAATACTTATAAAATCCAGTGACGCCATCTGGTGAGCTCAAAAACGATAGTCATTAGCAATTTCTGTAAAACAATTTTGTCAAATGTATGGTGTATTCTAATCTGTTCTATGGTCTATAAGACGTTAACAGTAAGACCACTTTTAGTTTACAGTTGGAGGTGGCGCTGCTTGTCAAGAAAAAAATAATCAACATGTCAAACTCGGCACATTTGTTTTAGTTCTATGTTTTTCCGCCAGCACATGGCAAAGTGTAGATATTTTCGACCATGGTGAATTTTCAATTTAATACAGTTACGATGTCAAGTTGTCAACTATAAGTACATATTTCTAAATACATACTGTATACAACGTGTAAAAAAGGACCAATTACATTTAAGCGGCATACATCTAAGGTAATAAGCAGTCTTTGTGCATGTTCCTAAGTTCACAAATACTATACTTTTAAAGAAAAAGACATTTTACTTTTTTTGCATTAACTCCGTGCGACAACCCTAAAATTAGCTGAGAGCTTTTTATTTCCAAGTTTGTTTAATTAGGTAGGTATCTCTACATCCAATAAGTAGTAGATAAGTTATTCCAGTAGTTAAAGTGTAACCAGCGCATTCGTACTTTATATATATTATTTAGTACCTACTATCGTGGGCCATTGACCTGAACGCCTAGGGTCGTAGCAATATGGTAAGTTGAATCATTAACGATTCTTTCACAGTGAATTCTTTACATGATATAAGTGCCTTCCCATAACTATTAGTACTCCTTTTTTACACGTTGTATAATATAGATTACAGATACATTTAAATCAAGAATAATTATCTACAAGAATTTGATCCATTTGCCTCCGAAAATTACCTATTCGAACATATAAAATCCCTAAAAATCAATTCTTTTAACAATTATGACGTTATTCAACAATTCCTATTACCCCCAACATAGCATTTTTCAATGCGTTTTTCCACTTTACTTAGCTGTCGTGTATGTGTGACCGTTCTTCAGTCAACGGAAGAGTCGGAGTCTTCATTTTTGGTGCTGAGATGGAATGCTAGGACTGGGATCGATCCTAGAACCATGCAGGAGCCCATGCCGTAGAAACACCAAGAATAACCCCCTGTTACGTCGCGGAGAAGACCTGAAATAAACGTAAATAAGTATTAAGCAAGGAGGTTATGATCACGCTTATTACATTTTCTCCTAAAAAAAGAATTAGAGGGACACTTTGTTGTCCATCTGTCTTTCAAGACCTATTTATATATGTACATGTTACACTCTAAGAATGTTAGGTATGTTAAAATAAGCAACAGCACGGCGGACCAGAAGCGAGTATGCGGTGTGCGGTCCGTGCAGCGACTGCCTGACCGCACCCCCACCACCGCTCGCCCTACCACTAAGCGTGTCGGTATTAATTATTATACGCTACATCTACCTTTTACAAAATTTGAAAAATAGCATAATTTTGTATAAATATAATCAAACACAAATCAGTTTATTTCAAGAATAGTCATCAAATAATTTTAATAATAAACCGTTAAACAATCACTTATTCAATTTCATCACACACATTGTTACATGCGGTATCGCTATTTACTGGAGGTTTACAAAATATATTCAAACTCGCGACAAACAAGGCCATATATTTTGACTGCGTTGACTTAGAGGGTTTTTTTTTCACAGTTCTAAGAGACCATAAACTATACAATATGTTAGTTTAAACGAGGGACGTATTCAAACCCACAATAGTGCATACTTACATGATACTAATATAAATATGAACAAAAAAAAACACTAATAAATAAAAGACAGAACCCTACCAAAAATTTCGCATAAGTCTCGCAACGTGTATATACCCTTGCGCTAGCGATTTAATACTATCGCAGAACATGTGTGCGTGTCAATGACCTTTAGGTATAATCCATTTTCCCTTCATACTTTAAACCTGGCTTAGAACGCCTTTTCGGTACAATCGGCGCGTAGGTATTTTGCCGCGTGATTTACTTCACTGTTTACAAGTTTACTTCTCTCGCGCTCAGTGTTCATGAATAATGTATTTTATTGGACAATTACGTCAGAAATTAAGGTTATAGGTTTTTTACATATTTGGGACGAGAATCGAATACTGAATACCCTCCCTCAATAAGTCCCTCGTTTAACCTAACACTCTGTATATAGTTTTAATTTTAACTCGAATACTTTACGCATTACCGAGATAAAGGTTCTTGACAGAGAGACAGTCAGAGATACAGACAAACAGACGGACAACAGAGTGATCCAAAAAGGGTTCCTTATTCTGCCGTACTAAGCTCAAAAGCAGTAACTCAAAATAAATGTAAAAAGTGATTTTAATGGCATTGGGTTGCTGAAATAAATTACGAAACTAATGGACTGACCAAATAGCAGTAGAAATGTATTTAAAACATTAAAAGACTTAATAAACTAAAATCATTCCCTAAAGTAAACACCAAACTATATTTACAAAACTCAAATTTTCTCGAAACCGGCTTTCTTTGAGATACTGCTTTTGCAATTAGCACGGCAGTATTTTCCTTTTGAGCTACGGAATCCTAAAAACGAAGTGTTAAAGTGTTTATAAAAACTTACTAGCAAAATAAATCATTTATAACCCGTTACTGCTGAAGTCATTGTAAAGATTGCAAGCAACAAGGTTTTAGCTACAAGATGTCTGACTGACAACTTCGCTTCGCAGCGGAGAACGTCCAAAAGAATATTCACACGTTTAAAAAAAGCCTATAGCTAGATTTAGGGTTTTACCATGGAGTTTCTAGCCGGTTCTTCTCCATAGGAAACGACCAACCTGAACCGTGCACTTTTTCTCGACGTTTTATAAGTACCCATGTAGGCCTATGTACCATAAAAATATTTTGATTTGATTTGAGGGTTGCCACCTTTATTTTTCCAAATAATAAAGTACATGGGATAGAAGAAAGAAATACATTGTGTCAAAATAAAGTTCTTTTTATTCAGTTTTAATAAGAATACCGTTTCAAAATATATTTCTCATTACTTTTATGAAACGATTATTCTCACTGAATAAAATACATATTCTGACGTTCTATTTTATGCAATACTTATTGCAATAAACCTTTCTGTATATTTTATGTCAAGAGAAATGAAATAACGCAAAATAAAGTATTTTCGCGTACTTTAAAATTGATATAAAGTCTAGAGTACAATGGGGTAGTTTCCAGGGTCAAAGTAATTACATTCTATTTAGTCTCGTCTTTTAGTTCATTCAAAAATAAGGGACACGTATTTTTTTATTTATAAATTAGACCAAAAATGACAAAGATATAATGTTTAGGTGATAAGGTCGAGGTTTGCTTGTTAGGATAGTGAATGAAACGACGTGCGGTTTGGACAATGATCTATTGGACACTACTTATGAACGAACGTTCGAGTAACTTAGCTATATGCGACAGTTTTAAAGCGAACATATAATATATCCCATTAAAATTACGCGTGACGTCAGTTGTTGCGAAAAATACAGCAACGCGCAAAAAATACGTGTCCCTTATTTTTGAATACTCTAAAAGACGGACTAATTTTTTTTGGCAACTAGCCTTTTACCTGAAATTAACGTACAATAATTTGGAATAAAGAACAGGTGGCAACCCTAGCTAGAAGTGGTCGTTTTCTGGCTGATTTGAAAATGTGTATAGTAAAATAAACGGGGAAGTCTTCAATACTGACCAGCTGTAGGCGGTACGGATACAGCGGCAAGACTCTGGAACATTCTGACGAGTCCGTACGAAGACGCGATGCGAGCAGTCCCGAAGGCATCAGCTAGCAGTACAGGCACCAACAGGAACCAGCAGCCGAGGCACAGCCCGTACGCACCTGGGAGTTTAAGTTAAGATAACTCTTTTATCCTTACTAATATTATAAAAAAGCGAAAGTGAGTTTGTTTGTTTGTTTATTACGTCTTCACACCTAAATGGCTTAACCGATTTTGATGAATTTTGTTATAGTGATAGTAGGGACCCTGGAGACGGACATAGGCTAACTTCTACATATATCTCAACCTAACAGCATTATTGTAACACCTGCATTATATACAAACTAGCTTTTGCTCGCGGCTTCGCTCGCGTTAAATTCGGGGTTACGCAGTTCCCCTTTCCTGATTTACAGGTACCTGCTACCCGTAGTATTTGCCCTTGCGCCTTATATTTATTGTAATTGCAAAGCCAAGTTTTCCCTTTTTTTCCTCTTTCTCCCTCATATCTCAATCTTTTTTTATAAAAAAAAACAGCCTATGTCCATGTCCGTCTCCAGGGTCCCAATTATCTCTGTACCAAAATTCATCAAAATCGGTTAAGCCATTTAGGCGTGAAGATGTAACAAACAAACTCACTATCGCTTTTATAATATTAGTGAGGAAGTAAGGATAATGATAATCATCAAGAGCAAAGAAATATTAAAAAGTTATGCGGCCAAAGGGCTAAAAGGTTTCTTAACTCACCAGAGGCGATGGCTAACGCCCACCAGGATTTGAGGCTAGGTAAGGTCAAGACAGCAATCCCAGCTACTAGAATACTGTAAATAATTTATACAAATTAAATATGAACAACATAAACGGCCATAACTTCTGAGGGTTGTGTTTTTAAAGCTTCAAGGGACCGCAGATCGTAGAGGCGATCGGCGGCAGCGATCTCTTGCGTCCGGCCCTGGTTCAGTCCATTGTCCAGAGCGAGAGGGAATGTCATGCTAGTTAAGGAGGTGGCCGGGCGTTTGAGGGAGAGAACAAACCAACCCAGCGGGCCGCGAGACGACTCCCGGCCACCGTAGATGCAGGCCTGTGGACGGTGAGCAATGGGTAGTTCACCGTCCGTCCGTTTATTGACGACAGACCGTGTCGACGGAGCGTTAGTGTTCTACGCGCGCCTCAAAGAGATGTCAGCAAAGTAGAGAGGCCTGCCGGGGACACCGCCTACCGGGTGAAGGGTTGTTCGAAAGAGAGATACCGCTGCCCCGGAAGAAAAGGCAATAGAAGGATCATGGGTGGGTTTTAGTCAGTACAAGTCTGGCACTCCCCTTCGCTCCGCGTAGAGCAGGGGAAGTTATAAGATTATTTCCCATCCGCAAAAAAAGGGTAAAACAGGCTGACAATGTTTGTATAGAGAACGCGATTCATTGATCGGATAGATTTAAAATTTTGCATAGGCATTCACGCTACGACATTAAGGTTGCGAGCAGCGGTTGAGAACAGCTAGTTTGAAATAAAAAAAATCCACATTTTTTAGTTTAAGTCACTTCCGGTCAGCCGATGTCTGTCTTACCTGACAATGTAAGCCTTTCTTCTGCAGAACAGGTGTAAGTCACACAGCCAGCCAAGACCAAGTCGTCCACACAGGTCCAGAACAGCGCTGATCGCTACCAGGTGACCTGGAATTACCAATTACAGATTATTAGAAAATTAAGTTTATTCTTACTCCTTCTCTGTCCACGCCAGTGCGTTTGTGGAACTCACTTCCGGCTAACATTTGTAGCTCCAAAACAATCTCTGTCTTTAAAAACAAGTCAAAGTCCTCCATCTATTCTTTGATATTTTGTATTTATTATGAATGTACAGACGCCTGCAGGTCAAGCTACCCGAAACTGTAAATTTTTCCCAACGAACTTTGAACCTTATACTTTAGAAATAAAGTCGAAAATCTATCAAAGAAATCTGACAGATTGTAGTAGCTTGATGTGCAGGCGTCTGTACATAATATGTTGACATTCAATTTTTTTATTTATTTTTTAGTATGTATGTTTTTCTATATTTATAGTTATGTATATTTAACCTCTAGAGCCCCAGCGGCACAAAAACGTGCCAGTAAACAAGTATTACCGTTGAGCCCCGTTGGCACAAATTGTGTGCCACCAAACCCCGACCGATTTAAAACTGTATTTTTAGTAAAAAAAAGATAAGTCTTAAAATCAGATTACGCTTACGATAAGAGCCCGCCCGGTGGTGCTTGACGGTTAGTTGACGTACATAAGTGAGTTTGTTTGTTTGTGACGTCTTCACGCCTAAATAGCTAAACCGATTTTGATGAATTTTGGTACAGAGATAGTTGGGACCCTGGAGACGGACATAGGCTATTTGTTTAAATAGATTAAGATGTGAGGGAGAAAGAGGAAAGAAAGGGGAAAACTTAGCATTGCTATTACAATAAATAAGGCGCAAGGGCAAAAACTACAAGTAGCAGGTACCTGTAAATCAGGAAAGGGCAACTGTGTTACGCCGAATTTAACGCGAGCGAAGCCGCGGGCAAAAGCTAGTAAATAAATAATTATCAAATGTAGGAACTCAACGCGACTGGAGTGGTTTAAACTGTATATAGCCTGGAATCCTGTACCGGTTACGGTTTTAGCGCTCTATAACTTTCGTATACAATAGTGCAGTGATACCCACCGGCAGCAGATTTACTGTGGCCTGCAGCGACTGTGTAGGCAGGCAGGTAGTACAACGCGTAGGGCGAGCCGCACGACATCAGCGCCACGGACGCGCATAGCAGACCGAAGCGCCACGACTTCAGCAGGGACACATCCAGGTACCTGAAGAGTGAATACAAAGCATTCATGAACGTACTAGTGTCTTTACACTAGTACGTTCATGAATGCTTCCTAAACAAATGTTTACCATGAATACGGGGGCTTTCCCCGTATTCATGGTAAACATTTGTTTAGGAACAGTTGATCAACATTGTTGGTGAGCGGCGAGAATGATGCTAGCAACTATGTTTAAATCAATATAGGTTGTCCACATGACATGCCAGTCTGCGTTAAAATGTTGCCCGAGGAGGTAGTGTTGTTGTGTTCTCTGTATCTGATGTGTAGGATTTCTAATAAAAAAAGAGAAAAAGATGGTGGATTCGAAACTATCTTTTGCAAAGAGGAAATTTGATGAGGAATTTCGTTCTTTTTGTTTCTATCTTTGTATTCCTTTATAGAAGAATCCCTTAATAATGGTTTTGATTGAAATAATTCTATTAGTTGCATTATTTTATCATTGCTCCACACTACTGCCATGTTTATAAACTGTTGCAAACACGTTCACACACGTCAACAATTGTCGCTAAACTGATGTTTACGCTTGTCGGGCGAGAGCTTGTCAACATGACGCTATCAACTCTGCAACACGCAGTGTTGCCAGCAACATGTTGACAGCAATTCCGCAACACGTTAATTCAACTTTGTTGCTTAACAAATGTTTACCATGAATACGGGGCTTTACACTCGCTCGTTGCTTTTCGAGCGAGGATGAAGTTTTCAGGTGTAAAAATGATGGATCTGAATGTTGATGGACGGAGAGCGAGAGGAAGGCCAAAGAAAAGAAGGATGGATTGTGTAAGGAATGGTATGTAGGAGAAAGGACTAAATGATGCCGTGACGTTTGATAGGGGAGAATGGAAGAAGAAAACGTGTTGCGCCGACCCCAAATAGAATGGGACAAGGGCAAGAAAATGATAATGATGAAGATATAAATCGAAAGACGGTGACTACTGAGGTGACAGGTACTAGAGAGGTATAGAAGAAGTCATGCTGACCATAAATAGAGTTAAAAATAATGATGATCTCGATATCTTTTATTATTTTCTTTAGATATCTTTTATTCTCCAAGCTAAGCACTTCTTGCGAGACCAATAGCTGCGTCTCCACCGGACGCATGCTCGGGCGAGGCAGCCTTGTGAGCGAAATGCTCGGTCGGTGTGGACGTGCCTCGCGGTTGTGCGGGCGCACGGTGCCTCGGCCGAGCGTGCCTCGGAGCCGAGCCATGCGGCGTCGGTAAAGTGCGCGTACTCAAAGGCGCCTCGGTGTGCGTTTGGTGTGGACGGTAGAGCGTTTGGCTCGCAAGCTACGAATCTTTCGAAGACATTAATTTCGTAAATATACGCTCATAAAGTCTTTTGATCCACATGCGTATTTCTCTTGGTTTTCTTTTCTTTGTTTTTGATACTAACCTGTTTTCTTTTAATTAAACAGTTAGTCGATAAGAAGATAGCTGCAGCAGCAACACGACTATCCATTTTAAATTGCTCGATTGAACTGATGGCTCGGCTTGCCTCGCGAGCCCCGCCTCGATGTTTCCGGTAAACTATGAGGCTGCCTCGCGAGCCAGTTCGCCCGGTGGAGACGCGGCTAATCATTTCTTCCCAAGTTCCCTCCGTACCTCGTCCATCACGTTAAGCCGCTGGACCCGGTTGTCATTTGTAGATCTTTGAGAGTCGTTGAAATGATGATGACGATCAACGTACCTTGAGATGACCTCAACGCATCCGGAGCGCTTCTTGAGCACCTGGACATCTTCCCTCTGCACTTCCTCCTGTTTGATCACGATCGGCTCAGCAAGCTTGCTGGCAATCAGTCGGCTCGGCGGCGGACGGATGTACAGCGATTTGCTGCGGAAAAACACAAATTAACATAAGATCGCAGAACGACAGGGACACAATCATTTAACCTGCGGCCCGAGGAATCACTCGCGTGGTGATAGAATATACAATATATCTTTATGAATTGTAGCCTATGTGTTATTCTGATAATGTAAGCTATATTACTGTGAAGTTTCATCAAAATCTATTTAGTACTTTGCGTGAAAGAGCAACTAATATACTTACACACATCCTGGTGAGGATGTATGTACCTAAGTATATTTGTTCTGATTGGGAATAACAGAAAACTTACCTGCTAAGATTCCTCCTGGCCTTATAGACGCAAGTGCTGTCAGTTGACAGATCTTCAACAGAGTGGAGAATAGAAGATGACCTCGTCGGACGCAGGCGAAGACGAACGACTTCTTTGGGCAAACCTGCGGAAGGAATTCAGTTTTAGTAATATGCTACCAAGCCCGAGAATATGCACGATCCCCGAGTATTTTTTTGGACTTTAATTTTGTTTTCTAAAGTTACGAAAATGTAAGCTCATCATTCCTTAATTTAAACGATAGACAATATTGTTGCCCTCGGAATACACAATTAGCCAGACCCGAAACAACTACCTGTGGGTGATACAAATATTTGATCCGTGCGGGGATCGAACCCGCGAAACGCGGGGCAGCAGTCGAACTACTGCGCCAACCGAGCCGTCATCAAATTGAAAACACATTAAGAATTTAAGTATGACCATCTTACCATAACTAAAAAGGATATAAAAAAACATTGCTTGAAAAGGTTGGTAGACACTTTCATGAACCTTTCTTGTTGATTGTGTCAATAATTGTGCAGTTGTGTGTGTTAGTGATAACAGTCTCTTATTTTTGGAGTTTACTCCTTAAGAATCGATTTTCATATATAAGGCGCCCGGTATGAGAAAAATCCGAGGGGTAAAACCTACTAAAGTACGGTTTACGGTTTAAGAAAATTTATTTCGCTCAACAAGAATACAATTATTCACTTTTATGAGGAAAAACATAATAATTAAGATAGACGACGTTTCGCATAGTTATAAACTAAAATTAGGTTAAAACAAGAATGGAAAAAACTTAAAAATTATTTTACATTGTTCAGGTGGTGCTTGAGTAGTCTTTTGAAAGTTGGAAGTGATTTTGATTCCTTAATTACTGTAGGTAAAGAGTTATAAATTTCAGCCCCCTCATATAAAACAGTCTTTCGACCGTAGTTTGTCCTCGGTGCTCTTAAAATGATGTGGTTAGCTTGCCTCGTCATGCGCTTTTGAATTTGCATTCTTTTTGTAAATGTTATTTGTGTATGTATGTCTCTATTAAGTATTTTTTTAAAGTAACGAAAATGTGTCACGTTTTTGGTGCGCACCTTTAGTGCGCAACTTTCTAATTTGGCTGTGAGTGTATTAAGACGTACATATGGTAAACTGTATAGGCGACTATACCTATATACTATATGTTATTTCATTAATTTGTGAATTTACCCTTTCATATGATATTAATCTTTTTTCAGTTGATTTAACTCTTTTTGAGTATGGTTAGATACTCGTACTTAACGAGTAAACTCCAGTCGTGCGTCGGAGCTGACACACACATTTTTTTATATCCAAGTTTGTTTAAGTAGGAGGGTATCTCGACAAACAGATGAAGGTAATTTTTCCAGTAGGTACGAACTTTAGGAAAAGTATTTCGTGCAACCGGCGCATTTGTACTTAATATCTTTAGTACTACTATAGTCGGCCATTGACCTGATCGCCTAGGGTCGTAACAGTGAAGTAAAATTTAAAAAAAATGTATAAAAAGTTATGTTTTTTTTTTAACTTTGCCCCACTATTTAAAAAAAAACGTTGCCCCACACTAAGAATTTCTCCTGTATCGTGGGTGCGTTTACATTTTAACTCACATACACAAACAGCAAGACCCGAAACAAGTATTTGTAGGCCATACAAATGTTTCGTGCGAGAATCGAACCCGCGACACGCAGCACAGCAGTCAATCGCTCAGCCACTGCGCCAACCGTGCCGTCAAATCAGTCAGTCAGTTGAATCACTGATTTTAATTATGATTCTTTCACAGTGTATTATTTACATGGTATGTGTGCCTACCTATTAGTATTAGTGTTCCTCTTTTTAGAAGGAAGTTCCTTATCACGCGTTGCGAAAGGGGGCTAGACGGAAAAAATTAAGACCAAAAGTTGTAACGACACTTTTTGCTATAGTTGTAAGCCGTGCGGCGTGCGCGTGTCTCTCTTTCATACAAAGCAAGCCAGTTATTTTCGTTTCATCTTTCTATTTCGCATTGAATAGTGTAGTGTCGCGACGATTATTTTTGTTGAGTGTTTACAGGTTTTTTGTACATAATAAATAATAACTTCGTTCCATCCGGGTGTTCCTTGACACCTTTCAAGTTTTTATACGTTGTATATGTATACTCAGTGGATGCTACTCACCTACTACTCCCAAAACATCCAGACCCTCAGAGTCTTCAGAATCTGAATGCTGTTGCATCTGCTGACGAGACACCTGCAAAATGAATTAGTAAGGGTAAGATCAATGCTGTTTATCTTGCAAGCAGGTTTTTACAAACACTTTTTAAAACGGCTTTTAAAACTACTAGCATACTCTGAGAAGAAACAGCCGAAACAAACTCAGAGGTCATAGTCTCTTTTAAGGTCCAGACAAAAAATATTACTTACATGAGGACTATGCAGATTAGTGTCTGAAATGGTATTTTTAAGAAAGCACCACACAGAGTGAAAGGAATTAATTTTCTTTTTACACATAATTTTATTAAGATTACTAACTACTAACTGTAGGCCTACCATGACGTCTTAAAGCAGAACTTGTTCCACTGAGGGAAAGAGATGGTGCTAGACACCCTGTATAGCTCTGTCTCTTTCCCTCAGTGGAATAAGTTCTGCATTAAGACGTCATGGTAGGGTAGCTGTACCTCAATGAGACTGGGATGCATGATCTCGGTGATAAAACTGCTCCTCTTAGCGTCGTCGTTCAGCATCAAGTTCTTCTGGTTGAGCACCAGCTCGTTCTCCGGGTGGAACAGACTCTGCAGTCGGTTGTCTTTCGTGGAGTCTGACTTGAACATGATGCCTTGGTCTGTGAGAAGGAAATTTATGAAAACTCGCTGGTTATAATAATAATAAAAGCCAATAAAATAGTTTACTTAATAGATTAATAGATATAGCTATCCCAAATTCACACAATATTCAAACCACAATGTCAGAAAAGCTAATTATATATCAAGACCTTGCCATTGAAATAAAAACTCAGTGGAAAGCACAAACTGTCCACATCGTCCCTATAGTGCTTTCTTCCACTGGTATTGTTCCAAAACCCCTTATGCAAAGTCTTAATACTTTACACATGCCGTCCCACACACTCCATCTACTCCAAAAAGCCACGATTCTTAACACCTTACTCTCTTACTCGTAAGAGAAGGAAACAAAAGAACAAAATAATAATAATAAAACATTTATTTATAGGCATCTTAGGCCCATAGATAAATACCTTACAGACAATCCTTACTAATATTATAAAAGCGAAACTGAGGTTGTCTGTTTGTTTGTTACGCCTTAGTGGCTAAGCTGATTTTGATGAATTTTGGTTCAGAGATAGTTGGGACTCTTTTTTCTTAAAATAGTGGTAAATGAGGGAGAAAGAGGGAAGAAAAGGGAAAACTTAGCTTTGCTATTACAATCAATAAGGCGCAAGAGCAAAAACTCGAGGTAGCAGGTACCTGCAAATCAGGAAAGGGGAACTGTGTTACCCCGAAATAAACGCGAGTGAAGCCGCTGGCAAAACCTAGTCATATATATCGCTAATACCATCTAATACAATTCGTGTTAGTAAATAAATCCTTAACAACTATGTTAGTAGCTCTTCACTGCACTCTGTCATTGCGCGTTCATGTGGTGTTATAGTGAAGGGGTGGGCATAGATGTAACTACGTTTACGGCGGCAAACCTCAGAGGAGATAAGTGATCTGCACAGATATTATAGTTGCGGCTTATGTGCCGCAGACGCAGTACTGTACAGTAAATTGGAGAACCGATTACGTAAAGACGTCGAAACAATGAAGCGATCGCCTCTTTCGGGTGTGCACAGTTGTCTTCCAGAAACACGTATTCGGATATAGCCACCAGTTTCTTGGAAGTGTTGGAACACTCTTCGAACGGAAAAACGACCAAGTTCAGTTGCCGAGCAATGTTGCTCGGCAACTGAACTTGGTCGTTTTTCCACATATTGCCGCATCCCTGATTGCAGTAGCGCAATGACTTGAGCGGCTTCATCTGCAGTGGTATCCATTTTCTGGGTATTTTTCGTGCTGTAGCTGTTCACTTTAAAGGTTGAATAGCGAATGACCCCCATATTTTTTTTTAAATGAAACACAGGTGAAATGAAAACCCGCGACACGCAGCGCAACAGTCGATCGTTCAGCCACTGTACCGACCGTGTCGTCATATTTATAAACTTAAAAATTATTAAGATATTAGCTTTTGCCCGCGGCTTCGCTCGCGTTAAATTCGGGGTAATACAGTTCTCCTTTGCTGATTTGCAGGTATCTGCTACCTGCAGTTTTTGCCCTTGCGCCTTATTGATTTGTAATAGCAAAGCTAAGTTTTACCCTTTCTTCCCTCTTTCTCCCTCATATCCCACTTTAAAAACAAATAGCCTATGTCCGTCTCCTGGGTCCCAACTACCTCTGTACCAAAAATCATAAAAATCGGTTTAGCCATTAAGACGTGAAGAGGTAACAAACAAACAAACTCACTTTCGCTTTTATAATATTACTAGCTGTGCCCAGCGGTTTCACCCGCTGAGGTTTAGAGGTATGAAAAATAGATGTTAGCCGATTCTCAGACCTACCCAATATGTACCCAAAATTTCATAAGAATCGGTCGAGCCGTTTCGGAGGAGTACGGTAACTAATATTGTGACACGGAAATTTTATATATTAGACTAGCGGACCCGACAGACGTTGTCCTGTCTACACGTCTTTAATTTGAAAATGTCAAACTTTTTTTAATAAGCTAATTAGCTGTCTAATTTGACACTGCGATGATAGCGCCGTCTGTCGGATCCAATGTAAAACATTCCAAAATCAACAACTACTAATAAATTAAAAATTAATTAAAAAAACATTGTCCAGCGGACAAAATTGTGAATCTAAACCATTCCCAGATCCCCTTGAACACACACAACAAATTTCATCAAAATCGGTCCAGTCGTTTGAGAGAAGTTCAGTGACATACACACTCACAGAAGAATTAGATATATATAAAGATATAGTTAGGATAAAGTTTATAAATCAATATCTTACCCTCCTGTATATCGTGCAATAGTGTGGTATGTTCTGTGGTGGTGGTGGTGGCTGGCGTCCTGTCCGCCAAGTTCGACGTGTTGAAGCTGATGGGCGCGGGCCGGTACAGCGTCGCAGACACACAAACGTGGAGCATACCTCCACCTGTAGTTTACAGACACAATAAAATAAGTTAGGAAACTTTTCCATTGCGCCCGAGACGGATTTAACGCCCGAGCCGCAAGGCGAGGGTGTTATAGAGTTGAGAATAGCAGTGACAAATTGTCATGTGAATCAAAGGCCGTTTTTTAATACACGGAGAATAACAGAACAAAAAGTAATTTTGTCGTTAATGACTATGTAATTATGATTTTATTTGTTATTTTTGAGAAACAAAGGTACGACACCGCTAAACAGAATTATATTAAAAATAAGAAATACAAATAAATTTAGCAACGAAATAAATGTGAATTTGCTGTTAAGGTCAACCGGGGCAATTGCGTTATAAAAATAGACTACACAGTTTTAAAAAATCATATCACGATAACTGTATTTTTTAACAAAAAATCTTAAATATGAATGTGTATATTAATTATCTGTGTGCAGCATCAGTTAATTCTTTCTTTCTATTAGTAACAGTAAGTACGAGTAACTTAACTTTTTTTTAAAAAGAGGAATTTTAGACGCTTTTTCCCCTATTGGGGTAAAAGCGTCTTCATAAATTAAGTTTTAATCCTGTGACGCTTGAAGGTTGAAATAAATAAGTTTTGCTTCAGTTTAAGTTTTGTATACAAATCTTTCAAAAAATTACAAAAATATTAAATGTACATTACATCCGAAGCGATTTTATAAAAACTGGGAAAATGCGTCTAAAAAAACATTTTTTTTGTAGACGCATTTACCCCCCTGTCAATTCCAGACGTTCTAAACATTTTAATTGTTAAAGCAAAATTAATCGAAACTCATAAAAGCAATATGTACAATTTATAATTTTAATCAATTTCAAGTTATAATTGACAAATATTACAAAGTTTAAATAAAAAAAATGTTTTTATTACCAATGTATGTCTCTATGACCTGTCGAATAAGGTTTTTTTTTAAAAAAAAACAAATACTGAAGATTAAAGCTTGCGAAGCGTGTGCAGTACTGCATCAAATGCTTTAATTTAAACAGCCTTTATTCAACATTACACCGAAATGTGAAGTGAAACCACGGCCACGTAAGTTTCTGATCGATATAATATTGAAAGTTCATTTCTGTATTTATCGATATCAATGGCTCTCAGAAAAACCATTATGTTCGTATGCCAATTTACCTGCAACACAACAAATTCATAACTTCACTATAACAAAAAAAAACATAAAAAGTTTAAAAAATATATTAAGAAAAACAATTTTTTACTTAATCGTTAAAGCTTTAAGAAATAATGTTCATCGCTTAATACAAAAACGTAAACCCCAAAATGTTTAAAATCTCTGATATTGGGGCAAATGCGTCATACAGACGCAATGACCCCACAACAACAGATGCATTTACCCCAATAATCCAGACCTAACTTAAAAAATTGCAATCATCATTTCTCCGTAAATAAAACGATTTCAGTAAAAATAACTATTGGTATAGATAGGCTATAATATAATATTTATGTACATTTCATAATAAAAACAGGAAACCAAGAAAAACTCTGGATTATTAGCGATTTTGATCACTCACCTAACGCTGCACCGCTTGACAAAAATCATGTGAATTTCATTTTGGCCGATATTTTTAATTTGCCAGGTACAACGCCATCTATTGAAAATGTACGATTTGATTTCGTTCAGAATAAACAAAACCAGATGGCGGGAGAAGTTGGTTTTCAAGCAGGTATTAAATTATTTCAATTAAACGCAATTACCCCAAAGACGCAAAAGCCCCGGTTGACCTTATTAGCAAATTATTTTAAAATGATTTTGTTCATTCCTGACATTCTGTTGATAAACACAATTTAAATTTGTATTAAATATGAAAGCCTAAAAATACAAGAGACCTTTGCACTAAAAAAAAAAATCCCCGCCTACTATAGGAGTTTGAGCCGTTGTTTATTGTTATCCGTGGTGAAATGAAAAAAAAATGAAATCCCTCGTTGCGATAAATGAGTAGTAAATAGGTTTAATTAATAACGGTTGCCCTGGTGGTTGAGAGATTGTCATGCTCACTTAAATGTCTCGGTGATGGTGGAGTGTGTGTCGGGTCATTTAGTTCCCTTCAAGTGTTGAGCTGAATGGGGCTGATGTTGATATATGCGTCATGTTCGTGAACGGGCGCTGTCAGTCGTGACTGGTCATCTATTAGCCGCCACGGTTTGTTTTGATTAATTAATTTATCTATTAAACTCTTGTTTTTGCTTTTACTCTGGAGGCTCGCTCGTTTTTCTACATCGTTCTCACATGTACAACATGAATGATGTATCCGTGGTTTTGTAAAAATATGATTTAAAAGAGTGTCCATGGAGTTTCTTGCCCATTCTTCTCCATAGAGATCTACGCTTTGGAATGGGCAACTACAGTACTTTCACAAGTTATTATGTCTTGTGACCGGGACTGTAGCCTTAAAATTTTGTTATTTTTTTACATTCAAAAGTGCCTGTAATGCTCTAATTGAAATAAATGATTTGATTTGAACACTATTTTCAACTTACCCAATAGGAGCACAGTTCCATGTAACCCGTACATATCCACCAGCTTCTCAATCAGCATTGGAAACACGAAGCTGCCGGCTGCCGTCCCGCTCACACATATACCATTAGCTAAGGCCCTGGAAAGTGAAAGCATATTTGATAAACAACTTTATATTAAACAATTTTAATTAGTGGTGCACCTAGGTCTTAGCCCCAGCCTAGTGGGAGGATCATACCCCCCTGGATGCACCCTTGGGTTGGCTTCCAATCAAACGTTGCAGCTAAATAAAAATATTTTATACTAGCTTCCGCTCGCGACTTCGTCCGCGTGGCATAGTTACTTTGGGCTAACGCTAACTTTAACCCGCGTGATGATCGAAAAAAAAATCTTTCTCTCCCCTTTTCTTCCCTCTTTCTCCCCTTTATCCCACTTTGTTTTAGCCTTGGTCCGTAGACACGGACCAAGGCTACGGGTCCCGACTATCTCTGTACCGAAATTCATCAAAATCGCTTTGGCCATTTAGGCGTGAAGACGTAACAAACAAACTCACTTTCGGTTTTAATGATTTCGTAAGGATTGAACGGCGGCCGAACTGACCACCACAACACAACATACATGGGTACGCGGTCATTAAATACCCCTTGGGAAGACTGGCTTTCAGACTTTCACTAGACGCTTGTTAACTTTTGTTAACGTATTATTTTATTTTACTTTTTTTAAAGTAAGCAATGACATTGTCGGGCCTACACTGTCCTCTCATACTTAAGTACTAACGCTGTAACAACAAGAACATTGTAAAACTAAATGATTTTAAAAGAGTAACCATGGAGTTTCTTGCCGGTTCTTCTCCATAGGAAACGACCAACCCGAACCGTGCATCTTTTCTCGACGTTTTATAAGTGCCCATGTAGGCCTATGTAAAATAAAAATATTTTGATTTTGTTCGAAAAAGATACTGTGGCCCCGGAATATCAGTCAGTAAAAGTGTGACACCCCCTTTGAAGTTATTTGATGATTTCCCATCCGCAAAAAAAGGGTTTATTTAAAATAAATGTTGAAGTTTGAGTTTCTTATAATATTCACCTGTGTTTATCGAAGTACTGGGAGACGATGACGATCCCAGGAGTTGTGGACAAACCTCCTCCGATGCCTGCAAAAACACACACACATTAAAAAAATCTCTTCATGATACGGGTTGAGGAGTGAGTGGTCTGCTCATCGGGGTTTTAAATTGGGTTGTTCAAAAGAGATACTGCGACCCCGGAACATAAAGGGCAATAGAAGGAACAAAGGTGAGTTTTAGCCAGTACAAGGCTGTCACTCCCCCTCGCTCCGCCCAGAGTGGGGGAAGTTATTTGATGATTTCCCATCAGAAAAAAAAGACGTGTATTATGTCTTAGTAGAATGTGTCAGAAACCAAGCCGAAAGTTAAACACCCCCTTTTTAACGAATGTTTGTAAACGTACCCACCAAAAAAATGTTTAAATAAAGATTACAGACTAATTCATCATCATTTTCCTGCCCTTATCCCATTCTATTTGGGGTCGGCGCAACGCGTTTTCTTCTTCCGTTCTCCCCTTTATATCATTCCTTACACAATCCATCTATCTTTTCTTTGGCCTTCCTCTCGCTCTCCGTCCATCAACATTCAGAATTCAGATCCATCGCTCTTTTAGTCACATGTCCTTCATCCCTCCTCATTACATGTCCATACCAAGACAAACGACACACTTTCAATTTTTCTGTAACAGGCGCAACTTTCAAACTCCCTCGAATATATTCATTCCTTACTTTATCCATTCTTGTCACTCCACACATCCATCTCAACATTCTCATCTCTGCTACATTACAGACTAATTACAAACGTATAATCATGCATGGGTTCATTTTGTTAATTGAAGAAGCAAAAAGCTTCAATCTAAACAATAAATCGGCTGAGTGCAAGTTGTAGTCGCGCGCAAGTTGTAGTGTTCCTTTCCATAGGAAAAAATAAATCAACATACATAGATAGATAGAATATTCTTTATTATGTACACCATACAAATGACAAGAATAACAGTAAACAACTTATAAATAGGGTGAAACAATGGGCGGTCTTATCGCTAAAAGCGATCTTTTCAAGACAACCTTTGGATGGATTTAAAGGAGGAGAGACAGTAGTGTAGGTAGTCTGTCGTGTTTCATTTTACTAACGAATAGCTACATTTATAAAAACAAAATAAATACTTATAAATAAATACGTATAAACTAATAATCATGAAGAGCAAAGAAATATTTCATATTGTTGTTTAAGGAGAAATGTAGTGTTTTTTGACCATATACTTAATGATGATATTTTATGTATGTATTCTACATATTTTTAGAGTTCGCCACCTCAAAAGGAAAAAACGGAACCCTATTAGAATCACTTTGGTTGTTCGTCTGTCTGTCTGTCTGTCTGTCTGTCAAGACCCTTTATCTCGGGAACGCGTGGAGGTATCGAATTGAAATTAAAACCATATACTCAAGTCTGTGATACCTTGAAGCTGCGATAAAATTAACCCTCTAAGTTTAAGCAGTCAAAAGAAATATTTTTTTAATTTATTCAGGAACAATTTACATTGTATATGAATATTTTAAGCATGAAACAGAATATTCACAGAATATTGAATTGAGTATACAATTAACTATTAAATAAAAAAAAAATACACGTTATTAAAAAAATAAAATAAAATTGACAAACCAATAATGTAAATGTCATGCACACATAATTAATAAAAACACAATTTCAATAAATTAATTTAAAAACATAATCAAAAACAATAAAAGGCAAACATCCTTACTAATATTATAAAAGCGAAAGTGAGTTTGTTTGTTTGTTTGTTACCTCTTCACGCTTTAATGGCTCAACCGATTTTGATGAATTTTGGTACAGAGATAGTTGGGAACCAGGAGACGGACATAGGCTATTTTTTATTAAAAAAGAGTGGGATACGAGGGAGAAAGAGGGAAGAAACGGGAAAACTCAGCGTTGCTATTACAAATCCATAAGGCGCTACCGAATTTAACGCGAGCGAAGCCGCGGGCGAAAGCTAGTAAATTATAATACTAAAGTCAAAAAAAAGTCAGAAATGGCCGTTTATATTATATCGCAAGTTTATTTGAAAACACTCGGTGAGCGAATCTGACTCGCACTTGACCGGTTTTTTTTAAGCTATTGCATAGCTTTTATCGCGGGCCTTGAGCGCGGGGACCGAATCCAGAAATTCCGTAACGAAGAAAAAATGACGCTCCCCACTCCGACGGGCACGGAGGTGTCGCTTGTCTAACGTCGTTTACACAATTGTACACAATACGGTCAGTTATTTCAATCCCGATTCTAATGTTCTAATAGCGTGTTTGATAGAGAATCGGATAGTCAATCGACATTACGCTGGAACAAACCCAAGGTCTTGCTTTTCTTTTTGCGACTTCTTTTCATTGGAAGTACTTTTTAAAATATTATATTTAGTTTTTTATTTATTGTCTAAGTTGTTAAAAAAATGTTTCTTTTTGCGGCTTCTTTTCATTGGAAATACTTTTTAAATATTTTATTTAGATTGTTTTTATTTATTGCATAAGTTGATAAAAAATGCTATGCAAATTTAGCTTTACCGCGGCAGTCCCCGAGTGCCACACGTATTTTTTTTTGTATTTGTTTTTATAGCGGCAACAGAAATATATCATCTGTAAACATTCAACTGTCTAACTATCACGGTTCTTGAGATACAGCCTAGTGACAGACGAACAGACAACAGAGTCTTAGTGATGGGGTCCCGTTTTACCCCTTTAAAAAAGAAATTTAAAAATTTCTGTTTATGCTATGATTTATAATAAAAAGTAATTTAATTTAAATAATTTACATATTTTAACCTTACATTGAGATCATGATAATCATCTAATTTAGCAATACATTGTAATAGTTCTACAGTTAAATGCCTGAAATAAACAAATAATAAATTAAATAAACCTAGTCCAACAAAAATGACGGCCGGGTAAATTCAACTGGGCCTGTATTAATGAACGCATGTCATTCAGTTTGGTTAAGTGTTGACCTACCAGTCATAACCCCGAAGCTGAGCAGGAGATGGAGCAGCCCCTTGCTGAAGTACGAGAGAGCCAGGCCTGTGGCACAGAACAGGCCTCCGATGAACACCACCAGGCGACACGAGTACTTCTCGCACAGAGCTGACGACAGCGGCGCTGGAGCAAGAGAATTCATCTTTTAAACTATTTTACAATAGAACACACACAAGTGAAGAAATTTTGTCATTGCGGCCAAAGCGGATTTAACGCACGAGCCGCCATGCGAAGGTGTTATAGAGCCGAGAACAACATTAACAAATTCTCAAGTGAATCAAACGACGTTTTTCAATATACTTCGGAAAATATTAATAACAGAACAAAAAGTACTTTTTCAATTTAAAACTATGATTTATTAGATTTTTCCCAGCGCTTTGCCTTCCCATATTGTAAAAGAAACAAAGGTATGATACTACTATACAGCCTAATATTAAAATAAGAAATACAAATATTTTTGTTTTTAGAACTCATAATATAATGTCAATTACTTGTTATAAGCAAATTACTTTATACATGATCATGTATTTTGTGATGTTCTGTTGATAAACAAATTAAAAAATATACCTACATATATCTGAAGAGCCTTAAAAACGTACTTAAACTCTTCACGTCATCATAAATTAGAAATGGCTTAATCTTGAATTATTTTTGACCTCAATCGTGAATATTAATATTTTAATGAATTATATTTTTAAACTTCTACGACAGCTTACATTTCACATGTTAAGATAACATGTAGCCTCAATAACCACTCACGTTCACCGCCAAAGAATCAAATCAAAAAATGACCCAATTTGTTTCTTACCGAGAGCCAAACAGAGTGTCGACAGAGCCGCCGGTATCCAAGACGCCACCGACTCGGAGGAATCCGGGAAGGTTTCCATGATCTCCACGTACAATACCCCGTAAGACTTGAACAGTCCCGCCACCCAAAACTGCACCATGAAGGCTCCAAACACCACCACCCAGCCGTAGCCGCCGTCTGGAGGGGCCGTACTCCTGGAGAATAAAGAAAAAGCATTAAATAAGGTGTAAAGTTCCTTAAACTGCGGTGGGGCGGTGCTGTTGGTGGAATGCAGACATATTAGGATTATTAAACATGTATTCCAATTGGTAGTTTATAATTTGTTTCATGACATTGTATTCTATTTGCATGATATTCTCTTCCCGTTGCACGATTGTTTACAAAAATTTAGGGTAAATGTAGGTAAACTTTGCACCCGTCGTAACACTTTGTCGCGCGAAGATAATAGAATATCATTGGCGTTTGTATGACAAAGTATTTAAATTTTTGTAACATTAAATTTTAATTTTTATGACATTTTATTGTAATTTGTATGACTGAATTAATATTACCTTTTATATTTTTGAAACTATGAGTATTTTGCATGCCGTAAGGCAAAATGTTTCGGACCAATTGACAAAAATAACATCTTATCTGGATATCTACATCATTGGCAAATACATTGATTTTGATTCAAATTGATTTTGATTTTAGGTGTAAAGTTCAAAAGTAAAGTTCAAGGTGTAAAAAGGGGCTGTGCTGTTGGTGCAATTGCAACGCATATCTTTTTTTTTTATTATTTAGATTTCATATTTTTTCTTAATGTTGTGTGCACATGAGGCAAGATCCAAATAAATGTGTTTTCTTTCTTTCTTATCCTTACTAATCCTTACTAATATTATAAAAGCGAAAGTGAGTTTGTTTGTTTGTTTGTTTGTTACCTCTTCACGCTTTAATGGCTAAACCGATTTTGATGAATATTGGTACAGAGATAGTTGGGAACCAGGAGACGGACATAGGCTAATTTTTATTTTAAAACGTGGGATATGAGGGAGAACGAGGGAAGAAAAGGGAAAACTTAGCGTTGCTATTACAAATCAATCAGGCGCAAAAACAAAACTGCAGGTCTGCTTAGTGTGTTGCGCGGGCGAAAGCTAGTCTTCTATAATTTAAAAATGAATCTCTGAATTTGTTGCTAACCGCAAATCTCGAGAACAACTGAACCGATTTTGATAATTATCTTTTTTGTGTTGGTTGATTAATAATGTCATTAATAAACGTAGGGTAGAAGAAAAATTACATCGCAACGTACAGCTAGTTACATATAAAAGCGTTTTATATTTTCTATAACGACTTCTACGTGTCTACTCACTCTGCGGTGGAGTCGGGCGGGGGACGCAGTTTCCTGGAGGCCGCCAGCAGGGGGCGCGCCGTCACCGACGAGAGGGTCAGCAAAGAGTCCTCCTCCTGCTCCGTGGGAGACATCGCGGACAGGTAGGCACCTACTTGCTGTGGGTTAAGAAATCGGGGTCAAAAATGTCTTTTCTCTAAAAGAATTTTATACTTTGTAAATAATAGTAGTTAATTTAATGAGAGAAATAAAAATACCTTGTTAACATCTAAAAGTATAGTATTTGAGGACCTGGGAACATGCACAAAGACTGCTTATAACCTTAGCTGTACCTATACCCCTTAAATGTTATTGCTCCTTTGTTTTACCTTTGGAACCTTTGTGGAACCACTACTTTCCAAGGAACCTACTTTGGGAATCGCTGATCTAGATGAGTATATTAAGATGGCAGAAAGACGACGATGCTCACCGTAGCAAGGGGAAGCTCGAGTAGCAGGCTGGCGGGCCGCTCCCGCTGCTCCGTTGGGGCTGACTGCACTGACAGCAGGGAGCCTGCCTTGTCCGGGGACAGGACTGCCTGCAGAGCAAACAAGGTTTCTTTAGGACGGCGCACAACCGCCAAAAGTAAGGCAGCACCACAAAAAAACCTTCAGTCCTTTGCTCACGGTTATGATATTACCTGGTATAATTTAAACTCGGAAAACCTGAAACTGGAGATGCCGGTGCATTCTACTAGCTTTTACGATAAATCCTTTACAGTTCAAGCTGTACGGCTATGGAATGCCCTGCCCGTGTCTGTAAGGAGCGCTCAAACTCTTTCCACTTTTAAAATTCTGGTCAAAAACCACTACCTCTCTCCTTAAACAAAATATTAAATACTTCTTTGCTCTTGATGATAATTATTTTAAATGTATATTATATGTATTTATATATAAGTATTTGTTTTTTTAAATGTAGAAATTAATTTTGAAAAATGTTACACCACAGACTACCTACAGTACTGTTTCTCCTCCTTTAAATCCATCCAAAGGTTGTCTTGAAAAGATCGCTTATTGCGATAAGACCGCCCATTGTGTCACCCTATTTATAAGTTGTTTAATGTTATTTGTATAGTGTACATAATAAAGAATATTCTATCTATCTATCTAAACTTTTTACGCTGCTTGGCTTCGCGGTCGCAAGCGCGCCTGTTAAGAACGGAATCCTTGGTTGATTCCCGGATCGGCCAAAATTGGTTTTACCATTAGAAATTTCACAGTATCAGCCCGGAGTTTAGAAGTTGGTGGTTCGATACCCCGGAAAGCATGTTAAGCCGTTAGTGCTGCGCCTGATCCCTCTCCGATCGTGTTGGATTGCCGTCCCATCAGACTATGAGAGTGAGGGAACAGAGAGAGCACCTGCGCCTGCGCACACACGCCCGCACTATAATATCTCCCGCGCCGGTGGCTAACTGAGATTGGCACAGCAGTCAGAAAGACTACATCACCTGGTCAAGAAGACGAAGCGCCTCTAAAAGAGCTTCTGCTTTATGACAAAAAGCTCTCACCTCTGATATGACATCTGTCGGCAAGTCGATGGAACATGACAGCGCTGTAGATGTCGGGGGCGCTGATGAGCCAAGCACCTGGCTCTCAAGCTTCGATAGCTCCTGCAAAGAAAATTCAGCTTTTAGATCGTGACACTAATAGAACAGGCATAATCCTTACTAATATTATAAAAGCGAAAGTGAATTTGTTTGTTACGTTTTCACGCCTAAATAGCTAAACCGATTTTGATGAATTTTGGTACAGAGATAGTATATAAAAATAGCCTGGGGTCCCAACCCTGGAGACGGACAAGGCTATTTTTTTTTAAATAAAGTGAGATATGTGGGAGAAAGAGGGAAGAAAAGTCAAAACTTAGCATTGCTAGGGCAAAAACTACAGGTAGGAGGTAACTGCAAATCATTAAAGGGGAACTGTGTTAGGTACCCCGAATTTAACGCGAGCGAAGCCGCGGGCAAAAGATTACGGTTAAATATGTATATTTATTTCTCAAAAGAATTACAAATTCACTTACACAGAAAAACTTAATTAAATGCAACTTAATTAAAAGCAGTAAGCGTAGCTTGAAACAAGAATACTGATAGTTGTTGATAGTTCGAAATAAAAATATTTTTATTTCTCATAGGCCTACATGGGCAATTATAAAACGTCGAGAAAAGGTGCACGGTTCGGTCTCCTGGCTAGGCATCCACAGGATAGACCGGATAAGCAGATAACGACATCATAGGTTGAACTGTGAGATGCCATCAAAAAAAAACCACGGTTCGGGTTGGTCGTTTCCTATGGAGAAGAACCGGCAAGAAACTCCATAGTTACTCTTTTAAAACCATTTGGTTTTACAATTTCGGATTGTTATAAGTAATTAACTATTTTGTGTGTATTCTTGCATCAAAAGTGCAGGTCGGATAGCCACGGCAGCATTAATGAAATCATCCGACGAACTCTCGCCAGAAGAAACCACTTTATCCAATGAAATTCTATGGATTCTCAACTGAATAGAACTCGCGTGACGTTGATTTTGTTCACAATGTTACTTATATAAATAGCTGCGCGGGAAAATTGTGTGCGACGTACGTAAAGCCATTTATATGTAAAGTATTTTTCACCTTACCAGCTCAAAGTTTGAAAACAATTGACAAAATACGCTATCGCTCAAAGCGAGAGACAAAAGTAACTTGTTAAATCGTTACGTTCGGAAACGCGTAATAACAAGAAAAAAATATAAATGTTTTTTATGCAAATTATAGAATTTAAAATTAATTAAGGAAAAGGGAAATTAAGTATTTATTGCAGCCAATTAAACTGACATTTAACCTGAAAATAATAATTTCTAGTTTCAAAATATTATATTTAAAAACAGAACATCACGTTTGCTGTTACAGAACGTAATCCTACTAATATTTGCGGGTTGTTCGAAAGAGATACTGCGGCCCCGCGGAACCGCACAATTTAGCTAGTTATTTATTACGCGGGTGGAACCGCACAATTTAGCTAGTTATTTATTTATAACTAGCTGAATTGTGCGGTTCCACCCGCGTCATTAGTTGCTGCCCTACCATCAAATGGAACTACCATTTGATGGTAGGGCAGCAACTAATTTCGCTTTGGCGGAGCGAAAGAAGGTTATTGATGACTAAAACCCATCCATGTTCCTTCTTTTGCCCTAAGAGCTCCGAGCCCGTGGTATCTCTTTCGAACATCCCGCAACCCCGGCAATTAGTGGTCCTGGCAGGCCCCTCTGCTTTGCTGACATCTCTTTGAGGCGCGCGTGGAACACTAACGCGCGTCGCCCACACGACCAACAGTCGAGGCGCAGTCGAGGCGCGGGCGCATCAGGCGCGTCGCCCACAAGATCAACAGTCGAGGCGCAGGCACATTTACGCACGCCGCAACGAGATTTTCTTTACAAATGCCGTGTGAGCGACGCGCCTAACGCGCGGCGCGGCGCGGGCGCATGAGAAGCACGCCGCAACAAGATATTCTTTACAAATGAATGGCAGTGAGCTCATCAAGAGTTGCGGCGCGGGCGAGGTGAAGTCGGGGCGGAGGCGAGGTGAACGCGGGGCGGAGGCGAGGTGAACGCGGGGCGGAGGCGAGGTGAAGGCGGGGTGGAGGCGAGGTGCAGGCGCAGGAGGGGCGGTCAAGTGTGCCCAAGCCACGACTCCGCCGCCGTTTTGTCATTTGGTTCCCAAAAAACCCAAATCCCAACCCAAAATCTTCTTCTATTTAAATAAAGAACTTGTATCAGTGCGAGTACGTCTTCGTCTTCTGACGACGACATGGTGATTGAATTAATTAATAATGTGAAGGAAGCATAGCCGCCTGCGCCTCGACTCCTACGAGACCTATCCTCGCCCGTGCTGCGACGCCACACCGCCGCTGACGCGACGTCGCGTCGACTTACCAGTGAGCGACACGCCTAACGCGCCGTCGACACGGCATCCTACCTACTCTGGCTATCTCATTAAAGTTGCATTCCCTCGTCTTCGCATCCACAATCAATAACAGATTAACTGTCTATGAACAGGGTTCCAGCAATCGATAAAAGGTACAAGGTCACTGTCATTCATCCATCATTAATACATATACTAGCCGTACCCCGCGGTTTCACCCACACTTAGACATGGATCTCCTTACTATCCTTACTAATATTATAAAAGCGAAAGTGAGTACCTACGTTTGTGTTTGTTTGTTTGATACGTCTTCACGCCTAGTTAGCTAAACCGATTTTGATGAATTTTATTTTGGTAAGTACAGAGATAGTTGAGACCCTTGAGACAGACATAGACTAGTTTATTTCTTTTTAAAGTGAGAAATGAGGGAGAAAGAGGGAAGAGAAGGGAAAACATAGCTTTGCTATTACAATAAATAAGGCGTAAGGGCAAATACTACAGGTAGCAGGTACATGCAAATCAGGAAAAGGGAACTGTGTTAACTACCCCGAATTTAACGCGATTGAAGCCACGGGCAAAAGCTAGTTGTATATAAAAAATCAATCAATCCGTAATAGGTAAAACAGGGTGGCGAATTTTGTATGGAGGTACGCGATTCCGGATCGATTTAAAAATTTTGCAGAGGCATTCTTTCACGAAATTAATCTTCCTCTTGAATAAAATTACTCTATTCATTGTTAAATTCCTGTGTTTTCACAGCCTTCATTTATTTTTACAGATTGAAAAATCATCAAATAATTCCCCCCGATCTGGGCGTAGCGTGGGCGTTTCAAGCTTTTAAAGCCCACCATTTTCCTGCTTTTGCCCTCTATGTTCCGGGGCCGCTGTATCTCTTTCGAACAACCCGCAACTCCGGCAACTACAGTACTTTCACAAGTTAAATTAAGCCTTGTGTCTGGGACTGTAGCTTCATCATTTTGTTTCTTGACATTCAAAAGTGCTTGTAGTGGTCTAATTGAAATAAATGTTATGAGTTTTCTCCTTTGCTGACCGGACACCTAAGCTTAGCCCTTTGTAGATTCCAGCCGTGATGTTATGTAGGTAAATTGATGAACTTTGAACGAAGCGGCAGGACGGATCGATACGTTGGTATTGTGTGTTGAAAGCTAACGATCTTTAGTTTATTATTCAGTAATGTCCTATCATTAGAATGTGACTCAAAGCAGAGGGGCCTGCCAGGGCCACCGCCTTCCGGGGTGAAGGGTTGTTCGAAAGAGATACCACGGCACCGGAACATTTAAAGTTCAAAAGAATTAACATGGTTTTAGTCAGTAAAAGTCTGACACTCTCGCTCGCCATCGTAAAAATAAAATGCTGTTTCAGTAGGGTTACCATGACATCTTTTAACAGTACTTATTCCTGTGTGAGAAAGAAATGGTGGTAGACACCCTGTATAGCTCTTTCTCTTTCCCTCAGTGGAATAAACTTTCTGTTTTAAGACGTCATGGTTGCGTAGCAGGATCTCTATACGCCGGGATTGTGGGTTGTTCAAAAGAGATACCGCGGCCCCGGAACATAAAGGGCTAAAGAAGGAACATGGGTGGGCTTTAGTCAGTAAAACTGACACACCCTGCTTCACCCAGAGCGTGGGAAGTTATTTAATGATTTCCTATCCACACACACAAAACAAAAAGTATCTCTACTTATATGGAAGATAATAATGATTGCAGAAAAGCTTGACGTAATATAATAGGTCTTTTTCACGTTTAAAAGGTCACAAGGCATTTGTTTAGCACTATACTGGCGAAATCGGGAATGAATGAATGAGCGAGTGAATGGAATGAACCATTCTTCTGCTCTAATGAGCTGTTTCCTTTGCAATTTTAGAGGTATGAAGATGAAGAAAAAGGTGTTAAGTTCTCCATTGTCTATGGAAAAGGGAAGATCCTCCGACCAGACGGGTGCCGTGTCTGGTAAGCGACGGTCGCTCGGTCGGTTGCTCGTATATGTGCTAACTTCGCGTACAACTTTGCTTGCGAGATGTAGGATTATTTTTTGCCGTTAGTTCGTCAGTGGCTGCATAGATGGCGTTGTAGTACTTTTTACCACTTTCATATTTGTGTCGCTTCACAAGAAATTGGCAAATCAAGAAATTGATCAAAATCGCCAAGCGGTTGGTCGACTCTACTCGTGACCAGAGGGCTGGCTTGTTTTTTGCGCAAAAAATTAGCATTGCCATCCAACGCGGTAATGCTGCAAGCCTTTTTTTGGGTAGGGAAATCATCAAATAACTTCCCCCGCTCTGGGCGGAGCGGGGGGGAGTGTCAGACTTGTACTGTCTAAAACCCACCCATGTTCGTTTACGTTCTGGGCCGCGGTATCTCCTTCGAACAACCCGCAACCCCGGCAGGATGCTGACAGCCTTCTGGGTCATTAGTACTTTTTTTTAACGGTAAAGAGTTGGTTGTTACACCCACGCAGCTGGTGGAACCTTTGGGCTACGCGTGGGGCGTTGAGTATGGTACAAAGGTCAACTTCAAACAACGTAAAAGAAAGGTTACAGACATATTATACTAGCCTTTTACATATACTAGCCCCGCCCAGCGGATTCACCCGCTGCTCACCTCCTTAGAGTCATAGCGTGAAGTATTATACATATAAACCTTCCTGTTGAATCACTCTAGGTACCTATTAAAAAAGCCGCATCAACATCCGTTGCGTAGTTTTTAACCGACTTCAAAAAAGGAGGAGGTTCTCAATTCGACTGTATTTATTTTTTTGTGTTTGTTACCTCATAACTCTGGTCTGGGTAAACGGATTTTGATGATTCTTTTTTTATTCGAAAGCTGGTGGTTGTCGTTTGGTCCCATAAAAAATATCAAGATCCGGCCAGTAGTTTTTGAGTTATCTATAATAATGCGTATTAGATTGACTTCGTCTACGTTGATGATATAATTTTATAGGTTGTCGAAGACAAATGAACAAAAAAAAATCGCTATGCACTATGATTTGGAAGGTCATCGCAGTTTTTTGAGGTAATTGTATTTTAATTTGGTGATAGATCTTCAGTGATATACAACTGAATTCTTCAATAAATGACAGCAAATCTGCCGTGATTGCTGCAATCACATATGTATAAGTATGGGTTTCGCCAGGGTAGGCAGGCGAGTGGGAGCAGGGTGCCCGTACCAGGGGGTACGGGCTCCCTGCTCCCACTCGCCTCACCTAGTCATTAAGAAACATAATCATCAGATCAAGTATCCTCTGTATCCCCTAGGCGATGATGCATATGATTTCTGAATTGGTTTTAAACTAAAGCATAATTTAGATAGTATTTAATACTATAGCGTCATGTGGAACTAAAGCTTGTATTTAAGACGGGACCTACGCACTAAAAAGCTAAAAATAACCGTGTTTGCGAATTATCGTAATATCATAATACTATAACTAAACCTAAAAGGTAAAAGGCCATTCGGCTGGTCCGGGGCTACCGCACGATCTCCGGCGAGGCAGCGAGCCTCCTTGCCGGATTGCCACCGTGGGATCTGGAGGCGATTGTGCTCGCGCGCCTGTTTGAGTGGCGCGCGGAGGCACTACACCGGGGGGAAACTCCGCTGCCGCGGCAAATTGCCGCTCAGCGGACAGACCGGTGCGATCTCATGGTGGCATGGAGAGAGCGACTGTCGCAACCCCGTGCAGGGCTCGCCACAATAGTGGCGGTAAGTCCCCTCTTTGAGGAGTGGCTGGAGAGGCGTCATGGCGTCCTCACCTACCGCCTGACGCAGGTCCTCACCGGACACGGAAGTTTCGGGAGGTTCCTGCACATAATCGGGTGGGAGCAAAAGCCCGGGTGTCACCATTGTGACGATCGCCCGGAGCACACAGTGGCGGTCTGCCCAGCTTGGGCGGAGCACCGCCGTGCCCTCGTGGAGGCGATCGGCGGCGGCGATCTCTCGCGTCCGGCGTTGGTTCAGGCCATGGTCCGGAGCGAGAGGGAATGGGAAGCGGTCATCTCCTTCTGCGAAGCAGTAATGCTAGCAAAGGAGGTGGCTGGGCGTTTGAGGGAGAGAACATCTAGCCAACCCAGCCGCCGCGGGAGACGCCCCGGGTGCCGGGCGCCGCGAGACGACTCCCGGGCCCCGGCCACCGTAGATGCGGGCCTGTGGACGGTGAGCAATGGGTAGCTCACCGTCCGTCCGTCGATTGACGACAGGCCGTGTCGACGGCGCGTTCGTGTTTCACGCGCGCCTCAAAGAGATGTTAGCAAAGCAGAGGGGCTTGCCAGAGCCTCCGCCTGCCGGGATTGCGGGTTGTTCGAAAGAGATACCGCGGCCCCGGAACGTAAAGGGCAATAGAAGGAACATGGGTGGGTTTTAGTCAGTAAAAGTCTGACATGCCCCCCCGCTCCGCCCAGAGCGGGGGAAGTCATTAGATGATTTCCCACCCGAAAAAAAAAATACTAAAACTAAAAATGCTGAAATAAAAAACTTTTTTGCAAAAAATAAAACCGACTTCCAAAAAGTGGAAAATAACTTTATTTCCGGAAGTCGGTGGCAAAAAAGTCAACGAAACCAACAAAAGCCACCGACTTCCGGAAATAAAGTTATTTTCCACTTTTTAGTTTTTTGAAAGTCGGTTTTATTTTTTGCAAAAAAGTTTTAAAGATTTAAGCATACATACAACATAGCAACAGACAGACAGCGACTTTCTTTTGCGCGGTTTCACCCGCGTCTTTAGTTGTTGCCCCGCTCCCGTAGGTAGTAGCGTGATGTTGTACAGCCTATGTTACTTCCTAATAATGTAGCTTACTATTAGTGAAAAAATTGTTAAAATCGGTTCAGTAGTTTTGGAGCCTATTCGATACAAACAAATCTTTCCTCTTTAAAATATTACTACTTATTACGGCTTTTATTTGGTAAACGTGACATTTTAGAAAATTTTGTCCAATGCAAACTTGTTTGTATTTATACCAGATATTTAATAATTGAAGATATTAAAGCCAGATTATTCAAAAACTGGTATAAATGTGCTTTTTTGTGGGTGGTATATCATCCATTAACTTCCCCCGCTCTAAGCGGATTTCAGTAAAGACAAGCTGCGCCCCGAGGTTTCGCCCTAGGCTGGGACAATAATAGCATGTGTTACTGCAAGGTTTATATAAATAGACTAGCGGCCCGGTACGTGCTTCGCTACGCATTTACAAAATGTGATGCAGCGCTATCTGCCGGACTGATTTGTGAATCTAAACCATCCAGGGCGCCACTCAAACGCATACAGAAAAATTCATTTAAATCAGTCAAGCCGATACAGAAATATACTCACTTCGATTCTGCACTAAATTCGCAAAATGTATAGTTTTTTAGGCACACTTCAAAACTCTTCTCAAAACACTCAGTACCTTTTAATTTAATATTTGATCCAGCACATGGTCTACAATAACACAATGATAACAAAACTTTTTTTTTAATTTGATCGCAGCGTTAACTGTCGGGACAGACTAAAATTAAAATTCGAATATTATTTAAAATTTGACACTGCGATGGTAGCGCCGTCTGTCGGATCCAATGTAAAACATTCCAAAATCAACAACTACTAATAAATTAAAAATTAATTAAAAAAACATTGTCCAGCGGACAAAATTGTGAATCTAAACCATTCCCAGATCCCCTTGAACACACACAAAAAATTTCATCAAAATCGGTCCAGTCGTTTGAGAGAAGTTCAGTGACATACACACTCACAGAAGAATTATATATATAAAGATATAAGAAAAAAGTTTGAAGTTAGATTGACCCATAGACATTTAGACACATATATTTATAACGGTCGCCCACTACTGGGCGGTGTTTGTCTCAAGGTTGCATCAAATAGATAATAATTCATAAACTACCAAATAAAATTAATATAAGACCACCTGGGAAGTATACCCTACCAAACAAAAAAAGATTTTTGCAGATCGGTCCAGGTGTCTTCGAATAATCGGTGAAAATAAATTTAAAAAAGATTCCGACGAATTGACAACCTCCTCCTTTTTTGGAGTCAGTTTAAAACACAATTTAAAAATATTACACAAAAAATAAACTTTCGTTATAATTTTAAAAAATATTTCTCCGTAAGGTAGTCAATTATATTGTAATATGCTTTCACCACTAAAAAGCTTTCTGAGTCTTTTTTAAACAATTTTAGAGAAAGCGCTTTCCAGCCCTTTGGCAACTTATTATAAACTAGCTTTTGCCCGCAGCTTCGCTCGCGTTTAATTCGGGGTGATACAGTTCCCCTTTCCTGATTTGCAGCTACCTGTACCTGCTACTTGTAGTTTTTGCCATAGCGCCTTATTTATTGTAATAGCAAAGCTAAGTTTTCCCTTGTCTTCCCTCTTTCTCCCCTCATTTAAAACTTAAAAAATAGTGAGAAATGTGGCTTTTGTCCGTCTCCAGGGTCCCAACTATCTCTGTACCAAAATTCACCAAAATCGGTTTAGCCATTTAGTCGTGAAGACGTAACAAACAAACAAACTCACTTTCGCTTTTATAATATTAGTAAGGATAACTGGAGCCATGCAGTAGAGACTTTTGCGCATAAGTGCTGTCCGTGCTGGCTCCTGCGTTAGCAAGCTATTAATATGTTACATAAATTAGATAGTTTTGCATTACTAAGGAGGTAGCTTAAGTTTTTTAAGATTTGTTTTTTTTTGTGTGCATCTATGGAGTTGGCATGATCAATATGATCATGTATGATCAAAACTCCCTTATTTATTAAATTAAGATAAATAAAAATAAATATTTATTCAGTAACTGAAAAATAACTTATGCTACTTACATTGAGGATACAACAAGTTAATTGCTCATAAGGATGCCCTTTTGAGCAATTAATTTGCTTATGTTAGAACGCTCCGCCCTTCCTTTGTTATACAATCGTAGTAATTATTTAAGATAGCAGTATATTCAGAAAGTTTAAAAGCACGTTAAGCCGTTGGTCCCGGCTGTCATTTGTAGATCTCTGACAGTCGTTACAGGTAGTCAGTGTTCCGAAAGTCTGAAAACCAGTCTTACCAAGGAGTATCGTATTACCCAGTACTAACTGGGTTGTGGAGGTCAGATAGGCAGTGGCTCCATGTAAAATACTGATATTCAGCTGCATCCGGTTAGACTGGAAGCCGACCCCAACATAGTTGGGAAAAGGCTAGGCATATGATGATATTCAGGAAGTTTAAAAAAACAAAACCATAGACACTGCAGTAGAACTACAGATAACTTTGACATTATAAATTCAATATTTGAACGTCACTGCCAAGTTTATTTCCCGACCTAACTCTATTACGATCGCATGCAATGAAGACAACTGGATATTGATTTTGTTCTGTGGATAGAACGTACCGTAATGAGTACATATCTACGTAGCCTAGCATTGCAGACGATGAATAAGAAGTTGAGAGACGGACAACAGAGTGATCCAATAAGGCTTCCGTTTTTTGGAACAAAGTCTCACTCACTCTTCATTAACACTCACCTACTTAAGAGTCGAGCTACACGATAACTGACAAATGCTTGCACTGACTGGACAGGTCTACTCAACCTGTGTGGTGCTTTCTTAAAAAGACCATTTCAGACACTAATCTGCATAGTCCTCATGTAAGTTGACCAAGATTTTTTGTCTGGACTTTAAAAGAGACTATGACCTCTGAGTTTGTTTCGGCTGTTTCTTCTCAGAGTAGTCGGGTACGAAACACCGGCCTCATCTAGTTTTTAAAAAAGACGTGTAAAAGTGTTTGTGAAAACCTACTTGCAAAATAAACATCATTTATCATTTACACACGCATTCATCTTACTCACACACAGCCCAAATCATTATGTCATGTATATATCCCAAATCATTATATACATTATTTTCTTATTCTTTTGTTAATCCTTATTATTATCTTATTTTGTTCTTTTATATTACCTTATTTTATGTTTTTTTTATTCAAAAATTTTGCATGGAACATCATTCCATTCTGTGTCTGGAGATGGACGTTGTTAGCTGCGCTAGTTTATACTTTTGCGGCTAACATCGTTTACTTGTTGTACTATATATACTCTTTTGTTTTTTGTTCCGAAATAAACTAAAATTATTAAAAAAAAAAATTGGAACGAAGTTCCTTAGAACGCGCGATTTACGCTTTTGACGTCTTCATGGCTAAATGGCTAAACCGATTTTGATGATTTTTGACCATTTTTATGAGGATTGGGGACCCTGGAGACGGACAAGGGCTACTTTTTTAAAGTGATAAATGAGGTAGAATGTGGGAAGAAAGGGGAAAACTTAGCTTTGCTATTACAATAAACAAAGCGCAAGGGCAAAAACTACATGTAGCAGGTACCTGCCTGGTAATTTAACGCGAGCGAAGCCGCGGGCAAAAGCTAGTATATATACATTTAAAGCACTTGTCAGGGCAGGGAAGCTTCCACACAGCCAGTTGGGACAATGACCTCGCCGGTCGATACGACACAGTCTAGCAGAAGTAGCAGACTGCGCTTCTAAAACGTGGAGGAATAGAACACGCTATAGTCCAGTGATTTTAGGCATTTTATACCCCAATCTGGGGAAAAAATCCTTGTGAGCTGAATTATAAAGAGAAAAAAAAGAAAGAAAGAAAATCTTTATTTGGGACTCGCATCGCACACAACAAGTACCTACAACAGTAACAAAATGAAAATAGCATAGCTCATTGGTAGCTCGCACTATTTGAGAAATGTGAACATTAGTCAACTTGCACCACTAATGTATCAAAATTCAATAATTTCTTTCTCGCCTCACGTAAAAGACTTGGGTTTATACATTGACGACTGTTGCAGCTGGAATAAGCACGTGGCTCAAGTGAGCCAGAAAGTCACTCTCTCACTGCGGTCTCTCTATAGATTCAAGCACTTTCTCCCATCTAGCACTAAACTCATTTTGGTACAGTCTCTTGTGCTTCCCATTATCGACTATGCTGATGTTTGTTATTCTGATCTATCCCAGGAACTTCTCAATAAATTAAATCGTCTTCTTAATAATTGCATTCGCTTTGTGTTTGGCCTTCGTAAATATGATCACATCTCTTCCTTCCGTACTCAGCTTAAATGACTGCCTATACGACTCAGGAGGTCCCTCAGATCTCTCTGTATGCTGTACTCTATCATGAATGATCCGTATGCTCCTGACTATTTAAAAACTTATTTTAATGTGTTGGGCAGTTCTCACAGTCGTAACCTTCGTGCTTCCGAAAATCTACTCCTCCAAATCCCTTTACACCGCACCGGTTTTATGTCCAAATCATACGTTATTTCAACAATAAAGCTTTGGAACGCGCTTCGCTTTGACATTAAAAAAGCTGAAAGTAAATTTATTTTTAAAAGAAAAGTTCGTAACCACTATTTAGGTCCGTCTACCAATTAAAAGTCATTGTAATTACTGTTAAAGTTCTCGTTTTTATTTATTTTTTAAATGTAAGTATTTATTATTAGTTTATTTGATATGTATATGTGTAATAGTATCCGTAAAAAAATATACTTTCCTTACTCGTTACTCCTTACTCGTTAACAAATAGTTTTAGATATATATTTATTATATATTTTATATAATTTTTGTACCCTATCACAATGTTGTCGTATTTTACCCAAAGGTTGACTGATAGAGAATGCCTTATGGCATTAAGTCCGCCTATGTACCACTATTGTACATGAAGTTTAAATAAATAAATAAATAAAATAAAATAGTACAGACAAGGTTATTGTCTGTGCGAGGCCAAAATGGTCCCTGTCTCAGCATAAGCTGCGATATTTTAGGATCAAAACAACACAGCGCTGGTATTCTGACAGGGCCAGTTAGTGGTGTCACGAACACAGAACGGAACACATAGAGCAGAAAATCCTTATCCTTACTAATTTATAAAAGCGAAAGTGAGTTTGTTTGTTTGTTACCTCTTCACGCTTTAATGGCAGAACCGATTTTGATGAATTTTGGTACAGAGATAGTTGGGAACCAGGAGACGGACATAGGCTATTACCTTTTTAAAAAAAGTGGGATGTGAGGGAGAAAGAGGGAAGAAAAGGGAAAACTTAGCATTACTATTACAAATCAATAAGGCGCAAGAGGAACTATGTTACCCCGAATTTAACGCGAGCGAAGCCGCGGGCCAAAGCTAGTAACTAAATAAACATGTTTAACACTCAAGAAATACTTAATTTTCAACAGAACTAAACTCAGTCCAACTGGCAGTAGCAGGCATAAAGGGACGGGTCTCGGAAATTCAGCTCACTAGGAATTTTTCCCCAGATAAAACCTAAAATGACTGGACTACTAGTCTATGGTTCGCTAAATACTTAAGACTGTGATTGTGAACTCTTACTTTTGTAACGGAAAGACAATGGTTGTCAGAAGACATTTTTTAAATGCTTAATGGAGATGACGTTCATTATTTTAAACCGGCCAAGAGCGTTCCTTACAAAGCGACATAAACGTAAGCCATATCTTTTGATTGCGTAGACTTAGATCATATTTGATTTTGGAACGAAGTTCCTCATCGCGCGTTGCGAAAGGACGGGAAAAACCGTTTAACCGGGGAAAACAGACCATAAGTTGTTACGACCCTTTTTGCTATAGTTGTAAGCCGTGCAGCGTGCGCGTGTTTCTCTCTCTCTCTCATAGAAAGCAATACAGTTATTTTCGTTTCGTCTTTCAATTTCACATTAAACAGTGTGGTGTCGCGACGATTATTTTTGTTGAGTGTATACAGGTTTTTTATACATAATAATAATAACTTCGTTCCATTCGGGTGTCCCTTGACACCTCTCAAGTTTTTTTTCACAGCACAAAGGGACTACAGATTTGAGTAGGTACAGACGCCTGCACATCAAGCTACTACAATCTGTCAGATTTCTTTGATAGATTTTCGACTTTATTTCTAAAGTATTAGGTTCAAAGTTCATTGTCAGTTTCGGGTAGCTTGACTTGCTGGCGTCTGTACATATTATTATGGTTTAATTTCAACTCGATACCTCTACGCGTTCCTGAGATAAAGGGTCTTGACAGACAGATAGACAGACGGACAACAATGTGATCCAAAAAGGGTAGCGTTTTTCCTTTTTAGGTACGGAACCCCAAAAACTACAATAGGACTAGAGTGCATCTAAAAGTACACTCGACGGCAGGTCAACCTATTCTAAACTATTATAACCTGCTACCCTACCATGACGTCTTAAAGCAGAACTTATTCCACTAAGGGAAAGAGACAGAGCTATACAAATCAAAATCATTTATTTCAATTAGACCATTACAGGCACTTTTGAATGTCAAAAAAAAAAACAAAATGTTAAAGCTACAGTCCCGGTCACAAGGCATAATAACTTGTGAAAGTACTGTAGTTGCCCATTCCAAAGCGTTGATCTCTATGGAGAAGAATGGGCAAGAAACTCCATGGACACTCTTTGAATCTTATTACAGGGTGTCTAGCACCATCTCTTTCTCACACAGGAATAAGTACTGCTATAAGATGTCATGGTAACCCTTCTGATCTGTCTACTACGGATCGCGAAGAGATCAGGTTAAAATGGTTTTGTATAGGTTGATGTGCCGTCCGGTGTATTTAAAACGTGCGGTACTTAAAACAAAAAATTGGTTGTTTGTAAAGTAGGTTTACGATCGAGATGTTTACGTGATAACGTCTTATTGGTGATATAAGTTATCACCAGTAGTGACATCTAAAATGAAATTAAGTACTAATTTAAAGTTTTTTTTTCGAGCCAAGTAACAGATGGCGCTACCATCTTTATGAAATGTCGCTTGTGAGGTTTTGGTGTGACACAAGTTTCTGAACATGTCACCCGACTAAAACGATTTTAAAGACGTTATCACGTCAAAAATAACAAAAAAATGTCTGTCGGTTTTTATTGGCTAAAGAAAGAAGAGTTTATTCAATTTGTCAGAATATAGTACTTACAGATTACAGAAGATGTTACAGTTATTGCAGTCTGCAATAACCGGCTTAATTAGAGGCCGGCTAAATTAATTGGTGAATACAAAGTGTAAACGAAAGAACATAGATGGATTTTAGTCAGTATAAGTCTGACAACCCCATTCTCCACCCCACCCCCAAAGTGGTGACAGTCGCGCGTTTCCTCCCGCCTGATTATATGCAGGAACCTCCCGAAACTTCCGTGTCCGGTGAAGACCTGCGTCAGGCGGTATTATGAATTTATGAGTATTTACTGATTTATACAGCTAATACAGTAGGTACCTTGATGAGCAGTAAAACAATTTCCTTATGAAACTGTTTGTTCGTTTTACGAAGCAATTTTAAATGATACCAATAAAAATCGAACTACCTACCCTGTAATGTCGTATTGTGACTCATTCAAGGCTAAAGCCATAGACTGCGGAAGGCCGCCTAGATCCCGGGTTGCGGGTTGTTCGAAAGAGATACCGCGGTCCCGGAACATAAAGAATTGCCTTTTGACGTGATAACGTCTTTAAAATCGTTTTAGTCGGGTGACATGTTCAGAAACTTGTGTCACACCAAAACCTCACAAGCGACATTTCATAAAGATGGTAGCGCCATCTGTTACTTGGCTCGAAAAAAAAACTTTAAATTAGTACTTAATTTCATTTTAGATGTCACTACTGGTGATAACTTAAAATATCACCAATAAGACGTTATCACGTAAACATCTCGATCGTAAACCTACTTTATTTTTATGAAATTTGAATCTGCTGACATTATCTAATTATAATTTACTAGCTTTTGCCCGCGGCTTCGCTCGCGTTAAAGTCGGGGTAACACAGTTCCCCTTGCGCCTTATTGATTTGTAATACATGCTAAGTTTTTCCTTTTCTTCCCTCTATCTCCCTCATATACCACTTTTTTTAAACAAAAAATAGCCTATGTCCGTTTCGTAGGTCCCAACTATCTCTGTACCAAAATTCATCAAAATCGGTTTAGCCATTAAGGCGTGAAGAAGTAACAAACAAACAAACTCACTTTCGCTTTTATAATATTAGTAAGGAAGTAAGGATTAATCATTAAATTTTTATGTTGTAAAATTTGTTTGTTTGATGTAATTTTAAATTATTTATGTATTTTTATGTTTTATTTTATTAATTAATACTTACGGCGTGGTAAGAAGCTAATCTTTAGGTATTCGCAGAAGTGCGCCAAAATGTAAGTCATTTTGCAGTATTAATGGAATATTTAAAAAATACAGTTCCGTATTTTAAAAGTTTTAGATTATGTCTTTAGTCTATGAAACTTTCTTTGTTAAAGATATAAAAAATATAATGGTTGTCGCTGAAAAAATTGATAATTTCGAGACGAATTTTTTTGTTGTGGTATTTTTTAACATTTTTTTTTGGTAGTAAAAAAAAATACAGCGTGTAATCAAATACATTAAGAAAAGACTTAAACAAAAACAGTTTACAAGAAAGGTTTGACTACACGCTGTATTTTTTTTGGCTTGTGGTATGTACAGATACGGCTAACTTTGCGACGAAAATCTGCGCCTAAGTGTTTTTGCACATTAGTACATATAATAATATCCTCATTTGCAATTCGAGACAACAAAGTGATCTTATAAGGGTTCCGTTTTTTTCCTTTTGAGGTACGATCCCCTAAAAAAAACTTCTTTGCAAAAAATAAAACCGAATTAAAAAAAAAAAAAAAAAAAAAAGGTGGAAAATAACTTTATTTCCGGAAGTCGGTGGCTTTTGTTGGTTTCGTTGACTTTTTTGCCACCGACTTCCGAATTGGAAGGCCAAATCATAGTACATAGCGTTTTTTGTTCATTTGTCTTCGACAACATAAATACGTATATCATCAACGTACACGAAGTCAATCTAATACGCATTATTAAAGATAACTCAAAAACTACTGGCCGGAAATTGATATTTTTTTTATGGGACCAAACGATAACCTCCAGCTTTCGAATAAAAAAAGAATTATCAAAATCGGTTCACACAGAGCAGAGTTATGAGGTGACAAACACAAAAAAATACAGTCGAATTGAGAACCTCCTCCTTTTTTAAAGTCGGTTAAAAATCGACATATTTACGTCACACCACGGCATTCGACCTGTAAGTATTTCACAGAAACCTGACTCATAGTGATGAGTCAGGTTTCTGTGAAATACTTACAGGTGTACTGTAGTGACAGTAATGTTATTGGCGTGATTCCACAACCATTTACAGTCAGACTGAATGACTTGTAGGAGTCAGCAGTCAATAGTTCAGTAACCTATGAGTAGGATATGCCTTTGTTGAGCAAATTGGACTTTTGAGAGAATTTAGGATTTTTTTTTGGTATTTGGAACAAAAGGTTTATATTTCGAAATTGATTAATATATTTTTCAGTACACTTCCTCGAGAACAAACTCTCATTGTACTAAAATTAGATTCAACAAGCAATGTATTTCACTTCCGTGCTTTTTTCTCATTTATCGCAACAAGGTATTTATAGCAAAAATGAAGACCCTTGTTGTGAGAAATGAGGAAAAATCACGTGTGTGAAATCCATTGCATGTTGAACTTAATCGTAGTGCAATAATTTAAGAGCCAGTTATCAAGGAAGTGCATTGTAAAAGAATGTGCTTATAACAACAAATTGACATTTATATGAGTTCTAAATTCAAAAATATTTGAATTCTTGTCGACGGTGCGTTTGTGTTCCACGTGCGCCTCAATGAGATGTTAGCATAGCACAGGGGCCTGTTATGGTCACCGCCTGCCGGGGTTGCGGGTTATACCATGGCCCCGGCACATAAAGGGCAATAGAAGGAACATGGGTGGGTTTTAGTCAGTACATTTTTTTTCCTGTCTGGTCTACTGTGTGTACACAAATTGTTAAATAAATAAATAAATACAAGTCTGACACTCCTTCCCTAAAAGGCATTCGTTTGTCTTGGTATGGACAAATAAACCCAAGACTTCGTGTGTTGCCTTAGACCATGAACGAGATATGGGTCTGTGCACGGAGAGCAATGGGTAGCTCACCGTCCGTTCGTTCAGTGACGTCAGGCCGTGTCAACAGCGCGTCAGTGTTCCACGCGAGCCTCAAAGAGATGTTAGCAAATCGACGCCCGGGGTGTCTCTCGCGACGGCTGGGTTGGTTTGAGGTTCTCTCCCTCAAACGCCCGGTCACCTCCTTCGCTAGCATGACTGCTTCGCAGAAGGAGGTGACCGTTTCCCATTCCCTCTCGCTCCGGACCATGGGATCCGGAGCGAGAGGGAATGGGAAATGGTTGGAATGAGTCCGGCTACGCGAGAGATCTCCGCCGCCGATCGCCTCTACGAGGGCACGGCGGTACTCCGCCCAAGCTGGGCGGACCGCCACTGTGTGCTCCACCGTGTCCTCCGGGCGATCGTCACAATGATCACACCCGGGCGTTTCCTCCTCCCGCCCGATTATGTGCAGGAACCTCCCGAAACTACCGCATCATCGCTTCACATCTGGGAAATTCCGGCCAAACGGAAGCCTATTTATCAGACCAAGTAAAGGCCCAAGGCTATTTGTTCAATGCGGTTATTGAACTCACGGCCTTGAGTATATATAATGCGGTCAGTCTAGTGCAATTTGATAGCCGACGAAATACTGAGCCGCTCGGCCGTGTTGTCCTAGGACATGGTTACTTGTAGCGAGATTTTTGCTAGAGATTAAAGTTAAATTATCGCACTAGCGATTCCCACACGAAACTCCTCGTTTGCTCGGCCCACCAGTATCGGGGGTAAAGTCAAAGCTATCGGCAGTCAGGGCTTTAGAGACAGGACCCTCCAAACGGTACGAGCCATGTCCAGGAGTACCGCTTTCTGTAGCTCTTAATCCAGCTATCTAACGAAAGGCTCCTCAGGTGTTGGTCGAGGCTCTTGGCAATTAAGCCATTGGCTGTAACGACTATCGGCACAGTGATCGCTGACTCCACATCCCACATGTTGACAAGCTCGCGAGCCAAGATTACTTGATTTATTACCTACTTATACTTGATTTATTCATCTTTCTCGGCTTTCATGAACTTCTCGTCATGAACCGTTAGTACATATTTTTATTATTAGTTTGTATTTTTGCAGTTTATAAAAAAAAATGTGGATAAAGAATGTATGGATAAATAAATAAAATAAAAAAAACTATTTGTAAAAAATATAAGTACGCTACGTCTTGCAGTCAACGGCGTCAAAATTAATAATTTAAATTCTTAATCTTATTTATTATTGTAACGGGTGATTTGTTAAGAGGTATAGGATTTGATTTTCAAAAAAAACAAAAAAATTGAAATCTTTATTGGAATCGATAGAACGATCAATACAATTTAATGTTTGAAGATGATTTCATGCAAATGCTGGCCGCGGCTCCGGTTTAGATGTCCCATTCGCAAGGCCCAATTTCGGCACACTCTCTCCAACATATCAGCCGGTATATCACGAATGAATGCTTCAATATTGGCTCCCAGTGCGTCAATCGTTGCTGGTTTATCCCTGTAGACATGAGCCTTAACATGGCCCCACAAGAAATAGTCCAAAGGCGTTAGATCACACGATCTAGGCGGCCAATTGACGGGCCCAAAACGTGAGATAAACTGTTCACCGAAGGCGGCTCTCAATTGGGCCATTGTTTCGCGTGCCGTGTGGCATGTGGCACCGTCTTGTTGAAACCACATGTCAGGCATGTCCAATTCGCCTCAAAGAGATGTCAGCAAAGCAGAGGGGCTTGCCAGAGCCTCCGCCTGCCGGGGTTGCGGGTTGTTCGAAAGAGATACCGCGGCCCCGGAACGTAAAGGGCAACAGAAGGAACATGGGTGGGTTTTAGTCAGTACAAGTCTGCACGCACTGGGAGCCAATATTGAAGCATTTATTCGTGATATACCGGCTGATATGTTGGAGAGAGTGTGCCGAAATTGGGCCTTGCGAATGGGCCATCTAAACCGGAGCCGCGGCCAGCATTTGCATGAAATCATCTTCAAACATTAAATTGTATTGATCGTTCTATCGATTCCAATAAAGATTTCAATTTTTTTGTTTTTTTTGAAAATCAAATCCTATACCTCTTAAAAAATCACCCGTTACAAGCCCAAGGTTAGATTTTTTGGCTCTAAAGAATAATAATATAAGAATACTTTGACTTTAATTTCTAATTAATTAGTAATAAAATAAAAGCATTCAAAATAAATGAAAAAATCGAAATTATTACGATTCGTTATTAAATTAAAAGCAACAAAAATACTAGTCTCCCTTTGTTTGCAATAAAATTTACGCAAATTACCGCGGTGCGAGACAAGCGACAGAAATAAAGCCTTGGCCTAATTTCAACGTAAAACTGACAATTATTTCAAAATACTTTGAAATACAAAGGAGTTTGGTATTAAAAGTTTACTTTTGCATTTTTTAAGTACTACACTTCTGGACTCATCTATTGGCCCACCTTGTATTTTCAGTTTCGTTTGGTCCTAGCTAAAATTTTATATTAGGTCGAGCAAAAAGTTTTTATGCAGTTTTTAACCTGGCACATTCACAATTTCATTCAATAGTCTTTTTTTGAATTTCGAACACAGAATTTAAAGAAACAAAAGACAATTTGGAGCCTGTTTGTTGATATCAAACAATCGAATACTAAGAAAATCAGGTTTTATTGGTTTACTTGGATTTAATTCTTGAAAAAGTGATTGATATCTTTGGTTTTGCAACAAACATTACTTATTCTTAACATTAAGGTGAGGTTCTATCAATAATCTATGGATACTTCACCTGAAATTGCCGCCCAAGCTGTGGCACTTATTCAGGCCGGACACAGCCAAAGAAACGTGAGTGCTCAACTTAATTTAAGTCGATCTGCGGTCCGAAATGTTTATCGGAGGTACCTAGAGACTGGCGGCTTTGTTCGTCGCCAAGGAAGGCCACGATCTCGGGTCACAACTGAAAGGCAGGATCGATTCATCGTGACGACCAGCTTGAGAAATCGTCACCTTACCTCCATTGAGATACAAAACCAACTTCGCGACTTCCACGGAGTATCTGTAAGCGCTCGAACTGTTCGGAGAAGGTTAAAAGAACGCGATATGGTACCACACAAGCCAGCTAATGGGCCCAAACTAACGCGAGCCCACCGAACAGCGCGCCTTCATTTCGCACGCAGTCATTTAAATTGGACACAGCAAGATTGGAGCCGTGTACTCTTTTCTGATGAGTCTAAAATTGTGTTACATGGCAATGATGGAAGGAAGAAGGTCTACCGACGTAAGGGAGAGCGTTTCGCACTGTTGAATCAAAGGCGTGTGCGGTGTGTAGGGCGTTTAATGCGAGACTGAAGTCGGTCTCGTACACTGGTACATAACAATACGTCTTATAACTATGCTTAGTATATCGATACACAACACCTCCACTCTTATTTACTACATACAAACTACGAGTATGAATAACTAACTATGCTAGAACTAACTTAAATATAATTTTAATAAGTACTTAGGTTAATTAACTTTAAGTGTAATAGTTTTTAATTACAAGAACTTATTTACTATTTGATAATAATCTTAATCTATTTCCTCAAACCCATAACGGATAGGTGGCCTACGGCGTCTTACAGTCCTGTCAGGGTTTGTGTCGATGTTAGTATTTCCCGCTAGGCCTGCTTCAACGTTCACCGACACATTAGGTAATTTAAGTTGAGGGCTACATGGTACTATTGGAGATTCATTTTGTGCTGGTACAGAATCAGAGTGCGGACTTTCCGGGGTAGGAGACTTTTCGACACTACTCTCCCCCAAGTTCCCTGTGCGATCCTGTTCCTCGCCTCTGGTTATGGGAACCGCCAACGATTTGCGTGACCGTGTTTGGATTTCTAGTTTTGTCGACATTTCTGGTACTATTATTTTGTTTGGAACGTTACCATCAACCTCGTGCGTAACCCTCTGCCTCAGTTGATCGACATGCCTATGGATTTCCATGCCAGTATTGGTTCTTATGGAGTAATTGGATTTACCTACACGTCTAAGTACTGTACCGGATTGCCATTTATCCGCTCCCCTATAGTTTCGGTACCAAACATGTGCTCCTGATTCGAACAAGCGCTGTGAGCCGCCAGCGTTTTGTTCGCTACTTGACTGGCGGGCTATGACGCGAGATTCTCTATTTGGTTTTAAATTGTCTAACCTCATGCGTAAGCTGCGTCCCTGTAATATGCTAGCTGGGCTATCTCCCACGGTCTCATGTTTCGTATTTCTATACGCTAGCAAAAACCTAGCCAGGGCTATCTCTACATCCAAATTCTGCTTAAAGGCTTTTTTAATAGTTCGTTTACATATTTTGACAGCACTTTCGGCCGCGCCATTGGATGCGGGGTGATAAGGAGCCGTAAAAATATGTTCTATACCATTATGTCGTAAGAAGTTTTGAAATTCTTCGCTCGCGAAGGGTGGCCCGTTGTCGCTAACAGTTTGTCTTGGAAGACCAAACTGCGACCATAACTTCCGTAATACAGCTATAACAGCATGTGCGGTCGTCCTATTCATTTTGATAGCTTCGATCCATTTAGAGCAAGAATCTACTACAATTAAATAAGTTAAACCACCAATAGGCCCTAAGAAATCTAAATGCAGTCTTGACCAAGGCCGTGACGGCCAAGGCCAAGAGTGTGGAACAGCATGTGACGCAGCATCAGCCACAGCAGCACACACTGTACAAGCTCGACACGCGGTTTCCACCGCTTCATCTAAACCTGGCCACCAAACATAGCTACGTGCTAGTGATTTGGTCTTGACTATGCCCATATGTGAAACGTGAAGCTCTGACATTACTCTTTTCTGACAAGATGATGGTATGACAACCCGGTGACCCCACATAATGCATCCTAATTCGCAGTATAACTCTTGCTTCCTGTTAAAATAAGGCCTTAATTCTTTAATTTCAATATCTGTCGGCCATCCGTCCATTATATAACTTAAAACACGACTTAAAATTGGGTCTCGCTTCGTTTCCTGCTTCAGGACATTGTAGTCTAATAATAAAGCGTCTGTTGCAAAATGTAAATAGCTCTGTTCTGGCAAATCGTTATCTTCGGAAGCTACCTCCTTTTTTTGAGAATCTATTAATTTCACGATTAATAGATTCTCAAGAGTGTCAGCCGTATTTTTGTCTGTTTTCACGTATTCAATGGAAAAATCATAGGCTGATAATTTGATTGCCCATCTTTGTAAACGGCTAGCTGCTGCACAAGGAATGCCTGCATTTGGCCCGAAAATGCTAACAAGGGGTTTGTGATCTGTCCGGAGAACAAACTTCCTTCCATAAAGATATTGATGAAATTTTTCAACAGCAAATACTATCGCTAAGGCCTCTTTGTGTATTTGACTATAATGATATTCGTGTATAGTCAGTGAGCGCGAAGCGTACGCAACAACCCGCTCGTCGGCGCTGTCCGGCTCGCGCTGTGCCAGCACGGCCCCAAGCCCACGGGCGCTGGCGTCTACAGTCAACACTGTTTCTTTATTTATATTAAAATGTTCCAAAGCTCTTGTACTACACAAAAACTGTTTTACCCTCAAAAAAGCAGAGTTTTGGTTTGGACCCCATTCCCAATGTTTTCCCTTTTTCAAAAGAGCATATAATGGTGCTAAATGTGTACTCAAATTTTTTACAAATTTGCCATAAAAGTTAACCATTCCTATAAAGGATTTTACTTCTGTAACGTTACTGGGGTGTGGCATATCAACAATAGCCTTCACTTTGTTCGGGTCGACTCGTACGCCGTTTATATCGATCACAAACCCTAGATATTTTACTTCCTTAGCCAAGAAATCGCATTTCTTTTTATTAATTTTTAACCCGTTTTCTTCCAATATTTGCATAACTTCCTCTACTAATTGTAAGTGCGACTGCAAATCCTTGCTTTTAATCAAAATATCATCATAAAAAACTAGCACCTCCGGCTTATTTTTAAATAAATTAACCATGAGCTTTTGAAAGATACCTGGACTGGAGGATAGACCATAAACTAAACGACCGTATTTGAATAACCCCCTATGCGTATTGATAACCGTATAGTTTCTAGAATTTTCGGACAAAATTACCTGGTTATAAGCTTGCGACAAATCTAATTTTGTAAAGTACATGTACCCACTAAGATCGCTAAATAGATCTTCAACCCTTGGAATTGGAAATCTGTCAATCACTAAAGCACGATTGAGGGTTACCTTATAGTCGGCACATATTCGCAAACCGCCATCTGCTTTGCGTACCACAACCAGAGGCGTTGCCCAGTCGGACCGGTCAACCGGTTCAATGACGCCGGCGGTCAGCATGGCGTCCAGCTCCGCATCGACGCGCTGGCGCAGCGCGTACGGCAACTGCCGCGCACGACAAAAGATGGGTACCGTTCCTTCACGCACATGTAGCTCAGCTATGCCCCCCGTGAAAGTACCCAATGTGCCGTCAAACAGTGATTTATGCCTAGAAACAAGTTTATTTATTATTTCATTTTTGTTTAACGCTTTATCGGTTGCATGGCTAGTCAGTAAGTTTATTGTACGGTCGATTCTTATCGGAATATCAAGTTCGGCTAACCATTGCCGACCCAATAAATTTGTAGTACCCCTACTTAAAACATATAAGTCCAAGGTTTTAACAATGCCCTTATAGTTAACAATGGTTTCTATGTAACCCAAAGGTTGTACACTTGAGCCGTCATAAAATTTTAAATTTAAACAACATTTGTTTAAGTGCAAGTCGCTGAATAAATCATCATACACTGCTTTGTTTATACATGATAAGGCCGATCCTGTGTCAATCTCCATTGGGAGAATACAATTATGAACCTTAAGTTTTATACGCACCGGTTTATAATTACTTAATGACATTTGGTACACAGGCTCGTCGTCGCTTTCTCTGTCATCGGAATCCATATTATTGTATCGGTTATCACCAAAGCTGCCGGCCGCTCCGCCGTCGTTGTGTTGACGTAATAAATTCATCGAAGCCCGTCCGCGTCCGCCTCGTTCCGAACCGCGCCGCGTTCCTCTCGTCGTGTTGCGCCCGCTATATCCGCGGTATTTCCCGCGCCCTGTAACACGACCGCGTCTGGCAGATTCCGCTGACGCTTCCTGCTCCATTTCGATGGTTTTGTTCCGCTCGTTCCGAGCGTTTCGACACATCCTTCTAAGGTGCCCTATTTCCCGGCACCAACTGCACACATAATCCTTAAATGAGCAGTCGTTAGGCTGATGTTTTCCGTCTCCGCATCTATAGCACTCGTACACTTTTAATTTGTGGATTCCCTCGGATATTTCTGTGCTATTGTTCTTCACCGCATGCGCGTCACGCTCAGCCGCCTCCAAGGACAGCGCCAGAGTTACGGCTCTGTTGTATGAAAGTTCTTCTTCCGAGAAAAGCTTCTGACGTATCATTTCACTACTTAGGCCGCAAACTAGCTGATCCCTGAGGTTGTCATCGAGGTTTGTTTTGAAATCGCAATGCTTCGCTAGTTTTTTCAGTTCCGTGACGTAGTCCGCTATTGACTCGACGTTTATTTGCCGTCGCTGTCTAAATTTATATCTCTCAGCCATGATGGAAGGTTTAGGCTGCAAATGTGCTGCCAATATTTCTATTGCTCTTTTATAAGACAGTTCCGCAGGTTTTAACGGGCTGGCCAAAGTCGATAAAAGTTCATACGCTTCTTCACCCATGAACGATATTAATGTCGGTAGTTTTAATTCTTCCTCCACTTTATTCACTAAAAAATACATATCGAGTCTTTCAATATACGCGGACCAGTTTCCCGCTTTTATGCAAAATTCACGGACTTTACCGATCGACATTTTGTTACACTTCACTTCAATAGTCACATAAACACTTAAAACCTTTTTTTATTGTTGTTGTTGTTTTATCCTCGTCGCCACTGTTGAATCAAAGGCGTGTGCGGTGTGTAGGGCGTTTAATGCGAGACTGAAGTCGGTCTCGTACACTGGTACATAACAATACGTCTTATAACTATGCTTAGTATATCGATACACAACACGCACAATGCTGCTTTGAAGAGAGGGTTGCTTATGGCGGTGGCTCATGGACTGTCTGGGGCGGTATATCCGCGAGCGGCAAAACTCAACTTGAGGTTGTTACAGGACCACGGCTGCCAACATTAAATGCTGAAAGGTACATTCGTAAGTGCTTAGAACCTCACGTGATGCCATACGCGGACTATGTGGGCCCAAATTTCCTTTTTATGCATGATAATGCAAGAGCCCATGCGGCCGGCATCGTCAGGGAATATCTTCGGGATGTGAACATCACAGTTATGGACTGGCCAGTCAGAAGCCCAGACATGAACCCTATTGAGCACATGTGGGACGAGCTAAAAAGACGTGTTAGGGCTCGTCAGCCAGTTGCCCAGACGATGCAGGAGTTGAAAACTGCCATAGAAGAGGAATGGGAGATGATCCCTCAAAATTTCATAGAGCGGTTGATAAACTCTATGCCTAATCGTATGAGAGCTGTGGTAGATGCCCATGGAGGCAACACGCGTTATTAAATTAAACCTTTATTTGATAAAACATGTTTTTTATTCAAAAATCAATTGCCTTTAACAAGGCGCATATCCGACTTGTTAGGCGTAGCTCCATGTCGTATGGTATTCTGAATTCAAATTTAAAACAATACGATCGAAAAAGATGGTAAAATGTATCAGGTTTAAAACTGCATCAACAGTTTTTGTTCAATCTAGCAATCATATTTCGGTAGGGGCCATCGAAACCTAAACTCTAAGGTGGGCCAATAGATGTGTCCAGAAGTGTAGTATTTTAGCCATAGCTTTGTTCGCATCAAAGTCGGGAATTGTTCAATGTTGATTAGCTAAATTGCATACATCTTTTTCATATTCAATTCATCTTTCACACAAATACGTTTCAATGTTTATTTTTTGTGTATTAGGTCTCGCCAGTCAAGTAGGGTTGTCGCCCGTATAACCGATCATAATATAGTTGGATTTAAAAACTCTTCTGTTGTGCCTAAATGTAGAACTAATAGGTAACCACATAGCGCAGAGAGCAATGGACTAAGATCTAGGCCACCGCGTACGTATTGATGCACCACTACAAAAATGACGCACAAAATGCAGTTGACATGAAAGGAAGAATGCAGCGCTACCTTTGCTCGTTTTTTTTTTAAATTATTTTTCAATTGTTGCTTGAAAAAAAATACTAGCGTAAATAATGCGCGTAATTTTTATGACCTAAAATATTTTTTTCGATTACATTTGCTTGGGTAACCGATTTCTGTTTAATGTTCTTTTTTATAATTAAAAAAAAAGTATTTCACGAGTACTCTCTTGATCACTTCTAGGCCGTCGTCCCAATTGATGGACTGACCAGATTTACTTGAGACTATTTTTTAAAGGGGCCTAGAATTTTCTGTTGCGAAGACACGGCAAAAAGGCTGTTAGATTGGTCAGGCACCACAGGAACCTCGAGCCTTGTATGACATGGTAAATATAAAAGTCTTACATACTTTCAGTAAGATGTATTGAAAAAGGAATGCAGGTTGGAGAATAATCAATCGATGTAGGGCCTGATTCAGAAGACAGTACTCCTCATTAGTAGTATTGTGAAGAGGGTCCTGTTTCTGGAGACCTAAGCCATTAGCTTGGACTCGATAACGGCGGACCACAATTTATTTAAGTTTTTTTTTATTTAAAACATATAATATAAAACTGGGTTCTAAATGCAAAAATATTTGTTTTTTTTTTATTTTACTAATTTTCATTTTAAGTATTAACAAATTAAATGTGTAACAATTTACTCACCTGGTTGAAGTGAAACTCTCTGGGTAGAGACATACTCGCTTTTTAATATCAGGAGGTAACGATATACAACGAAAATGATCTTCAGATTCCGTGCACTCTAATTTTAAAGCACTTTTTTTTACGGCACTAGCCGTATTATACATTTGTTTAAAATTACCAATACTCCTTAAAGACGCCGTTTTAACTAATTTGCGTAACTTTTTAATTCAAACCGAATAATATTCCACTGCTAATGTTATTTAGAAAAAGTCAATTCGCGATGTGTTTTTTTTTTGTAAATTACGGATGAACGCACAACATTTTTGTGTTTTATTTTTTAAGGAATGATGCTTTTTGTGGCTGTATGTTGGCAACGATGATTCTTTTAAATTTACTATTATTTCTTACAAAACGTTCTGTTTCAGTGTTAATATGTTCACTAATAGAATGCTATATCAAATGAGGAGTCTGCGCGGTAGAGTAATCGATATTTGAATGAACCTTTGGTCAGTGTTGCTACTAAAATATTGTTTTATTATTTCTTGATAGCAACTGTACGAATCTCCTGAACTCGTTCAGTTCATTCATTTTGTGAATGCGCGCGAAATTCAATAATTTGTTAAAAAGCAATTTTATGATTTCAAAATCAAATAATAATATATTTTTTTTATTCACATGGGCACTTATATAACGTCAAGAAAACGTACACGGTTCGGGTTGGTCGTTCCCTATGGAGAAGAACCGGCAAGAAAGTCCATGATTACTCTTTTAAAATCATTTGGTTTTGTTGGTTTGCAATATGTTTACGTATGTTAAACCTACTGACGTACGTAACGTTTGGACGTTACGTACATAGACTAATCTTAATACAGTGAAACTTGGTTAAGTGGGACCTGGATAAGTGAGAAACCTCCATAACTGGAACTCATGCTGAGGTCCCAACACTTTGGCACTGAATTACCTCTGTTAGTGGGACGAGGTAAGCCTCTATATCTGGGATTTGTTCTTTCGATTTATCATCATAGTTACCTCTATAACTGAGACAGCGAGTAAATTTTATATGCATAAACCTCTTCAACTGAGATAACATTGTTTGTTTACTCATTCTTATTCTACCCACAAATTCATTTACATACATAACACGTTATTTTATTTAATGATTGCACCTCTATAACTGAAATAACCTGTATTCTCACCTCTATTAATGGAACCCTCTGTAAATGAGACAGATATTTATGTATACCTGTATATCTGAGACACTGGGTAAGTGGAATACCTCTATAAGTGAAACGACATTGCAGGTCCCTTGATGTCTCACTTAATCAGGTTTCACTGTATATATAAATTACGTGTCACGTTGTTTGTCCGCGATGGACTCGTAAACTACTTAACCGATTTTAAAGTCGTTCGGTCGTTTAGGGTAGGTAGAAAATTGCATTGCAAGGCATGCCGGGGCACAGCTCATACCCATAATATAAAATGAGATAGACTGGCAACTGACGTTTTCGGTATAGTTAGCGACCAGCGCCCTCTGAACGCCAAGCAAAGAACTAATTGAATATGTTTTTGTAGGTAGGTACGCTTAAGTTGATATAATTATTTTTATAGCCTTATATACATTCCTTCGTTTAGATGATACATAAACTGTTTTTTTGCACAAGCACATTTTCATGGATGTTTTTAGACACAAGTTTTAAATGAGAACACAGTTTGGGTTTCTATTATACGAAATAAATTTATCTTAGGTTGTATAGGATAAAGGAGATCAGATTGATAACACAAAAATATATAATTAAACGAATTTATTACACATTAATTACAACACCTGTTTGCCTCTCTCGTTTTGCACCCTTTGTTTTATTGAGATGGTCCAAACTCCTTGCAGAGGGCCTATTTGCAAGTATGTCACAAACACTCACTTGAAATTCGGCTATTTATGGAATATACGCAGGAACTAAAGTTCATCTCAAGGTAATAACACAAAAACACCAAAAAATACAAGAAAAATGCGCACGAGCATGTAATAACAAACCGGTGGAAAATTTCTTGTGAGTTGTGACGTTGATATTCAGTGTTGCTATTGTTGGTAGGTTCTAATTTTTGTAAAACTTCCACGAATAATACAAAATATTCATAAAATATTTCAAAAACAATTCATACTTGGTTGTTAAATCAAATTATTAGTAAAAGTGGAGAAATTAAAGTAAAATAGCAAAATTAACCATTAAACTACCAAAAATTTAGGATAAAAAAGTGGTAACACCACAATAAAAAAATCGTTACTTCTGCTGGGACAACTGGCGCTTTTCGCAATAAAACAAAATGTTTTAAGTTGCCAGGGCATGGACTAAATAATTATAACACCTGTGATAGTTACGCTATCGACTATTTTTAAGTTAAACTAAAGCATCCGTACGACTGTGCGCTACGAGGCTAAGCAAACACTGCGTCTTCATAAACAATGATGTACTAGTCTGTCAAGAAAGTACCGGGAAAAGATCAATAATACACAAAATGTCTGTTATTCATCCTTTATTTTATCACCTTCAAAGTATGCTCCTTTAGAAACGATACACTTGCGCCAACGAATAATCCATTCATCGAAACATTTTTTAAACGCTGCTTCCGGAATTGAGTCCAGTTCTCGCCGCGAATTCTCCTTTATGTCTTCTATCGATTGAAAACGGGTGCCACGAAGTGGTAATTTGAGTTTAGGAAAAAGAAAAAAGTCAGCAGGAGCCATATCTGGTGAATATGGTGGTAGGTTGCTGGATGGTATTTGTTGAGTGTTTGGTCAAAAATTCGTTCACAATGATAGCCTTGTGCGAAGGCGCGCATTGTCGTGGTGCAAAATCCAAGAATTTTCTTTCCACAAATCTGGCCTTTTTCGTCGAATTTGCTCTCTTAAACGCCGCATAACGCTCAAATAATATTCTTTATTTACCGTTAGACCTACCGGTAAGAATTCAGAGTGCACAACACCGCGATAGTCAAAGAAAACAGTCAACATGACTTTGACTTTTGATCGACTTTGGCGTGGTTTTTTCGGTTTCGGTTCAGTTGGAAGGCGCCACTCCGAAGCTTGTTGACTAGTTTGCATGTCAAACTCGTAAACCCACGTCTCGTCACCAGTAACAATGCGTTTCATGAATGTTGGGTCCGAACTGACTCGTTCTAGCATGTCCTCAGCGACTTTCATGCGATTGAGTTTTTGGAGAAAATTCAGATCTTTTGGGACTAGCCGAGCAGCAACATGTTTCATACCCAAATGATTAGTTACAATGGTACGGATCGACTCGTATGATACAGAAAGTTCGGCGGCTATCTCTCAGAGTTGAATGGAGATTTTCAGTCACTATTTTCTTCACTTTTGCGATGTTAACTTCAGTTGCAGACGTTGACGGCCTACCAGAGCGAGGCAAATCTTCCATCACATCTCGACCGCTTTTGAACGCTTTGAACCACTCATAAGCACGAGTTTTTGATAAAGTCGATTCACCGTAAGCCTTCTGTAACATTTTCAGTGACTCCGAACACGAAATTCCATTGGCGATGCAAAATTTAAGACAAACTCTTTGTTCGATATTTTTGTCCATTATGAAATTCGCAATACCACTATATATGATACTAGCTTTTGCCCGCGGCTTCGCTCGCGTTAAATTCGGTAGCGCCTTATTGATTTGTAATAGCAACGCTAAGTTTTCCCGTTTCTTCCCTCTTTCTCCCTCATATCACACTCTTTTTAAAAAAATAATAGCCTATGTCCGTCTCCTGGTTCCCAACTATCTCTGTACCAAAATTCATTAAAATCGGTTTAGCCATTAAAGCGACGAAGAGGTAACAAACAAACAAACAAACTCACTTTCGCTTTTATAATATTAGTAAGGATAAGGATTACTAAAACCAGCACTGTATATAATATAAATAACAGATGCAACTCAAACTCCGCGCCAAAATGGAAAACAGTTGTGCCAATCTAACAACTACAAAAAAAACAAATTTTAATTTGGAACCATAAACAAATCATCCATTCCCGATACTTTTTGACTGAATGTATGTATGTTTTTTAGAAAGGCACGTCAACAAACAGTTCGTGAGTATAATTAATATTTATTTTAATTATTCTTGTTGTTTGCTAAAAAGACTTAGTATCCATGATCAGGAAAAAAAATATTAAAAAAAACACATTTTAGCTTTTATGTTGGCGACCATTAATTCTATGTAGTCTGTGGTTGTCTATGTCTAATTGTCTATGTATCTTTAGTTTCTAATCTATATATATTACTATACTCTGTGGTTTCTCTCTATTTTTATTGATTTCTCTGCCAAATAAGTAAAATTCAGTTTATTTAATGTTTTAAAGCCGTTCTTAAATTGAACATGGTGTTTAGATAGTCTGTAAATAATGAAGATTTGACGACGAATCGAAAATAATACAATAGAATTGCAAATAGCTGTTGCAACTCATTTGTCGACTACCGCTACCGGCACACTTACCTGTCATTGGGAAGATGTAAATTCGTCTGACTACGAGAGAAAACATCGTACCTATAACAATCTAGACTGCTTCCCTGTCATAACTAAGTGCATAATAGAAGCGCATTCGATATTCATATCGTTTTATTTGTAAAGTGTTTGTTCGTAGAAAACGAAGACAAAGAAATTGTCATAATAACCGCTTGGAGACACCAGTTTTTAGTATTCAACCGTGTTTATCAAATATAAACGATAACCAAGTAATTAAATTCGAGTTACAAGATGGAAAAACTGGTAATGTGTAGAATATGTTTAGCGAAGAATGTACGCATGTATGAACTCGTCAACAAGAACTTGCATGACCTATATGAGAAGCTCACTGATGTTGCGGTAAGTTGATGTTTTTAGTATTTCACAAATGTCTCTCTTTTGGGTCAGTGGGTCATCTTAGGTGGTTAGGGTGGCATTGTTTGTTGTGTCGTTGAGCTCCTTGAGTTATGAGTTACACAATAACTGATAAATGCTTGCACTGACTGGACAAGTCCAATCAATATGTGTAGTGTTTTCTCAAAAAGACCATTTCAGACACTAATCTGCATAGTCCTCATGTAAGTTGACCAAGATTTCAGTCTAGACTTTAAAAAAGAGACTATTCTTCTCAGAGTAGTCGGGTATGAAACACCGGCCTCAACTAGGTTTTTTATTGTTTTAAAGATGTGTAAAAGTGTTTGTAAAAACTTGCAAAATAAACATTATTTATCATTATCCAGTTTGGTTGAAACATAATAAAATAAACTTGGCAAATATGGTTTTATTTTACTGTGTATGTTGGAAGCTAAAGATATTGATGAAGACAACTTGTGATGTAACCTGCAAATAGTACTGCCAGGCATTCAGATAAAGCTGGACATACTTAGGCTTTTTGACTATGTGTCGGGCCAAAATAAACGATGTCCCGATTTTGCTAGGCCTTTGTTGGATAGTATTTGAATGGTTAATAATAAAGTAAAACTTAAATTTGATATTTTTAATTTTTACTTTAAGTTATTTGTATTTTGGAGTACCTATTAATACTGAGACACAAAATCTTCAATAATCCAAGGCCTAAAAACCTGCAAGGCTGCACTGAACTACACAACTGCTTATTGTCCCTCATACCGAAAAGCAAAATTAGAATTTATATTATTCAAAGAGGGGACAATCTTTTGGTAAACCCGCTCTTGCCTAGGTTGGTCTGTCGAGATTCCTCCGTGCCTCGGGAAGCACGTTAAGCTGTCAGTTCTGGGTCTCATTTGTAGATCTTTGACAGTTGTCACAGATAGTCAGTTTCTGGAAAGTGACAACCAGTGTTACCAACGAATATTGTATTACCTTACTAATTGGATTGTGAAGGTCAAATAGGCAGTTGTTCCGTGTAAAATACTTGTATTGAGCTGTATCTGGTTTGACTGGAAGTTGAAGTTTGACACTTGCCAGTTCATCTCTGAATGAGGTTGTAGAAGTTCTCTTTATCACTTACAATTCGGTTCCTTCTTCTCAACATCCCTGGTCACTAGTGGGATTCAGCAGAATACCATCGTCAGGTATTCTTTCTTAGCGAAGGAGGTGGCTGGGCGTTTGAGGGAAAGAACCTAAAACCAACCCAGCCGCCGTGGGAGACGCCCCGGGCGCTGGGCGCCGCGAGACGACTCCCGGCCACCGTAGGTGCTGGCCTGTGGACGGTGAGCAATGGCTAGCTCACCGTCCGTCCGTCTATTGACGACAGGCCGTGTCGACGGCGCGTTTGTGTTTCACGCGCGCCTCAAACAGATGTCAGCAAAGCAGAGGGGCTTTCCAGAGCCTCCGCCTGCCGGGGTTGCGGGTTGTTCGAAAGAGATACCGCTGCCCCGGAACGTAAAGGGCAATAGAAAGAACATGGGTGGGTTTTAGTCAGTAAAAGTCTGACACTCCCCCCCGCTCCGCCCAGAGCGGGGGAAGGTATTTGATGATTTCCCACCCCAAAAAAAGGTATTATTTCTGGCATATAGCTAGATTACCATGTGGTGCAACCTTGAGACACAACACCCAGTAGTCGGCGACCGTTGGAAATGTATGTGATGTGTCTATGGGTCAATCTAACTTCTACCTTTTTAGGTCTTTGTTTGTTTTTACTCGAAGTTTATTTGTTCACACACAAAAAACCCACAACCCTGTCTCTGCATCAGCTAAGGTTGTCGGGTAGAGAATGCCCAAGACACTAAGTCCGCCTTTGTCGTGTCGTCGGCGCGTTAGTGTTCTACGCGCGCTTCAAAGAGATATCAGGAAAGCAGAGAGGCCTGCCAGGGCCACCACCTGCCGGGGTTGCGGGTTGTTCGAAAGAGATACCGCGGCCCTGGAAGATGAAGTGCAATAGAAGGAGCATGGGTGGGTTTTAGTGAGTACAAGTCTGACACTCCCCTCACTCCGCCCAGGGTGGGGGAAGTTATTTAATGATTTCCCATCCTCAAAAAAGCCTGCCTTTTTGTATATTTACAAACAAAAATAATTTTGTTGCAGTTTGTTACTGAAGACAGTAGACCAACGCTTGTTTGTTTCGTGTGCTGTGCTCAACTGAAGAAATGCTGCAGATTAAAGAAAAGATGTCTGGTAGCTGAAGACCTGTTCGCTCAGATTATGAAAGGAGATTTTGAGGTGAGCTGTCATTCAGCAGACATTTATATGGTCTTCGATGGGGAATTACTTTATTTATTGTATCTGAAATATACTTTTATGTTTCCTTTTTTGAGCATTCTTTCCCAGAAGATTAGCACCTAATATTACACGGTTGGCGCAGTGACTGAGCGATCGACTGCTGCGCTGCGTGTCGCGGGTTCGATTCCCGCACGGAACAAATATTTGTATGGCCTACAAATAGTTGTTCCAGGTCTGGCTGTTTGTGTATGTGAGTTTATATGTTTGTAAACGCACCCGCGATACAGGAGAAATTCCTAGAGTGGGGCAACGTTTTTTAAAAAAAATAATTGAAATCTGAGCTATTTGACCTCCAACAAGAATTAGTCCTTTCAAAATCCATTTCAAATTCCCTTATTAAATACTAATTATTATAATTAGATCAGGAGTATAGCACGGAGTCCTGGGTTGGAATCCCAGGTCGGGGAAGAAGTGTCATTGGGTTTATCAATATAGCGGTAAGATACCCCCGAGCCTCGGTGCGCACGTTAAGCCGTTAGTCCTGCTCCTGATCTCTCTCCGATCGTGTCAGATTGCCGTCCCATCAGACTATGAGAGTGAGGGAACAGAGAGTGCACCTGCGCCTGCGCACACACGCCTTCACTATAATATCTCCCGCGCCGATGGCTAATGTCCGCTGAGATTAGCCGTGCCGTGGCTGAAAACGATCATACTTATAGATGATGGATGATACATATATCATGTAAAGAATACACTGTGAAAGAATCAAAATAATACTAACTTCACTGTTACGACCCTAGGCGATCAGGTCAATGGCCGACGATAGTAATACTAAAGATAATAAGTACGAATGCGCTGGTTACATGAACTAGTCTTTCCTGGAGTTGTTACCCACTGGAATAACTTACCTACTACTTACAGGATGTAGAGATACCTACCTAATTGAATAAAATTGGAAATAAAAAACCTTTCAGCTGATGTTAGGGTTGTCGCACAGAGTTTGTGCAAAAAAATAGTAAAATGTATTTTTATCTAAAAGTATAGTATTTGAGAACCTGAGAACATGCACAATGACTGCTTATTACTTTAGCTGTATGCCCCTTCAATGTTATTGCTCCTTTTTTTTTAAACATTGTTTATGATAGTAATGCCGTTGTGATCATAAACAAATTTGACCAAACACTGTATTCATCTTTTTACAGATAAAACCTTTAATAAACCAAGAGCAGTTTGAAATTTTTCATGGGTTTGTTAAAACGCCAACAGAGAACATAGATATAATTGAAGTTGGTCAAGCAGAAGGTGTTGTTGTGAAACAAGAATTATCAGCTGTTTGTGAGAAACTAGATGATATTATTGAACCGAAGAAAGAACCTGAAAGTGATGACGGTAAGTTTTTTAACCAGCTTCAAAAAAGGAGGAGGTTCTCAATTCGTAGGTTTTGTTTAGTTATGTATGTTTACCGTTTACTCAAAGATGCCTGGACCGATTGGCAAAATTCTTTTTTTGTTTGATAGGCTATACTTCCCAAGTGGTCCCATATCAATTTTATTTATATTGCTTTGGTAGTTAATGAGTTATCGTCTATTATACATATTTTTTCTTCTACGTCTATATGGATGATTTGCTAATCTTTTAGTAACAATGGAAAATGAATACTCGATAAAAATTATGTGATACATCAAAATACCAAAATCAATAATGCTGAAATATATATTTTTTTTTTGTAAAAATTAAAACCGTATTTACTTCCGGAAGTCAGTGGCAAAAAAGTCAAAGAAACCAACAAAAGTCACCGAATTCCGCTAGTAAAGTTATTATAAGAACGAACGAAGAACAATTATAAATGTTTTTGATAGGCTAATTTTTTTTACAAAAAAGTGGGATGTGAGGGAACGAGGGAAGAAAAGGAAAATCTTAGCGTTGCTATTACAAGTCAATAAAGGCGCAAGGGGAACTGTATTACCCCGAATATAACGCGAGCGAAGCCGCGGGCAAAAGCTAGTAAAAATAAATTAAACAGTATTGAGATTACAAAAAAACAGCCAAAGGTTCTGTAGAAACTTTTGATATAAACAACCATATCTTTTAACGGCATAGACTTAGAGGGTTGATTTTTTTACAGCACAAAAGGACCACAGGCTTTACACGACTGTTTTTTTTTACTTACAGAAACTATGAAACTATACAATAACTATCTGGAAATTGAATATATGCCACCAAACCCACCTGGGGACGAGTCTAACAATGACGTACCATTAACTGCACTAAAAACAGAAGTGGAAGAACAAGAAGTGCAACAAACGAAACGAAAAACTAAGAAGACTAACAGTAAGTATTTGTTTGTTGATTATTATGCAAGCTATATTTCGGCTGGAGCCAGGACTTGGTGAAGGCAAGTGGCCTCATGAGGTCATCCGGGCAGGACCTTGACCGATTCTCGGACATGTTGTATCAAAAACCTCAGTATATTGTTGATAACTGATTTATTAATACAAAATTACAATCAACTAATCGTTTCACTAATAAACTTTCACAATAAATTGTATTTATGACTCAGGTGTGATCCGCATCACAATTCCGAGGTGTTGACACTGCGACTGCTTCGGTAAAACTGACTTGTGCCCGCTAGCGCGCCGCCTTATATTACTCGTCCCCCACCTCGCCTGACTCATGGAGTGGTACGATGATGTCACATTGCGCACGTGCACGACGCACGTGCGCCGTTGCAGCTGTGTTTGTCTTCTCAGCGCCGACACGGCCATTCTGCACAAAGGTCGCCCTCGACCTTAAACAAAGAAAAACTGCGCAGAATATCAAGGTTCAACTATGTCACACATTACAAACGTAAGGAGACTCCCGTCCTCATCTCACATACGATACACATTGGGAAGTAAGGAGGCCCCTGTCCTCAACTTACGGATAAAGCATACTTGCAAACATAAGGAGGCCCCTGTCCTCAACTTACGTCCAGTACATACCACAAAGTAAGGAGGCCCCTGTCCTCAACTTACACTCAACACACATACTTGCAAACATAAGGAGGCCCCTGTCCTCAACTTACGTCCAGTATACACCACAAAGTAAGGAGGCCCCTGTCCTCAACTTACACTCAACACACATACTGCAACCATAAGGAGGCCCCTGTCCTCAACTTACGTCCAGTATATACCACAAAGTAAGGAGGCCCCTGTCCTCAACTTACGCTCAACACACATACTGCAACCATAAGGAGGCCCCTGTCCTCAACTTACGTCCAGTATATATCACAAAGTAAGGAGGCCCCTGTCCTCAACTTACGTTTAATACATATCGCAAAGTAAGGAGGCCCCTGTCCTCAACTTACGTCCAATATATATTGCAAAAATAAGGAGGCAACTGTCCTTAAGTTATATTATGAACAAGTTATGCAATACTTTTAGAACAGTTATGGAGTAATGAAGTTTTTTACCTTTACTACTGTAGACTTTCCTCCAGAAGTTGAGTCGAAGTTAGCAATAAGACTGCCAAGACTGACAGAGTTGGACGGTGTAGTCTGTCTACACTCGGTTGTTCCGCTAGTTACTAGTTAGCTGCACCCCTTCTACGAGCGTGTCCAAGCGCGCGCGCGAAGACGAATTCTTAGATGGCGCTGTTTGCATTGTGCCATCAATCCACGACACGGCCATCCCTGACTAGCACCCGTCCTCGGATGTAGTTCCTGTGGACAAAATATGCTCAAAGAGTAATCTAGCTCGGCTTTCCTGCCAATAAAAACAAAAGGTATCTTGGTATAGTTATCAACTTTAATGGTTTTACTATGCCCTGTCACAGTACTCCCTGCTCCACATAATTCATTGAAAAGAAATCCGATCAACAAGTTACAAAACAAAGTATCTAACAATTTTATTACTTTTTATCATAGTTCATAAGCAACGCATACTCAAATCTAATTCTCGAGAAACTTTGTGATCGGGGATCTCCCTCACACGATCATGAAGGTATTTGTATATTTGCTTAGAGTCAAGCGCCTTTAGTCGGTATCTATCCCCGTCTAACACTTCAATGATCTCGAATGGGCCTTTGAATTTAGGAACTAATTTTGTTGGAGTCTTTTCCCTCAATTTAATTAAAATAATCATTAACAACTAATTTAGAAACGTGAACCTTATTTTTATGAAATCGTTTTTATCGTAATTAGCATTTTTTTTTTTTTTTTTTGTAAAATTCTGTGTCGCATGCCCTCTCATCTCATCTAAATTAACGTCAGTCACGTCATTATCAACGGTCACTACGCCAAGAGGACGTGCTACCCTACGATCATTAACTCAAAAGGGCCAGATTCAGTCACCCTATTAATAGTGGAGTAAATGGCCAACTGAACCTCTCCCAATGGTTCCTGCCAAGAGCCGTCACGACTAGTCTTTACAGCTGTCAACATAATTTTAACATAATCTTTGATGAGAGAGCATTCGGCACCAGAATCGTAATAAAAATGGATACGACTCACCAGAATTCATCAGCGTACCGCTGGCATTACTGACTTGCTGTACCACCATCACAGAATGCTGCAAAGCTACTGGCGTTAATACCTCCTCCCGCTCCTCGGCCAAATTAACCCTCTCAGCCTCATCTGCCATCCTCCCGAAGCAGGACGACTCAACATGTCCAGTCCCGCCACAGCAATTACCCCCGGGCTCCGGACGCTCTGCGCGGCTCAAGGACTCGCTGGAACCAACGGCCCAAGACCGCCCGACCGCGTCCTCCCACCGCCCCTGCCACAATGTGCCCGTACATGTCCTGGCTTAGTCACAATAAATGAGACCACAAGAGCCATTGTAGCGAAGGGCTGCCCTCTAGGGGGCGTCCTCTCGCCCCTACTATGGAACCTAATAGCGGATAGCCTAATCCGATGCCTAAACGCCGAAGGCTTTTACACCATAGGCTACGCCGACGACATCGCTACCTGATGCGCCAAGCCCTAAGAATAATGGAAAAATGGTACGAAGAATACGAGCTAACCGTAAACCCCTCCAAAACCGAACTAGTCCTTTTTACTAGAAGAGGAAACTGACAACACTACAGCTGCCGATTTTCTTCGGCACCACGCTAAGCCTAGCAACTGAAACCAAGTACCTGGTCGTTTATCTGGACAAACAACTAAATTGGGCAACACACGGACTATATCACCACCAAAGCTAGCATATCCCTATAGCAGTACAAAAGACTACTCGGCAGGAATTGGGGTATAAGCCCCAAAATTATGCACAGGCTGTACCCCACAGTCATCAGACCCATAATAACATACGGCTGATGATGATGGCCCAGAACAGAACTGAGCACGACCCAAAAAGACCTAGAAAAACTGCAACGCCTTGCCCGTGTAGCGATCACCAGTAGCATGGGAAACCGCACCAACAGCAGCCCTACAAACAATGCTAGGGCTCTCGCCCCTACATCTCACGGTACAGGAGGAAGCGGCTCTTGCGGCTTCAGACTAGAAGTCTCTGGCACACTGAGTAATGACTCCAGGATAAAGCACACCAAAATCAAAGCAGGAGCCGTCTAAAGGCAACCTCTGTAAGTAGCACCGACCGATAAGATCACCAAGATACATTGCCTCCAAAAACATTACGACATACAGCTCACGGAGGAACCATGAGAATACACGGGATCAAACAAACTGAGAATATAATACAGATGGCTCGAAAACCAGAACGGGAACAAGGGTTGGGGTCTTCTCCTACGACCTAAACATTAAAATTTCTAAACCACTCGGAACGCTCAACACAGTCTACCAGGCTGAATGTATGGGCATTATTCAGGCCGTCGTAGCCATTGAGGCCAGAGGAGTCGCGGACACCAACAACCGAATACTCTCCGACAGTGCCTCTGTTCTTCAGTCCCTAAACAATAGCTGCTTCAACACAGCTCTAATATACGAATGCCACAACCTACTAGAACGAATGACCGCACACAACCGCAATACATTAACCTTACAATGGATCAAAGGACACAGTGGCTCCCTAGGCAACGACACAGCGAATGAACTCGTCAGACGGGCGTCCATCTCTCCAGCACTAGGACCGGAGCCAATTGAACCCATCCCTTTCAGCCAGATACGCAGCTGGCTGAAGGAACACACCTTTTCGAATGTACAGGAATCACTGAAATCCGGAAAGTGACACTGGATATACTAGGGTCACTTGCGGACGCCCTCAAGAACCCATCTGCTTCTGGAAGGAGGTGGGCTGGCTAGAGTATGCGTAGAGTAGCGGCCATCAGGTGCATGGCATACGCACAATGGTCCATTGCAAGGACTAGGTGTGGAAACCGGACCCCCCTCCAAGAAGCGGAGTCCACATGAAGAAAAAGAAGATGTCCTGCTTCCTACACCCAAAACAAAGCATATGACCGTCTCCAATGCTTCTCAATCCCGGTCGCTTTGCAGGTGTTTCATCCCGTCGAAGCTCTCGTTGTTCGACTGCAGCCGCCACCGAAACCAATTCGGGAACTGAGGAACATTAACCAGACAACAAACGCAATCTAAGGAACTCATCGTTGACGCAGCCAATCATGGCCCCCACAGCATCCCCGTCCTTGTCACCATCAATGACCCGTCTCCAGACAGGGGCCCGGTTGTCGCCAAAGGCACCGGTACCCTCCTCCATGTGAGCACTCGGAGCCGAGGAAGCTCCGAGGTCCATCCCGCTTCTGATTTCGGCTGGAGCCAGGACTTGGTGAAGGCAAGTGGCCTCATGAGGTCATCCGGGCAGGACCTTGACCGATTCTCGGACGTGTTGTATCAAAAACCTCAGTATATTGTTGATAACTGATTTATTAATACAAAATTACAATCAACTAATCGTTTCACTAATAAACTTTCACAATAAATTGTATTTATGACTCAGGTGTGATCCGCATCACAATTCCGAGGTGTTGACACTGCGACTGCTTCGGTAAAACTGACTTGTGCCCGCTAGCGCGCCGCCTTATATTACTCGTCCCCCACCTCGCCTGACTCATGGAGTGGTACGATGATGTCACATTGCGCACGTGCACGACGCACGTGCGCCGTTGCAGCTGTGTTTGTCTTCTCAGCGCCGACATATACGATTATTGGGTATTTCTCTATACAAGTTCCACCCGTGTCATTTTCATCTAAAATAGTTGAATTTATACCCTAAATAAATGTAAACAAAGAAATCAAAAACGCAAAAACTATAATGGTTTATTTTCTTACGGAATAGATTTACCATCCGCATCAAGTGTGAAAAATAGTCGAATTTGAACCTTATGGGAGAGTAGATAAAGCCCACACACGCGGATATGTTAAAATGGTTTACTGTTTTCAAATAACTTCAATGAGTTCAGTCCGCTTTGTGCCGCTGCGTTAGTCCGGGTGCCTTAGCCTAGGTACTATAAAAATAAAATAAAATAAGCCTTTATTGCTGTTAGTTTTTTCTATACAGTTGTTTCACTGAACTATCAACTTAACTATTACTACTTATTACTATAATTAAACATCAGCGATCGGATCGGTTTCTGTGACAGCTTGTCCTACGACATAGGCCTCCTCCAAAGATTTCCAAGACTCTCGATCTCTAGCTATGCGGGTCCATTCTGACCCCGCGACTTGTCTGAGGTCGTCCTCCTAGCGTTTGCGCTGTCTCCCTTTATTTCTTATATTGCCCCTTAGGTACCACTCTGTTGTTGTTTTGGTCCACTTTTCATTGGTTTCCCTCAACATATGTCCTGTCCATCGCCACTTTAGTGTTTTGCACACCCTGAGTGCATTTTTGAATTTTGTTTTATGCCTAGGTACTATACATATGTTTATTTCCCACATATCTTAGGCGCGTTATCAACCCACGCTTCATATTATGTTTTACACAAAATAAACATAAATGGGTACCTCACTCGACGTGGAAAATATCTGATCTGATCTTATCTGAGTGGCAGCCAGGTTATCTATAACCTTAAAAATATTTCCCAGAAAAATAAATTTCTACCTGTCAACTCAAGTTGAGTTACTGCATTACTTTTCTCTGTAACGAAGCTTGGGACCTGCGCTAGGTCGCGAACTCAAAAGTGATGCGCCTATAGCGCGCGTTTTCCGCGCATCGTAATTCGTTACGTATCGGTACTCCTTACGGGGGCTGGGGTAATCCATAACTGCCTACGGTGCTCCGGTTAAGCCCACCTTAATGCGCCACCGTCGGGATCCCAATTGACGGTAGGAGGGATTCACATCGGCGTCAAGTCGACAACGAAATACCTGGGAATCGTCCTCGACAGCCGGTGGAATTTTGTGGAGCATTTCCGACGTTTGGCCAATCTCATGCAGGCCGGGGCTATATAATAAAGCGTATCGATATTCTTGAAATGGTACGTCATCATTTGTCACTGTTAACTGTTTTTGTTTACTTACAGATCTAGAAGCAGTAAACCTATACGACAACTATCTCGATATAGAAGGTAAACATCCACATCATTCGGATTCTGATTCAGAATATGAGTTGCCTTTATTGGAGTTTAAAGGGAAGGACAGAAAAAGAAGACAAGAGGAAGAGACAGAAGTATTAGGAGTAAAACGAAAAGCTGAGAAGACTCACAGTAAGTATTCGTTTAGTTCATCATCAGGTTGGCGATCAGGCCGCAGGTGGAGCAGTGAGACTGGACAAGTACCGGTGTACCCACACCTGTAGCTCTACCATGAGTTTAAACCAATAATATTCGTCGCTAGTCAATACCGACGCCGTTAATTTTTTCTAACGATAATTTTACAGCGCCTCTAGCGGTCACTCGTAGAACCAAAATCGGCAGTATGAGACGTCAAGTAAAAAACCTATCGAATAGGAACTCGCTAGCGACTAAAGTTTATGGCAGTTTGCTACATACAAATCGGTACCATGAGTTACAAATTCAACAGGTGCTATCGATGCAAACCGTTACTTCAGTAGTAAAGTAACTCACTAGCTTAATGAAGGATGGAAGTACTGAGAAGTGCGTCGTGTAAAACATTTTTTTATTAATTTGTGCATAAAAATGTCCGGTAAAACTTATTTAGCGTGGAATATGTTATCTACAGTGCACAAGTCTAAACAAGAAATATTGGAATTGACATTACAGGAGATGCGAGATTGCTATAACGAGCCGCATGTAATCTGCCTCTCTGAGACATTAATTAAGAAATAATTATGAAAATCGTTCCACAGTTGGCGGAGTAATCGATGAACATACATACAAACGAAAAACCATCGAACATAGAACCACTTCCCACACACACACACATCACATACGTACACGCACACATGCCACAATTCTAATTACTCACTCACCTTTGTTATATAAAAAAATATATAGTTTTAAAAATAGATTTGGCAGATAATCTGCAAACTGCATTTATTTACATAATTGTTTGTCATCAAAACATGAGAAAGGCCACTGATTTCTGTAATACAGGTCTTTGAACCTAGCTCAGGAATCAGAGCCTTTAAATCAATTTGAAACCTTTTTATGTGAATAAAGATTTTCGTTCATTTATTGATTAATTTACATATTATTTACATTTTTAAATATTTCTTCTAAACAAAAATAAAAAAAAAACATTTAAAAATATAAAAATAGTAGCCCACCGGTATCGGGAACAGGGTCCAAGCTACCGGCGGTCAGGGCTCTAGAGAAAGGAACCTCCTAACAATACGAGCCGTGTCCAGGAGTACCGCTTTCTGTATCAAGCCCTTGATCCAGCTGCCTAACGAGAGCCTCCTCAGGTATTGGTCGAGGCTCTTGGCAATTAAGCCATTGGCAGATACGACTATCGGCACAATGATCGCTGAGTCCACATCCCACATGTCAACAACCTCGCGAGCCAAGTCAATATACTTGATTTGCTTATCTTTCTCGGCTTTCACGAGGTTCTCATCATGCGGGACTGATTTTATTATTTTTATTTTTATTTATAACCGACTTCAAAAATAGGAGGAGGTTTCTCAATTCGTCGGAATATTTTTATTTTTTATGTATGTTCAACCATTACTCAAAGACGCCTGGATCGATTTGAAAACTCTTTTTTGTCTGATAGGGTGCTGATGGTGATGCTTTTTTTGTACTTGCCAGTTGGTCCCATATCAATTTTATTTATATTGCTTTGGTAGTTTATGAGTTATCGTCTATAGTGCATATTATTTCTAAGAAAAGTAAAATGTCTTTTTCTCTTTTTTTTTTAATAAAACGTTGCCCCACACTAGGAATTTCTCCTGTATCGTAGGTGCATTAACAAACATATAAACTCACATACACAAACAACCAGACCAGGAACAACTATCTGTAGACCATACAAATATTTGTTCCGTGCGGGAATCGAACCCGCGACACGCAGCGCAGCAGTCGATCGTTCAGCCACTGCGCCAACCGCGTCGTCAGAAGTATAGTACTTGAGAACTAGGGAACATGCACAAAGACTGCTTGACCTTAGCTGTATGCCCCTTAAATGTTTATGCTCCTTTTTTACACGATGCGTAAAGTATACAACAATAATGTCAATAACAAAAAAACCCTGTTAATTTGATTTCTGTTCACGCTCCTTCTTCCCATTCTACTTGTAAAGCTAAACTCAACCGTTTTATTATCACAGGGTCGACAACTGCGAAGGATCCAGAACTTCACTTGCGAAGAAGAGAATTAGAAGACTCACAACCAGCTGAACGAAAGACAAACCTAGTATCGGACTCGAAAACTATCCAAAACACTCAAAAGCGCTTAACAATACATATTCGTACACACACTGATGAAAATCCTCACAAGTGTGATGTATGTGAGCGTAGTTTCAGTCATAAGAGTAAATTAACAAGACATATGAAAACACACACTGGTGAAAAACCTTACAAGTGTTATACATGTAAGCTTAGTTTTAGTCAAAAATGTATATTAACAAATCATATTCGTACGCATACTGGTGAAAAACCTTTTAAGTGTGATATATGTAATCTTAGTTTTAGTGACAGGGGTAATTTAAAAAGTCATATTCATACACATACTGGTATTAAACCTTACAAGTGTGACGTTTGTGAGCATAGTTTCAGTCAAAAGAGTAATTTAACAAAACATATTCGTACACACACTGGTGAAAAACCTTACAAGTGTAATGTATGTGAGCGTAGTTTCAGTCAACAGAGTATCTTAACAAGTCATATAAATACACACACTGGCATAAAACCTCACAAGTGTGATATATGTGAGCGTAGTTTCAGCAGAAAACAAGACTTAACAAAACATACTCGTACACACACTGGTGAAAAACCTTTCAAGTGTGATGTATGTAATCTTAGTTTTAGTGAAAAGGGTTATTTAACAGGTCATATGCATACACATACGGGTTTTAAACCTTACAAGTGTGAAGTATGTGACCGTAGTTTCAGTCAAAGATGTAATTTAACAAGTCATATTCGTACACACACTGGTGAAAAACCTTACAAGTGTAATATATGTGATTGTAGTTTCAGTCAAAAGAGTAATTTAACAAGTCATATGAATACACACACTGGAATTAAACCTTTCAAGTGTAATACATGTGAACTTAGTTTCAGTCAAAAATGTAATTTAACTAATCATATTCGTACACACACTGGTGAAAAACCTTTTAAATGCGATGTATGTGAGCGTAGTTTCAGTCAACAGAGTATCTTAACAAGTCATATGAATACACACACTGGAATATAACCTTACAAGTGTAATGTATGTGAAAGCAGTTTCAGTAGAAAAGAAGACTTCACAATACATATTCGTACACACACTGGAGAAAAACCTTTCAAGTGTGATGTATGAGATTGTAGTTTCAGTGCAAAGATGCATTTAAAAAGTCATATTCGTACACACACTGAACCTTTACAAGTGTCATTTGAGCATAAGTCACAAGCAATTTTTAACTGAACATAATTATTCGTACAAATACCAATGAAAAACATTACATATGTGATTTTTGTGATCGTGGTTTTAGTAAAATAAAAGCAATTAACAATCCACATTGAAAAGAAATCATGGTTATTTTCTTGCTTTTGTTTTGCACTGAGGTGTAGGCCTTAGTAAACAGGCTACCGCTTGTTTAACGCGCCCTACTTTCGTCGCTCATAACTCCACTAGCAATTTTTTTCAGAACTACTTGCTCATTTGTTTTGTTTACTATGCCAAAACATTAACATAATTTTAAATTTTAGTCAAATATGTACCTAATTAACATACCGCGGTATTCTTATTTGAAGCTAGCTTACTGCTTCATAATTTATTTGCAACTTGTACTATTTTATCGCACATTTATTTAGTTCGCTAGCATAAGCATTTTACATTATTCTTAAGTAACTATTGAATTATAATTGAATACACTTCGACCGTTTTATTGTAAACACCTTTTACAATCACGTTTCCTTTCACCTTTTACAATTAAGTACGTCATCAATCATTGCATTGAATTTATTTTCCTGAGAAACTAAAAATAACTGTTATAAAACCAATTCATAAAAAATATGACAAAAGAGTCTTAAGTAACTATAGGCCAATTGCACTTATCACAATTTTCGCTCAAATTATAGAAAAAAAACAATAAATAAAACGCTTTACTCCTTTTTAGAAAAGCATGTTCTCATAGCCAGAAAGCATATCTAATAAACAATAATCTATATCTAATCCATCCTTACTAATATTATAAAAGCGAAAGTTAGTTTGTTTGTTACGTCTTCACCTAAATGGCAAAAAGTGAGAAATGAGGGAAGAAAAAGGAAAACTTAGCTTTGCTATTACAATAAATAAGGTGACAAATCAGGAACAGGGAACTGTGTTACTCTGAATTTATACCGCGAGCGAAGCCGCGGCAAAAGCTAGTAATCTATAAATATGGCAATCTACGAATTAAAAATAATATCTACTGTTGATACAAGATCATCAGTTCCGGCCTCTTCCGGCCCTTTTCATGGTCATGTCTAAAGCATTCGACCATGTAGATCATGGTAACTACGAAATAAGTTAGAGCGCTATGGGATTAAAGGAAACGCGTTTAAATTATTGGAGTCTTACTTGTCTAATCGCATTCAAATGACGACAATTGATAGATTATGTGGGGACTCTAAAATTGAACGTATTACCTACATACGTATCACAAGCCAGGAGAACTACTTGTGGGGTTCCACAAGGCAGCATTCTTGGTTCTCCATTGTTTAAGATGGTCTTGTTTGCTGACGACAGCACTATTATATAGGTACTTCAAATATAATACCAACAATTTTGAAAATTACATAAATAATGACCTTAAAAATATAAAAAATAATGAACAACAAATAAATCTCGGTAAGACTAAGGTAACAAAACATTGCCCCACACTAGGAATTTCTTCTGTATCGTGGGTGGTTCCGTGCGTGGATTGAACCCGCGACACGCAGCGCAGCAGTCTATCGTTCACTACTCACTCCGGCTCATTTAAACTAGTTAGTAAGACAACAGAAGATACAAATAACTTCAATGTTATACTAGACAACAACAAGGTACCTTCTTGCTCCCAGATATTTAATTGTGTAAAAGGGGCTAAGCAGAATTCCTTGAATATATTCCATCAAAACATTCAAGGTTTTTCTTCTAAGTTACTGGAAATTGAGTTGTTTTTAGAAAAAACGATGTTTTATATTGTTTGTTTCACCGAACATTGGCTAAAAGACTATGAAATGCTAATTAATTATGAAAATTATAGAGTGGGTAGTTGCTTTAACCGGAAATCTAAGTTGCGTGGGGGATCACTAATCTTAGTTAAAAATTGTATTAAATGTAAGACTCGTAATGATATAGTTGATCTTTCGGTTGAAAACAGCATTGAATTGTCTTGTGTTGAGCTAGATAAGCATGTAATAGTGTGCGTTTATAGACCCCCAAATTATCTAAATTACTCTATTTTTGAATCAGTAATGGAAGATGCTTTAGCAAAACTTGTAACTGGTAATAAACCAATAATTATCTGTGGTGACTTTAATGTCAATATCTTAGAGGAAAATGCAAATAGCAGCAGATTTTTAAGTCTCTTTAAATCGTTTAATTTGTCAAATGTGTTTTCAGAACCAACCCGAATTACCACAAACACCGCTACGTGTATACAACATTAGTTTTACTTTATGCGAAACCCGAAACACGTGTCTAGTCTTTTTATCTGAAAAATCTATGTACAAAATTTCAGTACTTTATCATGAAAAATCAGAAAGTTATAAGCTTGTTATTTTACCTGGTTGTCCGTACAAAACCAGTGTCACCGCGCGGGACAGACGGCACCGCACGCTTTGACCTGCCGTGACCTTGTTGCGCGCCGTATGATTTCGTATACCTACTAAGTGTCCAACTCGTAACCTATTATTAATATTTTTGGGACAAAATATAACATGGTGTAAAAACTATTGGAATCGATTCAGTTACTTATTCTGAACAAACTATATTCAGGTTTCGCATATACTAAAAATAATGTTGTAGAAAATGTGTTTTGTTGCTGCGACTATTTAGATAAATTCATTGTTAATTACCTTCCTTCAGATCATAGCGGCCAGTACGTTACAGTCTGTCAAGAAAGTCATGAAAAAGAAGGGAGGGCGCCACCATCATCAACATGGTAACCCGATAAACTTCGACTGAAAAGTTTTGATACTTATGCTTATAAAATAGTAATTATCAATATTTATAGTCCCTTTACTTTGTTTACTGTGTAGATTATTTTACCGATCTATCTGAAACTCATCTGTCTATTTGATATTCATCTGTCTATTTGTTACTCAACTATCTATTTGATACTCATTTATCTATTTGATACATGCATGCAGAATGGCGCTGGTACAATAGCGATAGCATACCTATCGCTATTTCAAAGATCGATTGCAAAAATAAAAGAGTTTATTGCATATAATATTTATTTATTAATCTGAATCCAAATAATCAGAGTCTAGGTATTCGACTCCCGAAATGTTGCCTGAAACTTCTTCATAATGACATTGGTCCACGTGTCCAAATTCTCTCAAAATGTCATCACTTACTGATATGACAAATCTACAATCAATTTTGATGACATGGTCAACACAATTCTTCTATTCTTGTGGAGTGATTGGAAAGCTTCTTCAGCCAACTTTGCCACATTTTGATCACCAACATTCTTTTGCGCAATTCGCCTTTTTACTATTGCCCAAACTAGTTCGTAGTAGTAGAAAAAATGTACTTTCTGAAGAATAGCACAAACATCGAAATCATCTATTTGTTTCGTAGGTCGGCCTTTCCTGTGTTTTCCAGGCGTTGAATATTTACCTCCATTCTTCATGCCTTCGTCCACAATGCGCCGAACTGTACTTTCGGTAACACCTGAAATCAATAAAGACATGTTATTAAAATACCAACAACCTAAATAAACGATACCAAAATATCAAAACCGTTGAGCGGTAGTATAATAAATCGTAGGTAAATTTCATAACCTCAACAAAATATAAACAATGATAAAGTAACTAAATTGTACTTAAAAGCAGAAGATTATCATAAAATTATGTTTCCGCTAGTGTGTTAATAAACTAGAATAAATTTACGTACCGGAACTTTGCTGTTCGAGCGAAAACATCGTCTTTGCTCGTTCCAGCACTCCCACCTTGAATTTCGGCCATACACCCTTGAAATACTTTAAATATAATTTGTCTCGCACTGCTCTTATAAACATTGCTATTCATTTTATCTCTTAACGGTCACACGATAAAAAAAAACTCGAAATTGCATCAAAATATAGTAAAACATCAACCGCACAGCTACGACGTGACAGTTGAGGTACTTAGCTTGACAATTATTTAGTGTTGCCAGTATTATCAAAAGCAGTAGTTCCCAAAACATTCTTTTCATGACTTTCTTGACAGACTGTACTTTCGCGTCCAACATAAAAATTCAAATACAGACTAGACAAATGGCAGCCAGCAATTTAGATAGATTTAATAATAATTTAATTAGCAAGTTAAGTTTTCCGGGCCATATAAACAATGTAAATAAATGGTATGATGAATTCTTTTCAGTAGTGCACACCGAGTTCAATAATACATTAAAAATAAAAACAAAAACTATTTGCCAAAAGTTTATTTTCAGTGATTGGGCTACACAAGGTATTAGGAAAAGTAGGGAACGGTTGTTTGAGCTGTATGGCCTTAAGCCTTACATCAACACAAAAACTTTTAATGAATATGTTGCCACTTATTCGAAAATTTTTAAAAACTCTTGTAAAGTTGCCAAATCCTTATTCATTAGCAACAAAATTAAATCAGCCGATGATAAAATAAAAACGGTTTGGAAAATAATCAACAATGAAACAAATAGAAATAAAAAACCAAGAAATGATTTTACGTTAGAAACCTCACGTGGCCTCGTGAGCAATAATAATGACATTGCTCAGGAATTTGTAAATTTCTTTGCCAATATCCCACATAAGACTACAGAGACCTTAAATTCCTCGCCCTTGCTATCTAAGGATTTATTAAAGGCGAACGTTCCAGCCTGCCCGATTCAATTTGAATTTAAGCATATAAACCCCTTATCAGTCATTATAGCTTTTAAGCAAATCAAGGTCAAATTAACCGAAGATCTCTGGGGTATGTCCATCAAAGCTTGTACCGCCATTATTGAGACTATAGCACCGTATTTAGCCTTAATAATTAATTTGTGCGTGGATCAAGGGGTTTTCCCGGATCTAATGAAATACAGCAAGGTAATACCGCTTTTTAAATCCGGGGACAGTAAAGACACTAACAACTATAGGCCCGTATCCGTTTTGCCAGTTCTCAGCAAGGTGTTTGAAAAGATAATGCTCAACCATTTTAACACCAATAAAATCTTACATGAAAAGCAGTATGGTTTCACCAAAGGACGTTGTACGACTGACGCCGGTGTCACCTTAATGAAACACATATTTACTGCGTGGGAAGAGGCACAAGATGCAATAGGAATCTTCTGTGACCTTACGAAGGCATTTGATTGCGTTAATCATGAAACCCTGCTTTTAAAACTTGAGCATTACGGTTTAGATAAACTTGCGCTCAGTTTAGTAAAATCGTATTTAAATGATAGACAGCAACAAGTTCAAATTAATGGCGTTAATTCAATGGGATTAAAAGTTACAATGGGTGTACCACAAGGTTCTATATTGGGCCCTTTCCTCTTTTTAGTATATATTAATGATCTACCCCATTAATTTGAAAATCAACCACAAATGGTGTTGTTCGCTGATGACACTTCTTTAATATTTAAGGTAAATAGACGTACCACGAATCTTGACGACCTAAATAACGCCCTATTGCAGGTCCATAATTGGTTTACTGCTAATAACTTAGTATTGAATGGAAAAAAAACGAAATGCATAAGATTCGCTCTACCAAACGTCAAAAGTAGTGATTGTGACATAGTATTAAATCAAGAGAAACTAGAATTTGTCAATAAAACTGTTTTCTTAGGTATCACACTCGACTCGAGGCTACAATGGGGCCCTCATTTAACATCTCTTGCAGGACGGTTGAGTTCAGCAGCAGATACCGTAAGAAAAATCCGTCAATTTACCGATGTAGATACCGCGTGACTAGTCTATTTTAGTTATTTTCATTGTATAATGTCATACGGTATTTTACTTTGGGGACGGGCTGCAGACATTGAGTCTATATTTATTCTGCAGAAAAGAGCCATCAGAGCCATGTATAATCTACGTAGGCGCGATTCTCTAAAAGAACTGTTTAAAAAAATTAACATCATGACAGTACCTTGTCAATACATCTTGTCAATACTTGTCAATAAAGAAGTGACAGACATCACTATAATACTAGAAATAGGGACCAACTGGTTCAGCCAGTATTCAGGCTAGCTAAGGTAGACTCCTCTTTTATGGGGTACTGTTTAACCGTATAGTTCGGTACGGACCCCTTCGGGGGCTCGACATTCAAACCTCCGATGGCTCGGTACTGGCCCCGAAAGGGGTCGAACATTTAAGTCATACGACCTCCTCATTATTTTTGTAAATATTTTATTTTCTGGTTAAAAAATAATATGGGTGTGCATTCATTAAGATAGTAGAATAAAAATCTCATATGTAAACGTCGTTAGAAGTTCTTTAATTATTGAGCAAGTTTCCTAATTAACCTTTATAAAATCCATGTGCGTAAATTACGATCATAGCCATTTTGATGGCAGTGTAGGTCGACGCTAAAAATCATAAAAAAAATGGTTTTCGGACATATATAAGCTCCACATTGTTGGGCCTGATTAACGTGTCCTTTTATTACGTGCAGAAATCATTCGTAATTGAACTTAAATTAGCAGTGGTAATGATACATTTTGAAATCTAAAGTCGAAGTTCGCGCCAATCGTGCTTGTTTACATTTTTCATTCCACATTATATCACACGGACGCGAATAGATTCTATAACAAATGAGACAAATATCATTGCAAATATTATAAATAACATGAACATGCCCAGATCTTATCATAATTTGCAATAATAGGACCATTAACACGTAATATTCATAACCACTACTAAATTCACTTTCGAACATGACGTCCATTTCTTTTTTTTTTTTATTTTGTGATGTGTAAATGCGATTATTTCAATCGATTATTTTCATGTAAATCAATCAACTCGAATAATTAAATTATGGAATATCAGAAATTGATAGATTAAAATAAGAATAATTTTTTAGTACTATAAATATTGATAATAATATTTTTTACGCCACTAAAACCGACTCAAAAACAAACAGTAGAATCTGATCTATGGCTAAATTCGCGCCAATTTTATTTTCAGATAAAAATTCAAATAAGGAATGCGCTCGCTGTTCGAATTTATATTAAAATGTTTATTTGCTATTATTCTATTAATAATTTGGTTTTGTACCTACTATTTGAATGTGAATTGCAAACAGAGATAAATAAGGTTGAATATAGAACGCCCTTATTATGATCTTGGTAGGCACAGTAAAAAAATCAGCCAAGATAAATTACATTTGTTCGACAAAATTGTTTGTAGTATGGTTTGATTAGTTATTTGGAAAGCGTTTTCATTCTTTCCTAAAACATGGCTCGTAGGCCAAAGTGTTCTTGGAGTGGAAGCCTTGGAGTAAAAAGGAGTTTGGAGTTTTCTTGATGTCGTGTACCGGGTTTTTTTTTGGGGTGGGAAATCATCAGATAACTTCTCCGCTCTAGGCGAAGCGGGGGGGGAGTGTCAGACTTTTACTGACTAATGTCCACCGATCGATGTTCCTTCTTTTACTCGGGGCCGCGGTATCTCTTTCGAACAACCCACAATCCCGGCAGGACCCTACCGGGGTTGCGGGTCTGACACTCCCCCCCGCTCCGCCCAGAGCGGGGGAAGTGAGGCGCCACGGCATCCTCACCTACCACCTGACGCAGATCCTCACCGGACACGAAAGTTTCGACACGTTCCTGCACATCATGGGGCGGGAGGAAACACCCAGGTGTCACCAATGTGACTATCGCCCGGAGGACACGTTGGAGCATACTGGCAGTCTGCTCTTTTGAGCGGAGCACCGCTCTGTCCCGGAGGAGATGGTGATATTTGAAGGAGAGAACCTCAAACAAAGCCAGCCACCGCGGGAGATGCTACAAGGGTCGGGCGCCGCGAGACGACAACGACTTTTTGTTAAAAGTTTAACAGGAGCGGATATTTGATGATTTCCCATCCAAATGGCGCAAGACCGATATAAATGGCGGAATTTAAAGTAGGCCACCTTTAAATTCCTAAAGAAGTTTATGAGAAGGCCTCCTTTAAATTCCTAAAGAAGTCCTTAAATTCCAAAAAAGAGAGATACACTATTTAAAAATACTTTTTAGGGTTCCGTATCTCATAAAAAATAACCCAAATATCAAATCTGTGGTCCCTTGAAGCTGTGAAAAAAACAACCCTCCAAGTCTACGTAGAGAAATGATGACCGTTTATGTCGTCAGTTTGTACGGAACCGTTGGTGCGTGAGTCCGACTCGCATTTGGCCGGTCTGTTTTTAATAGGCTGAACCGCTTACTGCTACGCAAAGGTCTCCCTATACCTTTCTAATTTTTTTATCCAACCTATACTTTTAAGTGTCAATATTTTAGAGCCCCGATGTGTACTTGTGTACGGAGTCCCTGTATGTCTAAATAGGCTCTACTGCGGAGGCAGGGCTTTCTAGGTCCGGTACGGTATGGTTGTGCCGGCTGGGCTGCCTGACTGGCTACCTACAGAAATAACATGACCTACAAAATTGGCCGCCATTTTCATTTATCGTCATTCAAGAAAACAGCCAAAATCTTTTACCGCGAAACCGTTTGACAGCAAATGTACCTCAAATCTGGGCGCATAACAAAATAATTATAGCATAATAAAAAAGCAAATGTTGTTGTCTTTCTTTTATTATCGATATCATAGATATTTGTACAACTAAAATATCTATAGTAGAATGATATGCCATCTCCATAGGTAATTTCCTCAGTGGTCCCAAAACTTTTCTTTAAAGTTTACTCTATTACGATTATCGATTAGGTTGAATGCAACTTTTTAATCGTAATGATGAAACTAACTTAGTTTTACGGTCAGCAACTCAGCACTAAGAAATGTCATATTGCAACACACTTTGTAGTATTTTTTGTCGAGATTTGTATCTTGTTTTTTTATTAATTTATATGTAAAATGGCAAAAATAAGAATGCAGATGGAATGTCACTGTTTTTATTTTAGATTTTCGACTTTATTATCAAATGGTTATCTTGTGTATGTACATTATTTCCAGCGTTTTTAAAGTATCTAATTTTTGGAAGGGTGTAGTAATATGTATTTTACACACATTTTGCAATAGATTGACGCCGATTTATCGACCTTATGAGGTTTTTGGAAATATAAACCTCAAACCTATCGTATGAAACAGCCGCTGTGATTTATTTTTAATAGCAAAATTGAATGCTGTAAATTGATGAAAAATCTTGAATTTCATGACAATTCGCGTCACCCCACCGATTCAGCTGATGTGTCATATGTCAAAATCCTGTCGTGCAGAGTGGTTAAAATGTTACGATAAAATACCTCGACACATCCTACAACTGAATGAATCGAAGTTTAAATCTTGTATTAAACGCACACTATGTAGGCAAGCATACTATAAGTTGGGGGATTACATTAATGATATAAATGCTTGTCTCAATGCCGGTCCTGCTCCACAACCGTAGGGGCAAACTAATTAATCAGCATCTGAAGTTATTGTGGCAGCTGAAGAAGATTGTAAGACTATCTTTGCATTGTATAGACTCAATTTCCTAATATTGTATAATTGTAATGCCCATGTACATACTATGTAATTTTATTGACTCCACGGTTGCCCTGGTGGTTGAGAGATTGTCATGCTCACTTAAATCTCTCGCTGTTGGTGGCGGGTGTGTCGGGTCATTTAGCTCCCTTCAAAATGGTCGAGCTGAATGGGGCTGATCCATACGTCATGTTCGTGAACGGGCGCTGTCAGTTGGGACTGGTCATCTCTTAGCTACCACGGTTTGTGTTAATTCATCTATTAAACTCTTGCTAATTATTGCTTTTACTCTGGACGCTCTAAATGTGCTCGTTTTTCTACATCGTTCTCACATTATGTATAATCTCAACATGAATAATGTATCCATTTTATAAAATATTATGATTTAAAAGAGTGTCCATGGAGTTTCTTGCCCATTCTTCTCCATAGAGATCGACGCTTTGGAATGGGCAACTACAGTACTTTCATAAGTTATTATGTCTTGTGACTGGGACTGTAGCAGCATCATTTTTTTGTTCTTGTTTTTATGACATTCAAAAGTGCCTGTAATGGTCTAATTGAAATAAATGCTTTGAGTTTGAGTTTGAAAAGAAAACAATAATTGCATTAAGTATGATTTTTCTAAAAAAAAAAATTGGTTGTTTGTAAAGTAGGTTTACGATCGAGATGTTTACGTGATAACGTCTTATTGGTGATATAAGTTTTTCGAGCCAAGTAACAGATGGCGCTACCATCTTTATATCTCGTGAGGTTTTGGCATAAGTTTCTGAACATGTCACCCGACTAAAATGATTTTAAAGACGTTATCACGTCAAAACGTCTTATTGGTGATATAAGTTATCACCAGTAGTGACATCTAAAATGAAATTAAGTACTAATTCAAAGTTTTTTTTTCGAGCCAAGTAACAGATGGCGCTACCATCTTTATGAAATGTCGCTCGTGAGGTTTACAAGTTTCTGAACATGTCACCCGACTAAAACGATTTTAAAGACGTTATCACGTCAAAATATATCGATATTATAACATTTCATTACTAATAATGTCTTGTCATCTAATGTCATGACAAAGACTACAATAGTATATAGTGTCATGAAGTGTCACTTTCACGATGCTAACGCAAAACAATATGCATTCAAAAACAGCAGCTGCAATGACGAGAATGAAGAAACATTCCCTAAGAATCTGTAAAATTTCGAGAATACCATTCCAAATCGGTAAGACTTTCGAGAGTATCTTCGTATTTATGTTACCAGCCTTTTTCAGTGCGCCGCCGCGGCGGTATTAAATTATCTGTGGTGCTGGCGATTTGTCAAATATCTATCTAGTCTGTGTTTAAAATATTCAATCTCTTTTTGCTGTGTTTTAAACAACAATGATAATTACCGATATAATCCAGCCCTTGATGGTCTACCATAGTACCACAGAGTACTTTTATCATAGATAAGTTTAAGTACATAGTACCTACGTGATATTGGCAAAATTGTGGTGTCTTTTTCCAGACGCAATTAACTAATTAAAAACTGAAGTATTTAATATGTTTTGTGATTTGATGGACATGGTGTTTATTTAGATCTTCTGTAATAAATTTAAGATTGGCGAAGTATCGAAAGAGAAAAGAATAGAATTTCAAATAGCATAGTAACATTTGTTGACTACCGCTACCGGCACCCCTACACTACATGTCATTGGCAAGATTGTATGTTTGTGATGGTTCCTATGGATTACCAGGACTGAACGGACTATAAACGAGTGTCTAGACTACGCTTTACTGCTGCCCTATCTACTAGGTCCAACAAAGAAGTGCATTAGATATTTATGTAGTGTTTCAGAAGTTAAGTGTTTGTTGATAACAAAGAAGTAATCGTCATAATAGTTAACAAGCCACGCAGGTCCTCAACTGTGTTTTGTGGATTAAAATATGAATTAAGTTTTCTTTCTGGGTTCCAATATGGATAAACTACCAATGTGTAGAATATGTTCAGTGAACAATGTTCGCATGTATGTAGTGATCAACAAAAACTTACATGAGCTGTATGAGAAGCTGACTGATATTCCAGTAAGTTGTAGATATTATATATTACTAAGGTATAATAGCTGTTAAATGTGATATCCAGCTTTGAAACCAGGTCAATATCATATGTTTTTGTGTATCTTGGAATCCAAAGAGTGATGCTGGAAATTCTTGTCATGTAACCTGCAAGATTGCACCATTTACTTCCTTTTTAGTTAGCTTTCTGTACCTGAAAAGGAAACAAACAGAACACCTAGGGTGCTGTGCAAACATGGACACTTTTGTGTCGTGTCAGATGTATGGTGGAGCCAGTGGTATTTTCCAGATTTTTGTGATGCCTGTATTTCAGAACAGCATAATTATGTGTTACTGTTCCTGCAGCCTCCATGTAAGCTCTGCACCGGGGGCTATCAGTGATGCCTGTTTAATGAGCAATGTGATGATATGGTTGGCACAGTGGCTAAGCGAGCAACAGTCTCGGGTTCGATCTCTGCATGGAACAAATAATTGTATGGCCTATATGTATATCAGAGTTATATATGTACAGATAGTTGTTCCGGGTCTGACTGTTTGTGTTTGTGAGTTCAAATGTTTGTAAACACACCCACGAGACAGGATAAATTCCAAGTGAGGCGCAACTTTAAAAATAAAAAAATGTCCTGAAATGCTCTCCGTAACCAGGCATGGCCTTTTCCTGTGCAGCTGCAGAAGGCGCCTGGTCAGCTTGTGATTTAAAGCTGGCACAAGCATCAGTATGACAATATATTTGAAAGTAGATATTTACTAATACTGATAATTTTGTTGCAGCTTAGAACTAAAGACAGAAGACCAATGCTTGCTTGTTTCGTCTGCTGTGCTCAACTGAAGAAATGCTTCCGATTAAACAAAAGGTGTCTGGAAGCTGAAGACCTGTTCGCTCAGATTATCAAAGGAGACTATGAGGTGAGATATTCTACAACATAAACTACCCTGTGATCATAAACATAGTTGTCTATCTAATACTGTAAAATCTTTTTGCAGCGAAAACCTTTAATAAACCAAGACCACTTAGAGATTTTCCATGGTTATATAAGGTCTCCAATGCAGACCATAAATATAGTTGAAGTTGGTCAAACAGAAAGCATTGATGTGCAAGAAGAATTACCAGCTATTTGTGAACAACAAGATGAAATTATTGAGCCAAAAGAGGAACAGCATAGTGACAAAGGTATGTTTTTAAAAGCAAAATGTTATAAATACGAACTGACTGCTTATAATACTGCTAATGTGAGACCAAGTTTGTTGGTTTCTCAAACCGTCGCACTTTAACTGAATGTATTCCAATGTGACATAAACATAGATCATAACTAGCATGCCTAGCAAGACCACTATTTAAAGGGGGTTCTGTCCACAGAAGAATACACAGATTGTTGAAAGATTTCTATCGTTATAAGTATATGGCTCGGAAAGCACGTTAAGCCATTGGTCCCGGCAGTTATTTATTGAGTTGTAATGAAATGTGGTTAACTAGTGACCTTAGCAATTGTCATGAATTGGTGACATGTTCGTCATGCTCCCTTAGGGCAGTATTTAGAAAGAAATCTCACTTCTGAAACCCGGTTGTGAGACATCATTTGAGATATCAATGTAATTAATAAACAAATATTAAAACCTGGTTTGCGACCCGATTTTCAAGTGAAACCACTACTGATTAATATATCGGTTCTATTACTCTCAAGTCATGGTAGACCTTATCTTAAGAATGGTTGTAAGATAAGTTCTATCAAGACTAACGAGGAATCGATTGACGTATGAATAATAAAAATCGGCCCAGGCATTTAGTCTGTATAGTGCTTCAAAGTAACAAACATTCATACTTACCTACGTGTTTTTTACCCTCCTTTGCGGTGCATAGTCGGGTAAAAAACACATTCTTCACGCAGTTCATTCATCGTTTCATAAAAATCACATCAAATCAAAATCATTTATTTCAATTAGACCATTACAGGCACTTTTGAATGTCAAAAAATACAAAACGTTAAAGCTACAGACACAGACATAATAACTTGTGAAAGTACTGTAGTTGCCCATTCCAAAGCGTTGATCTCTATGGAGAAGAATGGGCAAGAAACTCAATGGACACTCTTCTAAATTAGAATATTATTACAAAAAAACGGTTCCCCACACTAAGAATTTCTCCTGTATCGTGGGTGCGTTTACAAACATTTAAACTCACATACACAAACAGCCAGACCCGAAACAACTATTTGTCGGCCATACAAATATTTGTTTCGTGCGAGAATCGAACCCGCGACACGCAGCGCAGCAGCCGATCGCTCAGCCACTGCGCCAACCGTGCCGCCACATTGCAAAGATAGTCTTACAATCTTCTGGAGCTTCCACAATAAGTTCAGATGCTAATTAGTGAGTTAACCCCTATGGTTGTGGAGCAGGAACGGCATTGAGCCAAGCATTTTTATCTTCAATATAGGTAGTCCCCCAACTTATAATATGCTTGCTTACATAGTGTGCGTGTTATACAAGTTTTAAATTTTGTCTCATTCAGTTGTAGTATGTGGGGAGGTATTTTATTGTAACATTTTAAACAGTACCCCATGAAAGATGAGTCTACTTTAGCTAACCTGATACCTGGTTGAACTAATTGGTCCCTATTTCTAGTATTATACTTATGTCTGTCACCTCTTTTACTAAAAAGATCCATTTTTTTCCTGACAAACATGATATATTCATAAACTAGCTTTTGCCCGCGACTTCGTCCGCGTGGATTAATAGTTCCCATTCCCGGGGGATTTCTGGGATGAAAACTATCCTATGTCCTTTCTCGGGTCCCTGACTATATCTGTACCAAACAGACAGACAGACAGACAGAGTTACTTTCGCATTTATAATATTAGTTTGGATATATTCAAGACAAGGTACTGTCATGATGTTAATATCCTTAAACTGTTCCCTTAAAGAATCTCGCTTACGTAGGTTATATATGGCTCTGTCTCAACTAGTCTAATTCAACAAAAATAGAATACTTGAATTGATTGAAGAATGCTCTTCACTGTTTTTGTTTACTTACAGATCTAGAAACATTAAATCCATACAGAACATCGAAACTACGAATGTGTAGAATATGTACAGTGGACAATGTTCGCATGACTGTAGTGGTCAACAAAAGCTTACATGAGCTGTATGAGAAGCTGACGGATATTCCAGTAAGTTGTAGATATAATATACTAGATTTTGCCCGCGGCTTCGCTCGCGTTAAATTCGGAGTAACACAGTTCCCCTTTCCTGATTTACAGGTACCTGCTACCTGTAGTGTTTGCCCTTGCGCCTTATTGATTGTAATAGCACACCTAAGATTTCCCTTTCCTTCCCTCTTCCTCCCTAATTTCCCACAAAAAAAAAATTGCCAGTGTCCGTCTCCAGAGTTCCAACTATCTCTGTACCAAAATTCATCAAAATCGGTTTAGCCATTAAGGCGTGAAGACGTAACAAACAAACTCACTTTCGTTTTCATAATTTTAGTAAGGATTACTAAGGTAAATAATAGCTGTTAAATGTGATATCCAGCTTTGAAACCAGGCCAATATCATATGTTTCTGTTTATCTTGGAAACCAAAGAGTGATGCTGGAAATTGTGAAGTAACCTGCAAGGTTGCGCCATTTAGTTCCTGTTTAGTTAGGGTTTTGTACCTCAAACGGAAAAAATACTCATTAAAAACGACGGTTCCTGCGACGGTGTACCGTGTCGATAGCAAAAAGTATCTACGTTTGCGCAGCCTCTTAAGGATCACTTTATTGTCTGTCTGTCAAAACCCTTTATTTCGGGTACGAGTGGAAGTATCGAGTTGAAATTGAATTTAAAAATTCAATATTTCCTAGGCAGGCAGTCCCCACAATAATGCGACTATTTTATTCCTGTTCTTCGTGGGTATGCTTCTCACACTATGGTCGCTAATGACCTTTGTAGATGCAACATCAAATCAAAATCAAATTTGCAATTGGTAAAGTAAACGCGATTTATATCGATTTACAACAGTTTTCCATCGGCAAAGATAAGTTTGTCCTTCAATACAGTTTATCTTTTCGTTTGTTAGTTATATTAGTTACCCACAAGTTTGTACGGAACTCTCGGTGCGCGAGTCCGACTCGCACTTGACCGGTTTTCTATTATCATTCCTCACACCGTCCATCGAATGATTTTGTTGCAGTTTGTGACTGAAGATAGTAGACCAATGTTTGCTTGTTTCGTCTGCTGTGCTCAACTGAAGAAATGCTACAGATTAAAGAGAAAATGTCTGGAAGCTGAAGACCTGTTCGCTCAGATATTAAATGGGGGCTATAAGGTGAGATATTGTTTAACAGAGAGTTATTTCGTTATGTGAAAGTGATCATAAACATTGTTATTTATCTAATACTGTAATTATCTTCTTACAGCGAATACCTTTAATAAAACAAGACCATTTAGAGATGTTTCATGGTTTTATTAACTCTCCAATACATACCATAAGTATAGTTGAAGTTGGTCAAACAGAAAGCATTGATGTGAAAGAAGAATTACCAGCTATTTGTGAACAACAAGATGATATTATTGAGCCAAAAGAGGAACAGCAAAGTGACGATGGTATGTTTTATAACAAAACTTTATAAATTATAACGCATTAATAAAATATCTAAGTTTAACCGACGTCAAAAAAGAAGGAGGTTCTCAATTCGTCTGTATTTTTATTTATGCGGCAACGTCGGGATCCCAACTGACGGTCGGAGGGGTTCACATCAGCGTCGAGTCGACGATGAAGTATTTGATTTCATTTCCGACGTTTGGCCAATCTCGTGCGGGTCGGGGCTGCTTTCAAGCGGCTCCTGCCCAATCCGACCGGGCTAAACGCCTCCTGCCTCCTGCTCTATGCCGGAGTCGTGCGGTCCATGGCCCTTTACAGGGCCCCGGTATGGGCGCATTCTTTGCGGCGAAGCGCCGCCCACTACCTGAGCGCGCCCCAACGCGGTGGTAGCCACTAGGCTGATGCGGGGCTACCGCACGATCTCTGGCGAGGCGGCGATCCTCCTTGCCGGATTGCCACTGTGGGATCTGAATCTGAAGGCGATAGCCCTCGCGCGCACGAGTATATATCGCGTACGAGTGGCGCGCAGAGGCACTACACCGGGGGGAATCTCCACTGACGCGGCAAATCGCCGCTCAGCGGACAGACCTCCGGTGCGATCTCATGGTGGCATGGAGAGAGCGACTGTCGCAACCCCGTGCAGGACACGCCACAATAGTGGCGGTAAGTCCCCTCTTTGAGAAGAGGCTGAAGAGGCGCCATGGCGTCCTCACCTACCGCCTGACGCAGGTCCTCACCGGACACGGAGGTTTCGGGAAGGCCCTGGTTCAGTCCATAGTCTGGAGCGAGACGAAATGGTAAGCGGTCGCTTCCTTCTTGCAGTGAAGGAGGTGGCCGGGCGTTTCAAACCAACCCAGCCGCCGCAGGAGACGCTCCGGGGGATGGGCGCCCGGGCACCGTAAAAGCAGGTCTGTGTACGATGAGCAATAGGTAGCTCACCGCCCTTCCATCCGGTGACGACAGGCTGTGTCGACGGGGCGTTAGTGTTTTACGCGCCTCAAAGAGATGTCAGAAACACAAAGGGGCCTGCCAGGGCCACTGCGTGCCAGGATTGCGTGTTGTTCTCCGAATGAGATACCGCGGCCCGTGGGTGGGTTTTAGTCAGTACAAGTCCGACACTCCCCCCCCCCCCCCGCTCCGTCCAGAGTGAGGGAAGTTATTTGATGATTACCCATCCACAAAAAAAAAAATAAAGCGTAGCGATATTCTTGAAATGCAACGTCGCCATTTGTCACTGTTACTGTTTTTATTAACTTACAGATCTAGAAACAGTAAATCTATACGACAACTATCTGGATATAGAAGATATAAAACTACATCATTCGGAATCCGATTCAGAATATGAGTTGTCTTTATTGGAGTTTAAAAGGAAGGACAGAAGAAGAAGACAGGAGGAAGAGATAGAAGTATTAGAAGTAAATCGAAAAGCTGAGAAGACTCACAGTAAGTATTCGTTTAGTTCATCTTAGGTTGGCGAACAGGCCGCAGGTGGAGCAGTGAGACTGGACAAGTATCGGTGTACCCACACCTGATAGGAGGTTCCCTCTATCTGACAGAATCTTGATGCTCCGAAATTTATTTGGCATAATACAATTAACACACTTAGCATAATTTTCTTTACACGAACATTTGAAAGGCACAAAAGCGGTGCCGCGGCAGCGGCCGGCGAGTGCCAGAAACGACTTACATTAATAGAAAAAGAGATTGTTATTAGTAGATTACCCGGAACTGAACTATTTAGATTAGGATAATTACTCATTCAATTAAATGATATTATTTCAATATTGAATTAAATAATAACTAAAATTAATGACATTATTTTAAAGAAATAAATAATTAAAATAAACGAAACGTAAAACCGTCGAACATAGAACCACTTCCTTTATAACCGACTTCAAAAATAGGAGGAGGTTCTCACTTCGTCGGAATATTCAATTTTTTATGTATGTTTACCGATTACTCAAAGACGCCTGGACCGATTTGAATAATCTTTTTTTGTTTGATAGCGTGGATACTTGCCAGGTGGTCCCATATCAACTTTATTTATATTGCTTGGGCAGTTTATGATTTATCGTCCTATATTGCATATGTTTTTCTCTATGTAAGACAAGTAAAATGTCTTTTTCTCTAAAAGTATAGTATTTGAGAACTTCTTTACTTTAGCTGTATGCCCCTTAATTGTTATTGCTCCTTTTTTACACGCTGTATAAGTATTCAACAATAATGTCATTTACAAAAAAACTGTAATTTGATTTCTGTTCACGCTGCTCATTCTCAATCTACTTGTAAAGGTGAACTCACCCGTTTTATTATCACAGGGTCGACAACAGCGAAGGATCCAGAACTTCACTTGCGAAGAACAGAATTAGAAGACTCACAACCAGCTGAACGAAAGACAAACCTAGTATCGCACTCGAAAACTATCCGAAACACTCAAAAGCGCTTAACAATACTTCGTCGTACACACACTGATGAAAAGCGTTACAAGTGTGACGTATGTAATCTTAGTTTTAGTGAAAAGGGCAATTTAAAAAGTCATATGAATACACACACTGGAATAAAACCTCACAAGTGTGATGTCTGTAAGCGCAGTTTCAGTTTAAAGAGTAATTTAACAAAACATATTCGTACACACACTGGTGAAAAACCTTTCAAGTGTGATGTATGTAATCTTAGTTTTAGTGAAAAGGGTAATTTAAATCGTCATATGCATTTACATACTGGTATTAACCCTTACAAGTGTGATGTATGTGAGCGTAGTTTCAGTCGTAAGTTTACTTTAACAAAACATATTCGTACACACACTGGTGAAAAACCTTTTAAGTGTGATGTATGTAATCTTAGTTATAGTGAAAAAAGTTATTTAATAAGTCATATGTATACACACACTGGCATTAAACCTTACAAGTGTGATCTGTGTGAGCGTAGTTTCACTAGTAAACAAGTTTTATCAAGACATATTCGTACACACACTGGTGAAAAACCTTTCACGTGTAATGTATGTAATCTTAGTTTTAGTGGAAAGGGTATTTTAAAAAGTCATATGAATACACACACTGGAATAAAACCTCACAAGTGTGATGTCTGTAAGCGCAGTTTCAGTTTAAAGAGTAATTTAACAAAACATATTCGTACACACACTGGTGAAAAACCTTTCACGTGTAATGTATGTAATCTTAGTTTTAGTGAAAAGGGTTATATAAAAAGTCATATGCTTACACACACTGGATTAAAACCTCACAAGTGTGATGTCTGTAAGCGCAGTTTCAGTCTAAAGAGTAATTTAACAAAACATATTCGTACACACACTGGTGAAAAACCTTTCAAGTGTGATGTATGTAATCTTAGTTTTAGTGAAAAGGGTTATTTTACAAGTCATATGCGTACACACACTGATATTAAACCTTACCCGTGTGATGTATGTGAGCGTAGTTTCAGACATAAATGTACTTTAACAAGTCATATTCGTACACACACTGCTGAAAAACCTTTCAAGTGTGATATATGTGAGCGTGGTTTCAGTGCAAAGATGCATTTAAAAAGTCATATTCGTACACACACTGAACCCTTACAAGTGTCATTTGAGCATAAGTCACAAGCAATTTTAACTGAACATAATTACTCGTACAAATACTAATAATCTTAGTTATAGTGAAAAGTGTTATTTAACAAGTCATATGCATACACACACTGGTATTAAACGTCGCAAGTGTGATTGTAGTTTCAGTCAAAAGAGTAATTTAACAAAACATATTCGTACACACACTGGTGAAAAACCTTTTAAGTGTGATGTATGAGATTGTAGTTTCAGTCAAAATAGTAATTTAAAGAGTCATATGAAAACACATACTGGAATTAATATGTGTTATAGCTGTTATAGTGAAAAGTGTTATTTAACAAGTCATATGCATACACACACTGGTATTAAACCTTACAAGTGTAATGTATGGGAGTGTAGTTTCAGTGCAACGCTTTTATAATATTAGTAAGAATTAAGGTTTCCAAGAGTGCTTCAACAATATTGGTAGAATAAGAAAGGAGAATGTCACTTTCTCACTGCGGTCTCTCTATAGATTCAAGCATTTTCTCCCATCTAGCACTAAACTCATTTTGGTACAGTCTCTTGTGCTTCCCATTATCGACTATGCTGATGTTTGTTATTCAGATCTAACCCAGGAACTTCTCAATAAATTGGATCGTCTTCTTAATAATTGCATTCGCTTTGTGTTTGGCCTTCGTAAATATGATCATATCTCTTCCTTCTGTACTCAGCTTAAATGACTGCCTATACGACTCAAGAGGTCCCTCAGATCTCTCTGTATGTTGTACTCTGTCATGAATGATCCGTATGCTCCTGATTATTTAAAAACTTATTTTAAAGTGTTGGGCAGTTCTCACAGTCGTAACCTTCGGGCTTCCGAAAATCTTCTCCTCCAATTTCCTTTACACCGCACCGGTTTTATGTCCAAATCATACGTAATTTCGACAATCAAGCTCTGGAACGCGCTACCCTTTGACATTAAAAAAGCTGAAAGTAAATTTACTTTTAAAAGAAAAGTTCGTAACCACTATTTAGGTCCGTCTGCCAATTAAAAGTCATTGTAATTACTGTTAAAGTTCTCGTTTTTATTTATTTTTAAATGTATATATAAGTTTATTTGATATGTATATTATATGTGTATTAGTATCCGTATAAAAATATATGTTTTCGCAAAAATAGTTTTAGATATTTTATGTATGGTAGAGAATGCCTTATGGCATTAAGTCCGCCTATGTACCACTATTGTACATGAAGATTAAATAAATAATGTCCAAAATAGCCCTGAGCAATAAAGATTATCGGAATTCACGATAATTAATTGTCTTTTTTATCGTGTAAGTTGCATATACTTCTGTGACACGAACTAGCTGTATGCCAAAATGTACATTTTATAGTACTTTAGGCGACTCGTAACATCCGCCAGCCGCCATCTACGCCTAATGTTAAAAATACAGGCATTTTAATGTTGCACTTACATCTGCTTAGTCGTTATAAAAAATGCATAGGTACCTACTAATTGTCTGGGTAGGTATAAAAATAGTTAAATGTATTATGATATAATTTTTCAGTTTCTTAAAAATCACTCAGAGCTATGAAAAATGATACCTAATATTCAATCACGTCTGACAGTTGGTTGACTTGTGTTGGTTTGTGTACGGTACGTAAAAAAACTACTTGTTATATTTGACGCGACGCGTGTGAATGCGAGTATTAACAATAATAAACAAAATATTATAGTTGAAATAGAAGAATTTCCTACATTCTACATTAAACATTCTTCGGAAGAGTTGTGACGTTTAAAGAAAATACCAACTTGTTAAAAATACTGTTGAACATTATACATTAGTAGATCGTACCTTTTTTTTATTAAATACATTGTAAAAGCTTTTAAAATGTAACATTTTAAATAAATACCAATAGTTTTAATTTTATTTTTTAGTGTTTTTTTTATTGACTTAAATTGAAATCCTTGTATTCGATTTTTAATGCTTAATTATAGAAAAAAAAACATATTTAACAATAGCGTTACGAAAGGTAATTCCGTGCGTCAATGGTTGAAAATTGACGCCATTTTGTATTTGAAAATAGCTTGTTGTCATTGGTCCTATTGGGAACTAGCAATTGTAACGCCATTTCTAATGAGATTTGAAATAAAATTATTATAATACATTTTTTTTATTCTGATAATTATAACTATATTGTTTTATAGTATCGTTTTAGCTTGAAGATGCATTTACACTGAAGTTACTCTTTGTTGTTCCACGATATCCTATTGACGGTTGTTATAAAAACCAAAGCGGCCAAGACCGAGGCAAGGGAGACTCGCGCTCCAAGGGTACCGTACAAGCGGACCTGTGGACGGTGAGCAATGATTACTTCACCGTCCGTCCGTCTATTGACGACAGACCGTGTCGACGGCGTGTTTGTAATTCACGCGCGCCTCAAATTAGATGTCAGCAAAGCAGAGGGGCTTGCCAGAACCTCCGCCTGCCGGGGTTGCGGGTTGTTTTAAAGAGATACCGCGCCCCTGAACGTAAAGGGCTATAGAAGGAACATGGGTGGGTTTTAGGCAGTAAAAGTCTGACACTCCCCCCCGCTCCGCCCAGAGCGGGGGAAGTTATTTGATGATTTCGTTCCCCAAAACAAAAAGGGTTCCGTACAAACTTGCGACATGAACAGCCATATCTTTTGACTGCATAAACTTAGAGGGCTTATTTTTTCACATCACGAAAGGAATACAGAGTTGAGTATATGGTTTTAATTTCTTTTCGATACTTGTACGCGTTCCCGAGATAAAGGGTCTTGACAGACAGACAGACGGATAACAAAGTGATACAATAAGGGTTCCGTTTTTTCCTTTTGATGTACAGAACCATATAACAGTAGTTGTTAACAGAAAAATATATTGGACTAGCGACCCGCCCAGCGGTTACACCCGCTGCTCACCTCCTAAGAGTCATAGCGTGAAGTATTACACATATAAACCTTCCTCTTGAATCACTCTACCTATTAAGAAAACCGCATCAACATCCGTTGCGTAGTTTTAAAGATTTAAGCATACATACAACAGACAGACAGCGACTTTGTTTTATACTATGTAGTGATAATACACACATCAAAAAAGTCTTATTATTATTCGACTAGCTTTCACCCGCGGCTTCGCCCGCGTTGAATTCGGGATAAGACAGTTCCCCTTTCCTGATTTGCAGGTACCTGCCACCTGCAGTTTTTGCCCCAGCGCCTTATTTATTGTAATAGCATTGCAAAGTTTCCCTTTTCTTCCCTCTTTCGCCCTCATTTCTAAATTTAAAAAAAAACCTATGTCTCCCAACTATGTGTCTAAGTACCAAAATTCATCAAAATCGGTTTAGCCATTTAGGCGTGAAGACGTAACAAAAAAACTCACTTTCCCTTTTATAATATTAGTAAGGATTAAAACGGTATAACAACAATTACATAGAAACATAATGAGATAGAAATAAAACATAAAGTAAACAACTTACAAAAGGTTCAATTAAAACTAACATGGAACATTGGACACTCTTGCATACTTTGTTTCACAAAACACCAGACATACTAGTATTACTTTATTCCATTCATCCGCAAACACATCACATTCAGGGTGGGCAGTCAAGAGAGCGTTGAGCATCTTTAGAATACGACACACAGGCGATTCAGCTCTGGCGACAGTTTTGGAAAACGGTTGAGCGAAAAGAATGTGTCGGCGGCGGTTCTGACGGTGTCCGATGTATTAAATTATTATTATTATTTTTTAAAACGTTGCCCCACACTAGGATTTCGCCTGTATCGTGGGTGCGTTTACAAACATTTAAACTCACATACACAAACAGCCAAACCCGAACTATCTGCAGGTCATACAAATATTTGTTCCCTGCGTGGATTGAACCCGCTACACGCAACGCAGCAGTCGATCGCTCAGCCACTGCGCTAACCGTGTCGTTAATGCGGCCGCTGTTTTGAAAATAATATACAATCTATTTAGTTGGCCTAACTAAATTAATTGTTCGCTTTATACAAAGATGATTCAACTCCTTTCGGGTACGTATGAAAATAAACACAATATAAGTAATTAATTAAGTTACGACAACCCTTGAGGCGTTTCTCAGCGCCCGACACTCGGAGCGTCTTCCGCTGTTGCTGGGTTGGTTTGAGGTTATCTCCTGTAAACGTTCCATCGCCTCTTTCGCTAGCATAGATAGCTAGTATCGCCCCTTACATAGATGGAGGGACCGCTAGACATTTCCTCTTGCCCCGGACCATGGACTGAACCAGCGCCGGACGCGAGAGATCGCCGCCGCCGATCGCCTCTACGAGGACACAGCGGTGCTCCACCTACGCGACGCAGACGGCCATAGTGTACTCCACCGACTCCTCCGGGCGATTGTCACAGTGGTATTTAAAGTAACCTATCGGTGTCTTAGGCGGTTAGATTAAGGACCCAATTCAGAAAGCAGTAGCCAAACTACGTAGGCGAGATTCTTTAAGGGAACAGTTTAAGGATATTAACATCATGACAGTACCTTGTCAATATATTTATGAAAACATCATGTATGTCAGGAAAAACTTGCATCTTTTGACGTGATAACGTCTTATAATTCGATGGAGCCGGCTGCACGAACGAAAAAACATGACTCATGCGCCGTTACCTCGCTCTGAGGCGTTCCATGTACTATGAAAAAAAGACAGAAAAATTTTACTCAAAAACAACGCCTAATCAAGCCTTCGGGATCCGGTGGGATATGGGAGTATTCGGGTGGGGGAAACACCCGGGAACGACCTTAAGGTCAACGGCCTTGACCCCAAGGTCAATGACCTTGACCTCAAGGTCAAAGATCAATTTATAAAAAATACCGGAAATGCCGGGAACCCTTAAGATCGACGACCTTGACCCAAGATCGACCTTGACCCCAAGATCAAATTTATAAAAAATACCGGAAATGCCGGGAACCCTTAAGATCGATAACCTTGACCCCAAGGTCAATGACCTTGACCTCAAGGACAAATTTAAAATAAACACCGGAAATGCCAGGAACTCTTAAGATCGATGACCTTGACCCCAAGGTCAATGACATTGACCTCAAGGTCAAATTAAAAAACACCGGAATGGGGTCAAGGTCATCGATCTTAAGGGAACTTAAGATCGGAAACGCCGGGAACCCCTTAAGATCGATGACCTTGACCCTAAGATCAATGACCTTGACCCCAAGATCAAATTTATAAAAACGCCGGAAAAGCTGGGGACCCTTAAGGTCGATGACCTTGACCTCAGGGTAAAAGGTCAAATTTATTAAAACACAGGAAATGCCGGAAACGCTCTAGGTCAATTACCTTGGTGTCAAAGTCAAAGGTCAAATTCATAAAAACGCAAGAAAAACCTAACACGAAGGGGATTAATTATTCGTTAGGGAATTAATCAAGCTGACAGAGTCCGGGTAAGGTCGACGGAGGCCCCTTCGGAGCCTCCTATTTCTGTCTCCAAGGTTCAACAATAACCTAACACGAAGGGGATGACGGGGGCTTCGTTCGCTCGCTCTAGAATTAGTTATACGTTAGGGAATGAGCCCGGGTAAGGTCGACGGAGGCCCTTCCGGGGCCTCCTCTCTCTCTGACTCCAAGGGTCAACAATAACCTAACACGAACCTAAACTGTCCGTGTCGGGGTGCCCCGAAAATTTTTAAGTCCAGGACGCCTTAAAAAGGAAGGTTACATTTTACCTTCTATCTCAGCGGTCATTGACCTCACAAAAAATCCCCGCGTAACAGTTGTTCCTTTTGATGTCCCCCATACGATAAAATCATAAAAAGAAAGTATATTATTAACTTTGAAAATTTCATCAAAATTTTTTTAGGTGTTTTTTCCTCAGTGCCCCGTTTCGTACACTCCAATGTTTCCAAATTTAAAATTTTCTTTTGAAAAATGCTTCCATTCCATCAGTATTTTCCTAAGACGTTGTCACGTTCAACTATCGTCAGTAAACCGACTTTACAGACAACCAATTTTTTACCTTCCTTTGCGGCGCCTAGTCTGGTAAAAAACACATTCTTCACGCAGTTCATTCATCGTTTCATCAAAGTCATTTATTTCAATTAGACCATTATAGGCACTTTTGAATGTCAATAAAATACAAAACGTTAAAGCTACAGTCCCAGTCACAAGACATAATAACTTGTGAAAGTACTGTAGTTGCCCATTCCAAATGCACACTCCAATGTTTCCAAATTTAAAATTTTCTTTTGAAAAATGCTACCATTCCATCAGTATTTTCTTAAG